>OY821519.1:112711775-113911775 GCA_963682025.1 Cordilura impudica
TTTTTACCCTAACCACATAGTGATATCTACATTAGGATGTCCGTTATTTGTATGGGTAATTATTTCTTATGAAAATGTTTAAGTCTAGTCCCCAAAAGTTTGATGCAAAAATGACTTTCCAAAAATTTCACGCTCGTGGGACCACACCTTCCCGGCCCGACTTGCGTTTGAAAATTTCAAGTGTGTTTAAATGGGGACAATATGACTTTTTTTCAGATTTTACGAAAATTTCCTTCTATGGTTTACTTATTCCGACAAGTTGTTATATAATTCAGGATCAGTATTAAATTTGCCTTTCAAAAAGCTGTAGAGCTTCGAAATCGAATAAAACCTCGCCGAGAAATAGCAAATGCCCCAGACCACTTTTGTGTTCAAAAAAAACTAGGTCATGAAATTTGATGGCATTGTTTCAACTTTAAGAAATTGATTAAAGCCATAATTTTTTTTTGGTCCCTCTACCTGTAAGTACTCAGATATGAAGTATTGTTTTATTACCACGTTGTTAACCTATTGTGCATTGAAACCGAAAATTTTTAAAACTCCTTTTTCAAGTTTTAAAAAATTTTCTTAAAAAAAATTTAAGAAAATGGACCTGGCACTTTAATTTTTTGTTAAATACATGTTAGAGATTGACTGTGCGAATTTTTAGGTAAATCCCTACGCCACAATTTTTTTGAAAAGGATTTTATTTTTGCGGATTTCGAGAAAAATTATATTTTTGTGAAATGTTCATTAAATGTATTCTATCTCAATACTTTGTAACAAAAAATAATCAGTTCTCTCTTTTTAAATGCTATATTTTATCTTAATAGCCTAGGGTTTCGGAAAAAAATAATATGAGACCATTAACCCTTTTGGCTTGGGGTCGCATATGACCCCAAGCTAATAAAAGACAATTTATTCAAAAAATTCAAATATTTTGTAAGCGCTATTGAATTTTTATATGCGACGCTTAAAATATAATAGCCAAATTCATAACTCAAATTCTACTTCCCCGATTCTTTTGAAATTTTACACACCATATCTGCACACAAATCGTCAGGTAACCACGAAAAGTTTTTTTATTTTCCATTCCCTTCCCCATTTTTTAAGCACAAATTCCCGCAATTTTATAGCAAAAATCGTGTTTTTCACTTCAAAATGCTGCCCAAAAAAAAAATGAAAAAAACCTCTGGAAATATGTCACCTTTTAAACGCATTTTTATTTTTTTTATTTCACATGATCAGTTAACGAGTTATGATGTTCACCGCAAAACAATAACGCCTCGGGAGATTCGCTGTCATGGACTTATTTATTAAAATTTTTAATTAAAAATTTTTCAAAGATTCTTCAAATGTTATGATATAACGCGTATATGAAAAAGATAATCCAACACATGTCGTATTTTCAAAATGAATTATGAAAATACGACATTTTTAACTTAAAATGACAAAAAAAAAATTGAAATATCGCCACAAAAAAAAATAATAATAAAGTGTTGCCCAAAAATATCAAAAATTGCCCAAAAATATGAAAACTGTTAAAATAAAACCCAAAAATTAATCAATATTTATCGTATGAAAGTTAACTCAAAAAATCAATTAAAATCATGCAAAATTAAATATTTATTTATATAGAATTATATTTTTCGTTACGGAAAAATAGGCCATAAAGTTATATAATGAACTGGTTTTGCTTATGAACTGTATTCATACAAATACTTATTATTCAGTTAAAAAAATAATTGAAGAGTGTCTTGTACAGCTGCATGACAATATGGGCAGTGAAAAGAGCTCAATCCTATCCTTTCCCATATTGTCATGCAGTTGTATAAGACACGCTTCAATTATTCTCTGGACTGCATACTAAGTATTGACATGAATACATTAAAAAATACTAGCAAATCCCCAGCCCTCGAAATTCGAGTGCAAATTCTAGAAAATTTTATTTTTTCATTTAATAAATTATTAACCCTAAAGTTATGTTAATAAATTTTCGAGAATTCACAATCCAACACTTTTTTAATTTCTGTCCAAATAATTTTAAAATTGTGAATGAAGAAAACAAATTCAATTTTTTTTTTTTTTTTGCAAACAAATTAACAAATATGATAAACACACGCATTGCATTATTTTATGTATGTGTTAATAGCAACTTCAAATTAGCATAAATGTTAAAATTTAAAAATCTGTAAGTCTGGTGGACAGTTTAGAAGAAATACATTTCGAACAAGATACGCCTGGTCAAAATCGAGAGAAAACTATTGAACAAACCATCGGTCTCAAGAAATCGCCTTACCTATTAATATTATAGATATTTACGCTCAAAATTTAACTGTTATTAGGTAGATGTGAAGATCAAACACTAAATAAACATTTCTTTATAGTAATTTTTATAGATTTCGACTGTAATTTACTAAAATTAAAGAAACGGAAAATGGCCCACAAATTGTGGGTCAGTTATCATTTCTAATTTGTGGGTCATTTGGCATTTTTTTAAAGGCGAAAATTTGCCTAAAGAGTTGGGTTATCTTCAATTCATTTCAGGAATTTTGTATACTCAAAAAAAAACGAGCTTAGACCATATATAGCTATGGCCAGTTAAATAAGAGGTATCGTAGAAGGGATAAGGCTACTCGATAATATTTGGGAGTTACCAGGCCTTAATTTTAAAAGAATCTAAAAATTCGCTAGTAAATATTTACAGAAAATCGAGGAGTGGCTATGTGATATATCTAAAGTGGATACCTCATAACCTTAGCAGTCCACTATATTCCTCTATCCGTGGGTGGAGCCAATTACATATTGTCATTTTGTTTAGGATGTCATGAAATAGTTTGTTATTATAAAACAATTAAAATAATAAGTCTAAGCCCACTATAGCATTTCCGGACGAGGGTCACAAAAAAATATGACACGCCTTATCGTGTACAACACCTTTTATCATGTTTGGCGAACAAATGCCGGTTCAAGGTTCCTAGACTACAGAACTATTTGAAAACAATTCGGAACTATATCAAAGATTTTAAGGAACTGGAATATATCATACAATATTGAAAACTGGTTTCGCTTAACCAGATATTGATTTTTTTTAAGAAAGCAATTAAATGGTTGAATTAATGTTGAAAATTTAACTCGGTCAATTATTATTTAATAACATTCGCATATTCAAGGCGTTTTGAGTCCGCTATGGGCTCACCACAAACCTCGAAACATGTTCGTGATATTGGTGTAGGGAAAGGCATTAAAAGTGTTGATAGCAGTATTGATGTCAATGAGTTGAACTCAGTCTTCAGTAATTTACCAGTACTACACAACAACAACTCCTCATTTTACAATTTCAACAATGACTTCATTAATTGTTTTGAATTTTCGTGTGTAACTGATGAAAATGTTATCTTAGTGTTGTTGGTGCTAAATCTAATGCAATCGAACATGATAGTATTCATCCAGTATTTGTGAGAATTTTGCTTCCCTTTCTCTTGCCTTTTTTAATACATTTGTTTAACTCAATTATAACCACAAGCACTTTGCCTTACAGAGGGAAAATAAATCCTGTTCCTAAATCTACTAACGAATACCGCCCCATAGCAATCCTGTGTTACTTTTCAAAAGTACTCATTACAATCGTGGACAAACGATTTGAAAAATTAACGGAACAAATACAATCAATAATGCAAAAAAAAAAAATTTTGAATATAAATAGAATGAAATAAAAAGTGACTTAATATACGAATACGTGGTGTACCCTACTATTACAATGAAAATCTCGTCGACATTTTTAGTTCCATATGCGATAACTTAAAAATTGAAACGCCTCAACTGGAAAATATATATAGACTAAAGAAAATATATAGGGAAAATAAACCGTATAGACCTAGTGATGAAGTAATGGTTGCAAAATTACAATCTCCCTATGATATAAACTTTCTTCTACGAACAATTGCTAAATTCAAACGTGAAAATAAAACTACACTATCCAAAAAACACGCCGGCTTTTACTGTGATGACCCAATATACTTAAATGAAAATTTAACGCCTTATAATTAAAAAATCCTACAATTAGCTTTGAAGATGAAAAAAAATAACCAGATCAAAACTACGTACACTGAGCGTGGACTTGAAGGAAGTTTGACTCAGAGGAACCGCAAGTTATTGAATTTATTGAACAACTTAACCAGCTTTTTCATTAACCAATTGTTTAACACGTTAATATTATTATTTAATTACAATTTAAATTTTTCTCTATTTCCTTTTCATTTATCTATATATTTTTATATTTTGATTAATATGCACATAAATTTTAAACATACAACTTTCCTCAACCATTTTACTGATTTTTCAATCATTGCTGTAAACACACTTTTTCTGTTTGGTCCAATTATTTTCTTATTAAAACATCAAATAAATTGTTATCTAGCACATTTGAGCGTTGCGGTTTGGATGAATTTCTTTAATGATATCTATGGCTTTGTTAAATGATAATAGAGCATACTCCAGAGACGGTACTGCAAATATGATAAAAATATTGGTAAAACAAAACGCGCAGAGTCTTGCACGAAAGATTGACGAGTTTCGGCATATCTTTGAAAAATAGATTGGAATCTCGTTTACTTTATGTTGTCGGTAGATGATCAACTATTATTCTTGGAAAATCATATTTCTGCTTTATATAACACTATAGTCCCAATCAAAGTCAGGACAATATGTGAGCGACAAACACCTTGGTTCACAACAGAGATTAGAAAACTTATTGATTATCGTGATAAAGTTTTTTCCGATGGAAGCGTTTTAAATCAGATAACCTAAACGAATTATATCGCACAGCAAGGAGAGCAGTTAATAAATATATTAGGAAGGCTAAGGCCACATACTATGCTGAAAAGTTTTCCGCATTAATTGATACCAAGAAAAAATGGAAAACCATTAGAGAAATTGGAGTTGGCAAAACTAAAAGATCACTGGATATTTCAGCTTCAAATCATAATGAAATTAACGCGAATTTTATTAATATCCTTATGCCTCAAGCTGATCACACATATTATAATAACTATATTGATACATGTCCCCCCGAAACCCTTTTCTCATTTGAATGTGTTCGTCAATGTCAATTGGACGTACTTAAGAGTTGTCAGTCGATAAAGTCAAATACAACTGGTATTGATGGTATCCACCCTACTTTTTTGAAAATGCTTCTCCAATTATTTTTAACAAAATAATCACAACGAGCACTTTTCCCCAACGATGGAAACAAGCTAAAATTCTGCCGGTTCAAAAGTCAGCCACTGAATAAAGTCCTACAGCTATTTTACCTTATCTGTCAAAGGCATTTGAACGGCTCCTTCATAGTCAAATAACGTCATTTTTAAACAATAATAATTTACTCACTGACCGCCAATCCGGGTTTCGCGCCAAACACATCTGTGTTACTGCTCTAGCCGATGTATCTGAAGATATCAGAAAAGAAATTGATGATGGATGCGTGGTATTTTTAGTGCTGTTAGATTACTCCAAAGCTTTTGACACAGTGGATCACACAATCCTCCTGCAAAAACTTAAGAAAATGATCCACTTTTCCCCAACATCAGTTGCACTGATGACATTTTATTTAGCAAATCGCGTTCAATGCGTAGAAATAAATAATACAGCATCAGCGTTTCTCCCTGTTTCAAGAGGCGTTCCACAGGGTTTTATTCTTGGTCCCCTCCTTTTCTCAATATATGCTACTGACCTCCCTAAACAGTTAATCCACTGCAATGTAAGAATGTATGCCGATGATATACAACTATACATTAGCAGCAAGAAAGGAAAAATTGAGGACTGCAGTAGAAAACTGAATGATGGTTTAAAACGAATCTCAAATTGGGCGGTTGCAAATGGTCTCAGCCTTAACCCTTTAAAAACCAAGTGCGTTCTGATGCGGAATTGAATAACTAGAATACCAGTAAACCCAAACATTTATTTAAATGATCAGCAAATTGATATTGTCGAACGAGCCAAAAATCTGGGTGTTGTTTTTAACAAAAAATCTTACCTGGTCAGATCACATTGCAGCAGCGTGTGGAAAATCCTATTCAATGTTGCGAACTGTCTGGAACACTCAATATTGCACCCCAGGTAGTATTCGTTTACTACTAGCTAAGACCTACCTAATACCGACATTACTTTATGCATGTGAAATCTTTGCAAGTTGCGACGCTAGGAGTAGAACCAGGTTAAACATCACGTTTAACAATATCGCAAGGTACGTTTTTGGTCTCAGAAGGTTCGATCACATTTCTTCCTACTCAAAGACAATCTATGGGGTCAATTTCGATGACCTACTAAAAATAAAATCACTAATTTTTTTACACAAAATTATTATAAATCAAGAACCAAAATATCTTTATAAGCGTTTGCGTTTTAGTAGGCTCCGAAGAAATAACAATTTAACACAATTTCGGCACCATACTTTGGTATCTGAATGGAAGTTTTTCATATTTGCGGTATGTCTTTGGAATAGTTTACCCTCTACAATTCAAGAAGTTAGCAACATCTCACTTTTTAAGAAAATATTTTTCAAGCGATACAAATAGGAATTGTTGTTTTTACATCTCATCTACATTACATAAAATTAACAATTGTCTAAATAGCTTTTAAGTTCATATATAAATATTTTTTTGTCCTCTTTTTCTTTTGTTTTTTTTTTTTTATTCTAAGCAGTATTGTAATTTTTCTATATTTTATACATCAAAATTGCATTGTTAGTTTTTGATTTCATTCTTTATTTTATATTTGTTTTCATATCTTCTCCTTTTTTTTTATTATTAATTTATCAATTTTTATTTAATTTTTTCTTATATGGATGTTTTTATTTTTAATGCTTAATATTCCTATTTAAAGTCAGTTATTTTAATTTATTTTTTATTTATTTTTTTTTTAATTCTTTTTTAATTAAATTTAAATATTGAGATAATAGCTTTAAGTTCCATTGTACATCATAAATGAATTTAACAAATATTAGAACTCTGTTTGAAGATCACATGTCTTGTTGTGTGAGATACCAAATCAAATAAATAAATAAATAAAAAAAAAAGCTCCTTCACAACAAATTACCACTCACATAAATGACAACTTCTCCATTGCAAAATTCATATATACGCCGATGACGTGCAGTTATATTTAAGCAGTCAGACTGCTTCAATTAATCACAATAAATTGAAACTCGAAGAGGATTTAAATAAGATCCATCGTTGGGCTACGGCCAACTAGCTCTTTTTAAACCCATTAAAATCTAAATGTTTGATGATAAGTAAATGGTCTAAACAGCCACCCGTGGTTCCTGATATTACAATTAACGGTCAAAAGATTCCTATTGTCTCTTCTACCAAAAATCTAGGCATTATTTTTAACAGCTCTCTATCGTGGTCAAATCATATAAATAATGTAGTTGGGCTACCTTACATTAAACTGAGATCTCTTTGGTCAACACAATATTTCACACCTTTGAAAGTACGAATTCTACTAGCCAAAACGTATGTTATTCCTGGACTTTTGTACAGCTGTGATATTTTTGCTAATTGCGACTCCTCGAGCAAACGTCGACTCAATGTTGCATATAATAATATTATTCGTTATGTTTTTGGTTTCCTGTCAGCTAATACCTGTAAAGATGAGACATCAACCACAACACAAAATCAACTTTTACAACTGGAATCCTGGTTTAAAAAATGGAACATCAAAATAAATTATAACAAATCAAATCATATGATGTTTACTATGAGAAGAGGCAATTGTCCATCTGTCTCGATTGATGGATGTGTTATTCCTCAAAAATCGTATATAAAATATCTTCGCATTCACATGGATAGACGGCTGACTTGGAAACAACATATCAAAGCCAAAAGAGAACAATTAAATATAGAATTAAGACGTCTATACTGGATGCTAAGTCCTAAATCTCAACTTAATATTGACAATAAGATTAGAATTTACAAAGCTATAATCAAACCCATATGGATTTATGGTACTCACCTATGGGGGGAGCTAGTACTTCCAATATTTAAATACTTCAAAAGTTTCAGTCAAAAACTCTACGCTTAATATTAAATGCCCATTGGTATGTATCCAATAACACCATACATAATGACCTAAATATCCCAACGGTAAAAGAAGAAATCCGCCAGCATACACAAAGACACCTAGATGGAATGAGCTATCATACAAATGTTCTTGCAATATGCTTACTTGATGAAACAAATGAAAGTAGAAGACTCAAAAGGTTGCACGTCCTCGATCTTCCGTATAGAAATTGACATTGTTTACAAACGCAGATGTATGTACATAAAAGTTAAATAAATTGTTATTGTGCTGTACTTAATGTAGTAAATCACACTTATTGTAGTGATTTTTTATGTAAAATTTATCAAATTTGCTTAATATCTTTATTATTTAGATAAATTGTAAATAAAGTGTTTGAAAAAAAAACGTTTTTGGTTTAAAAAGATATTCTCATATATGTAACTCCCTTCTCCGTAAGACTATATAGTATGTCTTTTGATAAGCTTTTAAAAATAGAGTTCTAATTTTTATGCACAAAATTATTTACACAAAAAAACCCAGCTGTCTATTCGAAAAAGTGCAATTTGCTAGATCTGATAGAGGAAGATAGCTCATAATTCGTATTCATAGGACCCTTGTCTCGGAACAACAATTCTTTGTGCATGGAGTTCGTGTTTGGAATGCAGTCCCACAAACTTATCAACCAACAAGCAACGCCAGTATTTTTAAAAAACAAATTTTTGATTAACTTGCATAGTAAAATCTTTGAAAATTTTGTATTATGTTATTTTTATTATTTTTTTTTTTTTTTTTTTGTATTTTATTTCATAAATAATTAATATATGTAATTAATTTCATTTATATTAGCAAATTGTACCCTTATAATTAATCAATCCTGAATTGTAATTATAAGAATTTTCTTGTTGTACAGGAAAGCACAATAAATAAATAAATAAATAAATAAAATATATATTTATTCCAACACAGGCTAAATCCATTTATAAGCCTAAACAAAAAACAAAAATTATTCATGCAGTAATAATATACATAAGTATGTTAAGTACTGGTAAACATATGTAAAATGGCACTTTGCGAAACAAAAGTTAAAACAACAGAATTTGTTATTGGTTTATACAAAGGTCTGTTTATTCCTTAAACTTTGGAAGAAAAAAGAACAAGATTAAAATATGTTTGAGTCTGATGAAGGTTTAAGCACTGATGTGGAAAATTCTATTAGTTTACTTTTTGCTTTTCATTTATTAGATTCAATATCCGAAACCTAAAAATTGGCAAAAACATTGATATTTAACTTTAAGTTTTATTGAAAATGAACAAAATAAAATTAGGCATGTTATCTGCATTTATTACCCGTTCGACAAAAAACAAAAAAATCATTACACACGAACCAGTTTCGCTCCATTCGGTCTCAAGTTTGAGACGTTTATCATCCGTTAATAAGACTAAATTTGATATTATTAGATTAAAAAATTGGTTTATTTTAGTTGATTTGGTTTTTTATTGTAGAACATAATAAAAAAATTTTATTAAAATTTATCTAAGGAATATTGAAGATATCAAAAGATATTGAAGAATAATGCTTTGAAAGGATATCTTAGAAATCTTTTTTATTATTATTATCCTCTAACTCTTATATCGGATTCACAGGACGAGTAATGGTATTTAAACATATTTTTTTTTTTAATTTAACCTTTGAAACATTGAGACATTTTAAAAAGGAAAGCAGATCATATATCATCCGGTTTGAATCTTACATTTACTGTAAGATAGTTTTTATTACACAGTGCAACATATATTCTGGAGGGCGAAAAATCCCAATTCAGGGCGAAAGCACTAGGACAATATGATAAAAACCTCCAAACGGTTTGGCGTCCTCTATCCAACATTTTTCTTACGACTTTTTATATTTTTTCCTTATCTAGATGTTTTCAGCTATAACTCAAGAACCATTGATGAGAAATCATCATATATTAGCAAATAGCTTCGGCTAACTCTTCCCAATGACATCTTTAAACAACTTTTTTTTTTATAAATGTTTTAAATAACATATCAAATTCGGGGCGTATGATAATTATTTATTACTAGAACAGAAGAGAAGTATACGTACGGGTAATATTTATACCCTATACCACTATGTGGTTTGGGTACAATGACTTTGTGCTGCTGTTTGTAACAACCAAAAATATTTGACCTACACCCATCTTTAATTATACCGATCGAATCAGAATCACCATCTGATTCAATTTAACGATGTCCGTCCGTCCGTCCGTCCGTCTGTGTGTCCATGTAAAGCTTGTAATCAAACTGCAGGTCGCAAATATGAATATATTTTGATGAAATTTGGTATTTAATCTTCTATGGGCCATTCGATGAACGCTATTGAAATTGGTGAGAATCGGTTCATGTTCAGACCTAGCCCCCATACAAATGACCCCTATGAAATCAACATATATTGCCATAAGATCCAAATTATCGTACAAATCTTAGTCAAATTGGGTTTGTATGTATATATTACATCCATTAATCAGTAGTCCAAAAATGATCCCTATTGGACAATTCTTAGTCATAGGCCCCATATAGAGCTGCTTCCCGATCTTCACTTAAATATATCAAAAAACAAAAATATTGCCTGATTCTTCTCAAATTTTGTTTGTATATATTTTTGCAAAATACAAGAGACTTTACCAAACATGGTCAGGATCGGTCCATTTTTGGGCCTAGTCCCCATATAGATATAGCATCCGATATGAACTTTTTTATATCTGCAGCCGAAAAAATTAATAAAAATCCCACTCAAATTTGGTTTATGCTTATTTTCTATATCCAGTTAGTTGGGCCTGAGAGATAGGGTCTCTAAACGCATGGTATAGGGTATCGTATAGTCGGTCTAGACCGACTATAACTTTCTTACTTGTTATAATTGTTGCTTTGTTACTTCGATTAAAAATTTCATCTTCGTCGTCATCTTCTGATTCAATAGGATTCTGCAGGTATAACAATAGACTCGATAAATCAGTACGCTTTTGTTTTATACGAATAATTAGGAATATTTTAGACTTTTCTTCAATGAGGGCAATACACTTTTCTGCAGGCAGTCATCCTTGCACGTGAACTAATCCCAGGTTCTAGAATTTCTTGTTGTCAGCATGAACATTAATATTTAAATATCGTCGGTATTTGACCGATGTCCATTCATCAAATGTAAGACTAACACCCGTATTCATAAAAATTAAAGTGTACTTCAAGTAGACTTTATTGTCTGTTTTTCATACAAAATTTGTTGGTAAAGTCTACTTGAAGTACACTTTAATTTTTATGAATACGGGTGTAAATCTTTGTTCTAAAAGAATTTGAGATTCTAACTCTTTAATCATATTTGCACCAATATTTTCACTGTGCTGCACAACTAAATTTTTTATAGAGTTTATAGTTTTTTTTGTATATTTTCATGCCCTCTGGCAGCTAAACCTTTTCTGATATCCATGGTAGTGCAAAATATGCTAATTACTTATAAACAATAAAATAGTTAAATAAAAATTATATGAATTTTAACTTACAGCAAAACAAATGTAATACCGAATACCGGTATTAAGTGGTCATTAATACCGGTATTGAACGGTATTAAAAAATGTCGGTAATACCGAGATCACGGAAACAATTTTAGATTATCAATATCAAAAACAAATACCTATCCATGTATATATATGCTTTGTGGGCATTTATTGAGCTCAATTCAGTAGTCATATTGATACTTTGTTCTAGTGCCTCAATACAATACATATATAATTTGTAGTACTATACAAATTTTTGACACCTATCAACAAACTTGTTGTCATTAATATACATGTACAAGTAAATCATAATTTGCTTTTGTTTACTCTGCACACTGTGTGCACTACGGTGGCCTTTAATAAAATAAGTTTTCAAACTCTCGGTCGCACCCCCAAGAAATATGCGAATAGCAAAAACTGAGAAATACAAAGTTTTGGGGCAAACAAAAAACAGTTAGAGGTGGCTCAACGCGATTAAAAATTTCAAGTGTGTTTTATATGGGGAAAATATGACTTTCTTTCAGATTTTACGAAAATTTCGTTCTATAGTTTAATTTTTTCGACAAATTGTTATATAATTCGGGATCAGTATTAAATTATCTATACAAAAAGCTATAAAACTTCAAAATTGAATAAAAGAAATAGCAAATGCCCCAGAAATAGCAAATGAACCAAAGCTAATAAAAGACATTTTACTCAAAAGAATATGAAATATAAAACTAATTAATATAATAATATAAAATTAATGAAAAGCAATACTTATTACAAGTCGTCAGTGATTACAGAAAACAATTTGAATCGCACACTAAATCATCCTGAAATACACTAAAATAAATAGAATTAATTTTATATTTCATATTCTTTTGAATAAATTTTCTTTTAATAGCTTTGGCTCATTTGTGGTTCTTCTTATTTTATTTAAAAAAATTAGATAGTTTTTATATATAAAAAATAATTTTTTAACAAAATTGTTTAAAAGTTATTTTAATTTATATTCGCGAACAATAAGTAGATAATTGCACCAAAGATACATCACAATGGATTATTTTGATCCCGGGAGCACTGAAGCCTTAAATAAGTAAAAATAACCGAATTATTTTTTTTAAATTCTAAATAGTGGTTTCATCGAGTTTAATAGAAAAACTCGTTGTCTGTAATTATTATTTAAAAATATGTATCTTAAAATCCAAAGCTGGCCTTGGCAAATAATGGGTTAGCGTTCTCGGATTCATCCCAAATTTTAGGAACGGAAGTTCTACACATTTGGTTATTATATTTTAAGCATCGCATTTAAAA
This sequence comes from Cordilura impudica, assembly GCA_963682025.1. Classification (NCBI taxonomy): domain Eukaryota; kingdom Metazoa; phylum Arthropoda; class Insecta; order Diptera; family Scathophagidae; genus Cordilura; species Cordilura impudica. The sequence goes on from OY821519.1 coordinate 112,724,660, forward strand.
ATTCAACAGCTCTTGTCTTTTATTAGCTTGGGGTCATATGTGACCCCAATTCCAAAAGGGTTAATTGGGTCATATTTTTTTTCCGAAAGCCTAGGCTATTAAGATAAAATATAATATTTAAAAGTAGACAAGTGATGAATTTTTGATACAAAGTATTTAGAAATAGTACATTTACAGAATATTTTACAAAAATCCCATTTTTCTCGAAATCCGCAAAAATAAAATCCTTGCCAAAAAAAATCCGGCATAGGGATTTACCTAAAAATTCATACACAGTTAATCTCTAACATGCATTTAACAAGACATTAGAGAGCTAGATCAATTTTTTTTAAATATTGGTTAAGAAAATTTTTCAAAACATGATAAAGGAGTTTTCGAAATGTTATCAAAAAAAATTTCCATTTCCGGTCTCAATGCTTAATTGGTTAACAAGGTGGTAATAAAACAATACTTCATATCTAAGTACTTACAGGTTAGAGACTAAAACAAAATGTTGGCTTTAATTAATTTCTTAAAGTTGAAACAAATGCCATAAAATTTCCTGATCTAGTTTTTTTTGGCACAAAAGTGGTCTGGGGCATTTTCTATTTCTTGGCGAGTTTTTATTCCATTTTTAAGTTTTATGGCTTTTTGGGAAGATAATAAGATAATTTAATACTGATCTCTAATTATATAACAATTTGTCGGAAAAATTAAAGTATAGAACGAAATGTTCGTAAAATCTGAAAGAAAGTTATATTTTCCTCATATAAAACACACTTGAAATGTTCAATCGCGTTGAGCCACCTCTAAATGTTTTTTGTTTGGCCCAAAACTTTGTACTTCTCAGTTTTTTTGCTACTCGCATATTTCTAGGGGGTGCGACCAAGAGTTTGAACATTTTTTTTTCTCCATATAATGAAGGGCCACCTTAGTGTGCACATAAACATCATAAGCAGCAAATAACTTCAGTAACGATGATTGAACACTATTTTTTCAAAAACGATAACAAGTTGCGGTTAATGTGAATGGCATTCAATACCCGGCAATGATTGAACAATTTTTTAAGACCAGAGGTAGAGAACCATCCAGAATTGTGGCTCCAAAAAAATGGAGGCAGAGCTCATACACATTCAACTATGGCTCCTCTATGCAAAATTTTTTATTATCGAATAATATCGCGTTTTTCTGACTTTAACTGGCCACAACGTTAGCCCGATTTAACGGCTCCCGAATTTTATCTTTGCGGGTACCTAAACTGCTTAAGGCTAATATCTGAAAAGAATTGAAAAGTGAGAGCGCTGGGACCTGAAAAGTTATGGGAAATGCTCTGGAAAGAGCACGTCAGATCGAAGCAAACATTGGACACCATTTGAAAGATATTATCTTCAAATATAATGTGAACATATATCCGACCTATAATCTAAATTTTAATAAATGCCAATGTTAAATAAAATCAGAAAGATAAAAGTTATTCATTAAATAAATCATAACGTTACTTATGCGTCACCCGATACATACATTTATAGGGAGGCGGTCACAGAATAACCCGACCTGACAAGGAAAACACAACAAATTTGGGAAAATATTTCTTCATTTCTCAACATAACCTACTTTTAGCTCGATACACTTTTCCCAATGATATTCAATAGTTTCGATATCCTGTTTAGAGTAAGAATTGTCTAGCTCCTTAAAATAGCCATCAGCCGCAAATCTTTTACCACCGAGCCATTTTTCAAGTTTGGAAATAGAGATTAATCCAGGGAAGCTAAATCTGGCGAATAAGTTGCGTAATGGAGCAATTCGAGCTTTTATTTATGGATTTTGTCCATTGCAATAGTGGATGTGTAAGCTAGTATATTATCTTGACGAAACAACGCTTTCTTCATCGACTAAGCGGCCGTTTTTTCTTAATTTTAGCACTTAGACGCTGTAATAAGTTAGCATAATACTCGCCGTTGATTGATTTTCCTTTTTGAGGTTAACCAATAAAAATTATCCCACGCGCATCCCAAAAACCGACGCCATAACCTTGCCTGCAGATGGAATTGTCTTCGCCATCTTTGGGCAAAATTATCTCATTTCAGTGCACTGGTTTCATTGGTCCTTTGTCTCAGATGTGAAGCTATGGATCCATGTCTCGTCCATGATTACGAATTGATACAAAAACTCGGTTTTATGGCGCTGAAACATGTTCACAGCTCGATATTTTCGATAAATATGAGATTTATAACCCTTTTTGACGATATAAAAATCCACTCAACCCTTATAAACAATGGAGACAGTATACGTCTCTTGTCTTACCTAAATAGATGCTACAAATGGTGTAATGTCAACTTAAAGGAATTAAATCTTAAAAAGTGTTAGTCTATGACCTTCTCTAGATATACGCCATCTTCCATGACATAAAACTTAACTCATTTATAGATTTGGGGGTTCACTGCGATAAAAGACTAAGTTTTAATTCGCATGACTAATAATAAGGCAAATTGTGTTCTATGTCTTATAAAATGTTGGGCGAAGGAATTTAATCATCCTTGTGTAACTAAAAATCTATTCACGTCTTTGGTCAGGGCGGTATTTCAATATACATCAGTAATCTGGGATCCACAGTATAACATTTTCATAAAAAACCTTGAATCAGTACAGAAACAATTCTCGCTATTTTGTCTTCGATATAATCGGTGGAACGGGGAATTAAGATTGCCACCGTATCGCAGTCGTTTGGCTCTAATAAAGCTTCCAACTTTGAAAAGTAGAGGGAACATTTTTAATACAACATTCTTCCGCAACTTAGTTCATGGTGAAATTTATTCTGAATACCTTCTTGGAAAAATATGTATAAATGATCCTGACAGACAACTTCGATCTTATGAACCTGTTTACCTGAATTTCCATAGATCAAATTTTATAAATTTCGACCCTTTCCGAGGAATTGCGCCAAAGTGAACAGTTACGAGGGCGATCAATAAGTACGTGATTTTTCGAACTTCCCTCGTAGTTATATGAAATGCAATACTGCTTCCATCAAGTACCACCCGTTACTAGACTAATGTAAAATCTTGAGCAAGTTCCGTCATTTACTTTGCATTTAACAGCTCTTCAAAACAGACAACCTCGTGGTTTTTTTTTTAAATGGGAAAAAATGAGTTTCGAGTGCTCATTATACAAACCAAGCAAAAGTTTGATAAATACTATGGGGACTCTGCACCATCGATTTCAATGGTGTAAAAGTGGTTTACTGACTTTCGTTGTGGTCGCATAAATACAAATAACGCTGAACGTTCTGGACGGCCAATTGAGGTCAATACAACCGAAAATGTCGAAAAAATCCACGATATGCTGTTGGCTGATCGAAAAGTTAAAGTGTGTGAAATTGCTGATGACATAGGCATTTCATACGGCTGTGTGGTTTCGATTTTAAATGATGGGTTGGGTTGGGTTTAGGAAAGCTGTCTGCATGATGGGCGCCCCGTTTGCTCTCAATTGACCATAAACATAATCGTGTCGTAATGCCAAATTCCATGAAGTGGGCTATGAATTGGTACCTCATCCACCATATTCTCCGAATTTTGCCCTCAGTGATTATTTCCTATTTCCAAACCTAAAGAAATGGCTCAGTGGAAAGAGAACAAGCTCCAACGATGAAATTATTGATCAAAAATTCCTATTTTATGGACCTCGAAACTCCTATTTTTTGGAAGGGATACAATAATTGGAGAAACGTTGGACTAAGGAAAAGGAGATTATGTTGAAAAATATTTTTTTTTTTTGCAAAAAAAAAACTGTGCTTCATTCTAAAAGTCACGGACTTATTGATCCGCCCTCGTATTATGCTTTAGTTGATTTATCCGATGCTGTTGATGTTATTAAAAGAAGATTAACGACTTATTTGAACTCCAAAGATTATATTTATAACTGTATTTAAAGTCTGTACTATTTTTGAAAAATATTTACAGTTTTTGCTTAGCTGTTGCTATATTAAGCTGAATTAAATAAATAGTAAAAAAAAGTAGCCATAAAAACCCAGAATATTCCATCATATGTAGTGAAGAAATATATTCAAGAAAGCCACATCATCTAGTGACTAACATTGTATGAATTCAAATCAATTATGGAAATGAATTATTTGTTGGCTTAAGGTGGAAACACAACTGGGACGAACGACGAATATCGCACAGCTCGACGAATTTGTCGGCAACAATTAGTTGCGTATATTCGTCGAATGAAATACAATTACGACGAATTCACATAACAGGTGTTACGTCATTTTAAATTGTAATTTGAATAAAAGAATTTTTAACTTTGTACGAGTTATTACAATTGTAAACATCATGTTCTCGATGGTAAAAGCCTTTATTTTTGTACGGCAGTGTTTAATATTTTAATTCTGAAAAATTTACATAAATTTTCATTAATAAATTAATTTTATGTCATTTTTGTTTACATGTTGTAGCTGATAGTGTGACCATATTGAAAAAAAAGAAACACTAAACGAAAATGAATAAATATTAACAAAAAACCATGTAAAAGAAAATTATATAATTAAAAATAGATTTTATTTAACTTATAAGTTATAAATAAAATATAAAACAATTCTTAAAGACAAAAATAACTTTATTTACTAAAACATTTGAAAAATTAAAATAAAATACGGCCACTCTACACCAATTTATTCGTCGTTCGTCGGCGTAAGAAATAGAAATAAACCTATCGCAGAGTTCGTTACGCACTACGTATTTCGTTCGATGCACTAATTGCGTGCATTTTCATATACACAAATGTGTTTCATTTCTGATGACGAATATTCGGAACGAAAAATTCGTCGTTCGTCCCAGTTGTGTTTCTAACTTTAAGCTGGGTGTAATTTAATGAAATGTACACTTTTTTCCTATTAAAAAAACATTTGTAAATAAACAAGTAAGAAAATTATAATCGGTTTAGACCGACTATATGGTGCCCTATACCATGAGTTTATAAACCCCATCTCTTAGGTGCAACTAATTGGATATAGAAAATAAGCATAAACCAAATTTGAACATTGTGATTATTTTTTTTTATTAGCAAATATGAAAACGTTCATATCGGATGCTATATTTATATAGGGACTAGGTCGAAAATTGGACCATATTTCGTAAAGTCACTTATACTTTGCAAAAACATATACCAACCAAATTTGAAAAATCCGCGCAATTTTTGTTTTTATATGGGGGCTATGACTAAAAATTGTCCTATAGAATGTATATTTGGACTACTGATTAATGGATGCAAAAAATATACACAGACCCAATTTGACCGCGATCTGTACTATAACTTGGATATTATGACCATTTAAGTCGATCTCATAGGGGTCACTTGTATGGGACTAGGTCTGAACATGAACCGATTTTAACCAATTTCACTAGCGTTCATCCTATGGTCGGTGGAAGTTTATATACTAAATTTCATCAAAATATATTCATATTTCCGACCTGTAGTTTGATTACAAGGTTTGCATGGACACACAGACAGCCAGGCGGATGGACGGACGGACATCGCTGCATCGACTCGGAAAGTGCTTCTCAGTCGATCGGTATAATAAAAGATGGGCCTAGGACAAATATTTTTGGTAGTTAGAAACATAAGCACAAAGTTATTATACACTCAAATCTCGTTTTTATGCGAATTAGAATTTATGCGGTTTTTAGTTTTTATTATTTTTTTTTTTGCGTCATTATTATACATACATTTTAATTTAAAATATTTGGAAACACGTCTTGGCCGGAAAAAAATTCTCAACTTCGAACTTAGTGTGCGCGCTTGCAGAATTTGTTTACAATTTAGGGGAAATCCCTTTTAAGCAATAGTAAATACATATATTTACACATGTAATTTTATTGCATTGCTAGTTTCTACGTTACAGTGAAATACATACATACAATATCTAAAAGTGCATTTAGTGTTTTTTATCGTAAAAGTGAACAAAGTAAATATGAATTGAATATTTACCATTTAAAAGTTGTTGTACTAAAAATTTTTTGCACCTGTAAGTGAGTCAACTCAAAGTTTAAAAATTTTCAGTAGAGGCAAAAAATGGTTTTTTTTAATATTTACTATAAAATTTTAAAGCAGTTGTTTCATTGTAAAGAATTGCGAATAATAAGTATACACAGTAGTTGTTTTTGCAATTTGTTCAGTTATCATCAAAAAAATAACAAGTTCTTTGGGTGCAACTCAAAATATGTCTTTTTATTGTATTTTTTTTTTTTTTTTTGCAAAAGACTAGAGAAACCGATGTAAGATTTTTACAGTGGATAGATATGACCACTGTGTATCGTGTTCTTGCAAAAAGTGAAAATTTAAAAATTTTGAGTTGACTCACTTTAGAGGTACAGGTGCGATTTGCTTTTTCAGACAAGAACATTGACAGAAATTAATGAAATACATTTCTATGTTTATTTTTATGCGATTTTGTTTGACTATTAATGTTTTGATTTGAATTTATGCGATTTGTTTTTAATTCAGGAACGAATCATTATTTTTTATATGCGAATTCAATTTATGCGGATTTTTGCGGAACGAATTAATGGCACAAAATGAGGTTTGAGTGTACATACCACAACCATATAGTGGTACAGGGTATAATTATACTAATGAAAATTTACTCAAAAATATATTAAAATAAAAAGTAAAAGTTTCAGATATTCTCGATAAAATAAGTACACGGTTTTATTACACTTAGAAAACTATATATTTGGAAGCTCCAAAACTCTAATAGAATTTGAGTTTCGGTAATAACTTAACACTAGTTCAGATGGTAATGGAACAATATTAAACTGAATTTATGCGGTTACATACTAACATAACAATGTCAACATAAACTATAGATGGATAACTAGAATATCAGATTGTTTTACCATTTCATAGGAAAAATATATTTATATATTGTTTAGAATTTTTCCTTTTTTTCTTTTTAAATAACACAAAAACCACTAATACTAAATCAATATAATTAAAACACATTTTCGTTCGCTTACCTCATCCATTTTTAGAGATCCTGCGGTAAATGCCCTTAAATTTCTCGATGTGGTTAATATGAAAGATACTTCACAAAAATCACAATTCTATAAAGTAACATTGATGGAAAGCATGCCGCTCATACCAAAGGTAAGTTGTTAAGTAAAGCGATAAATAAATAAACTAAATAATGAATATTATAGGCAATTAAGTCCAATTTTTTAAAACACTTAATTAGTTGTCAGTCTGGTGTTTGAAGGAGGAATACATAAGAAATTTGTTAAAAATAAAATCATGTATAAAGTTCTATGCACAAAAACCCAGACTGTCAACATTAAATCGTATTAAGTTGTCATTTTGTAGATGTGATAAACATTTATACAAATATTAAGAACAAGAGCATCATTAAGTGAATGTTGAATCGTATAGGGTATAAAAAGGATTTAATTTTGTGACAGCAGGATATTAAACAAAAAACAGCAAAGACAGCCACTTTGTCTTAGCTTACTCACATAAACCGTACCGTATAAAAAGGACGAATTTCTTACCTCTTTCATAACATTTTTAAATTAAGTTTTTGCCAATATGGCTGCTGTTGTGGTAATAAAGATTTTACTTAAGTAGATTTTTGTGTGTTAATAAACGTTTCGGATTTTTTTTTTTTTGTTTTTTTTTTGAGTCAGTTAAAAAATGTAAATGATAAAATGAAGCAACAATTTTAAAACGTATTTACTTTTCTAACGTCTGTTTCTTTTTTTGTGGCAGAAACTGTGGTGGCAGAATCTCTGGCCTATGTTACAGTCGGAAATTAGTAATGGTGAAGTGCTGGCAGCAGTTTTACACCCTGTTCTCACCCTTTTACAGGATGCCTCCAAAGCAGAATATGAGGCTGTGATGGCGCCAACGATGAAGTGAGTATACGATTTAATTAGCTGATAAACACTAAGTTGCCAAAGATATAAGATATGGAGCTTAATGGAATTTTTAGGGGAATATTTTAAATGTTTTTCTTCTACATGTTGGAAGAATTTGGCACTATTACATATATATAGACATACGAACACGTAACGTGTATAAAATTGTAAAAAATTCATGATAGCGAATAAAAAATGTTTATCTTTATACTGAATAAGAAATTAATGCGTGCATCCAAAAATATAAAAAATAGAGAGAAATGTTTATAACTGGATTAAAAATTGATCACACTCAATATAAAATGTTTGTACCCTATAACATTTTGTTGTCTGGGTCTAATGAGTTTAGACTCTTATTTTATTACACCGATCAACTCAGAATCCGACAATTTTAAGAATTCTATTTTAAACATTATGTAACCTTTCATTGTTTTTTTTTAATATTCAAAGTCAAAATTTGTAAGTTGTTTTATAACGGCACTTATTTATATTTGGATATGGGACGTTCCTTATAATTTTACATAATTTAATAGAGTATTTAATTTGTATTACTTATTTACATTGACCAAAAAAATATTGCATTACACTATGCATAGAACAGTCTGACTAGTAATTGACACTATTGATTGTCTGTTCTATGCACTATGTATGCAATGCAGACTTGTGAGGTACACTACGCAATGTCCGGGTTATGTATTTTTGATCTATATGTTTTACAAACAGTTACTTTTTTGTTGGGTCAAGATCACGTAGATATTTAATTTCTATTAATAAAAAGATAAATTTTTATAATGTAATAGAAACAAGTAAGAAAATTATAGTCGGTCTAGACCGACAGCACAAACAGCAGCACAAAGTCATTATACCCAAACCACATAGTGGTATAGGGTATAAAAATATCACAACTCATTTGCTAAGAATGTAAAACTATTTATAATTTGTTAAGCAGTGAAAAATTACACAGGCCTTTATTATCAGTTGCATTCGATCTTCGATCTTCGCTGGCTATCGAACATCGATTATCGAATGTCAAATTCGTATTATGAGCTGGCAGCACTGTCGAAAATTTCGTTGTACAACGAATCGAACACAATTTTGCTTTCGATGCTGGATAGCAGTTTGTAAAACTTATTGAAAATGTAAGTTGTAAATTATTTTAATTTCATGAGGTTGATCTGCCTTGTGTGCATTGCCGCAGCAGTTCATTTGTAGTAGACAGCAATTCCATAAACGCCTCCTTGCAGTAGAAAATTTGCTATAAATCTGTAAACAAATAGTACCCTTGTTAATTACTCACGTAGTGGAATCCATTTCCAAAATGTTGGAAGCATCTCTCATGACGAAGCATTCATCTTCATCAGACGATCATAGAACCATAAATACATGTTGATAAATAATTATTTTTTTCTGTAATAAATTTGTAAACAAACAATGTTTATTTATAGTGTCAGCTGATAAATATGTACTATTGTGAATAATCCAATTTAGTGAAATTCACAATAGCGCTATTTTATCGAATGTGCGTCGTAATACCTAATGAAAATTCGTTCGATCAGTTAATTCGACCACAATCGAAAATCGAAAGTTGTTCATAATAGGCACCACAATAACATTTTGAAGCTGACTTTTGATACCGAGGGAAAGAATAAATATTTCAATAAAATATTTCCGCTTTTTTGGAAAACCAACCAATATTGCTGGGATAAAAATGTTAAGAATTTACATCATAAAATTTTACATTAAAATATATTGGTACATAAACTTTCATAATAAACTTAGCCAATATTTTCAAATTTGTTGAAGGCAAACTAATTGCAACATATAAGCATCTCATAACAGGTCGTGACCATGATTACTCTCGCTGGAAGCGCTTTAAAACATTTATCGAAACGCAAGAAAAATTGTTACCAAAACCATAAGAAACGTAAAAAGAAAATACTATGCCAACAAATTTTCAAATTCAATTTCTACAAAAAATAAATGGAAAACCATTAAAGAAGTTGGAATAGTTAATAGTAAAAATATTCATCTTAATATCATATCAGATCCAGATGTTATAAATAAAAAATTTGTTAATATACCCATGTCTCAAGCGGACCATAGTTATTATATTAACTATGATGCTGCCAATCTTCCACATAGCCTATTCAATTTCGAATGTGTAAGTCCGTTAGATGTACCTCAAAGCTGTCTATCCATAAAATCAAACGCTACAGGCATTGATGGTATCCAGCCCGTTTTATAAAAATTACTCCCCCATCACTACTACCAATAATTAAAAATATATTTAACTAGCTTAACCCTGTGTGCTTTGCTACCCCTCATCGTTATAAAATAATATATAAAAAAAAATATTTATACATTAACAAAATATTATTTATTTAATTTAGAACTAATTATTGCAATGCTTTAGGATATACAATAATTTAAGTTTGTCCATCTGGAGCATAAACATATAAGTCGGTGGCTTTCCCAGCGTGAGCATGCAACATAAAGCTGTCCATGCGAGAAACATGGATTTGCTAAATTTAAGCCGCAAACTTGAAGAGGTTGACCTTGAGCTTTGTTAACAGACATCGCAAATGCTAATCGAACAGGAAACTGTAATCGTTTGAAGTCGAATGGTACATCAGTTGAGATCATTGGAATGCGTGGCAAAAGTACATCTGTTCCTTTATATTTGAAAGTCTCACACTGTGAAAGTTTAAGGAAGAATGGTCTGGCTTCCTACAAATCGGAAACAAAGGGAAAACACCTTATTTAGTAAATTAATACATGCCAAATATTGAGTTGTTTGTCCACTAACAACTTTATATAGTCAAGGGCATAATAGAAGTTATTATGGATTTTAATTTTTCTAAAAAGTGCGTGGTCCCGCCCAGTTTTCTTTCTATTTCTATTAATTTCAATACGATATATACCAAATATCATCGCCGTAGGTTAAAAAATGGCCGAAATATGACGATTTTAAATTTTGGGTTATATGGGCGGGACCACGCCCCACAGTGGTTTATCGTCATAGTAGAAATGGAAAAAAATAGAAGGAGTCATCGTAGAACATCCAAATTTTTTACAGATGCTTTTTTTATCATCATTAGGAAATATATGAAGAATAAAATATGTCCGCCCACTTTTACGCCCACTCCCCATACAAGTGAAATATATAAATGGCAATATTTTCATTTGAATTTATGCTATTTCAACCGAATTCGGTATATATATGTTTTGTAGCAATTAAAATCAATGGCTAAAAAATTTACGAAATTCGCCCACAACCACGCCTAATTCCCATATAACAAAATTTTTTAATATGATGTATATCCCTTGTTATCAATGCTACAATCCCTAAACTTCATAGGATTATTAAAAATAATATCATATCCAAATCTTCCATACACACCCCTCTAATACCCCAACTTTCCCCATCAATTTTCTAAATAATTAGAAAATTAACATGTAACCTGGTTTTAAATCAAACACGCTTTTAATCCTAGTAATAATAAAAAAACATTAAAATGAAACATGTATATATAAAATTAATATTTTATTATAATAACAATTCCTTAACATCTTCAGGTAGATCTAATTCCTGCTTTTTTTGAACTTTTCGAAACTTATTTATAAAAGGATCCGAAGAAGCTAAAAGTAAGTGCATCACATCTTCATTTGTTGATATCCTACTACATTTTCTGGCATGATACCTTCGATATTCACGATAATCGCGATTCCTCGCTTCCTGGGCTTCTTCTGATAACATTCCGATAGGTAAAATTGCTGCTGCTATTATTTTTCCTCCATGTATCAAGACTTTATGTACGGTCATTGGCATATAGTACCAGCTATACAACCTAACATATAATTGGGCAGTGTTCGAACAATATTGCTGAAACTTATTCGGACATATATCAGTGTTGCTGTTAATAGTTATTAAAATTACTTTGAAACGATGAATAAGATTTACATCTACACCCACAGCTTCAGCAGTAATTCGGGGATTTTCAAAAAACCTCCTTGATGTATTTCCATCATTGGTTGTACCCATTCCTTGTTTAACCATGTCAACATTTATTCCCAGGCTCAACTTTAATTTGCCTTGAATGATTTTTTTTGTTTGCTTCCTTATTTCCTTGGTTGCAGAGTTAGTTCTCCAAGCAGCAAAATCTTTATTATAAGCGATGTGCAGTATACACTCCATAAATTTTATGCGAGCATGTAATGGAGATACACCGAACTTAAGAGCTTCCTCACTTTCTGGCTTCATTATTAAAATTTCCAAATTATTCATTTCGGAAGGCTTTGCTTTACATATATAGCATACCGCATTTGATGATGTTTGTGTTATTGTGTTAGCCACCTTTCCGTCAATCATTGCCAAAACCAAACTATGACTTACTTCGAAGATTTTGTCAGAAATTGTGATGATTGTTTTATTTAAATTTTTTATTTCATTTTGAACTCTTCCAACTTCACTTGTTATAACATCAGCTGTTTCTTTCACAAATTCAAACTTCAAAGGTCTACAGAATCTTATAGAGGAAGGTAGTAAATTTTCCAGCACACATTATTTGAATCTACCAAGTCCGTCAAAGTTAATGGTACTAAAGATGTCAGAAACATATTTTTATCGCTTGTGTTATCATTTGTAAAATTTTGATGGTATTCACTGTGGCCAGACGATCCATCACATCGCCATTTCGAAACTAAATTCAACTGCCAAGGAACTTCTTCTAGCTCTGTTTTTGATTTTGCCTCCAATATTCTTGTAGCTGTATGATTAAGTAAGTCTTGTAGACTAACTTTGCTCATATTTTCTTCTATCAGCAAATTTTTTGGATAACACGCTTTTTTTACTATAAGCACCTGTAATTTTTTTTTTGAGGACCATTATTATAAAAAAAATTATTACAAAGTACTAATGTACTTCAGCAATACAAAACTCAAAATCACAAAAGTACCTGGTGATATGGTGGAAAAATATCACTTCCAATATTCTTTGCAGTATTTCGCAAAAGTTCGTATTGGTTTTTAGATAAATGATCATTAAGAATCAGGCTTAGTGCCTCTTCAGGTGAAAACTTATTAATAATTTTCTATTCATGACATATTTTTTTCGCAGCAGATGTTATGAGTTCTGCCGAAACATTGCTACATAGCTCATTAATTTTATTATACCCTATACCACTATGTGGTTTGGGTATAATGACTTTGTGCTGCTGTTTGTAACAACCAAAAATATTTGACCTAGACCCATCTTTAATTATACCGATCGAATCAGAATCACTTTCTGAGTTGATTTAACAATGTCCGTCCGTCCGTCCGTCCGTCCGTCTGTGTGTCCATGTAAAGCTTGTAATCAAACTGCAGGTCGCAAATATGAATATATTTTGATGAAATTTGGTATATAAGCTTCTATCGGCCATGGGATGAAATTGAAATTGGTGAGAATCGGTCCATGTTCAGACCTAGCCCCCATACAAATTACCCATATGAAATCGACATAAATTGCCATAAGATCCAAATTGTCATATAGATCTTACTCAAATTGGGTTTGTATGCGTTCATTACATCCACTAATAAGTAGTCCAAAAATGATCCCTTTGACCCCATATGGAGCTGCTTCCCGATCTTCACTTAAATCTATTAAAAAACAAAAATATTGCACTGATTCTTCTCAAATTTTGTTTCTACATATTTTTGCAAAATACAAGAGACTTTACCAAACATGATCAGGATCGGTCCATTTTTGGACCTAGTCCCTTTATAGATATAGCATCCGATATGAACTTTTTCATATCTGCAGCCAAAAAAATTAATAAAAATCCCACTCAAATTTGGTTTTTGCTTATTTTCAATGTCCAGTTAGTTGGGCCTAAGAGATAGGGTTTCTAAACGCATTGTATAGGGTATCATATAGTCGGTCTAGACCGACTATAATTTTCTTACTTGTTTTTTTTTGCACGAGGGCCTAAATCCTCATAGCTTTTTGTTGGACGACCACGAGAGCTACGGTTCAACTCCATCTTCGGGAAGATCCACAAACGTATAGAACTTGTCAGCCCAAGCTTTATTTTTTTCAAAAAAAAATATTCTATTACGACGAGCGCTTATCCACCGCTGATTAAAGCGCGGCTTAAAAGTTTTTATTAAATAATTTTTAAATACTTTTAAATCATCTTTTTTAATAAAGTTATTATTTATTGATACTACATCCACTACTGCATCAACATCATTATTGTAATCAAGCAGAAGATGTACAATTTCACCATTAGATATTTGATAATTATCCATGTTTTATAAATCAATGCACTTATCTCGAAATAAACTTTGCTTATGTTTATAAATTTCTAATGTAAACTGAAAAGAATAATAGAGAAAAAAACTAACGGCAAATTACTAAATAAAGAGATTTGCAAGTAAATTTGCATTAGTTGTTCTTGTATTTTTTTATTTTGAGAAATTAATAAAATAAAACAAAAAGAATTTGCAGGTGAATTTTAATAACATTATTATTATACATATGTATAAATATCTTTGAATATTTCTCTGAGAAAAAAAAAAACAACAATATTATTGATAAGCGAGATTATTAAATCTCTAATTTCTAATAAAATAGATGTGCTCTTATCATCATTCATTGTTATTCATTGTTATGGCAACAAGCGAGCAAGCAGCAAACGTAATATAACGAGAGAATGCGTAATAAGCAATAAAAAGTAGCTTGTTTTCTATTTAAACGTTTACTAGACAAAGGCTAGCAAAAACTAGTAGCTGAATTTAACTTTATTGTTTAAATTAGACTTCAAGCTTTCATTTGGTATAAGGTAGAGCACCGCGCTCGACCGCGCACAAAAGTTCTAGTCCATCAAAGTTGAAGAAAATAATAATTTTTAGACTCCTAAGATGAAGCAAATTTTTGTCAAAAAAATTTTTAATTTTTTTTTTTTTTAATTTTCATCTTAAATACCTAAATTATGGGAAAATAAACAACAACAATACATATTAAAAGTCATTCCAAGACTTTTTAGTTTCTTACTATTTTTTAGGATTTTCTTTCAAATGTTGTGTGTTAGACTTGGCACACTTTGAGGAAACGCCTACAAAAAAGTAATGAAAATATCGCCCTAGCATTTCAGATACATGATATTCAATATGTTTTTAATGAAATTAATAAATTTCATCATGAGCGGAAAACATGAAATTCAGTATTAATTTCAACTTTTCAACCACTGTGCGCCCCTTTGCCCACTAACAACTTTCATAGTTAAGAACTTATTATTTCGCAAAAATATCCTTTTGTGAAAATTTCATGAGGATCCTTCCAGTAGTTTAGAAGATATTACGACTTTTTATTTTTCTAAAAAGGGACGTGGTTTCGCCCACTTTTCTTCTGGTATGTATTCCTATTCATGCCAATACCATATGTACCAAATATGACCGCTGTAGGTTAAAAAATTCCCGAGATATGACGATTTCAAATTTTGGGTTATATGGGCGTGGCACCGCCCCTTAGTCCAATCAAAAATTTATATAGCCTATTATTCCTTCCAGAGTAACAGTAATACGCTGTGAAAATTTTAGGAAGATCGGTTCAGGCGTTTGGCCTCCTATAAAGCACAAACAAACACACATTCATTTTTATATATAAATAGATAGATTAAAAGCAGATTAATTATAATTAAATAATTTAAAAAATAATAATAATTTAAAAAAAGTGGGCGTAAAAGTGGGCGTGGTCGAAAAAAAGGTACCCTATTAATCATGCCAGAGTCCAAGTTAAATGCTGTGAAAATTTCAGGAAGATCAGTCCAGAGGTTTGGTCTCCTATAAGGTACAAACAAACAAACAAATAAACAAACACACATTCCATTTTATATTTATAGATAAAATAATTATGACAAACACTTATCCTCTAAGAAGCAGGCTAAAATTCTTTCAATACCAAAGTCACCCACTGAGTATCGGCCCATAGCCATATTGCCATATTGCCATATCTGTCAGAAGCATTTGAAAAACTTCTACATTTACAGATAACTAACTACATTAATCATCATAATTTGTTGACCGATAAACAATCTGGATTTCGAGTCAAACATAGTTGCATTACTACTCTTACCGATGTAGCCGAAGATCTCAGAAAGGAAATTGACGATGGCTGTGTTCTAATGTTGGAGTTGTTGGACCATTCAAAGGCTTTTGATACCGTTGACCACACCATATTGATTAAAAAATTAGAAAAAATCATGAATTTTTCCTCAACATCCACAAAATTAATTGAGTCATATCAAAAGGATCGAGTGCAGTGTGTTGAAATAAAACCATTAACAACCTCAACCTTTCTTCCCGTTATCAGGAGTGTCCCACAGGGCTCAATTCTCGGTCCTCTCCTCTTTTTCATCTATGCAAATGATCTGCCTGAACAATTGCTCCACTGCAACATTAGAATGTTTGCTGATGACGTCCAATTGTACATAAGCAATAAGGAAGGAAACATTGAATAATGTACTGCGAAATTAAATGATGACCTGCAGCGTGTTTCTCTCTGGGCGGATGTGAATGGTTTAAGTTAAAATCCTAAAAAATCCAAATGTATCGTTGTACACAAAAGGATCAAGAAAATTATTGAAAGTCGCATTGTTTGTATTAACAACCAACAATTTGAAATGGTTAATAAAGCAAAAAATCTTGGTATCATATTTAATAACACTCTCACCTGGTCAGATCACATAATAGCTGCCTGTAGCAAAACATACGGGATGCTCAGAACTCTTTGGCCTACGCAATATTACACACCAATAAAGATAAGGTTACTGCTTGCTAAAACGTATCTGATTCCTACTCTTACCTACGGATGTGAGATTTTTGCAAGTTGTGATGACGCTAGCAAATCAAAATTAAACGTTATTTATAACAACATTGCAAGATACGTTTACGGTCTCAGTAATTATAGAACTAATGGAGATTACATCAATATAGCTCTTTACTCTAAGAGGATATTTGGTGTGTTGTTCAAAGACTGCCAAAAATAAGAACTTTAATATTTCTTCATAAAATTATAATAACCCGAGAGCCATGTCATCTTTTTAATCGTTTGAGATTTAGTCAACTCAGAAGAAATAGAAATTAAGTTCAATTTGGTTATCGTACATTGATATCCGAATGGCAATTTTTTATATCTGCAATACGTCTTTGGAATATTATTCCTCGAACAATTAAAGAAACCAGCAACGCGTTGGAATTTAAAAAAAAAGTTATTTGAATTTTATTCATAGATAACTTTTTTCAATAGAATATGTTTTATTATAATAGATTATTTGTTTATAAATTGCTAACAACACTATGTTTTTTTGCAAAAATTTACTTAATAATTTACATTATAACAACATAAGATTTCTTCTTTTTAAGACAAATGTTTTGTTGTAGATGTTACAAAATAAATAAATAAATAAATAAAATAAAAAGCCTGCTAGCAAGAATGAACAATTTTCCCGGTTTCATGCTGGCTATATCTTCGGGACGCGAACCTTCCTATACAGCTTTGGTTATTCGAAAGAGTTACAGAACGTCAGTAGAAAAACTTGTTCATATTCAGTGTCCATAGATGGAGGCATATTTCCCAATGAAATCGGTTCAAAAGCAGGTAGACCCTGCAAATAAATGTTTGTTTTACTTTCAAGGGACCTACATTAAGCATTGATAAAATAAGTGCATACTTACCGGAAGTTGTTCACAGGACAGAAATCATTTTGTCAACGTCCAACTACCAGTACGTGGTCCACTTCTAGTACATTTTTCTAAAGTATTGAACAAATGGCGAAGCGGAAGTTCGTTGAAATGTAAAAACAAACAAACCAATATAATGGTTTATTCAACAAATCTTCAAACTTTCGTATTATTCCATTTTCAGTTCAAGTGCTGGTCGGTAGCTATTTTTAGGCTTCCCAGATCGAAAAACGTAAAATTTTGAATGGGAACATAAAATCGCTTATATCTTGAAAACTAAGTCACATAGACAAACATTGTTGACATTTTGCCCCAAAGTACAATATTCCATATGAATTGGGGGGTTACTATCTTTCGGTTAGTTAAGAAAAAGTGTCTTTTATCCCTTTCCAACGGGGCGTTTTCTATATTTTAATTTTTTTTAATTTTCGCCCATTATTATATTTTAAAAAATATTCAAACTTAAGTATTTTCACAAACCTTTATAAGAATAAATTCAAACAAAATGCAAAAAAAAAAAAGGTTTGCATTACTGTCGTTGACATATTCTGCTATTGTTAAGGATTTTTCGCCCTGCACTGCATTGATTGTGTTTATACTATGGGTTAGGATCTTAAACTATTTTCTATATTCTAGAATAGCATTCAAACTTTAAAATATATAAGTAAATATTAGGGTGGCCCTTAATAAAAAAAAGTATTCAAACTCTCGGTCTCACCCCCCTAGAAATATGCTAATAGCAAAAACAATTGAGAAATTCAAAGTTTTGGGCCAATCAAAAAAATTTAGAGGTGCCTCAACGCGACTGAAAATTTCAAATGTGTTTATATGGGGAAAACATGACTTTTTTGCAGATTTTACGAATATGTCAAACAACAAGTGCCCAGCAAATGCCCCAGACCACTTTTGTGTCAAAAAAGCTAGGTTAAGAATATTTTTTTTTTTACTCTATACCTATGAGCACTTACACATGAAGTATTGATTTACTACCACGTTTTTAACCCATTACGCAATGAGACCTATATGGAACATTTTTGATAATATTTTGAATACTCCTTTTTAAAGTTTTAAACAATTTTCTTAAACAAAATTTAAAAAATGGATCTAGCACTTTGAAGTTTTGTTAAATATATGCTAGAGATTAAATGTGTGAATTTTGAGGTAAATAGCTTTGGCAGAATTTTTTTTACAAAGAAATTTTTTTTGCGGATTTCGTGAAAAATGAGTTTTTTGTGAAATATACAGTAAATGTACTCTTTCTAAATACTTTGTATCAGATATTTATCAGTTTTCTACTTTTAAATGTTATATTTTATCTTAATAGCATAGGGTTTCTGAAAAAAAAAAATAATATGATCCTATTACCCCTTTTGGACTTGGGGTCGCATATGACCCCAAGTGAAAGATAATTTATTCAAAAAAAGCTAATATTTTGTAAGTGCTGTTGTGCAAGTCTTCCAGGCTAATAATTTGGAATAACTCGAACAACATTAACCCATTCCTTGCCGAGGCCAAACTTTGAACTTTGGCATATTTAAAAAATTAGTTGTTCCAGAAAACTAGATGAAACCGTTACTATGGGTTGGTAAATAAAATTGTGTTACATTTTACGAAAACTTACCCTTACGTGCTCCTAGGGTAAAATGATAAAAAAAATTCAACAGTATTCGCAAAATATTTGAATTTTTTTATTTAGTCGTCCTATGCTAGCTTGTCGTCAAATTATAAAATCATCGTAATCATCAAATTACAAAAGTCGGTAAAATATAGCACTATTATATTTCCCAACCCATAGTAAGGTTTTCATCTAGTTTGGCAAGGAATGGGTTAACGTTGTTCGATTTATTCCAAATTTTTGCACATTTGGTTATTATATTTCACCGTGTCACAAATTTCAATTTTTTTATCATCCATGATCCAAACTATATATAAGTGAGACTAGAGACTATACGTAGTACAACTACATACTCAGTTTTTCATTTCGTGATCCTTTCTCCTTTTTAAACGATATACAAGTTCATATAACTTTTATTCGTACTTTTTCAAGTTCTACAATGGCGATATGGATATCAAATGAAAGAGGATGATCTCTGCTATTAAAAAAAATTGTTTTAGTTTACCAGGACGAAAAATGCCAAAAATATCCCTTGAAATTTTTATCCTTGAATATCCTTGAATATTTCCAACGAAATTATCGTAAAAAATATATGTTTAAGCCATTATAATACAGTAAACATAATTCAAATTTCATGCCTTTAGCTGCATTAGTTTAGTATTAACACCCATTTTAGTTTCCCCCTACCAAAATTTAGTACGAAACAAGTTATATATAACACCTCAGTAAACACCTAATTTGTTGTCATCCTGTGGTATTCATTGAACTTCTCATTCCCCTGTAAACAAACCAAATCAGCTGTGCTATTCACTGAACTTCTCATTCCCCATGTTCAGAACATTTATGATTTAATAGACATTATTATAAAACGACATACGTCATTACAAAAGGTGTAATTTCAACTGTGGAAAAGTGAACAAAAACTAAAAAACACCAATACATGAAATAAGAGTGAATATGGAGTGCCCAAACCGAATGGAAGGTTATGAAAATTTTATTTAATTAACTTTCCACAAAACTTATGGTATGTTCCTGAAGTCGCATGCGAATATTGTTACCGTAATATAAATGGATCGAATAATGATGGCAAAAAAAAGCATCCTGGGAAATACGCGTACCCAGTGATTTGGATCCATCGTAGTGAACATTCAGTTGAGTCGTGTTACTTTTGCCAAACAGTTACACATACCAATCGAATCAAATATGAGGCGCGACACAAAATACCGTACTTTACTTGCGAGTCAGTTAAACCAGCTGTTGTACGATCAGAAACAAATCCCACCGCTCCTTCTGAGGAATCCCAAGATATTCCACATGGGTTTGATGGTGAATCGCTGTGCGCCGAAAGTCACGTTGATAACATTTCCGAGTTTGTACCAAGTACAAGTGCAGCAGACGCAGCTGCTCCGTTTCATCTCATTACCCAGTGCGACTTTAATGATCTCGTGCGAGATACTAATTTGTCTCAAAGAAATGCTGAAATATGGGGGTCTCGCTTGCAGCAGTGGAGATTGGTTTCTGAAGATTTCCATGTAACCTCTTCGCGAAAGCGCTCAAACAAAAGCTTATTTGATGAATGTTTTTCCTTGGATGGGAGACCTGGGATCACATATGCAAGGAACATTGAACAACTTTTTGAAGCCATCGGTCACCCGTACGTTCCTGATGAATGGCGTCTCTTTATAGTTGGTTCAGTGAAGAGTCTCAAAGGAGTGCTGCTACATATTGGTAATGAGTATCCGTCAGTGCCTGTTATTTATGGAACCGATGTAGTAGAAAACTACGACAACATGAAAGCAATTCTGGAACTATTAAGTTATGAGAGACATTGTTGGGTGATTTGTTGCAACCTTAAAATTGTAGCCATTCTCATGGGGTCTAAAAAAAGGCTACTGCAAACATCAATGTTTTTTGTGTCTCTGGAAGGGTCGCTGCCGCGAATATCATTATACCAACCACAAATGGCGGGCTCGAACCAGTTATCAGATAGGGTATGATTGCATTGAGAACACGCCACTTGTGCCGTCTTCTAAAATTATACCAACCACAAATGGCGGGCTCGAACCAGTTATCAGATAGGGTATGATTGCATTGAGAACACGCCACTTGTGCCGTCTTCTAAAATTATAATTCCTCCGCTGCATATCAAGTTGGGACTCATAAGAAATTTTGTGCGCGCACTCGAGGTAATGCTATGGACCACTTAAGGAAGGTTTTCCCAAAATTAAGCGATGCCAAAATTATCGCAGGTCAGTTATATGGTTCAGATGATTACCCTAATACTAAGCATTTACATGTGTTACAGGTGTTTTTAATGGCCCTCAATTAAATAAACTGATGAAGTCCACTGAGTTTCCGGAGTTATTAACACCAGTGGAAAAGAATACATGGATTAGTTTAGACGGAATAATACAAAAATTTTCTAGGTAATAATAAAGTTGAAAACTACGGAGAGATAGTCCGCGAACTGGTGAAAAGCTACGGGAAAATGGGTGTAAATATGTCGCTCAAAATTCATTTTTTGGAAAGTCATCTTAATTTTTTCCCTGATAATTTGGGAGATTTTAGCGACGAACAAGGCGAACGGTTTCACCAAGACCTCGCCACCATTGAAAATCGGTTCAGAGGAAAAAGTACCTGTCATATGCTGGCTGAATATTGTTCGTATATATGTCGCGACACCGATACTTATCACAATCGACAAATAAAACGCACTTCTTTTTCCTCAAAATAAATAATTTATCTTAGTGTTAAAAATGTTTTTTATTTAAATATATACTCATTTAGATACGACATAACATCTATAAATAAAGAACTGAGCTACCTGTGGTCCCTAGTTTCACACGTATACAGGTTTGAGCGTAGGTGACAACAAATTAGGTGTTTGCTGAGGTGTTATATATAACTTGTTTCGTATTAAATTTTGGTAGGGGGAAACTTAAATGGGTGTTAATACTAAACTAATGCAGCTAAAGGCCTGAAATTTGAATTGTACTTACAGCATTATAATGGCTTAAACATATATTTTTTTAAGATAATTTCATTGGAAATCTTCAAGGATATTCAAAGATAAAATTTTCAAAGGATATTTTTCGAATTTTTTCGTCCTGGTAAATTAAAACAATTTTTTTTTAAATAGCAGAGATCATCCTCTTTCATTTAATATCCATATCGCCATTATAGAACTTGCAAAAGTACGAATAAAAATTATATGAACTTGTATATCCTTTGAAATTTAAAAGTCCTTTAAAAAGGAGACAAGATCACGAAATGAAAAACTGAGTATGCAGTTGTACTACGTATAGTCTCTAGTTTCACTTTTATATAGTTTGGATCATGGGTAAAAAGTTGTGTCGCACGGTGTTTTATGCGTCACACCTAACAATTTTACAGCACTTACAAAATATTCGAATTTTTTGAATAAATTGTCTTTTATTAGCTTGGGGTCATATGATACCCCAAGTCCAAAAGGGATAATGGGGTCATATGATATTTTTCCCAAAATCTAGGCTACTAAGATAAAATATAACACTTAAAAGTAGCAAACTGATAATTTTTTGATGCAAAGTATTTAGAAAGAATACATTTACCGAATATTTCACAAAAAACTAATTTTTCTCGAAATCCGCAAAATAAACCCGTGTCAAAAAAAATTCTTGCAGAGGAATTTACTTAAAAATTCACACAGTTAATTTCTAACATATATTTAACAAAACCTTAAAGTGGCAGATCTATTTTTTGAAATTTTGTTAAAGAAAATTTTTTAAAATTTAAAAAAGTAGTTTCCAAAATTTTCCACTTTTGGTCTCATTGTGCAATAGGTTAAAAACGTGGTAATAAAACAATACAGCACGTCTGCATGCTCCCGGATATAGAGACCAAAATAAATGGTTTTGAAAAAAAATCCGTCAAATTTCACGACCTAGTTTATTTGGCACATAAGTGTTCTGGGGCATTCGGTATTTCTTGGCGAGTTTTTATTAGATTTTGAAGTTATAGAGCTTTTTGCAGAGATAATACTGAAATAAACATATTCATATAACAACTTGTCGAAAAACTTAAACTATCTAACGAAATTTGTATTTCTCAGTTTTCTGCTATTCGCATATTTCTAGGGGGTGAAACTTTTAATTCGGACACTTTTTTTCCCTCCATATAATGAAGGGCAACCCTAGTAAATACACATAAATACTAAACCTATTGCATATAACAATTTTTTTTCCAATTTTTTACTTTAGAATAATTTTAAATGGCCCTAAATCTATACAAGCAACAGTTACTTTACTAGAGAATTTACATCTCGTTATTGATAAAACACCGACTGAAGATATCACCACCGATATTATGCCAATGTTATTTTCATCGTTTGAAAGTTCAACCATTCAAGTGCAGGTGAGTACTAATGATGAAATGCACTATCAAACATACTTACTTGCCTATGGCGTGTATGGGAAACCATAAATATTTAAATCCACTACAGCTACA
Source organism: Cordilura impudica (assembly GCA_963682025.1). NCBI lineage: Eukaryota > Metazoa > Arthropoda > Insecta > Diptera > Scathophagidae > Cordilura > Cordilura impudica. The sequence goes on from OY821519.1 coordinate 112,748,369, forward strand.
TTAGAAACACCCAAGTAAATTTAAGTAGAAATCTTCATTACAGTATTTAGAGCATACACTTGTATTATCTAAGTGCGACTTATGTTAACTTAAGAAAAGACATACGAATGAGATATATGATTTGATTCAAAATTATTTTCTTTAAAAATTGTGGAGATTTAAAATTTAAAAAATTTTTATAATATCGTAACTTAACTTGTTTTAAAATTTATTTTTTTATTTACACGTAATAGAAGGCTTTAAGAAACATACATTTCAATAAATTATTTTTTCTTGGAAATTAAGTAAACATAAAATTAATTCAACAGAATCATAACTTTAGATTTCTAGATTTGAATCAAACATTTTTGCAGAAATTTTTTTTTAATTTTCTTGGAAAACAAAACAAAAATTAAATAAATTTAAAAAAAAAATCATAAAATTATATTAAAAAATTTTGTGCAATATTTACAATCAAAATAAAACAACTTTTTTATATTATAAGTTTGTTATTAAATTAACATTTAACCTTTAAAAATTTTAGCTCATTAAAATTTTGTTTATTTCGTTATTATTTCCACAGAATGCTGCCGTTGTTGCGGTAACAAATGTCTTTGACCATATCATAGAAGCCTCAATAAAACGTATGGTGTTGCCAAAAGTTAAGTCTGTTTTTGAAAAGAATCTCACCGATCCAAAGATTGTACAAAATGTGTTAATTTGTGTTGAATGTCTTATGGACAGAATGGATAAACCCGAAGTAAGTGAAACTAGTAAAAAAATTACTTACAATTACGAATTATTTATTAGATAATAGTAATTTCTTGAGTCAATTTAAGCAAACTACAGGTCGCAAATATGAATATAGTTTAATGAAATCTTGGATGTTAGCTTTTGTTGGCCTTAGAATGATCACTATTGGTGAATATCGGTGCAAGTTCAGACTTAGCTGCCATGAAAATGATCCTTATGATATTGACTTAAATTGCCCCAGACGAAAATTAATATATATGTATGTCTTTCCAATATGCATAAATCTGTTGTCCACAAATAAATCCTCTAAGACCATTCTTACTCACAGGCTCAAAATAAAGCTGCTACCCGAGCCTCACTTAAATCAATTAAAGAACAAAAATATTGCAACGATTTCGCTAAAATTTAGTTTGAAGTGTTTTTACTAAAATAAGTATATTTACTTGATACTAGATACATTTTCCAAACTAGTCCCCATACAAAATAATTATCCGATATCTGCGGGCACCAAATTCGTAACTGTGACACTCGAATTTGGTTTACTCTTATTTCCAATATCCAATAAGCTCAAGCTAAGACCGTTTCTCTAAATTCATGGTATAGGGCACTGGTTCCCAACCTTTGGGGTAATCGTACTCTTTGGTAACAATTTGGAATCTTACGTAACCCTAACTTTTATTGATATTTATATACAGAAAAAATAAAAACAATATTATATATAAAAAAAATTATTCACATTATATTTAAAAGTAATTAATTAAAAATTACAAAAAAAATTAAATTTAGTGGGAACGTCAACCAATTGTTGTATTCGTGGTTGGGTGTTTGAAAGAGCCAACCGCATGTCATGCTCAGCCTTTAGTTTGTTCCTTAATTTTGGTTTTATGGACACAAGCATGAAAATCCAGATTCGCAGAGGTAAGTAGTGACAAACGGAATAAGAGCTTTCAACGCCAGTTTGACCAAAACAGGATATGCCTCACTTTGTTTACACCAGAATACATCCAACGCCATTGTTTCAAAGACACTGCTTATTTCTTTGTTATTCCGCAATTCAATGAGCTCAATGAGATCCAATGAAACGGTGAAAGGGTTTCTTATCCATTTATCAACTACAAATGTGCGAGGAATAATTCGATCGAAAGTAATTTGAAAATTTTCCAGATGCATTTTAATACAGTTCAGAACCTTGATATCAATTTCACGTTTAACTTGCAAGGAAACTATTTGATCAAAAAGCGAAAAATTGGCGTAATTTTCACTTTTAACTCTTCTGCCATAGAAAGTCAACTTTTCTTGAAATGATGTAACCTTCTCCTCGGCATCGAATATATTCATACCTTGGAGTGATATATTTAAGGAGTTTAGATGGCTAAATATGCAAGATAAGATAAAGAGCGCACAAAGCTGGTATCCATGAAGTGAAGCAAAGAGTTGATTCTTTGTCACGTAGAAATGTCTCAATTTGAGATCTAAGTTCAAAAACCCGGCTAAGAACTTTTCCTCTGGATAGCCAATGTACTTCTGTATGCAAAAGAATGATTCAATGTCCTTGACTTGATAAAGTTTACGGTTTTCACGACAATATCCAATACCTCTTTAAAATAAGAAGGAAGGATACAAAGCATGACGATAAAGAACACAATGACTAGAAAAAACATTTGGGTTCATCTGTTTCACAAGAGGCAATAAATACAGAATTTTTGACGAGCATAGCTGGAGCACCATCAGTACAAATAGCTCTCACATTGTTCCAAAAAAGCCCATTGGCAACAAAAATATTAATCATAACCGACATAATATCCGCAGCTTTTGTAGTTTCACTCAGAGGTTCACAAAAAAGAAAATCTACTTTCATTTCGTTTTTATACACTTATTTAACAAAAACAAGAAGTTGAAACATCAGTGGATTCACCCAACTGCAACCCAATGAACTTTCTAGTATTTGTTCCAAAATCTGCTTTAAGACATCTTCTGACATACCTTTAATTCGATCGTGAATAGTGTTGTTGGATAGTGGGATTAGTGATATTTGAAGTTTCGCGTCCTTACCACACATAATTACCGCCATTTCCATCGCACATGGTTTAATCAAAGTTTCTACGATTTTATGAGGTTTTTTATCTTCCGCAATTCTCAATGCCACACGATAACTTGCTTCTAAAGCTGTTTTTTTTTTCACGGGAAGTAATCCGTGATTGGTGAGCTTTTCGCTTGTTTCAAATCGGGCTCTCTTAATTTTGAATAAAGCTTCTGTATCATTAACGTTGTTTGGGTAGACTGATTGTAGATGTTCCTTAAGTTTGGATGGTTTCATATAACCATTACTAAGTACTTTCGAGCAAAGTATACATTGTGGGCTTTCCAATCCATTTTTGTCAACTAAGAAAGTGAAGACGAATTGAATATAAGAGTCCTGATAACAACGCTTCTTTGACATTGCGATAGTATGGGTTACCTGTCGATAAGAGAAAAATAATTATTTCTGGAATCTAAAACAAATAATTATGCACTGGTTTATTTATCAAAATAAATCGAAAACCGTTATACATATTTATTTTTTGTACAAAATTTTAAAATGATGAGATATTATCAATAATAATTCGAAAACAAATTTTCGGTTGGGAACCCGTGGTATAGGGTATCGTATAGTCGTGTATTCTCGATCGACTATATCGACTATATCAAGTTTAAATTAGATTTCATTGCTGAGTAATTGCTTGTTTATTTTCTATATCCAATTATGACCTCGGCAAAGTTTCTCCAAACTCATCGGTTTAGACCGACTATAACTTTTTTGTTTAGTATGATATGATCAAGTTTAAATTGGATTTCATTTTTCACAATTGAATGCAATTATATTGGATACAACTATATCTTCGGCTACTATGCTACATATCGCACACATAATTCAAAAGTGGCAACTCTAAATTTTCATTTTTCAGAAATCGACTGTTGAAACAATTAAATTATAAAGAAAGACATAACATAAAGCAGACATAACTGTTTTTTAGCAACAGGTAACAACAAGAAAACACACTGATATTTTCTTTATAGATAAACAAGTGTATTGTGCATAGTTTAAGTATATAAACCCGAAAACTGAAAATTTTGAGTTGAATCACTTTTGAATTATGTGTGCGATATCTATAATATTAATAGGCTAGGCGATTTCTTGTTACCGATGTTTTGTTCTACCGTTTTATCCCGAGTTTGACCAAACGTATATTATTTGAAAGGTATTTCTTTTTAGCTGTTCACCAGATTTACAACTTTTTAAATTTTTTCCGTTCATGTGTGTGTTTATTAAATTTTTTAATGTGTTTGTTAATGAGTGTTTTACCTTCATTCACAATAATCATAAAGCAAATAAGTGTTGGTTTGTGAAATGGCTAAGTTGAGAAATAACTTTGCCTAGAAATTACACTCGAATGTCGAGCGCTGGAATCTGCTAGAAATTATTAATGCAAATATATAAAAATATATTAAATAATATATAAATTTATACATGAAGCCCTGATTTGCGTCGATCCTGTTTGCGTCGTTTCGATTTGCGTCGCTTTTTAAAATTTGGTTCATTCCGATTTGCGTCGCACAGTGGATCGTTTGATATAAACTAGATGAAAAAAAAATTTTTCTTAGCTTAAATTGTTGCTCTAGTTGCATTTAATAACTTTTAATCTGGGAAAGTTCCACAAATTCATTTTAGTGGGCGTGGCACGTGATGCGAAATTTCTTGTGCTTTTTGACAAAAAAAAAATTCATATAAAATATAAACAATGGAATATTGAACAAAGAATTATGCAATAGGACAACAGTGGTTTTCGTTGATTTTTGTGCAAAATTTAATTTTTGTCGACTTATTAGTTTTTTAGATATTATTATTTTAATAGACCAAAGTCATACTTTTTTCCAAAATATGACAAGTTTGAAGAAATAAAAAAAAAGATATTGCTCTAGATTAGTCTTTTTTTACAGAAATATATTATACAACATATTCACAGGTGATGAATCGCTATTAATGCTGCTGGAAGAATATTCTTCAAGATATATATATATATTTTATAGCGTTTTCTCTATAAGAATTTATAACAGGATCTGAAGATATGAGCAACATATTCAGCAAGTCTCTATTCGTATCGACTCTGGATGTTTTTCGAGTGTGTGACATACGAAAACGTCTGCAATCTTTGTTGCGAGCCTCTTGTGCATCTTGCCCAATTGGGACAATGCACGACTTAATAATTTCACTACCATGACAAAGCATTTTATACACGCTAACAGGCCTACAATACCAGCTATATTGCTTCAAATATAATTCCTTCGTTTCTTTCAAGAAGAATTCAAATAAGGGCAAATTTATCTCATAGCCGTAGGAAATGCAACTTAAAATAATATAAAAATTATTTATTGGTTTTTTGTCCAGTCCAGTTAACACTGCAGATTTCTCATGATTTTTAAAAAATCTTCTTGCTGGATTGCCATCGTTTGTAGTTCCAAAACCCGGTTTTGGCCAGTCGATTATGAGACCCATATCAGACTCTTGTATTCGTTTAATCGTCGTTATCTCTTATTCCCATTTTTTTAATTCTAGCCTATATAATATGTGTAAAAGGCACTCAAATGTTTTTATCCAAGCGTGTAAGCTTGAAAGACCGTAACAATAAAATTCATTATTTGGATTCTTATCAATTACCATTTTATTCATTTCAGTAGGCTTAGCGCCACAAATATAGCAAGATTGCATGGATTTGCGAGAAGTTAAATAATTCGCAATTTTACCATCAATCATCGTCAACACAAATTCATATTCAATTTTGAGATTTTTTGTTGCTACTGTTATTTCGAAATTATTCAATGTATCAATTTGATCGCGAATGCTTTTAAGCACCTCTACCGAAAGTTCTTCTGTATCTTTAGCAAAAAAAATTTTATTGGTCGACAAAGCCGAGTGGACGATGGACTCTGATTTTGCCAGATAACTAAACTTGGGTTTTCTTTTAATCGCAGTATTAGAGGCATGAAAGAAATGAGAAATAAATATTCGTCAGTTCTACCTTGTTGTTGAATATTTTGCTTGTATGTGCTATGTCCTGAACTGCCATCACCACCCCATTTACAAACAAAAGTTAATGTGCTGTAATTAGGGACATTGTCAGCAATGACAGGCTCTTGCACCTGTCTTCGGGTGGAAAACAATCTTCGTTCGCTTTTTTTAACCCATATACAGAAGGATAAAGTAAGTGACCCACTTTCATTGCTTGTTTCCGCAGAGTTTTGTAACTGTTGCGAGTTAATTTTATATCAATATATAATGCAAGTGCTTCTGCTCTTGTTAGTGACCGTTGCAGCTGTACCTCTTTTCTAGCTTTTAATAATTGAGTTGCCTCAACTTCAGATTTCGCAACCGATTTTATTACATCTGCTGCGATATGAAACCCATCTGATCTTTTGGCCATCTGACCAGCAAAAAGTAATTCAGCACATCATGGATTTTATTTCTCTTAGATGTGTCAGTGCACAATTCAAACGGCTTAGGTGACCGTCCTGCCCTTGAAGTACAAGGCAGTTCTTTCGGATTTTCTTCGGAGTTGAGGTCTTCACTTGTCTGACTAAAAACAAAATAGCCCTGAGCTAACCACTCCTTATGTTTCCTTAAAAACAGCAGCTACTTGTTTTCCACTTTTTTTCTATGGTTTTTGAACTTAAATATATTTCCTCTTTTACATTTTTTGTATCTGCATAAACGTGATTAAAGCTCATTCCTTCAGAAACAAAATTGAGTAGTGCATTTTGTCTCTCTGATTTGCAAACTGCAGACCACATTTAAAAAAATTCGGCACGGGTAATCAAAGTCGCATTTTTCCGGGACACTTTATTATTTTATTTAATTAAATTTTGCAAAAATACCTAAGAATGTCACAATCCACGCTTATTTTTTTATTAAAAAACTTTTAAGATAACTGTAAATACTGGACAATTTGGCACCTCATCAGCATAATTAGTGATGCCACTTGATTTAGAAGTAAGTTATATTTAAAATTGACATGGTTGTATTTTCAAGCAGAGAAATACAGGGTGCAGTAACTTTAAATATTTCTGTAAAAAAATTTCCCCTCCTTTACACTTTTCCTGGATTTTTCAGGATATTAAAAAACATGAGAAAGTAAGAGGTATGCTTATAAAGTAACAATAAACATCCCGTGCAAAGTCGTGCGAAGTCAACCGACAACGGTATATAAAAGTAGACAAAATTTCCTTTCAGACGAGCTAGGTTTCATTAGGTTCATAAGGTACTGTCTCCTTTAGATTTTCTACATCAGTCAAAAGAATTTGATTTTTTTTAATTAAAAAAGGTGGCAATTGAAGATCTAAATTTTAGAAATAATATATAAAAAGAACCTATTTGTAGAAAAAGAACATACTTTAAGCTTTTATCATACATAAATAAGAAATAAATTAGAAACCCAAATGACAGAGAAAAACTTTTTTTCTATTGCACTATTTTTTTTTTTTTTTCTGAGCAAAATTATAAAACAAGATAATTGTAAATTTCAAGGTTAACGGTTAATTGTGTAAAACGTAGAATGAACAGGTGGTTCAAAAATAACAATTTTCAATCTCGGGACTTCTAAGAAAACTTTCCCATTCCATTCATATAGAAATTACACTTTAATTTTTTTTCATCTAGCCTATATGAAACGATCCACTGTACGTCGTTTTGATTCTGATTTGCGTCGCTACATATGATTGTATTTTTCCACTGAAATCAGAATTAAATACATACGATTCCCACTTTTATTCTTAGCATATATGAGTGTTAGGAAGCAAGAATTTAGCACCCAATAAGAAGGGCTGTGGTTAGGAATTAATAAAATAACTTAAGAAAATAAAAAATTAGTAAAAACAAAAGAAAAGTTATTAGTTTGGATCTAAAATTCGATGTATTAAAATAACACAATTTTCTAAAATTTCCACACCAGTCCAATGTAACCAAGTTACAAAAGTAAGACATTCGTTAGTGGTTAAAATGGAGTCACTTCTTTCTGTTTGGATACAAAATCAAAAAAGCCGAAGAATGCCACTGAGCAAGGAGGTGATTAAAAACACAGCCCTTTCCATATACAGCGACCAGCAGCAATGGGAATTCAGAAGAATTTGAAGCTAGCAACGGTTGGTTTAATCGCTTTAAAACACGAGCAAATCTTCAGAATGTCGCATTAAAAGGAGAATCAGCCAGTGCAGATACATAGCATCAGAAAAGTTTAAGCTTGAACTGAAAGCCATAATTCTGCTAAGCATGCTTTGAATGCTGATGAAACAGCTCTTTTTTTGAAAAGGTTACCATCAAGAACATATCTGGCAAAACTGAGAAGTCATCTCCTGGATTTAAAATCGCCAAGGATCGACTAACACTTATTTTGGGAGAAAATGCCGAAGGAGATTTTGAATTTAAGCCTGATTTACAAATCTGAAAATCCCAGAACACCAAAAAATATTTAAAAAAATGATCTTCCTGTACACTGGCGTGCTAATAGAAAGACTTGGATGACTTATATATATATATATATATATATTTATATAAGTTCCCGTAGTTCCTACAAGGAGCATAGGGCCATAAAAAATTTGTTCCATTCTGATTTGTCCGATGCAAGTGTTTTTAACCCGTTCCAGCTCTTATCTTTATTGGCCGCTTCAATTTCGATCTGGCGGCGCCAGTTGTGTGATGGTCTTCCTCTTCTACGGCTTCCTTAAGGGTTCCATACTATAGCTTGTCTTTTGACATCGTCAACGGGCTTTTGTAAAGTGTGACCTAGCCAGCGCCATTTTCGTTTGCGGATTTCGCCGTGTATGGGGATTTCATTGGGTATCGTAGCTGGCCAGAATATTTTTAAAATTCTCCGCAGGCAGCGATTTATGAAAACCTGTAACGAGTTAACATCCTTCTGCGCTGCATTCCATGATTCACATCCATAGAGAAGAGATGATTTTATGCAGGAATTAAATATGTTAAGCTTGGTTCTTTTCGAAATATGTGTTGATCGCCATATGGGACTTAAATTACTAAATGAATGCTTTCCAATTTTTGTTCAGTTTCTTACGTCGTCTGCAGAGCCACCTGTTGTAGTCAGAAGACTTTCGCGATAGCAGATCGTTGATACGTCTTCAAGATTCTTCTCGTCTATTGCGAATGTTCTGTTGTGAACTAGAAGCATTAATTCTCATTGATTTAGTTTGGAAATATTTATTTTTAGCCCAGCCTTGGCTGCTTCAGTTTGTACTGCATTGATCTTGGCCTGTATATCGTTGAATTTGTGGGGAAGTAGACATATGTCGTCAGCATAGTCGAAGATCTTCTAGCCTTCTGTTGAATCCCCATGTTATTCTTCTCTGTTCACTCGAGGCTCTTCTTAATATATTGTCCAGAACGATATTAAAAAGTAGGGGCGACAGAACACAGCCTTGTCTCACACCACTTTTAATTGTGAATCAGTCACTAATACAGCCATCATGAAGAATTCGACAGTCTGCGTTATGATATAGGGCTTTAACAATATCAATTATTTTGTTGGGGTGGCTTTGCATGCTAGCGTACTTCATACGGCTGAATGGGAAAGCGTATCGAATGCATTCTGGAAATCGATGAATATCAGGTAAAGTGGCGTCCTCCACTCAACAGATTGCTCAATTATTATCCGTAAACTGTTGACATGGTCAATATATGATTTACGGGGACGGAAGGCAGCCTGCTAACTGCGGAGGACCGGATCGAATGCGAGTGTTAGCCTTTTATTGATGACTTGGGATATTATCTTGTTCGCTATATTGATAAAAGTTATGCCACGCCAATTTTTGCATTGAAACAGGTCTTCTTTTTTTGGTATATTAATATTAAATCCTTCCTTTAAGTCATCGCACAGTGAGTTTGTTACCCAAAGATTTTTTATAATGTGGTAAATAAACTTAGCGCTAATTTCGAGTGATGCTTTTAACAGTTATTTTTCAGGGACAATATGGCATCTATAATTTCTGGAGTTTCTGGACAGTCTGTGGATATGTTGTCCCTAGCACTGTGGTGAGTGCAATCACATAGATTGTGGCCAGTGTTCGACGTGTTCGCTAGCATCGAGAAGTGGTGTTCTACCCATACATCCATCTGGTCTCTTTTGGATGAATTCAACCTTGTTTAAAGAGTGATTGGAAGACTGTGCTATTTATGAATTCAAACGTTATTGTTCCACTCAAAGAATTGAGTTTAAATGCTTTTATTAATCGATAACGCACCAGGACATCCAATTTTTTTAGATGACTTGTCCGATCATGTAGGAGGTTTTTTATGCCGCCTAACACAACATCACTTATACAACCTATGGATCAAGGCGTAATATCCAACTTTAAAATTTATTACCTACGACGGACTTTTCGTCTACTTCTTGATGCAACCGACAAAAATGATAAACTCTAATGATGGCTATTGGAAACATTGATCTATCTTGGAAAGAAGTTAGAGCATTAAGTATGAAAGGAATTTGGCGGAAATTATGGCCAGAGTGCATTAATGGAGATGTAGATATTGTTAATGACGTTCCAAATGTTTGCAGAGAGTTGGCTGATTTAGCTAAAGAATCTGAATTTGATGGAATGGAGGAAGATAATATTAATGAGCTGTTATCTCACGAAGACGAGCTAGATAATAAAACTCTATTAGCCGTTAATGTTCAGCATGCGTTAGAGGAAGACATTATAATAACAGATGTTACAATAGAATAGAAAAAACTAACAACTCTCAATATTTCCAAAGCTATTGATTTCACAGGTAATGGATATATTTGTAGATAATGATCCCGACGATAATCCTAGCTCAGATGTAGCAGCTTATGTTGATCACGCGATAACTTGGTACAAGGAAATCTATGCGAAAAGAAATCCTTAGAAATTCAGCAAACCTTAGTTAATTTTGTTCAAAAAAAAAGTAAGACCACTTAATCAAGTGAATACATGTCTGATAGATTTATCAGACGAAGATAGCTCAACTTAATCTTAAGTGAGAATTTCTGTTTTTTCTTTAATGTATACAAGTTAATGTCAAATACATTCAATATAAATTTGCGCACACGTGTCATATAATTCGTGGAATGTTCTTTAAAAACATTCCAACAGACTTTACAATTCTTTGCACAAGAATCGTACGTTCCCACATAATTCACAATTTCCGTTCTCATACAAATTATGCTTTTGAATATTTCACAATTTCCGCTATCGCTCATACCCCAATACAAAGTGTGATACTTCCATTGCATTTTATCTATACGATTTCCATGGAACTCAGGAAATCACATGCCAAACAAGCCAATACTGATGTCAACACTTTCGGTAAACTAAATAAAATTCCCAATAAATTTAAGTCCGATTATAATTACTACTCATACAATTATTTCTCTTAAATATTTGAAGCTAATTTACTCTTTATATTAACACTAGATGTAACCCGGTGTGCTTCGCTACACCCTCCCCCTCCCCCCCCCCTTCCGAATCGTTATGAAAGGGCTCACGCAAAGTCCCAAGGCTCTCACTAATACAGTAATTCAGATATATCACATTTAATATTAAGTTTGTGTAGGGGTACCACGAGCATTTGTCCAATCCCGCCCATTTTTTTTTTTTTGTCTGACTACTCACGTTAATAATAGATGACCTGAGACAAATTTGCAAAGCTTTCTCTATCATAGTACTTAATATATATGATTTTAAAAATTTACTTTGTATGGAAGGTGCAACGACCACTAAAAATATTAAAAAAATTAAAGCCTGTAGCACTCCCATATCCGCAGAAAGACTACAAACAAACAAATATTACCTCTTTATTATGTTAGTATAGAATATTAGTATAGATTTTTTTATTTCAATGCTTGCTGATGCTGATATACAATGTTTTTTGTTTTTTCATTCGGTACAACAATTATTAGATTGTTCGGCGTTCCTACCCTGGAGCAAGGTACATGTAGCTGCCCATGAGAAGAAGATGGATTATCAATATTAGATCTGGCAACACTTAACTATTGGCCTTAAACTTAGAATATCATTTGGCAATTTTTCTTTTTAGCGATTTTTGATTTTGTCCATTTTTGATTTTGAAGATTTTTGTTTTTTGGGCGAGTTTTATTTTTCGCTGTTTTTGGGTTTGGCGATTTTTGATTTTGGCGATATATTTTCCACGACAAATCACATTGATAACTAATGAACTTGTCAAAAGACTGTCGCTTTCGTAGTGCTTCATATTTTTTACATAGCAGGTGCCACGCCCACCAATCCCATCCCGCCCAATTTTTATTGGACTACTCACATTAATATCTGATGGACTCATGCAAAATGTCGAGTCTTTCCCTTTTATAGTACATATGATAGTAGATATCTACTTTGCATGGGCGGTGCTAAGCCCACTGCTCCGATCACGCCCATTTTTTTGTTCGACTAAACACAAAAAGAACCCATGGGCTCACGCAAAGCCACAAAGCTCTCCTTTTACAGTACTCCAGAAATATGACATTAAATTTTTACTTTGCATGGGGAATGCCACGCCCATTGTTGTGAACCCGCCAATTTTTTGTTCGACTACTCATACTAAGATCTGATAGGCTCGTGTAAAGTGTCAAAGCTTCCTTTTTTAGCACACCAGTTATACGATATCATATATTTACTTTGAATGGGTGGTGTCACGCCCACTGCTCCGATCATGCCCATTTTTTGTCTAACTAATCAAATGAATAACTTATGGGTTCACACAAAGTCCCAAGTCTCTCACTATTACAGTACTCCAGATATATGGCATTTTATATTTACTTTGTATGGCAGGTGCCACGACTATTGGTCCGATACCGCCCATTTTGCATCCGACTGCTCACATTAATAATAGGTGACATCAGAAATTTTTGAAAAGCTCTCTCTATCGCATTACTCGAGATATATAATATTGAACTATTACTTGTATGGGAGCTACCACGCCCACTTATCCGATCCCGCCCATTTCCGGCGTAGCTACTAATATTAACAATAGGTGACCTCACACAAATTTGCAAAGCTCTCCCTATCATAGTACTCAATATATGTATATGATATTAAAAATTTGCTTTGTGGGGGAGGTGCCACGCCCACCAAAAATATTTAAAAAATTATAGCCTATAGCACTATGAGAATATCCGCAGTAAGACTCTGTGAAAACTTCAGAAAGATCAGATGGGTAGTTACGGAAAGTACCTCCTACAAACAAACAAACAAACAAACACACATTACCTCTTTATTATATTAGTACAGACAAACCTTTCTCTCATTCTAAGTTACCTATCATAACATATGTATGTAATTATTCTCTTTACTTTAGTTCTTTTATTATTCTCAAATTATATTTTAATTTGATTATTTTGTAAACATATAAATATAAACCACAAAATAAAGAAAGACAGTTCAATTCAGAATTCAAAAATTAAAACACACAATATTGTTTTAATTAACTTATATATGTACATATGTGAATGTAAATAAATTAAATTAATTTTTGTTATGTTTTTATATCAATTTATTCTTTCTTATTTCCTTATAATAATTAAAAACCCTTGTTGAAATAAATGGAAAAAAACGTATCCGTATGACTTCTTTCAACAAAAATATTATCTATATTACTAATAATAATAATAATAATAATAATAATATAATAATATAATAATAATAATAATAATAATAATAATAATAATAATAATAATAATAATAATAATAATAATAATAATAATAATAATAATAATAATAATAATAATAATATAATAATAATATAATAAAGAGGTAATGTGTGTTTGTTTGTTTGTTTGTTTGTTTGTTTGTTTGTAAGAGATAATCTCCGTAACTACTTATCTGATCTTCCTGAAATTTTCATAGAGTCTTACTGCGGATATGGGAAGTGCTATAGGCTATATTTTTTTAAATGTTTTTGGTGGGCGTGGCACCTCCCACACAAAGTAAATTTTTAATTTCATATACATATATTGAGTACTATGATAGGGACAGCTTTGCAACTTTGTGTGAGGTCACCTATTGTTAATATTAGTAGCTACGCCGGAAATGGGCGGGATCGGATAAGTGGGCGTGGTACCCCCATACAAGTAATAATTCAATATTACATATCTCGAGTACTGTGATCGAGAGAGCTTTTCAAATTTGTCTGATTAATGTGAGTAGTCGGACAAAAAATGGGCAGTGTCGGACCAATAGACGTGGCACCAGCCATACAAATTAAATATAAAATGCCATATATCTGGAGTACTGTTATAGTGAGAGTCTTGGGACTTCGTGTGAGCCCATAAGTTATTCATGTGATTAGTTAGACAAAAAATGGGCGTGATCGGAGCAGTGGGCGTGGCACCGCCCATACAAAGTAAATATATGATATTATATAACTGGTGTACTAAAAAGGGAAGCTTTGACAGTTTGCACGGCACCATCAGATCTTAGTATGAATGGTCGGACAAAAAATTAGCGGGTTTACAGAAATGGGCGTGGCACTCCACATGCAAAGTAACTATTTAATTTCATACATATGGAATATTATAAAAGAGAGAGCTTTGTGGCTTAGCGTGAGCCCATAGGTTCTTTATATGATTAGTCGAACAAAAAAATGGGCGTGATCGAAGCAATGGGCGTAACACCGCCCATCCAAAGTAGATATATAATATCATATAACTGGTGTTCTATAAAAGGGAGAGGCTCGACATGTTGCACAAGTCCATCAAATATTAATGTGAGCAGTCCAATAAAAATTGGGCGGGATGTGATTAGTGGGCGTGGCACCTCCTATATAAAAAATATGAAGTACTACGAAAGCGACAGCCTTTTGACAAGTACATTAGTTATCAATGTGATTTGTCGTGGAAAATATATCGCCAAAATCAAAAATCGCCAAACCCAAAAATCGAGAAAAATAAAAACCGCCCAAAAAACAAAAATCCTCAAAATCAAAAATGGGCAAAATCAAAAATCGCTAAAAAGAAAAATTGCCAAATGATATTTTAAGTTCAAGGCCAATAGTTAAGTGTTGCCAGTGAAATTTGGAAAATCCATGAGAAGAACATGGGTAGGAACGCCGAAAAATCTGATAATTGTTGTACCAAATGAAAAAACAAAAAAGATTGCATAGCAGCAAGTATCGAAATAAAAAAATCTATAGTAATAATCTGTACTAGCATAATAAGGAGGTAATGTGTGTTTGTTTGTTTGTAGGGGGTAATCTCCGTAACTACTCATCTGATCTTCCTGAAATTTTCACAAAGTCTTACTGCGGATATCGGAAGTGCTACAGGCTGTTTTTAATATTTTTAGTGGGCGTGCCACCTCCCATACAAAGTAAATTTTTAATATCATGTATTCAGTACTATGATAGAGAGAGCTTTGCAAATTTGTCTCAGGTCATCTAATATAAACGTGGGTAGTCAGAAAAAAAATGGGCAGGATTGGACAAATGCGCGTGGCACCCCCATACAAACTTAATATTAAATGTGATATATCTGAATTACTGTAATAGTGAGAGCCTTGAGGCTTTACGTGAGCCCTTTAATTACGATTCGGGGGGAGGGGGTAGCGAAGCACACCGGGTTACATCTAGTTTTTAATAAATACTTAATAAAAGTTTTTGAACCAATCAGCAGTGCATTAATACAGAAAAGTGATTCGATTTGCGTGTTTTGTTGTCGATATCATTCGATTGGCAACAAATTCGGTTGCTGCAAAGAATCTTTGTTTCTCTGTGAACTGTTTTGATTTCATTGTATTTATTGAACTGATTCCACTTTGAGCTGATGTTTGTAACTATAAAAATACTTGACTTAGAATCGATTTAATTTTGTTAATTTTGTGTGTAAACTGTAAGATCGAAATTGAAATGGAATTTGAGTGGTATATGGTACAAAGACGATGTTGTTGAAGTTGGAAGAAATTGGTTTATTTTTAGACGTATCCCACACAAGTGACCCTAATGAGTTCGACTAAAAATACCTAAAAGATCCAAATTATCACAATGTTAAATTTGGTACATTTGTATGTTGTTATTACACTTGGAAATCACCAATACAAAGAAAAACACCTTTCAAATGAGTTATGTTTGTTCAAAATCGGTTATTAACTAAAATTTTTATATCGGTCACAGGAAATCGTCTTACCTATTAACATTATAGATATATAATACAACTGAATGGCAATATGGGTAGTGAAAAGAGCTCAATCCTTTTGCCTAACTGGTTGCTTGCACTATTTAAAATTTTGGACTGCGGCGCAAAGTAATCCCAGCGTTTTAAATATACTAGCAACCAATTTGGCAATTTTTTGTTACTATTTTTTATCTGCTACGTTTTAGAAATGGAAGCAACCAGTTTAGCGAAAGGACTGAGCTCTTTTTAGTGTCCATATTGTCATGCAGTTGTACAAGACACTCTTCAATTATTTTTTAACTAAGTATTTATATAAATACATTAAAAAAATATATTTCAACTCAATATTTAACTATTATTAGGTAGATGTGTAGATCAAAAATAAAACAAAAATTTGTTTACACTAATTTCTATGGATTACTAAAATTAGAGAAACGAAATATGGCCCAAAAATTGTGAGTCATTTTTCACTTTGGGTCTTTTGTGGGTCATTTTTCATAACAAAAAATTACGCACTTTTAAAAACAAAAAATTAACCAAAACAATACGAAAAATAGCCCAAATGTTGTGTTATATCTCACTTTTTCATTTGAGGGAATTTGTGTAAGAGAGTTTTTTTGGGCCATTTTGCATTGTTTTTCTTTGGCGATTTTTCCTAGAGCCGTCTCCCCAGCTGCTGGAATTGTTTAAATAGCTTTTTGCATACTGACAGTTGTACTATCATGGCATACTTTTGTGAATTACTCTATTTTTCTTGTTTTCTTGTGATATATTTTTCCAAAGCGTTGTGTTCTACAATTATGCTCCAAGTGTTATCTGTCATTCACATGTGTCACTCTTTGGAGGCTGGACTAATTGGTAAAGTCTGCGTAGGATTATATGGTGTAATTCTGAGTTAATAGATGTGGCAAATTATTTGTCGTAAATTCGATGGAGACAATTCCAAATGCAATTTAGTAGTTTGTGTAAGAGTGAAGGCAATTAAAAAACTTGTTACGAAATTTTAGAAATAATTTTGTGCTTAATTAAAAACTATTTCTTTTAAATATCAACAAAAATTTTTTAATACAATAATAAATTATTCTAATGTGAATGTTAAAAGTTTCCCATCTCCAAAATCAAATAGCTGAGCAAAAATAATGTTTTGCAAAACTTACATTTTTTATTATTTATTATTATTTATTTATTATTTATTATAGTTATTATTAATAACTGTTAAGGTGCAAAATATTAATAAAACTTTATGAATTTTTTATTAAAGGTTACGGAAGAAATTCTATCAATACTTGCTGGTGTAGAAATACCAGATCCAGATTTAATTATGCGTTCTGTGCGTAAGTAAAACTTTTTTTTTATTTGTTTTATTTTTCATGCTGTGAATGTAAATATCATTAAAATAAAATCTTAATTGCAATACGGTTTTCGCAATCGTATAGCATCATTAAGAAAGTTAAAATATGTGTAAAAAAAAAATCCAATTATTTTTCAGGAATATATCAACGTATGTTTTTTGATGTTTCGTATTGCTTAACGACTGAGGCTGTAGCCCACAATGTCTTGCCATTATTGATACCGCACACAATAAATCCCCATCTATCATTGGAGCAGTATTGCCTTTTACTCGAGGTTTGTATATGACGATGTATATGTTAAGAGATTGAATTTGTCCGTTCATTCAAACCGATTAATTGTAGTCAGCTCATATTCATAAAGTCATAAATAAACACTTGAATTAACACTCAATGTTAACCGTGCTGAAGGGAATTCTCAGTAAGATGAATAAGTAATTATGGTCGATACCACAAAAAAAACAGACTAAAAATGTAAAATATCCTAGCAAACATTTTTGAGCCACCTTTCATTATACCGAGTCGATATGCAAAATAGGAATAGTTTTGAAAGCCATAAAATTAGCTTTATGAAGTACGATTTTCAATTTAAGAATTTTATATTATACCAATGTACACTCAGCACCACTTTTACCGCTAAAAATTTATACATTGAAAATATTTTTAAAGAAAAATTCTTATTTAACTTGATAAGGTTTGCGCATCATAAAACTATAACATACATTATTATTGCTAAAATTTACTTAATTTATATTAATAAATATTTTTAAATAAATGTAAGGCAAAAACGGGCTTTTAAAGCAATCGCTTATCAGACAAAAGTTTTTCGACAAACGGTTTCTCAGGTTATTAAATATTATAACAAACGTTTTACTATTAAGATAAATCCTGTAAGTGGCAGAAAATAAGACTATCTGACCCCAAGGAGGTTCGAAAAATATTTACATGTTTTTAAGAAAAACCCGAATATTTCGAAACTCCAAGAAGAATAACGAGGCTAAGGAAGGTGCTAAAAAATCTAACGTAATTTCTTCAACAAGTAAGATGTTGCATTCCGGACGGTAAAACATACGTGCTTGGCAACTTCGCACAGCTATCAGCAGTTGATTTTTACGTAGCCGTTGCTAGAGGGAACCATTTAAATAAAACAAGGTTCTCAAAAAGTTTTTTAGTTTGGCATGCTATTTTTAGTTGTGGAACTACAATCGGTTATTGTGTGTACTATTAATATCGGTTTGTACATTAAAGAATAATTACAAAGGAGACTGTATCCATTCCCGAAGCAGCATGAGTCTTTTTAAACTCTTTCTTTTAACTCATACTCTCTGTCTGTCTGTCGGGTTGCCATGGGGAAACCCCATTCCCACTCATCCAATTGATCTGAAACTTGGCCCATAGGTCTTGTTGTAACTATAGATTAATTTGGGGAGTCGCGCACAGTCACGAATAGTCACGCACAGTCACGGAGTGATTTAAGCCCCATTTCCCCTCATCCGATCAATCTGTTACTTTGTCCATAGACTTGTTGTGACCAAAGATTGATTTTAAGATAGTCACACACAGTCACCCACAGTCACGGAGTGATTTAAATCACATTTCCTCTCATCCAATCAATATGAAACACAGACTTGTTGTGGCCAAAGTATAGCTTAAATATAGTCACGCATAGTCACGCACAGTCACAGAGAGATTTAAACCCCATTTCCTCTCATCCAAACAATCTCTGAGACTTGGTCCATACACTTGTTGTAACCAAAGATTAATTTTAAAACAGTCACGCAAAGTCACGCACTGTCACGGAGAGATTCAAAACTCATATGCATAAGGAAAAAAGGAGTTTTAATAAAAACTTTGTTTTTCACAGATGTGTGGCTAATGCTCAAGGAAATTTCGAAGATAAGTGTAAAATCCAAATGCAGCCGAAATTTCCAAAAGAGGTTTCGGGTATGGCAAACAATAGGCAGTTTCGACAAAAGAAGCCGTTCATTTGTTATAATGGGCTCTATAAATACAGAAATTTATAGTAAGGAGTGTTTGCGCCAAAAAAAATCATGTGAGCCTGATCGCAGGGGAGATGTGTAAACATCTAGTAATTAAAGATTTTTTTATGGCACTTTTTTAAAATCAAACAGAAAGCGTCATCTATGTATCACATAAAGCAATCAACTGCAGGGGCTCTGCTAATATAAAAATATTTACTATTATTTATTATTCCAACCGGTCAATTTTTAATTGTTCGTTTTTTATTTTTCATTTTTCGTTTTTCATTCTTTAATATTAATTTTTCATTTTTTATTTTTTATTTTTCATTTTTCAATTTTTTTTTTTTTTTTTCATTTACATACATTTTCCATTTTTTATTTTTCTTTTATCATTTTTAATTTTTAATATTTAATTTTTAATTTTTAATTTTTAATTTTTAATTTTTAATTTTTAATTTTTAATTTTTAATTTTTAATTTTTAATTTTTAATTTTTAATTTTTAATTTTTAATTTTTAATTTTTAATTTTTAATTTTTAATTTTTAATTTTTAATTTTTAATTTTTAATTTTTAATTTTTAATTTTTAATTTTTAATTTTTAATTTTTAATTTTTAATTTTTAATTTTTAATTTTTAATTTTTAATTTTTAATTTTTAATTTTTAATTTTTAATTTTTAATTTTTAATTTTTAATTTTTAATTTTTAATTTTTAATTTTTAATTTTTAATTTTTAATTTTTAATTTTTAATTTTTAATTTTTAATTTTTAATTTTTAATTTTTAATTTTTAATTTTTAATTTTTAATTTTTAATTTTTAATTTTTAATTTTTAATTTTTAATTTTTAATTTTTAATTTTTAATTTTTAATTTTTAATTTTTAATTTTTAATTTTTAATTTTTAATTTTTAATTTTTAATTTTTAATTTTTAATTTTTAATTTTTAATTTTTAATTTTTAATTTTTAATTTTTAATTTTTAATTTTTAATTTTTAATTTTTAATTTTTAATTTTTAATTTTTAATTTTTAATTTTTAATTTTTAATTTTTAATTTTTAATTTTTAATTTTTAATTTTTAATTTTTAATTTTTAATTTTTAATTTTTAATTTTTAATTTTTAATTTTTAATTTTTAATTTTTAATTTTTAATTTTTAATTTTTAATTTTTAATTTTTAATTTTTAATTTTTTAATTTTTAATTTTTAATTTTTAATTTTTAATTTTTAATTTTTAATTTTTAATTTTTAATTTTTAATTTTTAATTTTTAATTTTTAATTTTTAATTTTTAATTTTTAATTTTTAATTTTTAATTTTTAATTTTTAATTTTTAATTTTTAATTTTTAATTTTTAATTTTTAATTTTTAATTTTTAATTTTTAATTTTTAATTTTTAATTTTTAATTTTTAATTTTTAATTTTTAATTTTTAATTTTTAATTTTTAATTTTTAATTTTTAATTTTTAATTTTTAATTTTTAATTTTTAATTTTTAATTTTTAATTTTTAATTTTTAATTTTTAATTTTTAATTTTTAATTTTTAATTTTTAATTTTTAATTTTTAATTTTTAATTTTTAATTTTTAATTTTTAATTTTTAATTTTTAATTTTTAATTTTTAATTTTTAATTTTTAATTTTTAATTTTTAATTTTTAATTTTTAATTTTTAATTTTTAATTTTTAATTTTTAATTTTTAATTATTAATTTTTTATTTTTAATTTTTAATCACACCAATTTTGTATTACGGTTCACATGTTACGCTGTTTTTGTGATTGTATTGTGAAATAAAAATTTATCCCCTTTGCGTACATAGAAATATAACGAGCAAATGTAAAATGGTCTGTGTCCAGAAAAAGAATCATTGAATGTTCTGTAGAAGCGGTTATAGGAGGTATTCTTGAAAAACTAAAAATTTTCATACAAAACAATTCATACAAAACAAAATAATTTATTAAACTTCGTTATTTCGTTTAAAAGTTATCGCGACTTATATATTACAATTTTTATGTACGCAATCCTTAATTAAAAGAAAAGAACATAATAAAAACTTCATATTATTTTTTTTATATATATTTTTAGTTTTGATATTTGCAAAAATTTAAAAAAATCTTATTCCAAATATACATGTAAATTTTGTAGGTAAATCAATTATAATTGATAAAAATCAGAACAGTTTCGAGTTCCATCTGCGTTGGTCTTAAATATTCCTAAGATAATCCTAAGTAATTAATGACCCTATCATGCGCTAGATATACTTAAACCTGCTTAAAGTCGTAAAAACAACATGTGTTTTATCTATGTTTAAGATTATTTTTCAACTAACTTGAATTTTTATTCGATAAGAACTTTAACTTACATATGTATGTAGGTATAATATATGTATATACCCAGGTCACAAACATACAACAATCATATTCAAATATGTTTTTTGTTGTCTTTTTTTTTCTTAGCCCATTGATTACTTTCATAGTTTCACCTTCATAGTTTTTTTTTTTTTATTGTGTCGTTGATAGGCTATTCAATCATTTTTGGAAAATATTGACCGTCAACAGCGCAATCGTTTAAAAATGGAGAATATATCAATGTCATCACCAGAACGGCATCGCACCTTAAGGCATCAATACTCTACAGACAATATGAATGCAATACCACCATTTAATATACCTAATTTACGCATTGATCAACGCAAAACATCCAGTGCTGAAGATATGGCTAGAAAAAATTCTGGTGGTAAGTAAAAACATACCATTTAACACATTCTTTAATAAGTACACAGGCAGTGACTGACAGAAAGTGGCCCAATATCAAAAGTAAAATATTTTGTAATTTTTTTATATAATTTCCAAATATATTTGTTAAAATTACACATTCTTTTTAAGTCAGTAGTGTAAAGAAAATTCAAATTTGATTACTTTTTGTATAACAACAATAAAAGAATGTTAGATCAAAGAGAATGCATCGATTTTGCAGCTCGCGAGTTCAATAATACAAACAAAATTTTAACGCAAAATATGATTGTTGCATCATGGGTGGCAAAATATATGTACTAGATGACTTTTCTCGCCTTCTCGATTAGGAGATTTATGCAACGGATGCGAAACGAAATGTTGAAGAAAAATTTAGAAAATTTTTTTGCGAAGGACTAGAAAAATTGATGTAATATTTTTACAGTGGATAGATATGACCACTGTGTATCGTTTTCTTGCAAAAAGTGAAAATTGAAAAATTTTGAGTTGACTCACTTTAGAGGTGCAGGTGCGATATGTATATTAGAGTGGTCCTTAATAAATGAAAATGCGATTTTGGGTATAGGCGGTGCCAGTTTGTAACCTTTCAATATAAAACTAATAAATGTGAAGTTTGGGGACAATCGGAAATCGATTGAAAGTTTCAAGTGTGTTTTTTTGGGAAAATATGACTTTTTTTTTAAAATTTTACGAAAATTTCGTTCTATACTTTAATTTTTCCGACAAGCTGTTGTAAGAATCGGGATCAGTATTAATATATTATATATACCCTCTGCACACTGGGGTGGAGGGTATAAAAAGAACGTGCAAAAAAGCAATACTTATTGCAAGTCGTCAGTGATTACAGAAAACAATTTGAATCACACACTAAATCATCCTTAAATACACCAAAATAAATAGAAATAATTTTATATTTCATATTCTTTTCAATAAATTGCCTTTTATTAGCTTTGGGTCATTTGTGGGTCTTGTTATTTTATTTAGAAATATATAGATAGTTTTTATATAAAAAAAAAAAATTGATAACAAAATTAGTTAAAAGTTGTTTTAATTTATATTCGCGAGTAATAAGAAGATAATTGCACCAAAGATATATCACAATAGATTATTTTGATCCCAGGAGCACTGAAGGGTTAAATAAATAAAAATTAATCAAATTACTTTTCTTAAATTCTAAATAGTGGTTTCATCGGGATAAATAGAAAAACCCGTTTTCGGTAATTTTTATTTAAAAATAGCTTAAAATCCAAAGCTGGCCTTGGCAAATAATGGGTTAACGTTCTCGGCTTTACCCCAAATTATAGGAATGGAAGTTCTACACATTTGGTTATTATATTTTAAGCATCACATCTAAAATTCCACAGCACTTACAATATGGGATTAAGGGAAGCGCTTGGTAAAAGTGGGAAAATTCATGCCAATTTATGGGAAAATGTCTGTTAAGTCTATAGGAAATGCATGCCAAATGGTAGAAATGCATGTCAAAAATGACAAAATGTTTGCTAAATTTTGGCAAATTTATGGGAAAATGCATGCTAAAAATGGGAATTTTTCTGCTAAAAATTAGAAAAATTTGCATGCTAAATATAGGGAAATTGCATGCTTAATGTAAGGAAATTGCATGCTGAATTAAGAAGAATGATTTTCAAAGCTGCAAATAAAAAAATCTTTCTAAAAAACAAAAACATGCACATGACATGCATTTTTAGCATTTAGCATGCATTTACTATAGACTTAACAGGCATTTTCCCATAATATAGCATGCATTTTCCCATTTCTGTAAAGCAAAACCAATTCTCTCCTTACAATATATTTGAATTTTTAGAATAAATTGCCTTTTACTAGCTTGGGGTCATATGTGACCCTAATTCCAAAAGGGCTAATGGGGTCACCTTATTTTTTTCCGAAACCCTATACCATTGATATAAAATATAGCATCTAAAAGTAGAGAACTGATTAATTTTTGATACAAAGTGTGTAGAAAGAGTACAGAATATTTTACAAAAATCCCATTTTTCTCGAAATCCGCAAAAATAAAATTATTTTCAAAAAAATTCTGTCATAGGGATTTACTTAAAAATTCACACAGTTAATCTCTGACATGTATTTAATAAAGCCTTAAAGTGCCAGATCCAATTTTTTAAATTTTGTCAAAGAAAATTATGTAAAACTTGAAAAAGGAGTTTTCAAAATTTTATCAAAAAATTTTCTTATTTTCGGTCTCAATGCGCAATAGGTTAACAACATGATAATAAAGCAATACTTCATAGCTGATTACTTATAAGTATTGACACAAAAAAATATGGTTTTAATCAATTTCTCAAAGTCGCAAAAATTGCTATCAAATTTCATGACCTAGTTTTTTTTTTTTTTTTGGAACAAAAGTAGTCTGGCTTTTTGGCTTTTTGAGTAGATCATTTAATACTGATCCCGATTCTTATAAAAACTTGTCGGAAAAATTAAGCTATAGAGCGAAATTTTCGTAAAACCTCACAAAAAGTCATATTTTCAATCGATTTCCGGCGCGACTTTTCTTCATCCGATTGTCCCCAAACTTCACATTTATTAGTTTTATATGGAAAAATAATAAACTGGGCCCCGCCTACCCCAAAATCGCATTTTCATTTTTTAAGGATCACTCTAATATATATAGATGGATATAGGTCAGTGATGGTCGATTTAACGATATCAGTCTACCCGTCTGTCAGTAAGTCTGTCGAAAGTTTTATATTTTGATGAAATTTTCTGTATCAGCATTTGTCAACTCCAGAACGATCGCATTCACATACGAATGACCCATAAGAGATCGGCTGAAATTGTGTTAAGATCCAGATTACTATAAAGAAGTAGATTAAATTTTGTGTATATATCTTTTTACACCCATTAATCTTTAGTTCCAAAATAAACCGTGTGGGACCTTTGTTAGACATAGATCCAATTTAAATCTGCTTCCCGATCTTCACTTAAATCTATTAAAAAAACAAAAATATTGCATTGATTTTTCTGAAATTGTGTTTTTATATGTATTTTCGAAAAGTAAGTGACTTTAGTTGATATGGTCACAATTGGTCCATTTTTCGACCTAGTCGCCATAAAAAACTACCCCGATATGAACTTTTTCATATCTGCGGGTAACAAATTCAAACCAACGCTACTAAAATTTGGTTTATTCTTATTTTTAATATTCTATTTGTTGGACCTAAAACCCTTTCCGTAAATTCATGGTGCGGGGTATCCTATTGTCGGTCTTGACCTTGTTGTTTTGTTTTATATACACACAGAATTTCGGTAAAGTTGATAACCATTTTTTGAGTTGAGTGGAATAACAATTCTATCGTCTTAAAAGTAATTGTTTTATTACAATAGAAAATGGTTAATTGCTATAAAATTTCTGTTAATAAACTTTAGAACAATTCAGTTAGTGAATTTTTATTCTGCGTGCACTTATTATCTAAAGAAAATTCTATTTTCAACAATACGAAACACTCATGTCACATTTAAGTGGTACATCGCACTAAATAAACTGATGGGCGAATTGACAGCTTAAAATTTTACTGTGTGAGATCATATTTTCTGTACCCTTATTAAAAACAATTTTTGGAAAGAATTTCTGAAAAGTTCTTTTTTAAGCTAAATAAGTGGTAAATCAACTATATTCAAATTAATGGGCTCATTCTATAAAACGAAATTGAAAGAAAAGTTTTGAATTTTTCATACAAATTGTTTTCGTTTCATTACGTTTCGTTATATAGAATGAGACCCTTAAAACTTTTAACTTTCCTTTCCTTTGAAAAAAAAAACATATTACTAAATATATTTAAACTTTCAAGTGTGAGGCATTTTCACTGGGGCTCACTATACAAATAAAAACTCCAATGTAGTCTTGTACCTAGTATGTCATACATGTATTCAGAATTGTCAATAAATTTCTTAGAGATAGTACGGTAAAAGCCCAATTATATGGCATCCAATTAACCGGAACACTCAGTTAACCGGAATTTTAATTTTCAAGAATCTTCTTGGTTTTTTCTCTTACATAAGAGAAATTACTTTTTATTGTTAGGGGGATTCACAGAAAACATATTTTTCTTTAATTTTTCCTGTTTTATGCATTATTCTATTGGATTTGAGTGTGTAATAAGTGTTTTCCAGTGCAGAATTTGAAAACAAATAAACGAGAATACAAAAAATTAATGAAATCAAGTAAAATTGTTGTAAAATTTCTAGTTTTAATGAAACATTCTATTCTCCCAAATTTTCGATTATGCGGAAAATTCTCATACCCAAACAACAGTGATTTTACTGTATAAGGTTTTGTTGTAAAACGCTTAAGGTAAACATTTATGTACTACGGTTACTTGTGCAAACACAATAACATGATATTTTAGTAGTTATACGAGTATCTACTTATATACATATGTATGTATATGTATGTATATACACATATGTCTATATGCATATGGTATATGTAAATTCAAACAATATTAAAATGTAAATTTAATCTCATAAGACAACTTTGCTGAAGGTGGTATAAGGATGTATTATTTAGATTTTTGAAACTTTTAATTAATTCATATATATTAATTATCATACACAAGCATACGAATGTGTATTTAAGTAGATTTCTGTGTACGAAATGAATACAAATTGTCTCAATAATTGCTATTATTTCACTCAGTTAAATTAGCACATATTTTAGAGTGAAAATTCAATAAATAAAAATTCAATAAATAAATATGAATGATTAATAAACATATGAAAAATAATTTGCAAGCGCAAAATTAAATTTATTAATTTTGTTTTCTCTACAATATGAACCAAAAACTTTTATAGAATATACAACGGCACAAGAATTTTTGCTGTGAATTGCTGAATATATCTAAATTCTCAGTCCTTCAATTTCTGCCTTAATATTTCGTTATAAAATCGTTGTTGCATTTGTTTGTAACAAACGCTCTAGGGAACCATAAAAGTAATCGCGCTAAGATTTACATGAGAGGTTTGGATTGGCTGCAATCGGATTGGTAGGCGTGGCATCTCCTATGCTAAGTAAATATTTAAAATATTATAGCGAAATTCTTGCAACTTTGTCTGAGTTAATAATATTAATAGGCAAGGAAATTTCTTGTGACCGATGTAAGTTTGTCAGTTTTAATCCTATTTTGACCAAACATCCCTAACTTGAAAGGTATTTCTTTTGAGCTGTTCACCAGATTTACAGATTTTTAATTTTTTGTGGAGTAAAGTGCATTTAAATGCATTTATAAAAACTTGAAAGCTATTTCTTTTGAGCTGTTCACCAGATTTAGAGATTTTTAATTTTTTGTGGAGTAAAAAGCATTTAAATGCATTTATACAAAAATTATATGACGCTTCAAAGCGTCATCTCAAATATATGTAAAGTGCATATGTAGTATGGACAAAACCGTACATCACATATGACAACTCTTACGAAAACTGAGAATAGTGGAAATTAGAAGTATAAATGCAAAAAATATTAAAAATTAACAAATAACGATTGTTTGTTTGGACAGAGTTGTATCTTCTGAAATTAATACGAAGCAAAAGCTGTATGGTACGAAAACTGATTCTAACCACATTGCCCGTAGGCCTGACTTTAGGTGAGTGTGTTAAAGCGCTGACCAAAAAGTGTAAGTACGGGGGTATGTGAAGGTTCATGGTTCAAACCTCACGGCCGCCCTAAGTAGAAAAATTTCATATAGAAACAATCTATTCAACATAACAATTATCACAATGTTCAATAAATCGCTGATGATGGCTGAAATGCCAGAAACCGGTCCGCTTAAGAATACAGTGAAGTTATGAATTTTTGAAATATATGCGTTCTTCTTCTTCTTTACCATGCACCATTGAAAAGGTCAGTCTGTTATATACACATGTAGGCTCTGCGAATAGGGGGTGGAAGCAGCAGAACACATTCTCTGTGAATGTCCAAAACTAAACGGCAAAAGAACACTAGTCCTTGGAGGATACACTGTATCAGCCGGGACATATGGTATCTCATACCAAATAGGGTAATTGGCTTTATATGGAGCCTTTATCTGTAGGGCAATCATGGGCTGCACAAAAGTTCGAATTAGTCTAATTGCGTAGCGCCTTGTTAATCTAATATTTAAAAGCTTGTGTGAGGTCATCTGTTGTTAATTTAAGTAGCCATGACGAAAAGGGGTAATATCGGATAAGTGGGCGTGGCATCTCCAATAAAACGTAATTAAACAATAACATATAGATATACCGAGCACTATGACAGAAACAGCTTGGCTAGTTTGTCTGGGGTCATCTATTATAAATGTGAGTAATCGGACATAAAACGGGCGGAATCGGAGCAATGGACAGCTTTGCTAATTTGTCTGGGGTCATCTATTATAAATGTGAGTAATCGGACATAAATCGGACATAAACATAAAATATTAAGTGTCATATAGCTGGAGCACTGTAATAGCGATATCCCTGGACTTTGCATGAAACCATAAGTTATTTATGTGATCAGTAACACAAAAAGTGGACATGATCGGGGCGGTGGGCGTGGCACCGACCATACAAAGTAAATAAAATACCAGTTGAGTACTATAAAAAATAAAACCTTGACACTTTGAATGAGTCCATCAGATATTAATGTGATAAAAAAATTCCCGGGATAGTATTAGTGGTCGTGGCACCTCCTATAAAAAAGATATGAAGTACTATGAAAGCGGCAGTCTTGAAACTTTTGACAAGTATACATTAATTACCAAAGTGAGTAAGTAGTCTTGGCAAATATGTGCGGAATCGACAAATTCCAAAATCGCCAAAACAAAAATCTTCAAAATCAAAAATCAACAAAACCAAAAATAGCCAAACCAAAAATCGATTAAATCAAAAATCGCTAAAATAAAAAATTGCCGAATCACATGTAAATTCAATCCAATTGTTAAGTGTTGCCGGATTTATGGCGTTTTCGTTTCTAACAAAAAATGTCGCACTTTATTTGCACTTTTTTCGAAAAGTGTATTTTTTTATATATTCTAAATTAAGTATAACCTAATTTTATACATCAATCGAAAGGTCTCAAAGTGCTGTATTCATAAAATGCAAAAAAAATTTATTAATTTCCTCTTTGAAGTCATGGGGTGAAAATATTCAAAAAAGGGGAACAATGTGGAAATATTCTCACACTATGACCTGAAAGAAGTCAATGGCTATAATTTTTTGTGATATACGAACGCCCGATTTTGAGACCTTTCGATTGATGTATAAAATAAGATTGCTCTTAATTTAGAATATATAAAAAAATACACTTTTCGAAAAAAGTGCAAATAAAGTGCGACATTTTTTGTTAGAATCGAAAACGGCATTAAATAAAACAATATAAAATAAAAAATTGTAAAGGCACAATACAAACTTCGTATAAAAAGTTCATTATGGAAACATATCGCACCTGTACCTCTAAAATGAGTCGCCTCAAAATTTACAAATTTTTAGTAGAAGCAAAAAACGGTTTTTTTTTAATATTTACTATAAAATTTAAAAACAGTTGTTTTATTGTAAAGAATTGCTAATAATATGTATACAACAATAGCAGTAGTAGCGATTTTTCAGTGACAAAAATAAGAAGTTTTTTGGGTGCAACTCAAAATATGTCTTTTTAGTGGATTCTAATGAAGCTACTCTTATAACACAAAGAGGGTTACAACTGTATTTTTTTTTTTTTTTTTTTTTTTGCGAAAGACATGAAAAACCGATGTAAGATTTTTACAGTGGATAGATATGACCACTGTGTATCGTTTTCTTGAAAAAAAAAGTGAATATTTAAAAATTTTGAGTTGACTCACTTTAGAGGTACAGGTGCGATATGTAAAACAAAGCGAAGCACGGCAGGGCACATGAGTGTGCAGTCCACCCAAAAATAGGCGGGATAGGCTTGGTAATTTCCTTACAAAGTACGTATTTTATATCATCTATCTGAAGTCCATATATTATTATTATTTCGAATATATTTTTGTTTATGTAAAGAAAATATTTCAACGCTAGCGGCTCCCGCCTGACAAATTTTTAAACACAGATACATTTTAAATCGAAGAATATACGAATAGAGCAATATCCATCCATTTAACGTAAAGAAACAAATACACAACAGTTCTATTTTACCTTAACAAACATAATTTTTTCATTGACATTAAAAGACGATGAAGTTGTTTGCGTGCCACTTGAGTAAGGAGCTTTTAATTAAGAATTAAGTAGATCACGAATCGTTTATGTAATTGACGGAATTTTTAATATCAGACAAAATTAAATAATTTAATTTAAAAATTTAAAGCAAACCCGGAAAAGCTGTAAGCACCTCTGAAAAGAAAACCAAGTAAGAAAATTACAGTCGGTCTAGACGATCTATACGATACCCTATACACTCTTTTCAGAGAAAAGGTCCTTTTACCAAATTTAATTGGCGTTATAATGAATTTCTTTCCAAAAATATGAAATTTTTCATATCGGAAGCTGGTGTTATAAGAGAACTAGGTCCAAAAATTTACCGATCAAGATCAAATTTAGCAATGTCACATATAAATTAATTAATGTGAGAAAATCTGAGCAATATTTTTGTGATTTGAAAGATTTAAGTGAAAATCGGAAAACAGCTTTATATGGGGACTTTGATAAAGAATGGTATGTTGGAGTATTTATTTGTAACCATATAAGTTTTGCTATAAATTCGGTTTTTTTATGCAAAAGTACAATCCCCGCTTTTAATTATGGGCCACTATTTCTTTCAAGACTTTAATGTTATGGAAAATATGGGGGCGACAGACAGCATGAAGTAACTGAGGCCTTATAGATGATATAAAGGGAATATTGGAGCTTAGTTTCTCTTAATAATATGGTGGAGTCACTTTACCGGCCTATGATTAAACTAAAATTCGAAGTTATGATTAATATCACTCAGGAGGTTGTTTTACTATATTTAATCACTAGAGTGCCCTGTCGTGCTGCGCTACTTTTCGAGGAAAATGGACATGTATGTTTTCATAATCAATTTTTCGTTCAAAGTTTGTATTGTACAATTAAAACATTTAATTAATTTACTTTACGTATATTTTTTTTATTTTAATGCTTTCTGATATTTTTTGTTTTTTCATTCGATGTACAAATTTTCAAGTTTTTCGGCGTTCCTACTCTGGAGTAAGACACATATAGCTGCCCATGAGAAAAATATGGGTTTTCAAAATTAAGTCCGGTAACACTTAACGATGGCCTTGAATTAAGAATATTATTTGGCAATTTTTTTATTTTAGCGATTTTTAATTTTTTGGCAATTTTTGATTTCTTCGATTTTTGATTTTTCCGATTTTTGGTTTTGAAAATTTTTGTTTTTGGCAATTATTGTTTTTCACTAGTTTTGGTTTTTGGCGATTTTTGAATTTGGCGACTCCGCCCATATTTTCCACGACCACTCACACTGGTAATTAATATACTTTTTGTATAGGAGGTGTCACGCCTACTAATCCTATACCGCCCAATTTTGCAGACTACTCACATTAATATCTTATTGACTCTTGCAGAGTGTCGAAACTTTCCCTTTTATAGTACACCAGATATATGATATTAAAGCTTTACTTTGTATAGGCGATACTACGTCCACTACTCCGATCGCGCCCGTATTTGATCTGACTACTCTCGTTAATAATAGATGACCTAGGACAAATTTGCAAAGTTGTGTATGTCGTAGTACTCGAGATATATCATATTGAGTAATAGCTTTGTATGGGAGCAGCCACGCCCACTTATCGGATCCCGCCAATTTTTGGCATGGCTACCAACATAAATAATAGGTTACATCACACAAATTTGCAAAGTTATTTCTTTCGTTGTATATTTTATATTTCTGCATAGAAAACGGATTCGTTTTGACAACCGAATTTGCTCCCAACCGAACTTCGATAGTCCCATGTACTAACACATTTTTCCGTTGTGATTACTGAATTATCGTACAAAGTAGAAGACAACAGATTTTTTTTAACTAAATTCTTTTATATTAATTATCAAATTTAGTTTATACAAAAAAAATCCAGATTTTATTTATTGGTCGTAAAAATCATTTGAAATACATAACTGAATAAATTGAGAAAACGACACATTTTGTTTAATACTGGATTTATTGATTTATAATTGTAAATATTGCATTTTAAACCAATTGAGTTCTTCGAGGATATTTAACATTGATAAGATTTTTTAGATTTCTTTACAAATTAAATAAAAATCTTTAATAAATTTTTTAAATCAACTGCCATTTATATTAGGAGCGAGGTACAAGTTTCTTCTTATAATTAACAATGACTAAAATGTTATATGATATGCTAACAACATGCATTTTTAAATAGGTCGTAAAATGGGCCATATTGACAGGCACACATTTCGGTTCTACAAAATATCATTATTTTAATTTCGTTTTTAAATAAAAAAAAATTTTTATTATATATAATATATTTTAATATTTTATTTTACAATATTTCGACCAACTGTTGGTCATCCTCAGGGAAATCTATAACACAAAAGACAATATAAATAACACAAAAGCACAAAAATAGTAAACAAAAAATGTTTAACAAAAATAAAAATAATTACATTTTTCTTAAAAATAATTATGTGGTATCGTCCTAGTGTTGATTTTTGTCAAACTAAAATTTACTTAAACTTTCTATGTTCAGTGTCGCTTTTGTAATTTAGTCTCTTTTCAGAAGGTATATCAATAATATGTAGCATTTCTAAAGTAAACCTTCTCCCATTGTTAGTCTCTTCTTTTAATATATCGACATCGTCAAACTTTGGAGTGTGTCCAGTTATTGCACAGTGGGCAGCAAGTGCTGTTTTTTGCTCTAATGGTTTTTCCTTTAATCTTATATCTGATTTATGTGATGATAGTCTAGTTTTTAATTTTGCCCTCGTCGTACCAACATATACCTTCCGGCATACGCTGGACTTGTCCCCATTACAACCAATCTTATATACCAAATTCGATTTTTCATCCTTGTTTATCCTAGATTTTGTTCTGCTAAAAAGTCTGTTAACCGTATTGTATGTTTTAAATGCTAAATTGTACTTCTCTTTGTCATAAATATTGGAATTTTTGAACCGTTCTTAGTATTTTGGAACGTAAGTAATTGATTTGTAAATTTTCTCTTTGTTCCTCATTGTCCGTCCTAGGTCTTTTATTGTTCACAAATTTTATTAAGTCATTAATAGTTTTCTTTGGGAATTCATTCATTATTCAAATATTCTTGATCTTATCTATATTTGATTTGTGAAATGCTTTGTCACTAATATCTAAAACTCTACTAATAAAATTTATTGCTGTGTTAATAATTATTCGTTTTGGGTGTTTCGAGTAAAAGTTTATTAATCTGCTGATGTTGGCTTCTGGTACCAGTTTAGTTTTAATAAGGTCCCTTTTCTTAATATTATCGAGTCAAGATAAGGTAATTTTCCATCAATTTCTTCTTCCATTGTAAATTGGATTTGTCGATTAAATGAATGTAAAATATTAAGAGTATCTGAAACATAGTCCTTTTTATACCCTATACCACTATGTGGTTTGGGTATAATGACTTTGTGCTGCTGTTTGTAACAACCAAAAATATTTGACATAGACCCATCTTTAATTATACCGATCGAATCAGAATCACTTTTTGAGTAGATTTAACAATGTCCGTCCGTCCGTCCGTCCGTCCGTCTGTGTGTCCATGTAAACCTTGTAATCAAACTGCAGGTCGCAAATATAAATATATTTTGATGAAATTTGGTAATATAAGCTTTTGTCTGCCATAAGATGAACGCTATTGAAATTGGTGAGAATCGGTCCATGTTCAGACCTAGCCCCCATACAAATTACACCTATGAAATCGACATAAATTGCCATAAGATCCAAATTGTCATATAGATCTTACTCAAATTGGGTTTGTATGCGTTCATTACATCCATTAATGAGTAGTCCAAAAATGATCCCTTTGGCCCCATATAGACTGCTTCCCGATCTTCACTTAAATCTATTAAAAACAAAAATATTGCACTGATTCATCTCAAATTTTGTTTGTATATATTTTTGCAAAATACAAGAGACTTTACCAAACATGATCAGGATTGATCCATTTTTGGACCTAGTCCCCATATAGATATAGCATCCGATATGAACTTTTTCATATCTGCAGCCAAAAAAATTAATAAAAATCCCACTCAAATTTGGTTTTTGCTTATTTTCGATGTCCAGTTAGTTGGGCCTAAGAGATAGGGTTTCTAAACGCATGGTATAGGGTATCATATAGTCGGTCTAGACCGACTATAATTTTCTTACTTGTTTATAATTCCAAACATGTGGACGATTTATTTGGAATTATGATGAGGATGACCAACAAAGTTGGTCGAAATATTGGAAAATAAAATATTAAAATATATATTATATATAAAAAAATCGTTTACAAATTTTTTTATAAAAAATTTTTTTATTTCGTAATGACCTCATGCCGAACAATTTAATACCAAACCAATTAAAAGGTCAAGAATACATAATTTTTCAACATAAACAAAAATCAAAGAAGAAAATAATGAAAGCAGGCAGCACAAGATTATAAAACAAAGTGTCTTTCGTGTTATATACGATATTCTAAAAAAAAGTAAATAAGATATTGAATACGCGATTAAATTAATTATGTGAATAATAATTATGTGAATAATTAATTTAATCAAAAACTTGTTTCTAATTTTTGTACGATATTTTTAAATATTTTTAGCCCAATATTTCGGAAATTTGGGGGTTCTCAAATGGCTAAAGAATATAGTACTTACCCAATCGTGCAATCTACTTTTACTCACTGTATGTACGAGTATTGTACATGAAAAAATTATAAATGTTACCTACATAATTTACATTCTTCATACCCTATACTACTATATGGTTTGGGTATAATGACTTTGTGCATAATGACTTTGGGTATAATGACTTTGTGCTACCAAAAATATTTGACCTAGACCCATCTTTTATTAAACCGATCGACTCAGAATCACTTTTTGATTCACCGTCCGTCTGTCCGTCTGTGTGTTCATGTAAACCTTGTTATCAAACTACAGGTCGCAAATATGACTATATTTGGATGAAATTTGGTATATAAGCTTTTATCGGACATAGGATGAACGCTAATGATACTGGTTAAATTCAGTCCATGTTCAGACGTAGTACCCCATACAAATGATCCGTATGAAATCGACATAAATTGCCATAAGATCCAAATTATCATATAGATCTCAGTGAAATTGGGTTTGTATGTGTTTATGATATCCATTAATCAACCCAAAAATAATCCCTATAGGACAATTCTTAGTCATAGGCCCCATATAGAGCTGCTTCCCCATCTTCACTTAAATCTTTCAAAAAACAAAAATATTGCAGATATTTTTATCAAATTTGGTTCGTATGTATATATTTTTTCTAAATATAAGTGACTTTACCAAATATGGTCAGGATCGGTCCATTTTTCTACCTAGTCTCCATATAAATATAGCATCCGATATGAACTTTTTCTTATCTGCAGCCAAAAAAATTAATAACAATGCCACTCAAATTTGGTTTATGCTAATTTTCTTTATCGAATTAGTTGGACTGAAAGATAGGGTCACAAAACCATTATATAGGGTATCGTATAGTCGGTCTAGAACGACTATAATTTTCTTACTTGTTTTATTTTATTTAACTTAAATTAATTCTTTTATAAAACTGGCAGAAAAATTTAAATATTCAGTTATGTTTATCAATCTATACTAATATAATAAAGAGGTAATGTGTGTTTGTTTGATTGTTTGTTTGTTTGTTTGTAGGAGGTAATCTCCGTAACTGCTCATCTGATCTTCCTGAAATTTTCACAGGGTCTTACTGCGGATATGGGAAGTGCTATACGCTATAATTTTTTAAATATTTTTAGTGGACGTGGCACCTGCCACACAAAGAAAATTTTTATTATCATATATATTGAGTACTGTGATAGAGAGAGCTTTACAAAATCATGTGAGGTCACCTAGTGTTATTATTAGTAGCTACGCCGGAAATGGGCGGATCGGATAAGTGGGCGTGGTACCTCCCATAAAAGTAATAATTCATTATTATATATGTCGAGTACTGTGATAGAGAGAGCTTTTCAAATTTGTCTGATGCCACCAATTATTAATTTGAGTATGGGCAGTAACGGACCAATAGGCGTGGCATACAAAGTAATAAATGCCATATATCCGGAGTACTGTAATAGTGAGAGTCTTGGGACTTTGGGTGAGCCCATATTCATGCGATTAGTCGAACAAAAAATGGGCATTATCGAAGCAATGGGCGTAGCACCGCCCATGCAAAGTAGATATCTAATTGCATATATGTACTATAAAATTGAAAGACTCGACATTTTGCACGAGTCCATCAGATATTAATGTGAATAGTCCAATAAAAATTGGGCGGGACGGGATTAGTGGGCGTGGCACCTTCTATACAAAAAATGTGAAGTACTACGAAAACAGCAGTCTTTTGACAAGTACATTAGTTACATTAGTGAAAAAACAAAAAACATTGTAGATCAACAAGTATTGAAATAAAAATATCTATACTAACAGTCCATACTAGCGTAATAAAGAGGTAATGTGTGTATGTTTGTTTGTAGAAGGTAAACTTCGTAACTACTCATCTGATCTTCCTGAAATTTTCACAGAGTCTTACTGCGGATATAGGAAGTGCTACAGGCTGTAATTTTTTCAATGATTTTAGTGGGCGTGATACCTGCCATACAAAGTAAATTTTGAATATCATACACATTAAGTACTATGATAGAGAGAGCTTTGCAAATTTATCTCAGGTCATCTATTATTAACGTGAGTAGTCGGACAAAAAAATGGGCGGGATTGAACAAATGCGCGTGGCACCCCCATACAAACTTAATATTAAATGTGATATATCTGAATTACTGTAATAGTGAAGCCTTGGTACTTTGGTTGAGGCCTTTCATTACGATTCGTTGAGAGGGGGTAGCGAAGCACACCGGGTTACATCTAGTACTTAATATAATAAAGAGGTAATGTGTGTTTGTTTGTTTGTAGGAGGCAATCTCCGTAATTGCTCATCTGATCTTCCTGAAGTGGGAAGTGCTATGGGCTATAAATTTTTTTGATATTTTTAGTGGGCGTGGCATTTTTCATACAAATGGAATTCTTAATATCATAGATATTGAGTACAACGAATGAAATAGCTTTGCAAATTTGTGTGATGTCACCCATTATTTATGTTAGTAGCCATACCAATAATGGTGGGGATCCGATAAGTGGGCGTGGCTCCTACCATACAAAGCAATTACTCAATATGATATATCTCGAGTACTACGACATACACAACTTTGCAAATTTGTCCTAGGTCATCTATTATTAACGACAGTAGTCAGATCAAATACGGGCGCGATCGGAGCAGTGGACGTAGTACCGCGTATACAAAGCAAAGATTTATTATCATATATCTGGTGTACTATAAAAGGGAAAGTTTCGACACTCTGCAAGAGTCAATCAGATTTTAATGTGAGTAGTCTGCAAAATTTGGCGGTATAGTATTAGTAGGCGTGGCACCTCTAATACAGAAAAGTTTATTAATTACCAGTGTGAGTGGTGGTGGAAAATACAAATTCAAAAATTCCAAAACCAAAAATAGTGAAAAACAATAATCGCCAAAAACAAAAATTTTCAAAACCAATAATCGGAAAAATCAAAAATCGAAGATATCAAAAATCGCCAAAATTAAAAATCGCTAAAATAAAAAAATTGCCAAATAATATTCTTAATTCAAGGCCATCGTTAAGTGTTACCGGATTTAATTTTGAAAACCCATATTTTTCTCATGGGCAGCTATATGTGTCTTACTCCAGAGTAGGAACGCCGAAAAACTTGAAAATGTGTACATCGAATGAAAAAACAAAAAATATCAGAAAGCATTAAAATAAAAATAGTTTATGTAAAGTAAATAAATTAAATGTTTTAATTGTACAATACAAACTTCGAACGAAAAATTGATTATGAAAACATACATGTCAATTAGTCTCGAAAAGTCGTAGCGCAGCACGACAAGGCACTCTAGTTTGCTATATTTGGTTGGTATTTACAATAGAATATGGTTCATGTAATTTCCATTCGGTTATAAGTTCCAAAACAAGTCAAAAGTGTGGATTTCGTTTGTTATAATTGAAAAATAATTCCAAATACGAATTTAATTTGCAATATATTAAATACATTTAGTAACATATTTTATAGTTAAAATATGTTGTTATAATTGAATTATTTAGCTGTTGCAATCAACAATATTTGGGACTGATATTGTTGGACTTAAGTTACTTCCCCCATTTTAAATTACTTTAACAATTTGTATAAATTCTTCGCTTAGTAAACTGAATTAAATTTTGCTCGTTATGAAAATCTATAAATGTTTTCTTCATCAGGATTTTTTTTAATTAGAACAAATTTAATATATTCATAAAATTCCTCAAATTTATTCGTTATTTTATGAAAATATTTAGATTAATTGGATTTTATATTTAATACAGTATAAACAAATTTATTTATCGAGGACTTATATTCAAAAACTGCTATCTGCATTAATAATTATTTTAAAGACAGCGTATAAAACTAATTTATTAATAAGATCTAAAAGTATCTGTCGATCGATTTGCTACAATATCTATTAAGAAATAGTCATACTAATCATGTAGGATATCAAAATTAATATTATATTTGACAGTTATATCAGAGAACAGTTTGAAAGCAACAATTAATTTACTGTCAAATTTAAATAGCACTTTTTGAATATTAACCCTCGAAACACCTCCATATGAATATAATAATTCTGAAAAAAAGAATTAAAACTAGGACACATTTTGAGTACCCCACGATATACCTCCATATAAATATAATAATTCCCTCGATTTACCTCTATATGAATATAATAATTCCGAAAAAAAAAAAATAAAACCAGGACACATTTTGAGTACCCCATGTGTTAATTTCAGAAAATAAGTCCCGAAAATTATTTTTTGGAATCATAAAAAATATTATCAACAAGTTTTATCGAAAGCCTCCCACAAATAATAATTCGATAATTTGGTCAAAAAAATAAAAATATCCTTAAATTTGACTTTTGACCATAAAGGGGGACAATTTATAGTGTTTCAATTTAACCTTAATTTACAGGATTGAGAACTTATATCAAGTAGTATAATATGTTGAGAAAAGATATATGAAATATGAAAACACCATAAAGATGTTGCCTAACAGTTGAAAAAGTATGAAAAATCAAATTTTTCTTCAAATCCGCTGAAATCAAAACGCTTCCCTCTCCAAATTAAGAAGAGGATACCTACAATATTTGTAATTTTTAATCACATATATATTGTTAATAAGACCTTAAAGTCCAATCGTTGATTTCGGAAAAATTTTTAAACAAAATTTTTGAAAAATAAAATTGAAGATTTTGAAATAGTGCTAAAAACTACTTACCGATTTGACATTAATTTAAAACGGCATAACAATGGACGAGATGCAAAATACTTTACATAATATCATTTTGGGATCAGGAGAGTGAAAAAATATTATTCTTGTAAATTATTTCAATGTCTTTATAAATGTGAGCTCGATTTTCTTAATCAAGTGGTCTGTGGCGCATTTATTGCCTGGGGAACTTGCTATAACTTGGCTGTTTTTCAACCGATAATAGACATTGTTGTTTTATTAGAAAGACAATTATCTCTCGACTATGGTTTATTGATTAATTTAATTGAAACGCAATTATTAATATCAACATTTTTGTGAAAAATGATTTTTTTGATAATTTTTACATATAAATTTATATTTGAACTTTGAACTCAATGCGCATCCAGAAAGCATTGTCCGATTTGGCTCAAATTTTACACACTAAAGGTTTAGATCCAGTGCCACAATAATCCGATCCGCAGACCTCAAAAGTCGACCAAAATTTTTTTTTCATACAAACCGCTCTCACCCTACTATATACATATGGGGGGTTTCATGCCAAGTGCACCAACTTTTGAAACCGATGTATTCCGATCGGGATGAAATTTGCACCAAGGTTAGTACTATTGGATAGTAATTTAGACACAATTTTTCAATAAGATCGGTCCAGATCTCTCTGAGTTAGAGGGGATCAAAATTTGACATTTTGGCCAAACAGGTGTTTTTTTCTCATCTATGTAACTTATTACCTATTGTTCTTAGAAAATTTTCTCCCAAATAGCTATTCTTCAATAGCTATTTCTTCAATATTTCGGAAAAAAATACTTAAAAAAAAAAAATTTTTTTTAGACTTTTTTAGACTTTTTTTTTTTTTGCTAAATTAAAGCATTTTTTGCCTTTTTTTCAAAAAGTGCATTTTTTTTTTCTTCATAAGAAAGCTTAGGATTTTTCCTTTAAGAGCTTTTTGGTCGCTTAGTGGGATGGGAGTGGTATATCTATCAAAATAAATGTTTTGTAACTCAAGACAACGGTTTTTAAATTTTTCACAAATGCACTATTTTGAATTTTTTCCTATTTGTGTGAAAAACCTTACAAATAAAACCTATACTGAGAAACTAGACAAATTAAGCTTTCCGAAGGTATGTAACATACCCTCACAACATAACAGATGATAATGGTTATCTGTAACCTGAAAGAGTTATTTGCAACATTTCAATCTGAACACGAGGATGTTAGAATTGGCTTCACGAAATTAAGCCAAATTTATGATGAAAATGTTAAACTGATGTTGAAGGAAATCAACTTAAAGTATTTAACAGAGGATTCGGCAGAAGATTTACACGATTACCGCGATTGCCTTAAATTGACTATGTGTCCTAATGCAACAACTTCTTGCCACTTAGGTGAATGTACCAATTGCCCGAAACCCACATTCATCAAAGAAAACATAATCAACTCTTTAGATCGAGAATATATAGAGGAGGTCAAATTTGATTCTTGGATTCAGACTGACAGATGCACATTGAAAACAATCATTTTAAATGTGGATGATTTTGTGGAAGAAATGTGTACAGGATTGCTAAACTTGAGAAACCATGACTTTTTAGTCAAAGAGCAATGGTCGTTCTTCAAGGATTTGAAGATACATTTAAAGTCTGGTGAATTCGTTATTTCATATGACTTCGCAGAAAACTATAAATACGTTCTTCAGGATGCCATAAAAGTATTCCACTTCAATAACGACCAAGCAACTATATTCACAGTAGTTATTTACTACATGAAAGATGAAAGACTGAAACACAAAAGTATGGCAATCATATCCGACGATTTAAAACATGATACCGTTGCAGTTTACGAGTACCAGAAGAGAATGCTAAAATTTCTAAAATCTAAATTTACAGTAAAGAAGGTATACTACGTTTCGGACGGAGCTTGTCATCATTTTAAAAACATAAGTAGCATCGCAAATCTTATGGCTCATGAAAAAGATTTTGGAATGCCAGCTGAGTGGCATTTTCATTCTACTGCTCATGGTAAAGGAGCATGTGATGGTATTGCAGCAAAACTTAAAAGAAGTGCAGCGAAGTATAGCCTCCAGTGCTCTCATCAAGATCGCATCTTAGATGCGACTGCTCTATTCCATTGGGCAAAGAGTTATTGTAAAGAAACTAAAATAGTTTTTAGTAGCAAAGAGGATCATCAGGAAACATTGAAAACACTGAAGAGCAGATTCGATGCTGCGGTAACAATCGATGGCACCGCTCAATACCATGCTTTTATACCGCTTGTCGATGGAAGACTCAAGTTGCTAAAGTTTTCTGCCTCTATTCAATGCGATTTCTTTCCAAAGACAACAAATGAACCAGCAGCGAAATCAACAGCTGAACCTAGTAACGCCAAGAAAGGATTGACAAAAAAACGCAGTAAATAAAGGCGACAAAAAAGCTGGATGAAAGACTGGGTATTTAAATTTTACAAGACTTAAACACTTCATCAGCTACAATAAATTAAGTATAAAAATAGTTATGATATAAATGGATCTAATGCAATTAAGATTAAATTTTAATAAATTATTTATCTTTTTATTTTTAATATTGTTATTATTATACATTAATTTAATTATTATTAAAAATAAATAAAAAATAATAATTTTTCAACATTTCTATACAAAAAAACAATATTCTGGGTATTGCAGTATCGAAGGTATAAAATTTTAGTTAGGTATGTTACATACCTTCGGAAAGGTTAATTTGTCTAGTTTCTCAGTATAAGTTTTATTTGTAGGTTTTTCACACAAATAGGAAAAAATTCAAAATAGTGCATTTGTGAAAAATTTAAAAACCGTTGTCTTGAGTTACAAAACATTTATTTTGATCGATATCCCACTCCCATCCCACTAAGCGACCAAAAAGCTCTTAAAGGAAAAATCCAAAGCTTTCTTATGAAGAAAAAAAAAAAAAAATTCCCTTTTTGAAAAAAAAGGCAAAAAATGCTTTGATTTAGCAAAAAAAAAGTCTAAATTTTTTTTTTTTTTCTTTTAAGTATTTTTTCCGAAATATTGAGGAAATAGCTATCTAAACTCTTTGGGAGAAAATTTTCTAAGAACAATAGGTAATAAGTTACATGAATGATAAAAAAAACACCTGTTTGGCCAAAATGTCAAATTTTGATGCACTCTAACTCAGAGAGATCTGGACCGATCTTGTTGAAAAATTGTGTCTAAACTACTATCCAATAGGATTAACCTTGGTGCAAATTTCATCCCGATCGGAAGACATCAGTTTCAAAAGTTGGTGCACTTGACATGAAATCCCCCATATACATATGTTAGTATATGTATATAAAAACACTACTCAACAAAATGAAAAAAATTTCATGTACTCCGGATGCGATAATTTTTTCTGTGTAGATAACCTTGACATGAGCTCGAAAAACGCAATAAAAAATTTTTTTTTCGTTTGGTTTTTTTTTTTTTTTTTTTTTAAATTTTAAAAATTTTTTTTTGGTTAATTTGTTTCGTCCAGCATAACTCGGGAACCACTAGCCCGATTTAATTGAATTAAATTGTAAAAAATTTAAAATTACAATTCCCTTAATCTGTTTATATATTGTTTTCCTATACAAGCAACAGTTTCCAAGTTAAAAATGAATATATAAAGGAAAAAACTTATTTTTGCCTAAAGATTTAAATTTTTTTTTTTTAAAAATCCATAAAAAATCCCAAATGAAAAAAAATGTCAAATCTTATTACTTTTACGTAAAGATACATAACCTATGAGCAAAATAAGAGAAA
Organism: Cordilura impudica; assembly: GCA_963682025.1. Classification (NCBI taxonomy): domain Eukaryota; kingdom Metazoa; phylum Arthropoda; class Insecta; order Diptera; family Scathophagidae; genus Cordilura; species Cordilura impudica. The sequence continues at coordinate 112,791,681 of OY821519.1, forward strand.
GATCATGAAAATCGATGCACGCGTTTCGCTTTTATTCGCAATTGAGTAAAGGTATGAATTTAAAAAATTTGCTCGACATATGCACAACTTTGTCTATGGTAAGGTTTTTTCTTTTTTATTACAAAAAAAATTAAAATTTGTTGGGTGACAAAAATATATGACTTTAAATTAAAAAACAATTCGATATATGTACAAGAAATTATCCTAAGGATATCAACATTAATTAATTATAAAAAAGTTTTAAAAAAAAATATCTAAACACAAAAATAAAAACCTTCAAATTAAAAATAATTATGTGCTTTTGTCTTTCTTTTATATTGTTGTGGGTCTGTTTCTCTTATTAGGAACCAGATATAGTCCCCCATCATAGCTTCGTTCCAAAATCCTTGGTATCGGTGCTCAATTTCTTTCATTTGCTGATGAAAACGCTCACCATGCTCGTCACTCACATCGCCCAGGTTGTCCGGAAAGAAGTCCAAGTGCGAGTGTAGAAAATGTATCTTAAGCGACATATTTGCTCCAATTTTTTTATAATTTTGGAGTAGTTGTTCGACGATCTCTCTGTAATTTGAGCTTTTGTTGTTTCCAAGAAATCCGGAAACAATTTGCCGAAATGAGTTCCAAGCTGCAGCTTCATTTGGTGATAAAATGTGTTCAAACTGTTGGTCTTGCAACAACTTTTTAATTTGCGGACCGTCGAAAACGCCTTCCTTAATCTTTGCCGATGAAAGGTGAGGAAAAATGGTTTTTAAATAGGCGAACGCTTCGCCATCTTTGTTGATAGCTTTCACGAAGTTTTTTATGAGTCCGAGCTTTATGTGAAGAGGTGGGAGAAAAACATTTTCCTTTTTTATGAGTGGTGTATATTTCACGTTGTCGCTGCCGGGGATGAAGTTAACTCTTTCTGTCCAACTCCTCCTGGTGTAATGATGTTGACGATCGCGGCTGTCCCAAAGGCAGAGAAAACAACAGTACTTTGTGAATCCACCTTGTAATCCACAAAGGATACCGATAACCTTAAGGTCGGCACAAACTTTCCAATCGTGTTTCTCATAGTTAAGGCACTTTAGTAGATTGTCCATGACTTCGTATGTTTCCTTGGTGTCAACGGCATGAGCAATTGGAATCGAAGGTTTCTTGTTGCCGTTGTGCAGTAAAATTGCTTTAAGGCTCTGCTTGTTGCTGTCGATCAAAAGACGCCACTCTCCTGGATCGTAAGAGTACCCGAGTTCACCAAATAATCCGGGAATGTCCTTACAAAAACAGATGTTGTCTTTTTTGTGTAGTACCTTGCGTATGGTTCATGACGCTTCCTGTAGATTGTTGTCACCACACCAGGAGCCAAGAAACCGAACTGTTTCATGCGCGATGCATGCAACTCTGCATCTTCCTTGGAGAGTTTCAATTCTCTAACCCAATCGTTCAGTTCTGCTTGGGAACATAAGCGTTGACCTCCATGCAATGTATATGTTGACTCGCATTCTGATGTGGTTCCTACTGTCTCCGGATCTGATGATGGATGTATCGCCTCATTATTAGATGCCCATCTTGAAACGGGCGGTTGCGGGTCCACTGGTTCTTTGGAAAATGGCACTGGAAAATTCACTGTTGAAACAGCAGCGTAAGTCCATCGTATATTTTTTCCCACGCCTGTTTTTTTGCTAAGACAGAAGTAGCAATCTGTTGCATGGCAAAGCGGAGCTCTCCAAAGCATTGGCATGATGATTCTCGGCTGTCGTCTGAAAGAATTGCAATAATAAGTTATATATGTTCTTGAATTTCGTAATCTACACTTACCTTGAGTCACTTAGCTGTACGTAGCACCTTGGACATAGAGCACTTGGTGTCCACCGCTCATCTATGTTTGAGACCTTTAAATTGAAGCTCTCTTCAAATGAATCTCTCAATTTAGGTGAAAAATAACGCTTGTTTTTTCCACAAACGTATTCTCCGCACATGTAACAAAAATTACTTGGATTGGTATTGCATTCAAATACTCGCGAACGTTTGCTCATTTTAACTATCGCGTTCGTCGACACTTGTTGAATGAGTAAAATCGATCAATGAAGACCTATTTGTACTGTGTATTGTTTAGTATTTTACTGACAGGTACTTATAAATGTGTGTATATTTTTTTACGGTGGCTACATACCTGTTTCACCATGTGTGAGTCTTAAATTTTCCGAATAAATGTGGGTTGCATTTATGTAAAAAAATCATACAGGTAGTCACCGGAAAACCCAAATAAGTAAAAAAGTCCCCTTTCCTTTTTTCCTTTTAATTGTTCACGCACATTTATTACCGTTTATTACTTTGCTTACGCAATCATAAAAATTAAATAACCCTTTGTTTATTCCGTTTTGTTAATTCTGAGAATCATAAAAAAAAAGAAAAAACCTTACCATAGACAAAGTTGTGCATATGTCGAGCAAATTTTTTAAATTCATACCTTTACTCAATTGCGAATAAAAGCGAAACGCGTGCATCGATTTTCATGATCTTTCTCTTATTTTGCTCATAGGTTATGTATCTTTACGTAAAAGTAATAAGATTTGAAATTTTTTTTCATTTGGGATTTTTTATGGATTTAAAAAAAAAAAAATTTAAATTTTTAGGCAAAAATAAGTTTTTTCCTTTATATATTCATTTTTAACTTGGAAACTGTTGCTTGTATAGGAAAACAATATATAAACAGATTAAGGGAATTGTAATTTTAAATTTTTTACAATTTAATTCAATTAAATCGGGCTAGTGGTTCCCGAGTTATGCCGGACGAAACAAATTAACCAAAAAAAAATTTTTTAAATTTAAAAAAAAAAAAAAAAAAAAAAACCAAACGAAAAAAAAATTTTTTATTGCGTTTTTCGAGCTCATGTCAAGGTTATCTACACAGAAAAAATTATCGCATCCCGAGTACATTTTGACTGTTGACTAGTGAAATTAATGAATATTTAAATAAAATTCATTAAATTGTGAAATTTTAAATTAATTCATTATAATTCATTATAAATTTTTGGTTGAACACACAGAAGGTATATAAATGGGTTTGTTAATAAATAATTTGATAAGAGCCTAAAGGTATACTAATCAATTTTAGCCAATTCACAATTCAACATTAGGTAAAAAAACACAAACACAACGTTGTATAGTTTTTTATTTTAAACTTAAATATGTGTTTTATGTATGTATTAGTAGCAACTTTATATGACTATTAATACAAAAAAGTGTACAGAATGGTGCTCGTCTGCAAAGAAATACCTTTCAAATGGTATATTTTTTGGCAAAATCGGTTCATAACTAAAGGCGTAGAAGTGGTTGTTAGAAATCGCCTAGCCTATTAATATTAAGTTTATAAGGTATATCTTAAAGCAATTTTATTACATTTTAAAATGTTGAATAAACGCAATAAAATGCTCTTTACATAATTATATTTTTCAAGTAATAACTGAACTCCAGCCAATTCTTTTTCTGTATGCATCTAATAACTTACAACATTCAACTTACAACTTATAAAGATAAAAAATTTCGTATCCGTCTCAACTTTGATTTTGTAAATATATTCGCTTAGAATTTGGAAAATTGAATGGCTTCTTTATGTGGTCGGCAGTGTATTCAATAAAATTTTAAATTTTCGATAACTTCTGTAAACCAAATGTAAACAAAGAGAAATTGGTTTGTGGTAACCACATTTTAACATTAATTTATTACATCTCTTTGTATGTTTGTTTTATTTTTTTTTTTTTAAGTTGAATGTTTTATAGCCGAAGGCGGTTACAATACACTCAAAGGGATCGAAAGAATTTAGTTCGTTACAGCTGTAGTTCGTTATATACGTAGTAGAGAAATATTTCCAATTAAAAAAAAAATTTATATGAAGATTATCAAAAATATTTTATGGCCTAAGTTTTAATACATTTTCAACGTAATAAACAGAAAAAGTAAACTAAACAATTCAACAATCTTAAAAATACAAATATATTGAAAGTATAAATTTATATATGGGGCAGTCCAAGTGAAAAAAATACTTTTTGAGCACTATATTTCCGATTCAGATAAAATGGAGGGAGACCTTATGCTTAGAGAAGGTTGCAAAAAAAAAATGTTGAGCTTAATTGGAACTCGTTTGTAGGTTTTATATGCTTTTAATGGTGAAAATCGCGCTTTTTTTCAAAGTCAAAAATTTTGGTAACGGTAAAAGCTAGAAATATGAAATTTTTTTCAATATTTGGGACTTGAATCTCTTTAGAAAAAAAAGTATTTTAAAAAAAAAATTCAATAATTTTAAAAGATTTTTTTAAAAAACCATGTTTTTTTAAAAAAAAAACTTGGTCTAGCAAAAAATTCCATTCTTCAAAAATTTGTCAAAAAACTATGTGTTAAAGTTGTGTCTTTCCTTAAAATTTTGAAGTATGGCACAAGTTGATCGGGCGAAAAAAACCGGCGTTATAGCCATTTTTGTAAGGCAACCTCTAAAATTTTTTAATGTAACGATGCAAAAAAAATTTTTTTTTAATATCAAAGCACTGTAGAAAACGTAATGGTTTTTTCGATAAACTAAGCAATCGCTGCAGAAAAAAAATTAAATAAAACCAGAGCAAACTCGCTATTGAAGCTATTTAGCTGAAATTTTGTTTGTTTTGAGTTTTTAACGGCAAACTAGTCCACTGTTTCGTTTTTCGTCTCTAACATTGCATTCGAAATTTATTACTTATTGCTAATAAAGCTTAAATTAGTTCAACAGTGCAGCAGCGAGCGTATAAGGTGCAGTCAGAATTACTACAGACAATGTTTTAAGCGTGTTTTTAAAAGCACGTTTTAAAGCTTTACTGATAAAATGAGCAGTTCAAAAAAGAAAATTTGCTGGAATGCTTTTGGCGCTTGCAAAAAGAGTATGCGATTTTCTTAACATTTTTATGCTTCAAAAGGTACAACCGATTTGAGAGAAATCTCCGATGAACACACAAAAAGTTAAGTGTGCATCAACAGTCGAATGAAAATTGCCAAATATAACGATGGTAAGGGAAGTAATGAAGAATTTAGCATTGATGATGACAAAGAAAAGCTTAATGCAGCACTTACTGGTTTGGGTGAAAGTAAAGTCGACAACAGAAGGTATATTTAATAAGAAGGATTCTTAGCGTCTTTTTATGTCTTGTCATAATTCCCTGATTTAGACTTCATCTGAAAAAATATTTGAATGAAAAGGTCACAACTGCACAAGTTGATATTAAGCGCAAATTCGAAATGGTATCCGATATAAAAATTTCTAAACCTGACGAAGAAAAGGTCAATGGTTTTGATGACATCATGACAAAACTTGAAGAAAAATTTTAGTGGAAAGGCACTTCACGATAACTTTTCAAAGTTTAACGCATATGGTAAGATTTAATAGTAGATATCTTTTATTTCGCTATGCCGCATATTAACGTTATTGCCGAGTTCTTCGAATGTTTTGCAAGTAAAAGGCAGATTTGGTTGCTCAAATACCCTAATTTATATATGTTTTGCTCTAAGAGTTGAGAAGGGTATTTTGGCAGTTCCCGATGCAAAGGCTGGAAACAAAATATCGGCTGAAGTTACTAAAGTAATAAAAGAATTTTATTTGAGCGACGAAAATTCCAGGGAAATACCTGGTATGAAAGATTTTGTCACTGTCAATGTAAACGATACCACAAAGGAAAGGCTTTAGAAACAGCTCGTTTACTGTAACTTGCGCGAGACTTTTGAATTGTTCAAAACCGAATTTCCTAATTTTAAAGTCGGCTTTTCGAAATTTGCTGAGTTTCGTCCTGAGCATCTGGCACGCAGTAAATGTTAAAACAACTTCAAACAGCTTAAAAATAAAAATCGTAAAAATATAAACGTTAGATGAGTTAAGAATTTTGTTCCAATTTGATTTACGATATCCAGGCAAATTCTGAAAGGGCATAGTCAAAATTACTTGGAAACGAATTTTCAGCGTAATAGCTTCAATAGCGCCTTTGCTCAAGCCGAAAATGTGGTTTTATTTAAGTTTTTTCCTGCAGCGATTGTTTAGTTTATCGAAAAAACAAGTAAGAAAATTATAGTCGGTCTAGACCGACTATACGATACCCTATACCATGCGTTTAGAGAGGCTATCTCTTAGGCCAAACTAACTGGACATAGAAAATAAGCATAAACGAAATTTGAGTGGAATTTTTTATTAATTTTTCTGGCTGCAGATATAAAAAAGTTCATATCGGATGCTACATCCATATGGGGACTAGGCCCAAAATTGGACCGATCCTGACCATGTTTGGTAAAGTCTCTTGTATTTTCCAAAAATATATACAAACAAAATTTGAGAAGAATCAGTGCAATATTTTTGTTTTTTGATAGATTTAAGTGAAGATCGGGAAGCAGCTCTATATGGGGCCTGTGAGTAAGAGTTGTCCAATAGGTATCATTTTTGGACTACTCATTAACGGATGTAATAAACGCATACAAACCCAGTTTGAGTAAGATCTATATGACAATTTGGATCTTATGGCAATTTATGTCGATTTCATAGGGGTCATTTGTATGGGGGCTAGGTCTGATCATGGACCGATTCTCACCAATTTCAACAGCGTTCATTCTTTGCAGCTATATACCAAATTTCATCAAAATATATTCATATTTGCGACCTGCAGTTTGATTACAAGGTTTACGTGGACACACAGACGAACGGACGGACGGACATCGTTAAATCGAATCAGGTAGTGATTCTGATTCGATCGGTATAATAAAAGATGGGTCCAGGTCAAATATTGCAGATATGAAAAAAATCATATCGGGCGCCATTTTCATATGGGGACTAGGTCAAAAAATGGACCGATCCTGTCCATATTTAGTAAAGTCAATTATATTTTTAAAAAAATATAAACAAACCAAATTTGGGAAAAATCTGTGCAATATTTTTGTTTTTTCATAGATTTAAGTGAAGATCGGGAAGCAGCTCTATATGGGGCATATGAGTAAGAATTGTCCTATAGGGATTATTTTTGGACTACTGATTAATGGATATAATAAAAACGTTCAATCCCAATTTGACTGAGATCTATATGATAATTTGGATCTTATGGCGATTTATGTCTATTTCATAGGGGTCATTTGTATGGGGACTAGGTCTGAATATGGACCGAATTTCACCAATTTCAATAACGTTCAGCCCAAGTCCGATAAAGGCTTATATACAAAATTTCATCAAAATATATTCATATTTGCGACCTGTGGTTTGATTACAAGGTTTACAAGGTTTACATGGACACACAGACGGACGGACGGATAGACGGACGGACATCGCTAAATCTACTCAAAAAGTGATTCTGAGTCGATCGGTATAATAAAAGATGGGTTTAGGTCAAATATTTTTGGTAGTTACAAGCAGCAGCACAAAGTCATTATACCCAAACCACATAGTGGTATAGGGTTATAACAATTACGTTTTGTATAGTGCTTTGATATTAAAAAAAAATTTTTTTGCTTCGTTCCTTTAAAAATTTTTAGAGGTTGCCTTACAAAAATGGCTATAACTGCGGTGTTTTTTCCCGATCAACTTGTTCCACACCTCAAAATTTTAAGGAAAGACTCAACTTTAACACAAATTTTTTGACAAATTTTTGAAGAATGTAATTTTTTGCTAGACCAAGTAGTTTTTAAAAAAACATGGTTTTTTACAAAAATCTTTTATAATTTTTGAATTTTTTTTTTCAAAATATTCATTTTCTAAAGAGATTCAAGTCTCAAATATTGAGAAAAAAATTTAATATTTCTAGCTTTTACGGTTTTCAACATTTTTGACTTTGAAAAAGACGCGATTTTCACCATTAGAAGCTTATAAGACCTACAAACGAGGTCCGATCAAGCTCAAAATTTTTTTGCAAGCTTTTCGAAGCATAATTTCTCCCTCCATTGAATTTTATCTGAATCGGAGATATAGTGCTCAAAAAGTTTTTTTTCACATGGACTGCCCTATATATAAGTCACTAGACTAAAATAAATCAGATATTCTTTTCATACTCTGGTTTTTATTATTTTAACTTCAATAAAATTCTCCAACTCCAGAAATTTACTACGTAAATGATTTCAGAGGAAGACAAAAATTGTATTGTAATTTTTCCACCATCACTATTAAACAAGTAAGAATATTATAATCGATCTAGACCGACTATATGATACCCTATACTGTGCGTTTAGAGACCTTATCTCTTAGGCCCAACTAACTGGATATAGAAAACAGGCATAAACCAAATTTGAGTGGGATTTTTATTAATTTTTTTGGCTGCAGATATGAAAAAGTTCATATCGGATGCTATATCTATATGGGGAATAGCCCAAAAATGGACCGACCCTAACCATGTTTGGTAAAGTCTCTTGTGTTTTGCAAAAATATATACAAACAGATTTAAGTGAAGATCGGGAAGCAGCTCTAAATGTGGCTTATGACTAAGAGTTGTCCCATAGGGATCATTTTTGAACTACTCATTACTAGATGTAATAAACGCATACCAACCCAATTTGAGTAAGATCTATAATGACAATTTGGATCTGATGGCAATTTATTTCGATTTGATAGGGGTCATTTGTATGGGGACTAGGTCTGAATATGGACCGAATTTCACCAATTTTAATAGCTTTCATCCTATGGCCGCTAAAAGCTTATATGCCAAATTTCATCAAAATACATTCATATTTGCGACCTGCAGTTTGATTACAAGGTTTACATGGACACACGGATGGACAGCGTTAAATCGAATCAGATAGTGATTCTGATTCGATCGGTATAATAAAAGATGATTCTAGGTCAAATATTTTTGGTAGTTACAAACAGCAGCAAAAAGTCATTATATCCAAACCACATAGTGCTATGGGGTATAAAAACCGATGTCGCATTTATAAACATACCAAAAAAAATTGTACTGATAAAAATACAGATATTGAAGATATTACTGTATCCATTGATTGGATTCAATGATGTTAATATTGGTAATATTGGTAATTATGTATAACAGAATTTTTGAATGACTAACACATTTTGGCATGTTTATAAATGGGACATCGGTTTTTATACCCTATACCACTATGTGGTTTGGGTATAATGACTTTGTGCTGCTGTTTGTAACAACCAAAAATATTTGACCTGGACCCATCTTTATTTATACCGATCCAATCAGAATCACTTTTTGAGTTGATTTAACAATGTCCGTCCGTCTGTGTGTCCATGTAAACCTTGTAATCAAACTGCAGGGCGCAAATAAGAAAATATTTTGATGAAATTTGGTATATGAGCTTTCATCGGCCATGGGATGAACGCCATTGAAATTGGTGAGAATCGGTCCATATTCAGACCTAGTCCCCATACAAATGACCCCTATCAAATCGACATAAATTGACATAAGATTCAAACTGTCATATAGATGTTAGTCAAATTGGGTTTGTATGTGTTTATTACATCCATTAATGAATAGTCCAAAAACTATCCCTATGAGACAAATTTTAGTCATAGGCCACATATAGAGCTGCTTCCCGATCTTCACTTAAATCTATCAAAAATCAAAAATATTGCACTGATTCATCTCAAATTTTGTTTGTATATATTTTCGCAAAATACAAGAGACTTTACCAACCATGGTCAGGATCGGTGTTTTTTTGGACCTAGTCCCCGTATAGATATAGCATCCGATATGAACTTTTTCCTATCTGCAGCCAAAAAAATTAATAAAAATGCCACTCAAAATTGGTTTATGCTTATTTTCTGTATCCAATTAGTTGGGCCTAAGAGATAGGGTCTCCACACGCATGTCTAGACCGACTATAAATGTCTTACTTGTTTTTTAATTAAGGTGTTCTTGTGATATTTGTTATAAACTAAAATAATTGGTAAGAACAATTTTTTGGTGGGAAAAAAACAAAAGGTTTTATATAAAAAATATTCTTCACAGCCGTGTTCGTTTATAGGAATTGGTAAGAGAAATTGCGCCAAATTCGTTTGGATCTGAAAAATATTGCGCTAAAAACAGAAACTGTTACAATCGGCGTTCGTTATAAACGAGCTCGTCTGTAATTAATTTTTGCCAACTTCCTAATTAGCTAGAGCTCTGAAGCTTTCAGCATTTGCTTAATGTGGATGACCGAACATTATTTCATAATTTTCCACATTATTAGTTCTGCGGTTAACCTGAATGCATTTAAAAACATGCCCACAACATTTTGTTTTTTGATTTACTTGTTCTTATTTGTTTTGTACTAAAAACATTTTAGTGATAGTAATTTAGCACAACTTCACCCTTTTCTATTGGAAGGCAGTGAATGAAATTCAAATCATTAAATCAAATACTATTTGCTTTTAACGAATTTATAATAAAGCATATGCACCTAATGATAAGTAATTATACAAATTCCTACGAACTCCTACAAAGAAAACTTTTAATTAACAACAAGAATTTAAAATAAAATAGTTACTACGAACTATTAGAACACTTTTATTATGGATTTTGTTTAATGGTTCTCAAATTAAAATTTTCAAAATATTTTGGGTATAATACATACTCGTACATACAAAACAATGAAGGTCATGGAGGACATTCTAGTTAATAGATCAATTAAAATTTGAAAATCTAGGTGTAAAAATCGTTTCCGTATAAATATTTTCTACCAAGTAAAACATCTTCTAGATTCAGGGATAAATTTAACAAAACTTTTAGAACTTTCTACTTCAAATTAATGTTTCTCAACCAGCCTTGACCGACTATTACTCAACTACGAGGGTGATGCCATAACAATTTTGGTGAAATATGGCAACCTTATAGATCGTATGTTGTAAATCTCAAGGCAACACGTTATTTGGCATTTCCTTTTTGGAGCCATTAAAAGTAAACGATCCCAGAGAATTTGTAAACATGAAAAATATTGGCGACCGTTATGTAATTCAATATTTTCATTTGAAAGTTCTCAGCCCAACCAATACTGAGGCCGAGCAAGATCCTACTCTGGGGGAGTCTGCTCTTTCATTTACGACTATAAAATATTGGGTGGAAAAGGTAAAATATGGCCCTCTGCGCTGCTAAGACGAACACCGTAGTGGTAGACCAATTGAGGTGGCCACACCAGAAACGGTTAAGAAAATACTCAAAATTGGATTGAATGATCGTCGGCTGAAGCTGTATGAGCTAGTTGAAGCGATAGGCTTTTCCAAAAGTTTTATACATCGCATATTGACAGAAGCTTCCTCACAATAGAAGAATAGAACACAAACAGCGTCGTAAAGATGTTTCAATGGAGTATATGGCCGCATTTGACGAAAAAGTTAGTGTTGTTTTATCGAGACAAAAGCTTCTTGTTTTACTTTTCTAAGAAAGGGTACCTAAGGTACCCTTTAATGAAGTTGTAAATTTTTAAGAAAAGGTTCCATTTTTTAATACAAGGTACTTTTTTTAAAAAAAGGTACTTTTTGAAGAAATTGTATTTTTATAAAAAAGGAGAGCTACTTTTTCAAGAAAAGGTACTTTCCCAAGAAAAGGCAAATTTTTAAGAAAAGGTACTTTTAAGAAAACTATTCTGTTTAAAAGAAACTACCTTTTAAGAAAAGGGTCTTCTTAAAAAATGGTACATTTTTAGGAAAGGTACTTTTTAAGAAAATGTACCTTATTAAGATAAGGTCCTTTTTAATAAAATATACTTTTTTAACAAAGGTAACTATTAAGAAAATAAATGGTTTTAAGAACAAACTCTTTTTTGGGAAAATTTACTATTTAAGAAACGGTACTTTTTAAGAAAAGCTGCTTTTTAGAAAACTTTCTTTTTAAGAAAAGGTACTTCTAGAGAAAAGAAAAATTTGCTGTACTTAGTTTTAGAAACTGAAGCTATTTTGAAAACTCTTTCTTTTAACTCATACTCCCTGTCTGTCTGTCAGTCTGTCTGCCATGGGGCAACCCTATTCCCCCTCATCCAATTGATCTGAAACTCGGCCCATGGTCTTGTTGCGACTCCAGATTAATTTTGACGTAGTCACGCACAGTCACGTATAGTCTCACACAGCCACGGATTGATTTAAACCCCATTTCGCCTCATTCAATCAATCTGAAACTTGGTCCATAGACTTGTGACAAAATATTATTTTTAAAATGGTCATGCAAAGTCACGCACTGTCACGGAGAGATTCAAAACTAATATACATAAGGAAGGAAGAGTTTTAATAAAAACTTTTTTTTTTGGGTTAGATTATTTAGATTTTTTTTTTTTTTCATTTATGAAATATACTTGATCAGTATATTCCAGTTTAATCAATAATTCTCAATAATTCAATTGGTGGCTTAACAAATTTATATAAACCAAACTTCAGCAAGGTCAATGCGGAAACTTTTTTTTAAAGGGAGACCACCATTCTTCATAGATTTTCATGCTCTGTACGGTCTGCATAGGTACGATTTGTTACTTTCAAAAAATTATCAAAAGTTTTATCCCTAGTACACATGTTGGATTGCTTGTTGTTGTTATTTTCTTTTTGCACATGTGAATGAATGATTTATCGAATAGAGTAAGACAAGTATGCACTACGGGCGGCCCGCACCACATGCGCGGTGCTTTATCATATTTGATATAATTATTGCAAATTGAATACAAATTGCCAAAAAAAAAATATATATATATGTATATTGTATATGTATATTCATTTAGAAAAATTTCTGTATTTAGAATTTTTTTAATCCTCCTTTCCAATAATTCGAGATTTAACACATCAATGTACTGCAAATGTTTTTGTTGTTTTCTTCAATATTCAAATTTTTTTAAATACCGTTTTTATTATCATATATTCATGGCATGCTGAGATTTAATATAATAATTTTAACTAGGTTTCATATATTTTTCTCTCATTTGCAATTTTATTTACAAAGTGAAAGCAAACAAAAATTAAAGATAAGAATATTATTAAATTAAACAAACATTTTAAACAGTTGATTGTATGCATATAAGTTTTTAGTTAATATTGGTTTCGATTGAATTCATTGCGATTTTTATAACAACCATTTAATGATTAGCCCTACAAAATGACTTTAGTTAAAAGAGAATTGGTATCTGAAAATAGAAAATTTAATAGTTTTTCGACAAAGAAATACTCTGTTATGAAATGGCTGATAATATATTTGACCAATGCAAAGAAAAAGCTCAAAGTATGAGATATTCTTCGCTAGCTGTTGTATCACTGATGAATTTGATATTCATGAATTATTATTGGCCATTATTTCATGGAAAAAGCGGACTACTGGAAGTGATTTGTTAACCAGTCTACTTTGTGAATGTGAAAAAGCTGGGGCCAAATCACCGCAATCGATATCGAGTAATATCAATCGAAATTTCATATTTTGGTTTATTATTTAGAGAAGACGGACAAACACCAGCCCTCGTTTCACTTTTACTCTTAGCCGGGGGCCATAATTCATTAACTGTGTCATAGTAAAATTATTCTTAGTATTTTATTTTAGAAAATAAGAAAATAATTTCGATCGAAAAATTTCGATAGCGAATGCGGTGATTTGGCCCCTGGTCTTGATATGAAAATACTTGCTGGAATTACGACAGGTGGTGCGCCTTCGATGATTGAAACAAACAACGGTATGGCACCATTGCTGAAAAGAAATGTTGGTAATCGAAAGCTGGAACTATTTTGGTTCTATTGCATTATTCATCAACAAAATCTTTGTGGGAAAGACCTAGGATTCCATTCATAAAACTTATAGGTCTTAATCATCGCCAGTTCATATCCTTTCTGGAAGAAATAGAAGCTGAATATAACAGGAACCGTAAATAACAGTTATGCAGAAAATTTAAACTCAATGTTAGACTCGACGGATACCTATACTGCTATTTATATATACCAATAGATTCGTATTGAAGTGCTCATTCAGAATCTATGGCGATCTTTAAAAAATTATCCCAACTCCACAATTAAGAGTTAGTTTTTAACGAACAAATAAAACATTGGATGAAACTCTTAAAAAGGGAGTTTTATTTTGCCGTCATGAAATAAAACTCTTTTGAGTAGTTTTACTTTTTCAGTCTAAGATAAAACTCATTTTGATTATTTGCTTCATTTTTTATAGTCTGTTTAAACCCTATACCACTATGTGGTTTGGGTATAATGACTTTTTGCTGCTGTTTGTAACAACCAAAAATATTTGACCTAGACACATCTTTAATTATACCAATCGAATCAGAATCACTTTTTGAATATATTTTGATGAAATTTGGCATATAAGCTTTTATCGGCCATGGGACGAACGGTATTGAAATTGGTGAGAATCGGCCCATGTTCAGACCTAGCCCCCATACAAATTACCCCTATGAAATCGACATAAATTGCCATAAGATCCAAATTGTCATATAGATCTTACTCAAATTGTGTTTGTATGCGTTCATTATATCCTTTAATGAGTAGTCCAAAAATGATCCCTTTGGCCCCATATAGAGCTGCTTCCCGATCTTCACTTTAATCTATTAAAAAACAAAAATGTTGCACTGATTCTTCTCAAATTTTGTTTGTATATATTTTTGCAAAATACAAGAGACTTTACCAAACATGATCAGGATCAGTCCATTTTTGGACCTAGTCCCTATATAGGTATAGCATCCGATATGAACTTTTTCATATCTGCAGCCAAAAAAATTACTAAAAACCCCACTCAAATTTGGTTTTTGCTTAATTTCTATGTCCAGTTAGTTGGGCCTAAGAGATAGGGTTTTTAAACGCATGGTATAGGGTATCGTATAGTTGGTCTAGACCGACTTTAATTTTCTTACTTGATTTATTATATCTTAACATGTATTGATTTTCAGGAATTTTAATACCGAACATCCTATGGTCAACAGAAGCTTAAATGACGATATTTATACCCTATACCACTATGTGGTTTGGGTATAATGACTTTGTGCTGCAGTTTGTAACTACCAAAAATATTTGACCTAGACCCATCTTTTATTATACCGATCGACTCAGAATCACTTTCTGAGAATCGCTCAGAATCACTTTCTGAGTCGATATAGCGATGTCAGTCCGTCCGTCCGTCCGTCTGTGTGTCTATGTAAATCTTGTAATCAAAGTACAGGTCGCAAATATCAATATATCTGTGGTCACAAGCGATAACCGCCTTAGTCGACTTAAGAACGATTTGAGTTACGTATGCTGTCATATTCTACGAAAAACGCTTTATATTTACATGAAATCCCCATTTCTGTAACACTCTTTACTAAAAAGTTATTAATGGAAACATACTGACCTAAGTCGTAACAAATCCCCATTACATTTATATAAACAGTTATTTTTCTCGAAAGAATGATTTTCGCCGATTTGAGTTATGTATAATATTCTATTAAAAAATCTTTATATTTGCGTGAAATCCCCATTTCTCTGACACTGCTTTTTAAAAAGATATTAATACAAATATTCTGACCTAAGTCGTAATGAAGACCCATTACATTTATATAAAAAGCTATTTTTCTCAAAAGCATGATTTTCGAGTTAGGCGGTTATTACTTGTGACCACAGATATTTCGATGAAATTTGGCATATAAGCTTTTATCGGCCATAGGATGAGCGCTATTGAAATTGGTGAAATCGACATGAATTGCCATAAGATCCAAATTATCCTACAGATCTCAGCCAAATTGGGTTTGTATGTGTTTATTATATTCATTAATTAGTAGTCCAAAAATAATGCCTATAGGACAATTCTTAGTCATAGGCCCCATATAGAGCTTCTTCCCGATCTTCACTTAAATCTATTAAAAAACAAAAATATTGCAAAGATTTTTCTCAAATTTGGTTTGTATACATATTTTAACAATATAAGTAACCTTACTAAATATGGTTGGGAAGGGTTCATTTTTCGACCTAGTCCCTATATAAATATAGCATCCGATATAAACTTTTTCATATCTACAACCAAAAAAATTAATAACAATGCCACTCAAATTTGGTTTATGCTTATTTTCTATATCGAATTAGTTGGACCGAAAGATAGGGTCTCCAAACCATGGTATAGGGTATCGTATAGTCGGTCTAGACCGACTATAATTTTCTTACTTGTTTTTTAAATATATTTGAGATCTGTAGTTTGACTCCAATGTTTATGTGGACACACAGGCAGATAGACAGAGAAATAGACAGACAAACACATGGACGGACAGGCAGGCCTCGCTAAATCACCCCAGAACGTTATTCTGAATCAATCGGTAAATAAAAAGTACATATTGGTCATTCTTAAATCAACTCAGTGATTCAGAATCCGGCGAAATGGGTCGTGTGAAGTATGATCAAGCTTAGTGCAGAGTGGTGTAGCGTATAACACTAAAGTTCAAGATTAAAGATAAAAATTTTCCATATAAATTATATAATAATTTTGGACTTGTTTAAAGTTCTGCAATTCTACTACACACTGTTGCTGCAAAAAATTATGTTTTTCATTTTACAAATGTATGAATTTTTGTTGTCAGTATTAATAATAATTTTATTGTTTTTCGTATTGAATATTTTACTGTAACGACCTTTAAATGAAAGCACGTTCATGCGGGGCCATGAATATGATAAAGTTGTTATTACAATAATACATACACACATACATACATACATACTTAACTGATTATATTTGTATTGTTTTCTAGGTTCTGGCATGTTGGGTGGCTGGTGGTTTGGTTGTTCACCATCATCACCAGACAGCAATTTTCTGCGCGTTGCCAATGCATTCCCCAATCGTCGTTTATCGGACAATACTTTAATGACACCAAAAATACGCATTGCTCCGTCGTGTGCATCCTCACCAGGTGGTACGCCTGGTAGTGGGCTACCAACACGACGACATTCCAGCATTGGTCCACAAGAGAGACGTGGTTCTACTATTAATCTATCGCCACCTACTGTAAGTTGTTAATTCTGTTTCATTTTATTGTGGTTACATGCAATAAATAAATAAATAACGTTATGCATTTTTTATTGTGTTGTTACCATATAATTTATATTTCATTTTCATTTTATTTCGTTTTGTTATGTTTTGTTTTGATTTCATTGAAAACATTTTCCAGTTCATAGGAAATTCGTTATTTAATTTTAAGTCCATATGAAGCGTTTTAAGTCGTGATTGTTTTGAAGTTTTTTACATTCGCCAGGTTTAATTGGAAGTTTATAATTGACAATATCAAATTAATTTAAAATTAATAATTGATACAGGAAAATAAATAAAAGCAAAAAAATAGCATTTTGCTTAAAAGAAACGAATATTGACTTAATAAAATCAATCATACTTTTTGATGGATATATCTGGGCAGAAATAAGCTGAAACTGTATTGGTAAATTCATAATTAATACAATTGTGAATTTATAAAAAAAGACTATCTTTTTTTAATATTAGAATCCATCCCAATGGACGGCACTGCGACCTATATATATATTTTATACCCCCGATTCTAAATTATTCCAGATTCTTTATTACGTCCCTTAAAATCTTAAGTAGGGAAGAGGGAGAATAAAGTTTTATATTTTCAAGAACTAAAATTTACAAATGAAATATTCGTCTTATGGTTTTATAAAGTGTGATGCATACATAGAAGATATGTATTGTGGCCTAAACATATAGCCGAGGTAGTCAGGTTAAGGTTACGTAAGTGGTTGTCCATTTTGCAGTGTCACATAAGGATTCTCACCAGTAAGGCTTATCGTGATTCAATATAATTGGTGTGAAATTGTAAAAAAAATAGCACAACAAATTAAATTTGAATCAACTAATTTATTTATCCGAAAGGCCAATACATGGCATTTACACTTGAAAATAATTTCGGGATTGTAGCCACCGCTGGTATTCTTGACTGAGCGCATTCTAGCTGTACAATTTTTGGCCACTTTTTCAAAACGCACGACTTTGATCATCATTGACAGGTCCATTTCTCAAAATCAACTTATTGTCAACTTTTGATTTCAATAAGTCGATGGTTGCAGTTGCTGTATGGCACGTAGCGCCACTCTGTTGAAACCAAATCTCGCGCCGAACAATGTCTTCCATATTTTCAAACAAAACGCGAGCTTCAGCTTTATTTTTGAAGAAATAAGGTACAATGATGCCACTAGCATGTAAGCCATATCTTATGTTTCATTTTCTTTTTGGATAAACCCGTTCACAATTTTGAACACAATTTTGCGATAAAACTACGGGTCAGTTTTCAACTGCTCTAGAGCACAATCGGCGAAAGAACGACGCAAAATCTTTGGACAAAATTTACCATATAGCGGACGGACAGAACCCTAATTCATGCGACCTACGAAGAATAGATAAATTTGGATCTTCTTCCACACTTTCGTTGACAGCGGCGATATTCTCATACGCACATTCCTTCAAGGTGTTGGTGTTATTGCATCATTTAGAGAGTATGAAGTATGAAATCTATCCACGGTTCAACGGATGGCTTGCTCAAATGGACGATTATGTGCGCCATAAAAATCACGAAGTCGTCTACTGGTTTCGCGAATCAATGACCAATTTTCAAAGTAAATTTAGATAATTTGGCAGCGTTGATTATGATATGCCAGAGTCTACTGATCATAAATGTTAAAAAATGAGCGCAGCATAAGAGTTCGTTGACAGCTAATTTTCGTTTACGAAAGAGTTTACGAGAGTTTCGTTTACGAAAGAGTTTACGAGAGTTTCGTTTACGAAAGGAGTTATCAATAATTTCGAGTATTTAAGCTCCCCCGAGATTTTCTAAAATCGCAATCTATCGGTATATTCGGTCTCCCAAATCAAAGACGATATTATAAACAAATTTACCCCATAATAGGGTTCGACCACTATCATAGGAATAGCGGAGTCCTATCGATCCAGTTCGTCTGCAATCTTATTTCCCCTCGTGTACAATATCCAGGAATTCAAAAAAGAGTTTCTCTGTTTCGCACAGATGATTTCCTGTTTAATTGCCTGCATTTCAGCCAGATATGCAGTGGGCCACATGTCCATTGGTTCGGCAATTCTAGTATTTCTACCACATACTCCTACCTTTCAATTTTGGAATTCATTTGCGAATATCAGTAAATCAATTTAGGCTTAGAGTGTCCATAAGAGGACCAGTTTAATCTACTGATGTTCTTAAAATTTTTGAATTGTTAATTGTTAAAAGATTTTTCTGATCAAATTTCACCCTCGAATTCCGCGATTTAATGATAAATTTCTCACGCATGATTAAAGAAAAAAAATTTAGTTTCCAATTTTTTGTATCTTTAACGTTTTTTAAGAACACTTTCGTGTCTAAAATACAACATGCGAAGATATTTCATACATATAAATTTATGGACATGAATATTAAACATCGTTGAACACCATGCAACATATTTTTATACCCTATACCACTATTTGTTTTGGGTATAATGACTTTGTGCTGCTGTTTGTAACAACCAAAAATATTTGTCACCCATCTTTAATTATACCAATCGAATCAGAATCAGTTCGTCCGTCCGTCTGTGTGTCCATGTAAAGCTTGTAATCAAACTGCAGGTCGCAAATATGAATATATTGATGAAATGTGGTATTTAATCTTTTATCGGCCATGGAATGAACACTATTGAAATTGGTGATAATCGGTCCATGTGCAGACCTAGCCCCCATACAAATGACCCCTATGAAATTCAACATATATTGCCATAAGATCCAAATTATCATACAAATCTTAGCCAAATTGGGTTTGTATGTATATATTAGATCCATTAATTAGTAGTCCAAAAATGATCCCTTTGGGACAACTCTTAGTCAAAGGCCTCATATAGAGCTGCTTCCCGATCTTCATTTAAATCAAAAAACAAAAATATTGCACTGCTTCTTCTCAAATTTTGTTTGTATATGTTTTTGCAAAATACATGAGACTTAACCAAACATAGTCAGGATCGGTCCACTTTTGGGCCTAGTCCCAATCTAGATATAGCCGATATCTATATGAACTTTTTCATCTCTGCAGCCGAAAAAATTAATAAAAATCCCACTCAAATTTGGTTTATGCTTATTTTCTATATCCAGTTTGTTGAGCCTGATATACCAATATGTGGTTTGGGTATAATGACTTTGTGCTGCTGGTTGTAACTACCAAAAATATTTCATCCAAGTTGTCGTATAGATTACTCAAATTGGGTTTGCATGTGTTTATAACATCCATTAATGAGTAGTCGAAAAACGATCCCTATAGGACAACTCTTAGTCATAGGCCCCATCCCGATCTTAATTTAAATCTATAGAACAACAAAAAAATTGCACTCAAATTTTGTTTGTATATATTTTTGCAAGATACAAGAGACTTTACCAACCATGGTCAGGATCGGTCCATTTTTGGACCTAGTTCACATATAGATAGAGCATCCGATATGAACTTTTTCATATCTGCAGCCAAAAAATTAATAAAAATGCCACTCAAATCTAAACCGACTATAATTTTCTTACTTGTTTCATTACCATCTTGTTAACCTATTAAGTATTGAAACCGAAAATGGAAAATTTTTTTGATAAAATTTTTCAATTCTTGAAAAATTTTCTTTAAAAAAATTTAAAAAAAATTGATCTGGCTCTTTAAGGTCTTATTAAATGCATATTAGAGATTAACTGTGTGAATGTTTAGGTAAATCTTTATGCCAGAATTTTTTGGCAAGGATGTTATTTTTGCGGATTTCGAGAAAAATGTGTAAAATATTCTGTAACTGTACTCTTTCTACACACTTCGTATAAAAAATTCATCACTTGTCTGCTTTTAAATGCTATATTTTATCTGAATAGGTTTCGGATAAAAATTATATGACCCCATTAACTCTTTTGGAATTGGGGTCAGATATGACCCCAAGCTAATAAGAGACAATTTATTAAAAAAATTCAAATAAATAAAATTTAAATTCAAATAAAATTAATTATATTTATTTTGGTGTATATAAGGATGATTTAGTGTGCGATTCAAATTGTTTTCAGTAATCAGTTACGACTTGCAATAAGTATTGCTTTTCTTTAATTTTATATTGGAGTGGTAATTTTTTTGCCTTCGGATATGAAAAAGTTCATATGGGGACTAGGCGGAAAGATGGATGATCCTGACCATATTTGGTAAGGTCACTTATTTTTTGCAACAACAGATACAAACCAATTTGAGGAAAATCTGTACAACATTTTTGTTTTTTAATAGATTTATGTGAAGATCAGGAATCTGCCTCATTTGAGGGCTATGACTAAGAATTGTCCTGTAGGGTTTATTGTTGGACTACTGATAAATGAGTGTAATGTACATATACATACCCAATTTGACCGAGATCTATATGATAATTTGGCTATTATGGCAATTTAAGTCGATCTCATAGAGGTCAGTTGTATGGGGACTAGGTCTGAACAAACACCGATTTTCATCAATTTCATCAGCGTTCATTCTATAGTCGATAGAAGCTTATATACTAAATTTCATTGAAATATATTCATATTTGCTACCTGTAGTTTGATTACAAGGATTACATGGACGCACAGACGGACGGACGGACGAACGGACAGATGGAGGGACAGACGGACGGATATCTATAAATCGACTCAGAAAGTGATTTAGAAATTGATTCTGAGTCGATCGATATAATAAAAGATGGATCTATGTCAAATATTTTTTGAAATTACAAACATCAGAATAAAGTCATTATACCCTAGTGGTTAGCGTATAAAAATCGAACATTTTACTTTCTGAAGGGCCTTGGGATCGATGTGGTTATAATCAAGTTTCAAATTTCATATCGCCTGTTTTATAAAGTTTTGCTAAACTTACCCTAATTTGTGATACGATATATTTCTTCTAAAAGTAAAACCGTATTCCAGAATACTACAAAACAAAATTTTTTTCTGGATTTACTTACTTTAATATAATATATTTAAAAAAAATATATATTTAATAATATATTACTTGTATGATGTCAAATTATCCATCTTAATTTTCATCACTTTCTACAACATTGATTTTATAGAAATCTACAAAGAAAACCTAAAAATGAATCACGACCTAAACGCTGAATACAATTTCGTTTTTATTTTGTTTTGTTTTATTTTTATTTTTATTTTTTTCTTATTAAGTTTAATAAAAAAAAAAAGATACGTATACAACCATAATATTATTTTTATCCTTTTACCTTTAACTATTACTAATACATAGCCCTTAGTAAAAACCTAAACATTTTTTTTATTATTTCATTTCCGTTTTCCCTTCTCTAAAAAAAAATAATAAATAACCAACAAATCCCTTTAAACAAAACAACAATTGTTATAAAATTTAATCACATACACTTAAATACTCTCCACACATTTACTCGTATATAAAAAAAAAAACTCAATCACGTATTTAATAGGCGTATGGTTTTGGTGCAAGAGGTGGCTCAGGATCAAGTCTTTCGGTTCCCTCATCGTCTGTTTATGTAGTAAGTCTAAAAAACTTAAAAACAATATAACAAAAAAAAATAATAACAAAAACAAGGGGAACATTATGATAACAGTTAAAAGAGAAATGAAAATACTTGTGCGAGTGTATGATGATGATACGTTGCCTACTACATCTACTGTTATGTTGTTACTCCACTAATACTACTACCACTAAAATTGTTGCCTCTGTATAAGTGAATGAATTTGATTGTATGTAAACGTATTGTTTTTCCTTTTTATACTTTCTTTTATTTTATTTTGTTTGTCAAATGTTGTTCAACTAACTTATTGTATAAGATGGCAGTTATCAAATTGACGGTTATGAAAAATGTAACGAAATTTTCAAAAAAAAAAAAAATTGTTTGTGTGCTCGTATTTCTGGTTTTCCACTGTTTCTTTTTTTTTCTTTTATTATGTGTTATATTTTATGAGCACTTTAATACTGCTGTATTTACATTTGACATTTTCTTGTTAAATGTGAAAAATTGTAAGAAATATAAAGTGTTGTTATTCATTTAATGTTTACAAATACAAATGTTTTCTATTATAATATTTGTTTCTTCATTGCATACCTACTATTTGTATATTACAATAAATGTCCTCTTTATCCAAGTCAGATTTGTATTCAAGGAAAGTAGACTAATGTTTAAAATTTATGTATAAAATCAAATTTGAACATTTTATCCAATATAGGCTGATACCCAACACATGATTTTAGAGAAAGTCGGGTCTAAAGATATTTACCATTATTTGGCTCTAAGGTTAGTTAAATACAAATCAATTGAATAGAGGCTGGACCCATTCAAAATTATCTATAGCTGTCGGCCTTGATATTTTAATTAGTTTTTCGTCGAAGTTAATTCGGATATGTTCAAATAACAGCTCAAATTTATTTACCCTTAATACAGAGTGGTGTAATACTGTATCTTGGATAGACTACTACAAGATACAAAATGCCGAAGAGTCATTGTCCCGAAGCTTCAAATATATGTAGTAAAATAACAAGTTATACAAATAATAAAAAATAACATCTTCAAAAGGAACATTTTCTTTAAAAATTACCTATTTTGGTTCAAAAAAGAAAGTACCTTTTCTTTAAAAAACTCATTTTATTTTAAAAGTACCTCTCCTTAAAAGTAAATTTTCTTAAAAAATACACTTTTGCTAATCAAAAGTTCCTTTTTTAAAAAAGTTTTTTTTTTAAGCGTAAAACATTCTTAACAAAGTGTTTTTTTTAAAAAATTAAGCTTCCTTAAAAAAGCATAATTTCTCAAAAAGCACGTTTTCTGAAACATTTTCTTTAAAAAGCACCCTTTCTTCTAAAATATCTCTTCTCTCAAAAGCGCCTTTTCCTAAAAATGTAGCTTTTCTAAAAAAAAGTATCATTTTGTTATAAAAGAACATTTTCTTAAAGAGCACCTTTCTAAAAAATTTATACTTCCCAAAATACTACCAATTACTTAAAAAAGTACAATTTGCTTTTAAAAGTAAGTTTTCTTAAAAATGCTTATTTATAAAAAAGAAATTTTTCTGTAAAAAAAAGTACATTTCATTGAAAAAGTTTCTTTCTTTAAAAAGTGTTTCTTCATCAGAATTACATATTCCTTCAAATAACTCTTTCTTAAAGGAACACCTTAAAAACGTAAATTTTCTTGAAAATGTTTCCTTTCTAAAAACATTACCTTTTACTAAAAAAGTACTTTTCTTCAAAAATTATGTGTTATTAAAAAAGTATCATCTCTCGAAACACACTTTTTCTTAAACAAGTACCTAATCAAAAAGAGGTGCATTTTCTTTAGCAATAAATTACCGGTTCTTCAAAAAGTATCTTTTCTGGAAAAACTACTTTTTCTTAAAAAAGTAACTTTTCTGCAAAAAAAATACATTTTCTATAAACAAGTACCTAATCAAAAAGAGGTGCATTTTCTTTAGCAATAAATTACCGGTTCTTCAAAAAGTATCTTTTCTGGAAAAAGTACTTTTTCTTAAAAAAGTAACTTTTCTGCAAAAAAAATACATTTTCTATAAAAAGTAGCTTTTCTAAAAAATGTACCGTTTTCTTATAAAAGCACATTTTCACCTTCCCTTAAAAAATTAACTTTCCTTAGTAAAGTGCCATATCTTAAAAAAGTACCTTTTCGTAAAAAAATTCGTAAAAAATAGAATTTTCTTTAAGAATTATAATTTCTTAAAAAGCATTTTTCCTTAAATAAGAACCTATTCTAAAAGTGAAAGAAGCACTTTCCCATAAAGGAAGTTTTCTGAAGAAAGCACCTTTTTATAGAAAGCATTTTTTCTTGATCTTTTTTTCTTAAAGAGATTTACTCTTCTTAAAAAAATTCATGTGAGTTCGATCACAGGGGAGATTTGTAACCTTTTAGTAATTAAAGATTTCTTTTATGGCACTTTTTTAAAATCAAACAGAAAGCGCCATCTATCTATCACTTATAGCAATCAACTTTCAGCCGGTTAATTTTTAATTTTTCATTATTCGTTTTTCATTTTTCATCTTTCATATTTTACTTAACATTTTTCATTTTTCATTTCCCATTTTTAATTTTTTGTTTTTCATTTTTCATTTTTTATTTTTCATTTTTCATTTTTCATTTTTTAATTTTCTTTTTTCATTTTTTATTTTTAATTTTTTATTTTCATTTTTCATTTTTAATTTTAAATTTTAAATTTTTAATTTTTAATTTTTAATTTTTAATTTTTAATTTTTAATTTTTAATTTTTAATTTTTAATTTTTAATTTTTAATTTTTAATTTTTAATTTTTAATTTTTAATTTTTAATTTTTAATTTTTAATTTTTAATTTTTAATTTTTAATTTTTAATTTTTAATTTTTAATTTTTAATTTTTAATTTTTAATTTTTAATTTTTAATTTTTAATTTTTAATTTTTAATTTTTAATTTTTAATTTTATATTTTTAATTTTTAATTTTTAATTTTTAATTTTTAATTTTTAATTTTTAATTTTTAATTTTTAATTTTTAATTTTTAATTTTTAATTTTTAATTTTTAATTTTTAATTTTTAATTATTAATTCTTAATTTCTAATTTTTAATTTTTAATTTTTAATTTTTAATTTTTAATTTTTAATTTTTAATTTTTAATTTTTAATTTTTAATTTTTAATTTTTAATTTTTAATTTTTAATTTTTAATTTTTAATTTTTAATTTTTAATTTTTAATTTTTAATTTTTAATTTTTAATTTTTAATTTTTAATTTTTAATTTTTAATTTTTAATTTTTAATTTTTAATTTTTAATTTTTAATTTTTAATTTTTAATTCTTAATTTTTAATTTTTAATTTTTAATTTTTTATTTTTAATTTTTAATTTTTAATTTTTAATTTTTAATTTTTAATTTTTAATTTTTAATTTTTAATTTTTAATTTTTAATTTTTAATTTTTAATTTTTATTTTTTAATTTTTAATTTTTAATTTTTAATTTTTAATTTTTAATTTTTAATTTTTTAATTTTTAATTTTTAATTTTTAATTATTAATTTTTAATTTTTAATTTTTAATTTTTAATTTTTAATTTTTAATTTTTAATTTTTAATTTTTAATTTTTAATTTTTAATTTTTAGTTTTTAATTTTTAATTTTTAATTTTTAATTTTTAATTTTTAATTTTTAATTTTTAATTTTTAATTTTTAATTTTTAATTTTTAATTTTTAATTTTTAATTTTTAATTTTTTATTTTTAATTTTTAATTTTTAATTTTTAATTTTTTAATTTTTAATTTTTAATTTTTAATTTCTAATTTTTTTTTCATTTTTATATTAATTTTTTTATTTTTTATTTTTCATATTTCATTTTTCATTTTTTGTTTTAATTTTTCTTTTTTTCGTTTTTCGTTTTGCATTTTCCATTTTTAATTTTTCATTTTTAATTTTTCATTTTCTATTTTTCATTTTTCATTTCAATTTTTCATATTTTATTTTTCATTTTTCCTTTCTCATTTTTTATTTCCCATGTTGCATTTTTTATTTTTAATTTTTTATTTTATATGTTTAATTTTTCATTTTCAAACAGGTTATCGCATATCATAATTTTTTTTACCATTACAATCATAAGTCACACCGATTTTGTCTTACGCTCACATGTCACGCAGACAGACTGTATTGTGAAATAGAAATTTACCCCCCTGCGCGTAAAGATGTTTACACATATAAATTATATTTCTTAAAAAAGTGTTTTTTCTTAACAAAGTACATTTTTTTGACTTTTATGTATACTCGAATTCTCGAATGTTTTATTATTATTTTACTTTTTTCTATTCTAAATCGATCGAGATTAAATAATTCTCCTCTTTTCCGACTGATTAAATCACGGATAATCAAGTTTCGACCATTACATAAATTGTAAAGGATAGTGTAAATGTGGGAGTTAATAAAGACCGTGTTTAACTTTCGGATCGGTTATATAAAAAGGATCGTATATCTTAAAAAACATTGATATGTTAATTTCTTTAGATCACACTTTGAAATTGGCTGTAGTTTTTCTGGCTCAAATTTTTCCTAAGCAATAAAGTTGTTATATGTTACAAGAAAATTATTCAAGGATATTGAAAACCATAATCATCCATTATCATTACATCAATGTTGTTTTGTTGGTTTATGTTATGTTTTGTTGTAATACCATTTCAAAACTCTAGGGCATCAAAAGGTTACAAACAGAAGTTTTTGGGATCAATTGTTTTTTTTCCTTTGTTTGTGTTAAAAGGAGTTTTAATAAAATAAATTAGCATTTGACTAAGAGCGTTTCCTTACTAAAAACTCTCGACGAGGGAGCCAGCAAAAA
The DNA here is from genome assembly GCA_963682025.1 of Cordilura impudica. Lineage (NCBI taxonomy): Eukaryota > Metazoa > Arthropoda > Insecta > Diptera > Scathophagidae > Cordilura > Cordilura impudica. Next base: position 112,818,944 of record OY821519.1, read on the forward strand.
GGATTACAAATGCTTTCATTGTGTATTTAGGTTAATTTTGTTGTGTGTGTGTGTGTTGCAAATTCGTTTTCTTACGTTGATTTGTTGTTTTCGTTTTCTTTTATGTTTGATGTATATTCAGGACCATTAACTTATTGTACTTGCGGCTGCTACCATACTTCACTTTTATATAACTCGTACATAACCTGTATCACCTTTTTAGCATACTCGTAGCCAACCAAAAAATGTTCCACACCAAACAGAACTTGAAAAAAATTAATTCCAGAGTGAAATAAATTGAAAAAAAAAAGAATAATACAACTTTATTTACTTATTTATGATTTGAAATTAGGCTATGCAAATACAACTAATATTATTTAAATGAAGTTGGTCCTACATCCAAAATATTGATTTTCTCTAGTAAATGTTGAAAAATATATAAATTTTTGACAATCATTATTTTAGTTTCATTTAAGAGTATAACGTCCAAATACTCAGAAATTTTCCTGCTGGTTATGTTTATAACGAATATATGTGTATAGACTACATCCGTGATATCAAATTTTCTTCCATAATGATGTAACTTTCTATTATAAGAGATATCTTAAAAATAGTTGTAAGCCCCAGGGACAGAGGTGAAGAAGTTAATTGATTATTTAAAAGCACTTGTTATAAAGTCTAAAGCTGCCTTCTGAGGAATAATTCTGGCAATATTCATATTATTTCTAGACAAATTTAAACAGAAATGTGGATTATTTTAAGATTAACTTATATTGGTTCCTTTAGTTCCTATAAGGAGCATAGGGCTTCAAAAAAGTTTCGCCATTCGTTTCTCCTTGGTGCAAGGCTCTTTATTTCATTTCAGGTTTTGCCTACTCTTGAAGCTTCTAAATCTAATTGGCTTCGCCAAGTGTGTGCTGGCCGTCCTCTTCTTCTACTGCGTTGTGGGTTCCAGCCTATAGCATTACGGGTGACATCATCTGGATATCTTCGCAACGCATGGCCAATCCAATGCCATTTCCTTCTCAACACTTCGATATATATTTGGCTCTGATGACTACGTTCCCAAAGCTCTGTGTTCGATATGCTGTTGGCCAGAAAATTCTTAATATTCTTCTAAGGCGTTAGTTAACGAAGACTTGCAGGGTGTTCATATCTTCCACGTTTCGTACCCATAGAACAGAACAGATTTCACACATGAATTGAAGATATTGTTTTTTGTGTGGGTGGAGATGACTGGTGATTTCCACACTGTGCTTAGTTGGCCGAATGCTTGTCAGAAGATCCTCCAGTCATTGTTATGATTCTACCCAAGTTGCAAAAGAGGTTAACATCCTGCATTTGAATGTTTTGGATGGAGAATGGTCTGTTGCATAAACAATTTATTCTCATGACCTTCGTCTTAGTAATATTTGTTCTCAGGCCTGCCTTTGCAGCTTCTGTCTCTACCATTTTGATCCTTTCTAACATATCGGCCAAACGTTCGCCTACTCCCCATATTACTTCTCTGTTGCATTTCTCATAACGATGTCCAGCACAACGTTAAAAACGGTCATAATATGCAGCCTTGTCGAACACCCGCTTAACGGAAACCTTGTCGCTTATAGAATTTGGGTGTAGTATATGACAATTTTCGTTTCTGTATAACTCCTGGATGATTTCTATTATTTCCCTAGGAACGCATTTACAGGTTCCAAATCACTGCATTCGATATCGAGTAAAATCAATCAATTATAATGCGGAGGCTGTTTATATGATCTAAACAAGACTTTTGAGATTTAAACACGCTTGTTCACAACGAAAGTCTTTGTCAAAGGTGTCAGAAAGTCTTATATTTATAATGTTAGCGATTATTTTGTTTATCATGCTTAGAAGTGTAATTCCTCTCCAGTTTCTGAATTCGGTGAGATCACCTCTCTTTGGCAAGCCCCTTCCAATTAGTCGGAAAGCTCATTATTGTCCCACAATCTTTTTACCACATTATGGAGCAGGAAGGCACTTGTTTTGGGTCTGCTTTAAGCAGCTCAGGATTGATGTTGTCAGGTCCTGGAGCCTTATGGTTTTTTAGGGCACGTAAGGTCAACTATTTCTGCTATTGTAGGGGTGGTTACTGGTTTATCGGTCCTCTCGGAATGGTAGTGCATTGCTGACATAATGATGATAGAGATTAACTTAACTGAGCAAAATTTTCAGAAATACTACAGGGAAAAAATTATTTCACTGGTTACTAACTAACCGATTAATAGGAAAATGATTACTTCTAAATTTTTACTAATGTTATTTATATTTTCGCCTTAAGTGCGGCGCATGTAGGTGGGAATGCTGATCCATAGCATTTCCACATTCCTGGTTATCACATATTATCACTTTTTGTTGTCGTCAGGGGCCTTGCAGTTTATGTTCGCAATGATGTTGTGTACCAGTGTCAGGAACAACTAAACACAAATGATTAAGAATTTAATTGTCTTTCCGGTAAATTCAATATCAGAGCGGATATCATTAATTTTGGGATTCTTTATAGAAGCCCAAATATGGACGGCATCTGCCCCTCAATATATTTGATGCCCTTTCAGAGGCCATAGCAAGAATTATTCTAACAGTGAAATTGTTGTTGCTGGTGCTTTCAACGTTTTTCCTGGCTTCACAATTCCAGCCATACAACTCCCATGGGCCAATACGTTGAATGAGCCAACATACATACCGCGTGTGCAGGGTAATGCCACAATACTCTCGACCTATTCCTAACGCCGCACCCTGACAAGTACGAAGTAAAAAGTAACGCATCTCTCGGCAACTCGGGTCCCACTACCATTGCTGCATCCTTTTGATATCCGGAGCGCTCTAAAAAAAGTTACGAAAAGTCCTACATATATATATACATATAAAGGGTCCGCCAAATTACTTTTTTTTTTTGAAAATGCTATAAAAAAAAACTAATGAATACGATCTCAAATTTCTTTTTTTTATTTGAAAGTACAATCCTTCCGGTTAATAATAGAAAATAATTTCATTCAAACGGCTGCCGCGGCTGGCCATGCAGTAGCCTACACGATCGGTCCAATTTTTAAGCACATTATCGATTGTGTGCAGCTGTATTTCACCAATGGCTTCACGAGTATTGTCCTTTAAAGCGTCAATTGTCTCTGGCTTGTTGGCGCAACACTTATCTTTGAGGGCACCACACAAATAATAGTCCAACGGTGTCAAATTGCAGCTCCGAGATGGCCAAACGACATCAGCTCTGCGGCTGATAATGCGATCTTCAAAAACAGGGCGCAAAACATCGAGTGTAGCTTCGGCTGTGTGGCACGTAGCGCCGTCCTGTTGAAACCAGCTGCCACAGCAGCAATATTCTCGGGTGTACGCACTGTTTTTGGACTTTCACGCTTTGGTTTATCGATGAAGATGCCAGTTTCTTTCACTTTTTCACAAGATAACGAACATACGGAGCTGACGGTGCTTCTCTTCTTCCAAAATCCGTACGCAATTTTCGCACACATTCTGCAACATTACCATAATTTTCAAAGTAATGTCGCAATATTTCCCAGCATTCTTCAAGCGTCTACACAACCATATTCGTTCAGCGGAAGGATAAAACTAATTATCTGTCAAATCAGACATGAGCTTAGTGTTACCATTCACGACATAAGCACTACTTGAAAAAAAAACGATAGATGGCGGAATGTGTTACCATTCACGACATAAGCACTACCTGAAAAAAAACGTTAGGTGGTGGAATGATCGTTAAGCTCAACTCATTGATTTTTACCGCCATTTTAATTGTAAACTTTGTTTCCTCGACGATTATATCGATGCCAATGCAAAAATGGTAGAAAATGTAGTTTTGCTTGGAATAAAAACATTATTTGCTACAAAACCAATTGCGGCTTAAACAAAACAAAAAATTTAAAAGAGTACGTACCTCATACTTGCCCACTATATTCTCATTCTGTTAAGAAGTTCCTTGTAGGGCTCTTTCGGAACGTTGAAGTCAGTCCATTCACCTATTCACTGAAAGTAAGTTTGTTGCTACGGATATTTCCAAGGCATTCGATCGGATCTATTACAGCGCTCTCTTGTTAAAATTGATTCTTTTGGTGTTAACAATGACTTCTGCCGATTTGTGTCGAAATTTTTCATAGATCACACTATACGTGTTGTTTTATATGAGATTTCATCCAAAGAGTTTCAGTTAAGTGCAGTGGTACCGCAATGCTCTGTTCTTTCTGCTTCACTTTTTCTTATTTTTCTTAATGACCTTCTATGTCAAATTTCTATTTATATCTTTGCTTTTGCAGACGACAGCAACATTTGCCATTCATATTCATTCGATCAAAGGCCAATCCTTAGAGAGATTAGGGGCTAGATGCAATATATGAATGACACACTCAATCAAGACCTTTTGAGAATCTCTGAGTAAGATCGAGTGAACAGGGTTGATTTTAATGCTGGTATAACCCAATATCGTTTATTGATCAATAAACGGGCCATAGAGTCATCAATGTCGCTTATATACATGTGTAGTATATTGAAGAATGAAATGCTCTCGATGTTCTGGACGTAAAAAATCAGTGTGATGTCCATTGGAATAAACACATTTTCCAATTGTCGAAAGGGGAAAAAAGGAATGTTTCGATTTGAAGAGGAGCTTCTTTTATATTAAAAGACTTCTAGTTGTGTTCAATGATTACTCCAGACTTCTATATTTTATTCAAAGTATGTGCTTATAAACTAAACCTGTGAAGGTTCTAGATTGTTATTTTGATTGACTTTCTAAACAATTATTCTTATATCTTTATATCTTTACAATTATTCCCTTTTATATCTAATATATACATTTCCATTAGGCGATCATGGATTTTGGGTGGTATACATTTCTCTCTATTTTAACATTTTTCATGGAGTACAATTCCAAATATATGAGTGGAATTGTACTGGTTAAAGTTCGAACCAGGGGAAATCAAATATAGTTGCTCTAAATATCGATCAACCAACTATATTAGACTTCAATGCTATAATATTAAACCGCTCAGTCAAACAAACACACTGAGCCATTAAACAAAACTAGCATAACCCAGCTCTCGAAATTGGAGTGCAAATGCTAGGAAATTTTATTTTTGCCTATCATTTTCTTTCTTTCAATGTTTTTTTAATCTATATATAAAAAAATTTTTGATAACAAATAATTTTATAAGAGCATAAAGGTATGCTAATCAATTTTAGGCCATTCACAATTCAATACAGGGCGTGTCATATACAATTATAATAAAATTCGATGAATTGTGAATTAGCTAAAATTGATTAGCATACAATTAGGCTCTTATACATAGTTTTATTATTAATATTTTATTTTATTTAATTTAATACTTTTTTAACACATATTATACATAAATTTTATAATTCAGCACTTCTCCTCCATATGAGCTATAATTATGCCAATTTTCACACTCCTCCGTGCCCGTATTAAAAAAGGGATGAAAAAATTTTGCTTCACATATTAGTTAATTTATATATATTATTCACCTATCCCAATATCCATTCGATAATCATTTGGTTTATTTTAGTGGGTCGCCACGACAAGTATACCTGTGTGTATATGTAGGTCTGTTTGTTCTAATAGTTTTTAGCATTTTGTGCTTTGTTTACATTTTTCTTTGTACTACATATACTACGAATAAGCTTTCAAGTTCCTAGGTTTCCTAAATCGGAGTAAAATTTACTTCACCCCGTCTAATCTCCTTACTATTTATATTACATATACCCGACAAAAATGGAATACAACTGCCATATATGGGCAGGGGCTTCATGGTCTATCTGCACAATGTGCAAAGAAAGGCGTTGATTTTTATCAATGACAGTAGGGTAACCAACTCTATTGCCACATTGGAGCATTCTCGGAATGTTAGTTGTGTTTCACTGTGTTATAGGTATTACAATGAGAAATGTTCTGCTGAGATCATCATCGCTCAACTAGCTCAACTAGTAGATTTTATCTTCTTAAAGTCTATTGATCAATGGATCACATAACGCATTACCGCGAAAATTCTTCTATTATCCGCACCAGCTGAGTTCTTTCCGGTCACTTAAAATTTTGATAAATTTAAGTCAAATATCCACATATACCACACCCTCCTTCCTCCACCCATAACATATTTTCCTGATATCAGCACAGTGCACTACGTTAATAGTGGACATTCCCTAAATGTTGGTATATATAAAAAAAAAAGGCTATATTTTTTAACGAACGAAATAACCAGATATATATTCTAGGTTAGGTTAGTTAAGATGGGTCGAACGACCGAAGGCGAGTAAACTCGGAGGCCATATGGCCCGTTGTGATACCCTTTGGAAAGAGTCGGAAAGGTAGAGATAGGAAAATAGATAAATCATGTAGGGAGTATGGAAAAGATATTCTGAATGTTGAAGGTTCGAGTCGTAATTAATTCCCACAAGTTTAAAATTTATCATCGATCAAGAATCATGCGTTCTATGAAAAGATGTTTAAAAAATAAAAATAAGTACAACACTCATGACTTTGTTGCAAACATTAGCATAAACTCAGAAAACCTTGTAGCCCATAACACTGCATAAAAACTCAGCAGCACTCCATAATTCTCTTGGGAACTATAGTTAACTTAATTTTTAGTTAACCATATGAAGTTTGAATTCTTTTAAAGCTCTGCTTAAACATTACCATAATGTCTTTGTTTGTTTTATTTTTATGTAGAAATTGTTTCAGATTGTCTACATAATCCCAAACGTACACATGCCTAAATTAACATATTACACATATACATTAATACATACATATGAATAGAAGTATATATTCATGTATCATTTTCAAATATATGCCAACTAAAATCCTTAATGCGTACGTAGGTTCCCATAACTCTTTTACAAAATTATATTTTTTGATTTAAATATGACTCACGCCAGTTTTTATTATACATATTTTTTTTTTGTATTTATTTGATTGGATAAATATTTATGCTGCTGTTTGTAACTACCCAAAATATTTGAGCTAGACCCATCTTTCTGAGTCGATTTAGCGATGTCCGTCCGTCTGTGTGTCCATGTAAACCTTGTAATCAAACTGCAGGTCGCAAATATGAATATATTTTGATGAAATTTGGCATTTAAGCTTTTATCGGCCATAGGATGAACGCTGTTGAAATTGGTGAGAATCGGTCCATGTTCAGACCTAGCCCCCATACAAATGACGCCCTCAGTCAAATTGGGTTTGTATGTGTTTATTATATCCCCTAATCGGTAGTCCAAAAATAATCCCTATAGGACAATTCTTAGTCATAGGCCCCATATAGAGCTGCTTTCCGATCTTCACTATCAAAACACAAAAATATTGCACTGATTTTTCTCAAATTTGGTTTGTATATATTTCTTCAAAATATAAGTGACTTCACCAAATATGGTCAGGATCGGTCCACTTTTCGATCAAGTCCCCATATAAATATTGCACCCGATATGAACTTTTTCATATCTGCAGCCAAAAAAATTAATAACAACGCCACTCAAATTAGTTGAACGGAAGTGATAGGGTCTCTAAACCATGGTATAGGGTATCGTATAGTCGGTCTAGACCGACTATAATTTCTTACTTGTTTTGTATTTATTTGAGCGGATAAATATATATACCCTATACCACTATGTGGTTTGGGTATAATGACTTTGTGCTGCTGTTTGTAACTATCAATTTTTATTATACCGATCGACTCAGAATCACTTTATAGAGTCGATTTAGCGCTGTCCGTCCGTCCGTCTGTGTGTCCATGTAAACACTGTAATCAAACTACAGGTCGCAACTATTAATATGTTTTGATTAAATTTGACATATGAAGTTCTATTGGCCATAGGATGAACGCTGTTGAAATTGTTAAAATTCGGTCCATGTTCAGACCTAGTCCCCATACAAATGACCCTATGAAATTGAAATAAATTGCAATAAGATCCAAATTATCATATAGATCTCAGTCAAATTGGGCTTGTATGTGTTTATTATATCCATTAATCAGTGGTTCAAAAATAATCCCTATACGACAATTTTTAGTCATAGGCCCCATATAGAGCTGCTTCCCGATCTTCACTTAAATCTATAAAAAAAACAAAAGTATTGCACAGATTTTTCTCAAATTTGGTTTCTATATATTTCCTTCAAAATATTAGTGACTTTACCAAATATGGTCAGGATCGGTTCATTTTTCAACCTAGTCCCCATTATAAATATAGCACCCGATATGAACTTTTTCATATCTTCAGCCAAAAAAATTAATAAAAATCCCACTCAAATTTGGTTTATGCTTATTTTCTATATCCAATTAGTTGGATCGAAGAGATAGGGTCTCTAAACCATGGTATAGGGTATCGTATAGTCGGTCTAGACCGACTATAATTTCTTACTTGTTTTTGTTTATTTTTCTGTACCTATGTATACCTCATGTATGCAAAAGTACATAAAATTCGGAGATAGTATAGATAGATAGCAGAACCGAATATAAAAACTTGTCTCGTAATTAATATTTTAAAATACATACAACGTATTTCAATTAGGGTCTGGAATTTCAAATGTGAAACCACACAAATTGCATTAAAAGCACTCAACTTTGTTTAGGTTTTTGTTACAAATTTTCTAGTTGCAAATGCTAGAAATCTGTTTACTTAATTAGGACCTTAAACCGCATTAGACAGATATAGTCCTTTTCTAAATCGTATTGAGCATAGTCGTAGATGTTATTTTCTTTTTAAAATTACATAAAAATGGTTTTAAAAAATTCGGCATAAAGAAAATCTATGCCGCTTTCTACTTGCATCCTCGTGCTTCTCGGTAATCTTTTACTTACGCTTTCCATTTTCATCGGATATTTTCTCGCACACTTTATTTTTAAAACTTTTTTATTTTCCTGCAGCGTAATCCGTACAAGCTTGGTTGCTTTTTATGTGAGAACTTGACGATAAGGCAGTCCAAAATCTCAACAATTGAAGTACGGTTTCATTTGACTGAAAGCACTATATCTTCACAAAAAAAAAAGGATTCGTTTGATAGTCCCATTTACTATCACATTATTTTGTTGTGATTACTAAATAATATTTTCGAAATAATCGTAGGAAAGTTAAAGCGACTGACGCATTTCATTTAGTTCATGCAATGGACTTAAGGATTAAATTATATTGAAGTAGCCCAATACATAAGATTAAAAAGAAATAAAGTTAAAATATTTTAAAGTAATTTTTTCTCGGATACCTATTGGCTGCATTTATTGTACCAGTTTCTAATAATTAAGATCCCCTGAATAAATAACAATCGAAATATCAAAAGAACCATCGAGTTTCTAGGATTATGAAATATGCTCTTTTTGTTGAGCACAGAAACCTTAACCGAGGCGAATAATATCACAACTTGATAAAAATTTGCAGTTAACATACAGTTTGTCAAAAATATCCTTGCAAAGTTAAAAAAATTGAAAAATTTACTGTAATTTAAGAATTTTTTATATATTAGTTATTTTACAACAACAACAACAATTATGCACATATTTGGACATGTGGTAGAAGAGACAAAACATATGAACCTGTATTTTTGCTTATCGACCCAATCTAACATTTTACATGTAAAAAAAGGACGAAGAGAATTTGTATATGTATTTGTACAAGACACAATATCTTATAAATTACAGTAATGAAATCAGATAAGTTATTCAATATATATAACATCAGCAACTCTTAATCTAAATTTAAAATATTATAAATTACAATTTAAAAACATTAAAAAATCAAATAAAATCAATTAAAGTATTGGTATAGTAATTTTCAAAACCCTATTGCGTTGCTTGTATTTTGCATATCATTAGGAAGTTGATTCCAGAGACGGTATTTAAATTGCGAACCTTGAGCGTTCAAAAAGATATTTTGGAGCCTTTGTTATAATAATTTTATGTAGTTATGTATTTTTGAATTTAATATAGTTGTCAAAAGACATGTGTAAGACATGACCCAAGTATTGAGATACATGATCAAATTTTCTTAATCCAAAGATATAGCGAATAATGTTGTTGAAAGTTACAGTTAGTTTCCTGTTTTCCCTAGAATTGCAACCTGTGAAAATCTCAGATTAATATAGTAATGTTGGCAAAAGATATGTTTAAGCAAGTAGCAATCTTATTTTCGGTGTGTTAACAAAAAGCTTCTTAATATACTATAAATTCTGCCACAGGATTGAATAATATGATCTGACCAAGTCAGAGTTCCATTAAACAGAACACCGAGATTTTCTACAAAATCCACTGAACACTGTTTCGACGTCAGCTTGTGAGAGTGGAAAGGACAATATATCTGCAACGAAACTTGATAATTTTAGAAACGGGAATTAATTGAGTGAGTTTTTGAAGTTATGTATGATACTTCAATCCAAATTAAATAAGTTCTGTCTCTATTTTAAATCATTAAATTTATTGCATTATAAACATTTGTTGAACACACAGAAATAAGAGCCTAAATATATTTGAACCACCTTGAATGCCACCTAAAGGTATGCTAATTTTAGGCAATTCACAACTCCACATAGGGCAATTATTATAATGAAATTCGATTGCGTTATTGGTTTATGTTCTAAATTATTTTTCATATACAATTTTTACAAACACATTAACAAATTTGATAAACGTACGCAACTCTGTAACTCTGGTGGACAGCTAAAAAGAAATACAATTCACACGAAGAATGTTTGATCAGAATAGGATTAGAACTGACAAAGTTACATCGGTCACAAGAAATTGCCTTGCCTATTTATATTATATATATGTATATATAAAAATGAAAATTTGTTTATGGGTTTGTTGGTTTGACATTAATAGGTGGCAAAACCACAACCCCGATCTTCCTGAACTGTTCACAGTGTGTAAGTCTATATAGGTAAAGAAAATAGGCTATATATTTCTTAATAAATGAAATGGGCGTGGCCCCTCCCATTTATAAAAAATTTTAACATCATATATCTGGAGCTCTATGATAGCCAGAGTCATGAAACTTTATAGGAATACATATGATAGCAATATGAGAAGTCGGGCTTAAAATGGGCGGGATCAAACAAGTGGGAGTGGCACCTCCCATACATGGTAAATACATATCATCATATATCTAAAGCACTATGATGGCCAGAGTCTTGAAACTTTCTGCACGTCAATTGGTTGTTAATTTGAGTAGTCGTGGGCTAGATTAGGTTAGTGGGCATGGCAGCTCTGGAGTACTGTAAAGCCGACAATCTTGAAACCAGGTGTGAGTTCACGAATGATGAGTGCGAGAAGTTATGTGAAAAATGGACGGGATCGAACCAGTGGGCGTGACATCTCCCATATATGTTAAATATATACCATCATAATTAACAACAAAAATATTCACTAGAAATAAGTTATATGGCAAAACAACGTTTGCCGGGTCAGCTAGTAATATATAAATAAAGATTGAAGTTTCGAAAATTTACGATATGCCGCCATACAAAACCCTTTAAAAAATCAATTTTTCCTGAGAACTTTTTATAACCTCCACACCACCAAGCAGAGTTTGTAAATGCGCTTGTAACTCACTAATTAAAATTCCGCGGACCTGTTAAACTGTATATATTATTGATCCTTATAAAAGCAGAATACGGTTGCAATGTCCGTCTGTCTGTCTGTCTGCTGAAAACATTCTCCTGTCCTCAATAGGTCCAATGGGTCGCACTAATTAGGCTTAAAATGTTTTTCATAATATGCAAGAGCTTGGTATTGAATTTGGAGCTTCTAGATCAAATAGGAAAGAATGACATAAGAAAATGTAAAGATACATTAAAAAAATTACAAAAAAAAAGCTGAAAATAGCGAAAAATGTTTATCAGCGATAGCAATCATTGCATTTAATGATTACTTTCAATTAAAATTTTTGTTAATTATCTTATTAATTTTAAACATCATTGTAAAAAATCTAGGCTTTAGTTTACAACACGGGTGAAGGGTATCAAGGATACCACATAGCCGAATTTAGCACTCTTATATATAGTAAGTAGTAGATTCCAGCTCTCGAAATTCGAGCGCAATTTCTATGCAACTTTATTTCTCAACTTAGCCAATTCACAATCCAACACTTTTTTGGTTTCTTATTATTGCGAATGAAGATAGCATAGCATATGTATAGTTTTATGTATGTGTTAGTAGCAATTTTAAAGGCAATTTACTCAAAATAAAGGAAAAACTTTAAAAATCTGTAAATCTGGTGAACAGCTAAAAAGAAATACCTTTCAAATAATATACGTTTGATCAAACTCGGGATAAAACGGTAGAACAATACATCGGTAACAAGAAATCGCCTAGCCTATTAATATTATAGATAGATTAACATAGTCCATATATATGCCATATTTTGAAGCAAAAATTTTAATAAAATATTGTTAAACCCATAGTTTGGCACATTTTCTCAAGAATTGTTCATCCGATTGTCTTATAGATATAATGTTATACATGATTTTTATACCCTATACCACTATGTGGTTTGGGTATAATGACTTTGTGCTGCTGTTTGTAACAACCAAAAATATTTGACCTAGATCCATCTTCAATTATACCGATCGAATCAGAATCATTTTTTGAGTTGATTTAACAATGTCCGTCCGTCCGTCCGTCCGTCCGTCTGTGTGTCCATGTAAAGTTTGTAATCAAACTGCAGGTCGCAAATATGAATATATTTTGATGAAATTTGGTATATAAGCTTTTATCGGCCATGGGATGAAAGCTGTTGAAATTGGTGAGAATCGGTCCATGTTCAGACCTAGCCCCCATACAAATTACCCCTATGAAATCGACCTAAATTGCCATAAGATCCAAATTGTCATATAGATCTTACTCAAATTGGGTTTATATGCGTTCATTACATCCATTAATGAGTAGTCCAAAAATGATTCCTTTGGCCCCATATAGGGCTGCTTCCCGATCTTCACTTAAATCTATTAAAAAACAAAAATATTGCACTGATTCTTCTCAGATTTGGTTTGTATATATTTTTGCAAAATACAAGAGACTTTTCCAAACATGATCAGGATCGGTCCATTTTTGGACCTAGTCCCCATATAGATATAGCATCCGATATGAACTTTTTCATATCTGCAGCCGAAAAAATTAATAAAAATCCCACTCAAATTTGGTTTATGCTTATTTTCTATATCCAGTTAGTTGGGCCTAAGAGATAGGGTTTCTAAACGCATGGTATAGGGTATCGTATAGTCGGTCTAGACAGACTATAATTTTCTTACTTGTTTTATTTTGAATTCCAAACCAGTTTCTTTAATTTTTTTAGTTTACAAAATCCTTTTTTTATATATGATTAAAATCCGAGATTTGTTCTCTGTTCTACTTTAAAAATGGTGAATAAAACATTACACCTTTGTTACAAATGTGTTACATAAATTTTTGTTTATTTCTTTAATACATTTTGGGCCATATACTTACCCCTGTGAATGTAAAATGTTTCATATAAGAAATAACACTTCTTAACCCAAGGCAATAATATGAATATCAAAAAGTTTATTTTTATGAGAATATTATCAACATGTATATAAAATTATTTATTCCTTAAACTTCAACACGCTTCTATACAAAAATGTCATTGCCATCAATAAAGTTAAAAAAAAAATATATTAAGATAGGAAAAATTTTAAATTTAAGAATTTGATAATCTTGTTTATATATCGATAATAAAAAAATGTTGATGACCATTTAGCTTTGGGTTAAGATGTTTCGTTTTTATACCCTATAACACTATGTGGTTTGGGTATAATGACTTTGTGCTGCTGTTTGTAACAACCAAAAATATTTGACCTAGACCCATCTTTTATTATACCGATCGAATCAGAATCACTATCTGATTCGATTTAACGATGTCCGTCCGTCCGTCGGTCCGTCTGTGTGTCCATGTAAAGCTTGCAATCAAACTGCAGGTCGCAAATCTGAATATATTTTGATGAAATTTGGTATATAAGCTTTCACCGGCTATGGGATGAACGCTATTGAAATTGGTGAGAATCGATCCATGTTCAGACCTAGCCCCCATACAAATGACCCCTATAAAATCGATATAAATTTCCATAAGATCCAAATTGTCGTATAGATCTTAGTCAAATTGGGTTTGTATGTGTTTATTACATCCATTAATGAATAGTCCGAAAAAGGTCCGTATGGGACAACTCTTGGTCATAGGCGCCATATAGAGCTGCTTCCCGATCTTCACTTAAATCTATCAAAAAACAAAAATATTCCACTGATCCATCTCAAATTTTGTTTGTATATATTTTCGCAAAATACTAGAGACTTTACCAACCATGATCAGGATCGGTCCATTTTTGGACCTTTTTCATATCTGCAGCCAAAACAATTAATAAAAATGCCACTCAAATTTGGTTTATGCTTATTTTCTAAATCCAATTAGTTGGGCCTAAGAGATAGGGTCTCTAAACGCATGGTATAGGGTATCGTATAGTCGGTCTAGACCGACTATAATTTTCCTACTTGTTTTATATGAAAGATTTAATATAAAGACAGGTATATATAATCCAAAATATGTTAGAGAAATATATTAAAAAATTCCATAACGTTATTTTAAAAGTAATTTAGAGAACTAACTTCGGGTTTTAATTAAATACAAAAAAGATGTATGTAAGCTAAGAATGTTCCATATCATATTTGTACAAAAGTGTAACGGAGAATAAGGCCATTTGAAAGGTAGAACAGAGGACTAATTTCAGGTTTTAATCAGTTATAAAAGAGGTTTATATAAACTAAGAATATTAATAAAGCAGGCTTTGAATATAAAATATATATAGTAAACAAGCGATAACCGCCTAAGTCGACTTAAGAACAATTTGGGTTATGTATGCTATCATATTCTACGAAAAACTCTTTATATTTACAAGAAATCCCCATTTCTCTAACACTATTTAATAAAAAGTTATTAAGGAAAACATACTGACCTAAGTCGTAATGAAGCCCCATTACATTTATATAAAAAGTATTTTTTTCTCGAAAGCATTGTATTCGACGATTTGGGTTATCTTTGCTATCATGTTCTACTAAAAACGCTTTATATTTACGTGAAATCCCTATTTCTATAACACTGTTTATTGAAAAGTTATTAATGACTCGTAATGAAGCCCCATTGCATTAATATAAAAAGTTATTTTTCTCAAAAGCCCGATTTTCGACTTAGGCGGTTAATGCTTGTGACCACAGAATATAACGATATGAATATTTTCAAAAAATTTTTGTTAAAAAAATATAAAACCCCGAAATTTCTCTTTAAAAAAGTTATACATTAATAAAATCAGATGAACAGTTCGTGAGAAGACTTAAATAAATATACCAAACAATGGGCAGAACAATATATTATTAAAATTTTTAAATGGATATAAATGAGAAAATATATTTTCGGTTTTAAGCTTAATATATGTCTAATCCAAAACAACACATCATGACTGAAAATATGATTTTGGAGGAAAATCTAATTTTTGAACGATTTTGCATGGCAGCATGTCCTATATATGAGAAGTCTTTTAAGAGCCATCAAGGTTCGTATTTACCGTACAGTAATATTGGTTGTATGTTTGGTAGGAATTCTCTAGCATATTTAACACACCTGTGGATAGGGGAATTCTTGTTAATATATTCGTCTAAGTTTGATAGCATTTGTAACGTATTTGAATAAGATGTGATTGTTAGAGTTAAATAATTTGGTTAGTAGTTTTATGTCGCTTGAGTAAATTCGTTCAGCAATAGATGGCAATCCTGCTTTGGTTAGAAAATATTCTAAATATGTTGTTGAAAAACACATCTGATCGCTACGTGATAGGGGGAGGGTAACATGTTTAAATACTTTTTAGGGCAATGGCTGTAAATTTGTATGCCGTGGTCAATTTTATCGAGGATTAAAGCTTTAGTTGCATTGAGGAGAGTGTGATAAAAATTTGATAATATTCAGGCGTATTGTTAGCTCTTTTCTAAGTTTAGCGCATTGATCACGAAAGTTTAGCGCATTGATCGTCAAAAATAATATATATTAATGTTATTGTAGATTAGTGATAGAGGACTGCATAGCGCCGGATGTTATAGACCATTGTTTGATATCATCAAAGAGGTTGCAGAATGCTGTTTGAATCCTGGTGTTGCCACTGAAAAAAATACGGCATCATCAGCGTATAATGAGTGATTGATAACTTCGTATTGTGTAGCAACTTTACTAAACTCGTTGAAGGCAATTAGAAATATCACTACGGAGAGTGGGGATCCTTGAGGAATTCCGTTATATAGAGGCAAGGTTTCTGATTATGTAGAGTTTAAACGTACTTTAATTTTACGATTTGTCAAGAATGCTGTTACAATATGAAATAATTTTCTCCATTTTAAAAGTTCTTGTAATACGATATATATACAAAAATCAGTGGAACTCGAAAATATACCAATGTGATCAAGTGCTCTATAAAGAACAGTGGATCACGAAACTATATGAAACCATATCCTGCATTTTTCGAAAATTTTTTGCAAAATAGTGCCCGACCTTTTTGAGAAATTGTTTGTCCACGCCACACAGTGGTTCAAAACCAAAAAAAAAAGTGGTAATAAGTCTGGAACTTCTAAACTATTGGTTGGATGGGAATAGTATATTCTAGGCGATTGTAGTCAAGGATATAGGCTTTCAAAGCATTTATTTTTGAGATACCCTGTTGTAACACAGGGTGAGCTACAGGGTGCCAAAGTCGACCACCTCGAGGTGGAAAATGCTTTCAAAGCTTGTAACTTTTATAGATATGAAGTGATTTTTACGCTTTTTAAATTTTTCCAATAACCATTAAATTATTAACAAAAAACATGCTTATACTACCTAGTTATCGCATATGGTTTAAAAAATATTTGATTTTAAAAATCAACATTTATACTTTTCACCAAATTCTTTCTTGGTTTTTCTCAAATAACATTTTTATTAAAATAGATAAAAAAAATCTAAAAATATGTGGCGATAGCCAGTACTTTTTAAAAAGTATGAAACCATATCCTGCATTTTTCGAAAATTTTTTGCAAAATAGTGCCCGACCTTTTTGAGAAATTGTTTGTCCACGCCACACAGTGGTTCAAAACCAAAAAAAAAAGTGGTAATAAGTCTGGAACTTCTAAACTATTGGTTGGATGGGAATAGTATATTCTAGGCGATTGTAGTCAAGGATATAGGCTTTCAAAGCATTTATTTTTGAGATACCCTGTTGTAACACAGGGTGAGCTACAGGGTGCCAAAGTCGACCACCTCGAGGTGGAAAATGCTTTCAAAGCTTGTAACTTTTATAGATATGAAGTGATTTTTACGCTTTTTAAATTTTTCCAATAACCATTAAATTATTAACAAAAAACATGCTTATACTACCTAGTTATCGCATATGGTTTAAAAAATATTTGATTTTAAAAATCAACATTTATACTTTTCACCAAATTCTTTCTTGGTTTTTCTCAAATAACATTTTTATTAAAATAGATAAAAAAAATCTAAAAATATGTGGCGATAGCCAGTACTTTTTAAAAAAATACGTTGAAGTATTTTTTGAATTGCTTCCAACCGTTTACTGAGCACAAAATCTTAAAGTTGACTTTTTGAATCAGGTTCTAAAAATAGCAAATTTTTGCCAAAAAATACCCTTCATTTTTTCACTTTTTTCTCACAACCTTGGTAAAACATGTATATATTTTTCTACATATTTTAAAAGAATATGCTTCAAGAATGGTTGTAAGTGAAATTTCTAATATTTTTGGACATGCACCCTACGTCCAGCATTGGACGAAATTGGGTAATTTTTTAAAAAAAAACTAAGTTTTAAAAGTTAATACAAAAATATCCGCTCGATTTCTTCAAATATTTCACCGCAATATTAAAGCTCCGAATATTTTTATTTATTTGCCGCAATAAAATTCACCGCCATTACATAAACGTGGTCAGGAGGGCTTAAATGGTGAAAAAAGTCAAATTTTCATACGAATTTTTTTTGTTAGCATAAAAAACATATTAAGATTAGCTATTTTTATATTTTGTTTATTGATTCAGAACGGCATTTACATTATCTAAAACACTTAAAAAAATCATTTTGATAACGTTAACAGTTTTTGAGATATTTATATTCAAATTTCAGAAAAAAATATAGAAAAATTATGGTTTTTCGTTTTTTTTGGTTTTTCTGGTAAAGTGTTCCCAAAATTTTTGAATTTTACTTATTATTATATACACTGTTAAAGAAGACATATTTATCTATTCAACGATATATAACATGTCTATCAAATATATTGCAACATGCTGAAATAATGACCCCAAACCACACTCCACAGGCAAAAATTTAGCTATTTCTCTATTTGTTCATATAAATGGTCATTTACATAGTGAATGACGTATTTTTTTATTGTTTTTTGGTAAAGGGTTGCATACGTTTTTATAACTTCAAATAATTTTATATATCTTTTCAAAGAAGGTATAATTATAAGTTAATGGTGTATGAAATATTTACCTAATGAGTTTCAACTGATCATAAAATTGCCCGAAACTCTGATACCTATTGCAAAATATCTGTAATTCACAATACCTTTTTATGCAAAAAAAAACAGGTAAAAGCCAAAACCTTAGATTCACTAAAACAAAATGTAAGTATTGGTTGAAGTACTTGCCCGATATATTACCTTTCAAAAAGTATTTTCAGTATGTAACCATGAGTTTCTTGTTTATTAAGATTACTTACGTATAATCTATCATGGAGGTTACATTAAAGTATTATTCACTTTGCAGAGTTATTTGGGAAAATCCTTCCGATTCTACTATTCATTCATCACGTTCGGAAAAAGTCTCTGCTTGAAAACACTGCATCTAGAATAATATCCACATTTAGCAAAGAAGAAATAGAAATATGCAACAATTCAGAAGTTACGTTAATATGTAAATGGGGATGCGATGGAACATCTGGATTTTCTGAGTATAGACAACCAAGTGGAAGCAATTCAGAAATAGATTTTTCAACAATTTTTATGACATCATTAGTATTGAATTTAAAATGCAACTTGGTCTAATTATCGATAAGCCTCTTTGTGGCTATGGAAGTTCAAATGATGGTAATACGGCAAGACGTTTCTTTGAAGATCCCGAAACTACTTATTTGATTACTGGCATTGACACGGCTTTAATCGCACGGTTTAAATTAATATTAGCTGTCATTAATAGTAAACAACAAATTAATGCGGAGAAATTGAAAATATATGCTAGTAGAACTAAGGAATTAATAATGAACTTACATCCTTGGAGGCCAATGACACCAACTGTACACAAAGTATTAGCTCATGGGAAAGAAATAATACAAAATAGCATCCTGCCCTTGGGAGAACTGACTGAAGAAGCACAAGAAGCTAGAAACAGAGATGTCAAACACTTTAGACTTTTTAATACAAGAAAATGTAGCAAAGAAGCCCAAAATTCCGATTTAATGGAATATTTATTGATAACATCAGATCCAGTAATATACTCCATAAGAACAAAATGGTTACCAAAAATAAGTCTTGAAATAGAAAATGATGATTCCGAAGCTATGGATATAAAACATCTTTTATCTTTTGATATTTCTGATTGTTTTGTAGAAAATAACTAGTAAAAAAGCAGAAAATTGTTATGTAATTTTAAGCCTATTATAAAACAAATAAAAAAATACTCTTTAAAAAAAATTTATATTTGTTATTTAACAGTGAAAATATCTTAGGCATTGGCTTTTTACCTGTTTTTTTTTTTTTGTATAAAATCAGCATCAGAGTTTCGGGCAATTTTATGATCAGTTGAAACTCATTAGGTAAATATTTCATACACCATTAACTTATAATTATACCTTCTTTGAAAAGATATATAAAATTATTTGAAGTAATAAAAACGTATGCAACCCTTTACCAAAAAACAATAAAAAAATACGTCATTCACTATGTAAATGACCATTTATATGAACAAATAGAGAAATAGCTAAATTTTTGCCTGTGGAGTGTGGTTTGGGGTCATTATTTCAGCATGTTGCAATACATTTGATAGACATGTTATATATCGTTGAATAGATAAATATGTCTTCTTTAACAGTATATATAATAATAAGTAAAATTCAAAAATTTTGGGAACACTTTACCAGAAAAACCAAAAAAAAAACGAAAAACCATAATTTTTCTATATTTTTTTCTGAAATTTGAATATAAATATCTCAAAAACTATTAACGTTATAAAAATGATTTTTTGAAGTGTTTTAGATAATTTAAATGCCGTTCTGAATCAATAAACAAAATATAAAAATAACTAATCCTAATATGTTTTTTATGTTAACAAAAAAAATTCGTATGAAAATTTGACTTTTTTCACCATTTAAGCGCTCCTGACCACGTTTATGTAATGGCGGTGAATTTTATTGCGGCAAATAAATAAAAATATTTGGAGCTTTAATATTGCGGTGAAATATTTGAAGAAATCGAGCGGATATTTTTGTATTAACTTTTAAAACTTAGTTTTTTTTTTTTTTTTAATTACCCAATTTCGTCCAATGCTGGACGTAGGGTGCATGTCCAAAAATATTAGAAATTTCACTTACAACCATTCTTGAAGCATATTCTTTTAAAATATGTAGAAAAATATATACATGTTTTACCAAGGTTGTGAGAAAAAAGTGAAAGAATGAAGGTTATTTTTTGGCAAAAATTTGCTATTTTTAGAACCTGATTCAAAAAGTCAACTTTAAGATTTTGTGCTCAGTAAAGGGTTGGAAGCAATTCAAAAGATACTTCAACGTGTTTTTTAAAAAGTACTGGCTATCGCTAAATATTTTTAGATTTTTTTTTATCTATTTTAATAAAAATGTTATTTGCGAAAAACCAAGAAAGAATTTGGTGAAAAGTTCAAATGTTGATTTTTAAAATCAAATATTTTTTAAACCATATGCGATAACTAGGTAGTATAAGCATGTTTTTTGTTAATAATTTAATGGTTATTGGAAAAATTTAAAAAGCGTAAAAATCACTTCATATTTATAAAAGTTACAAGCTTTGAAAGCATTTTCCACCTCGAGGTGGTCGACTTTGGCACCCTGTAGCTCACCCTGTGTTACAACAGGGTATCTCAAAAATAAATATTTTGAAAGCCTATATCCTTGACTACAATCGCCTAGAATATACTATTCAAAACAAACAACCAATAGTTTAGAAGTTCCAGACTTATTACCACTTTTTTTTGGTTTTGAACCACTGTGCGCCAGTAGGGCAGTACGATTCAAGTGAAATTTAAGGATTATATTGCTGGTACTTCTCCGATTCCAAAAAGTTTATATTTGTAATATTGAGTACTTGTATTTATATTTTTACATGTTTTCAGAAATAAAAAATTATAGTTTTTACTACTCGAGCTACTCGTTCTCCTCGAGTAGCTCGTGTACTCAAGCTTGAAACCAAACTCAACTCAAAACTTACAAATTTTCAATAGAGGCAAGAAAACGGTTTTTTTAATATTTACTATAAAATTGAAAAACAGTTGTTTCGTTGTAAAGAATTGCGAATAATAAGTATACAACAGTAGTTGTTTTTGCGATTTGTTCAGTTATCATCAAAAATAACAAGTTCTTTGGGTGCAACTCAAAATATGTCTTTTTAGTGGATTCTAAAGAAGCTACTCATATAACACAGAGAGGGTTGCAACTGAAATTTTTTTTTTTTTGAGAAAGACTAGATAAACCGATGTAAGATTTTTACAGTGGATAGATATAACCACTGTGTATCGTTTTCTTGCAAAAAGTGAAAATTGAAAATTTTTGAGTTGACTTCTTTAGAGGTACAGGTGCGATATGTTTTCAGGTTTGTAAAAAAGTGAAATTATTTTTATTAATTTACAGAAAACTGATATATTATTTGTACATTTTAGATCATTTAGTATTTATTGAACCGATCAAAGTGTATAACAGTAATAAAAAAAATAATTTAATAACTTTTCTCATACCTGTTCATAAATAATATAAGAATCGTCTCATTTTCTTCCTCATCTTCAGGCCATAGTATTGTTTTTAAGAAATTGATTTTTATATGTTTGAAAAGAATTAATTTAAATAGATAGATTTTATGAAATTTTCTAATTATTACAACAGTCATTTGTATTATTTAGTCTATATTCAATGTGTATTAAAGAATTTACAGTGCTTAAAGACATGCTAGTCCATATATTGCTTTTAAAACCATTGATTTTAATATCAGCACTTGAGTACGGAAAAGTAAATATATATCCCATGAAACTAGATAATTAAAAAAACGGGAATTCATTGACCGAGTTTTTGAAGTTATGTACTTGAATCCGAAATAAATCAGTACTGTCTCTATTTTTCCATTTACGCAATTTGAAATTGTTGAGACAATGTTTCTCATCGTCGATTTCTTTTTTATCTTCTATAAATTCCTTTATAAAATATATAACATAAAAATGTTTTCCACGCTGCGTAAAATTTTTCTATAAGTTTTAAAATTAGATGGCAATTTAGCTCTTGCCTCGTATATAACAGATTTTGTAAACTCGATTAACTTTTGTTTAAGATTCTTATTCCGATTCTTTAATATTACTGTCAAATCAAGCCTTTTTAAAACCATAACTTAATATCAAATTTCATTAAGAACGTGATCGATATCATCCTCAAAAAATCAAATTTACCCGTAAGTTAAATTATCTTATTTGTTACATTTTCTAATAACCGATATCAGTAATCAAAAAGATTTGTTTGCACCGTATTTTGGGATTTGAATGACATATTCACTTTTTGTACTTTTGATAAAATTGAGACAAGTTATATATCTAGTATATCTATAAATATAGTTTTGGAATCATTGTATATTCATATTCTTTAACTGCTTCGACTTAAACGATTTTTCATCAATAACCTTAAAATGAATTTTCCACTCAAGTCACTTATCAAAAATTGGTTTAATAACTATTTCTATAGAAAGCCTTCTGGTTATTGCTACCATCAGAAATTTTCCTGGCATTTCGGAATCTTTGTTAATCTCAATCGTATATATAATTTTTGTCTCAATGACGAACAAGGTAACCAATTACAATGTGGGAAATTTTCGGTATCATTATCTGGAGACTGAAAAAATCCAAATCAGAAGGAAAGTAGGTGTAATAAAACCTCCAAAGTTTTTGGCGTTCTCATACCAAACTTATTTTTGTGACCTTTTATCTTGATGTTTCCTTATCTTGATGTTTGTTTGCTTCGTTTTTCAGCTATAATTTAAGAACCATTGATGATTTCTCATTTCATTCTACAGTAAAATTGTTTTAAATAAATAATTTTTATTAATATATTAGAGTGGTCTAGAGCGACTATGTAATACCCTATATCATGCGTTTACAGAATTAGTACACGCTATAATTGCTGATGTGTGTTTGATTTCTTATTAAAAATATCGCTCATACGTATACATCTCTTCTGCTCTACTAATAAATAATATTCATATGCCCTGAATATTCCAAAAAATTTTCTTTAAAACGGGGGAGGAATTAAAATTTGTTGAAGATTTGCTGAAGAATGAAATGAGAATTCACTAATACTTCTTGAGATATAGGAGGTTTTATTACACTACCCTAGTACTTTCACCCGGACTTGGAATTTCTCCTTGACCAAAAAACTAAAATTTGGTGGGAAGTTGTATTTAGAAGCCGCTAAAAGCACTAAAAAAGGTAAACGGAAGTCACCAATATACGTTTTATTTTTAAATGCGTCTTTTTGGTAATTCAAAAGTGCTAAATCTAGGGCGAAAAGCACTAAGTTGGCATCGATGGTATTGGTCAAAACAGTTTCACTCCATTCCATAAAATTGCTTAATAAATGTTCTATTTTGTCATCGAAATCCAGTGCCTTTTTATGTTAATTTAAAAAAAAAATGGTTTTATCAATTCTATACATCTTATGTTGAATATACATATTTTCTTATTTTGTTTTTCTGTTTTTCAATTAAATATAACTTACTTATGTATGGTACTATCGTCATCTCTTTACATGTACATTATGTTTGATTTATTATGTTTCATTTTCTTACGTGTACTATTAAAAAAAATGTGGAATATAAAAAAAACTGCGCAGCTTGCACGGAGCATGATCGTGAGTACACGTTTTCATTTCAATAACTCTTTTTTTTATTTCTATTTAATTAATTTTTCTTAACACGCCTTTTATTACTAACTGTTATTAAGGATGAAATACATTTTCTTCGCTACATTTGTTTATTGTTAACTTATAACAACCAAAATACACTAAATTCCTTTCATTTCAATTTTTTTTTTTTAAATCTTTTAACTAGGCTAAGTGTGAACTTTTCCAACCAATTAAAGATAAAAACTTGAAATTTTTTAAAAATATATTATGTAAATAATTTTGGAAAGCTACAGTTTTGGTTATTTCGCACTTGGCCTTAATTTTGCATTATTTTTATCTATATGGTTTTATACTGTTAAATAATTGTTATTTGTATAACGTCAATTCATTGCAAATTAATATTGTTTGTTAATGCATTTTGTTATCGGCAGATTGGTTATAAGAAATATATATATTTTATTTTCGTTTGATTTGATTTTGTTTGTTAAATATTAATATGTATTAAAAATTTTTTCGTTTCAAAATAATAAGTATTTTAATATTTATAATAACAAAAACACTCATGTAAAGCATAAATTCTTAATTATTTCACAATTAAAATAATAAAGAGAAATATGTTTCATAACGTCGGGATAAACATATTATGGGCAATGGTGAAAAGAAACCAAGAGAGTCTCGCAGATCTCACCAATATTTTCTAATAAGAACAGAATAATAGTTATTGTCCTCTTGTAATTGCTTTATAGTCCATTTGATCGTCTTAGGTATTCATCCTTCCTTAGCTGCATGTACTAAGGTGGATCTTGACTTCAGCCTCAAACCAATTGTATGTTGAAAAATATAACTCACCTTTTTGGATTATGCCCCTGCATACATAAGAGATGGGATTACTTTTGAGCTATTAGAAATTTATGTTAAAAAAGAAAAAATATAAAATATCTCATTGATTTTTCTATTTCATTATTTTTCGGTGCTAATTTTGAATTTGTAACAATTTTGATTTTAATAAATTAAAACTTTGATATATTTCTTTAAATACTCCCAATTACTAGAACCACATTAATTAGTTGTGATGCTCTGGGAAAGTATCATGTAATTAAATGTGCTCCGCAGCCGGAAAAGGTTATACACTGTTTTATTTATAACTCAGGAATCAATTATTACTCTCTTATTAAATTTAACACATATATATATAGCACAATGAGCTACAACATTTATTTAAAATTTAAAAATATCATTTTTAATATGATATGCGACAATAACCTTTCACCTTGCTCAAATAAAATTTCGGTATATGTTACTGTAAAGTATGTCTCAATATTTTTAATATGAAACCTAAATTAGATTAACAAGTTTTGAGTTTAAACTCAATTATTTTAAACAATTTCATTGAATTTTTTTTATATGGCACTACGCCATAATACAATAACTGCTAGAGATCATCCAAAGAAGGGGATTTTAGTTTAGTTAAATAGAATATGTAAAGCAAATTATATCAAATTAGAATATAAAAATTAATGTTCCCATAAAGCATAATTTTAAAAAGGTTAAAAGGAGACAGATTAAAAAATTTTTATTCGAGTGTTTTTCAAATTTTATAATGTAATGATCACAAAATTAATATTTGTTCTAATAATAACTTTGGTAGAAAAAAGAACTCTTAATTTTAACAGCAGTAACGTACTTGGAAAAATCGATAAATAGAAAACAGAGCGGGATCAGCTTGGTACCAAAAAGTACACAGGTTTTACTTTAATTAACCCGTGATATGTTGTAAAACTGTACAAACAAATTTACAATATGATGCATATTTCTCTTCTCATTTTACCCCCTCAGCACATTTTCGCACAAGATAATATTTTCGAACACAATTTTTTTTTTTTTAAAAAGTAATTATAACTTCCATAAAACAAAATTTTAATTTTCCAAAGAAATCTCCTTTACTATCTTCCAATAAACAGGGTGGATCAATGCCGAACACCTCGA
Source organism: Cordilura impudica (assembly GCA_963682025.1). Lineage (NCBI taxonomy): Eukaryota > Metazoa > Arthropoda > Insecta > Diptera > Scathophagidae > Cordilura > Cordilura impudica. The sequence continues at coordinate 112,845,108 of OY821519.1, forward strand.
GCAGTGTACCATTTTTACTATCATCCAGCATGCAATCAATACGTTCGAGACGTACATCAACCGTTTTGTCATCTGGGCCATTGGGTTCTGGTTCGGGACTATTACAGCAATTGGGCAGTGGCATGGTAAGACAATTTACATCTGTATCTGGTACAACAAGTCCATTAGTACCTATATTGCAAGTTAATAATCAACGACAAAATGTCCGAAAGTGTCCGTCACTCAATATAACATTTAGCCAATAGCAAAACCAATAATCAATGCATAAACTAACGAATGCATCAGCTAACGAAAATAAAATCAATAAAACTTTTAAAATGAATTGAACTAAATGGTTGTAAATGTACTTTTGAAATTTGGTTTTCACTAAGGCATACATACTGACTTAACTAAACTAAACTAAAAGTATAAATTTAAATTTGCATATATATTCTAACAAAAATAAAAGGTATTTTTTAATGAAAACGTAAACTAAATATTTCAACTTAAATAAAAAGGTATTTTTTAAGTACAATGTATCTTAAATGGTTTAAACAAAGTTTTTTTTTTAATCATACGTAATAATTCAAGTTCATCAAAAAGAAGGGCAGAGGGTACAAATTATTTTGTTTTTATTTTATATAAAATATATATATATATAAATGTCCACTGTATTTTAAAATTAGATTTTTTATTAAAATTAATTTCAATGTTTTTAACTATAATATCTATAAAAATAATATTAAATAATAATATATATGTATATATGCTGTATGTATGTAATAGAGAATAAACAAAACATTTCATTTGACACAATCTTATTTTATTTTATTATTTAAGAAATTATTGTTATAATTAGTTTATTATTTTATATTCATTTTAATTTAATATTGTACTTAGTATCTTACTGCTTCTAATATTTTTATACCTATACCACTATGTGGTTTGGGTATAATGACTTTGTGCTGCTGTTTGTAACTACCAAAAATATTAGACCTAGACCCATCTTTTATTATACCGACCAACACAGCATAACTTTCTGAGTTGATTTAGCGATGTCCGTTCGTCCGTCCATCCGTCTGTGTGTCCATGTAAACCTTGTAATCAAACTACAGATCGCAAATATGAATATATTTTGATGGTATATGAGCTTCTATCGGCCACAGGATGAACGCTATTGAAATTGATGAAATTCGCTCCATGTTCAGACCTAGTCCCCATACAAATGACCCCTATGAAATCGACATAAACTTCCATAATTTCCAAATTATCATATAGCTCTCAGTCAAATTGAGTTTGGTATGTGTTTATTATATCCATTAATTAGTAATCCAAAAATAATCCCTATATTATAATTCTTATTCATAAGCCCCACATAAAGGTGCTTCCCGATCTTCACTTAAATCCACCAGAAAACAAAAAATATTGCACAGATTTTTCTCTAATTGGGTTTGTGTATATTTTTTCAAAATATAAGTGACTTTACATAGTAAGGATCGGTCCATTTTTCGACCAGTCCCCATACAAATATTGCACCCGATATGAACTTTTTCATATCTGCAGACAAAAAAATTAATAACACTGCCACTCACATTTGGTTTATGGTTATTTTCTATATCCACTTAGTTGGATCGAAGAGATAAGGTCTCTAAGCCATGGTTTAGGGTATCGTATAGTCGGTCTTGATCGACTGTAATTTTCTTACTTGCTTATTTTATTTTATTAATTTTATTTTATTTTTTTTATTTTATTTTATTCTATTTTATTTATATTATTTTCCAAAAGTAAAAATATTGTTTTATTTCATTTTATTTTATTTTAGTTTGTTTTATATTATCATATTTTCTACTTTATTTTATTTTATTTCATTTCATATTATTTAATTTAATTTTATTTTATTTATTTTTATTTTATTTATTTTTTTTTTTTTTTTGATTTTATTGTATTTGATTTTTTTATCTTATTTTATTTTATTTTATTTTACTTTAATTAAATATGTTTTATTTTATTTTATTACATTTTATTTTATTTTATGTTATTTATTTTATTTTATTATCTTTATTTCATTTTATTTTATTTTATTTTATTTTATTTTATTTTATTTTATTTTATTTTATTTTATTTTATTTTATTTTATTTTATTTTATTTTACTTCACTTTATTTTATTTTATTTTATTTTATTTTGTTTTATTTTATTTTATTTTATTTTATTCCATTTCATTTTATTATATTTGATTTTATTTTATTTCATTCTATTTTACCTTATTTTAATTTTATATTATTTTGTTTTATTTTATTTGGTTTTATTTTATTTCATTCTATTTTATTTTTTTTAATTTTATTTTATTTTGTTTTATATTACCTTATTATATTTTTTATTTTTTATTATTTATTATTTTATTTTATTTTATTCTATTTTATTCAATTTTATTTTATATTGTTTTATTTTATTTTTTTTTTTTATTTTTTTTATTTTTATTTAAATTTGTTTTTTTTTATTTTATTTTTTTTATTGTATTTTATTTTATTTTATTTTGTTTTATTTTGTTTTATTTTATTTCATTTTATTTTATTTTTTATATTTTTTATTTTATTTTATATTATTTTATTTAATGTTTTTTATTTTATTTTATTATTTTATTTTATTTTATTTTTTTGTATTATATTTTAATTTATTTTATTATATTTTTTATTTTTTTTTTTATTTTATTATATTTAATTCCATGTCATTTGATATTAATTGGTTTTATTTTATTCTATTTTATTTTATTTTATTTAATTTTATTTTACCTTATTTTAATTATTTTTATTTTATTTTTTTTTTATTGTATTGTATTTGATTTTTTCCTTTTATTTTATTTATTTTAATTTATTTTATGTTTTTTATTTTTTTCTTATTTTTATTCTTATTTAATTCCATTTTATTTTATTTGCTTTTATTTTATTTTATTTTATTTTATTTTATTTTATTTTATTTTATTTTATTTTATTTTATTTTATTTTATTTTAATTATATTTTATTTTCTTTTATTTTATTTTATTTTATTTTATTTTATTTTATTTTATTTTATTTTATTTTATTTTATTTTATTTTATTTTATTTTATTTTATTTTATTTTATTTTATTTTATTTTATTTTATTTTATTTTATTTTATTTTGTTTTATTTTAGTTTATTTTATTCCATTTCATTTTATTATATTTGGTTTTATTTTATTTCATTCTATTTTACCTTATTTTAATTTTATTTTATTTTGTTTTATTTTATTTGGTTTTATTTTATTTCATTCTATTTTATTTTTTTTTAATTTTATTTTATTTTGTTTTATATTACCTTATTATATTTTTTATTTTTTATTATTTATTATTTTATTTTATATTATTCTATTTTATTCAATTTTATTTTATATTGTTTTATTTTATTTTTTTTTTAATTTTTTATTTTTATTTAAATTTATGTTTTATAATTTATTTTATTTTTTTTATTGTATTTTATTTTATTTTATTTTGTTTTATTTTGTTTTATTTTATTTTATTTTATTTTATTTTTATATTTTTTATTTTATTTTATATTATTTTATTTAATGTTTTTTTATTTTATTTTATTATTTTATTTTATTTTATTTTTTTGTATTATATTTTAATTTATTTTATTATATTTTTTATTTTTTTTTTTTTTATTAAATTTAGTTCCATGTCATTTGATTTTAATTGGTTTTATTTTATTCTATTTTATTTTATTTTATTTTATTTAATTTTATTTTACCTTATTTTAATTATTTTTATTTTATTTTTTTTTTATTGTATTGTATTTGATCTTTTCCTTTTATTTTATTTATTTTAATTTATTTTATGTTTTTTGTTTTTTTCTTATTTTTATTCTTATTTAATTCCATTTTATTTTATTTGTTTTTATTTTATTTTATTTTATTTTATTTTATTTTATTTTATTTTATTTTATTTTATTTTATTTTATTTCATTTTAATTATATTTTATTTTATTTTATATTATTTTATTTTCTTTTATTTTATTTTATTTTATTTTATTTTATTTTATTTTATTTTATTTTATTTTATTTCACTTTATTTTCTATTGTTTTGATTTATTTTATTTTATTTTATTTTATTTGTTTTATTTTGTTTTATTTTATTTTATTTTTTTTATTTTATTTTATATTATTTTATTTTATTTTATTTTATTTTATTTTATTTTATTTTATTTTATTTTATTCTATTTTATATATATTAGTTTATTTTTATAAATTTTCCAAAAGTAAAAATATTATTTTATTTAATTTTATTTTGTTTTATACTATCTTATATTTTACTTTATTTTATTTTATTTCATTTTATATTATTTAATTTTATTTTATTACATTTTTTTTTATTTTATTTAATTTTATTTTATTATTTTTCTTTTATTTTATTTTATTTTATTATATTTTATTTAATTTAATTATATTTTATTTTCTTTTATTTTATTTTATTTTATTTCAGTTTATTTTCTATTGTTTTGATTTATTTTATTTCATTTTAATTTATTTTATTTTTTTTTTTATACCCTATACCACTATGTGGTTTGGGTATAATGACTTTGTGCTGCTGTTTGTAACAACCAAAAATATTTGACCTAGACCCATCTTTAATTATACCGATCGAATCAGAATCACTTTCTGAGTTGATTTAACAATGTCCGTCCGTCCGTCCGTCCGTCCGTCCGTCCGTCCGTCCGTCCGTCCGTCCGTCCGTCCGTCCGTCCGTCCGTCCGTCTGTGTGTCCATGTAAAGCTTGTAATCAAACTGCAGGTCGCAAATATGAATATATTTTGATGAAATTTGGTATATAAGCTTTTATCGGCCATGGGATGAACGCTATTGAAATTGGTGAGAATCGGTCCATGTTCAGACCTAGCCCCCATACAAATTACCCATATGAAATCGACATAAATTGCCATAAGATCCAAATTGTCATATAGATCTTACGCGAATTGGGTTTGTATGCGTTCATTACATCCACTAATGAGTAGTCCAAAAATGATCCCTTTGACCCCATATAGATCTGCTTCCCGATCTTCAGTTAAATCTATTAAAAAACAAAAATATTGCACTGATTCTTCTCAAATTTTGTTTGTACATATTTTTGCAAAATACAAGAGACTTTACCAAACATGATCAGGATCGGTCCATTTTTGGACCTAGCCCCTTTATAGATATAGCATCCGATATGAACTTTTTTATATCTGCAGCCAAAAAAATTAATAAAAATCCCACTCAAATTTGGTTTTTGCTTATTTTCTATGTCCAGTTAGTTGGGACTAAGAGATAGGGTTTCTAAACGCATGGTATAGGGTATCGTATAGTCGGTCTAGACCGACTATAATTTTCTTACTTGTTTTATTTTGTTTTATTTTATTTTTTTTTTTATTTTTTTATATTATTTTATTTTATTTTATTTTATTCTATTTTATATATATTAGTTTATTTTTATAAATTTTCCAATAGTAAAAATATTGTTTTATTTAATTTTATTTTGTTTTATACTATCTTATTTTTTACTTTATTTTATTTTATTTCATTTTATATTATTTAATTTTATTTTATTTCATTTTTTTATTTTATTTAATTTTATTTTATTTTTTTTTTCTTTTATTTTATTTTATTTTAATTATATTTTATTTTATTTTATATTATTTTATTTTATTTTCTTTTATTTATTTTATTTTATTTTATGTTATATTATTTCACTTTATTTTCTATTGTTTTGATTTATTTTATTTCATTTTATTTTATTTTTTTTTATTTTGTTTTATTTTATTTTATTTATTTTTATTTTATTTTATATTATTTTATTTTATTTTATTTTATTTTATTTTATTTTATTTTATTTATTTTATTTTATTTTATTTTATTCTATTTTATTTATATTAGTTTATTTTTATAAATTTTCCAAAAGTAAAAATATTGTTTTATTTAATTTTATTTTCTTTTATACTAACTTATTTTTTACTTTATTTTATTTTATTTCATTTTATATTATTTTAATTTTATTTTATTTTATTTTTTTTTTATTTTATTTAATTTTATTTTATTTTTTTTTCTATTTGATTTTATTGTATTTGATTTTTTTTATTTTATTTTATTTTAATTAATTATATTTTATTTTAATTTATTATATTTTATTTTATTTTATGGCTTTTTATTTTATTTTATTATCTTTATCTTTATTTTATTTTATTTTATTTTATTTTATTTTATTTTATTTTATCGTATTTATTTTAACGTATTTTATTTTATTTTATTTTATTCCATTTCATTTTATTTTGTTTGGTTTTATTTTATTTCATTCTATTTTATTTTATTTTATTGTATTTTATTTTATTTTATTTTATTTTATTTTATTTTATTTTATTTTATTTTATTCCATTTCATTTTATTTCGATTGGTTTTATTTCATTTCATTCTATTTTATTTTATTATAATTTTATTTTATTTTGTTTTATTTTATTTGGTTTTATTTTATTACATTCTATTTTATTTTATTTTAATTTTATTTTATTTTGTTTTATTTTGTTTTATTTAATTTTATTTTATTTTATTTTAATTATTATATTTTTTATTTTATTTTATATTATTTTATTTAATGCTTTTTATTTTATTTTATTATTTTATTTTATTTTATTTTTTTGTATTATATTTTAATTTATGTTATTATATTTTTTTATTTTTGTTTTATTTTATTATATTTAATTCCATGTCATCTGATTTTAGTTAATTGGTTTGATTTTATTCTATTTTATTTTATTTTATTTAATTTTATTTTACCTTATTTTAATTATTTTTATTTTATTTTTTTTTATTGTATTGTATTTGATTTTTTTTCTTTTATTTTATTTATTTTAATTTATTTTATGTTTTTTATTTTTTTCTTATTTTTATTCTTATTTAATTCCATTTTATTTTATGTGTTTTTATTTTATTTTATTTTATTTTATTTTAATTATATTTTATTTTACTTTATATTATTTTATTTTCTTTTATTTTATTTTATTTTATTTTATTTTATTTTATTTCACTTTATTTTCTATTGTTTTGATTTATTTTATTTCATTTTATTTTATTTTATTTTTTTTATTTTGTTTTATTTTATTTTATTTTATTTTTTTTTTTTTATTTTATATTATTTTATTTTATTTTATTTTATTTTATTTTATTCTATTTTATATATATTAGTTTATTTTTATAAATTTTCCAAAAGTAAAAATATTGTTTTATTTAATTTTATTTTGTTTTATACTATCTTATTTTTTACTTTATTTTATTTTATTTCATTTTATATTATTTAATTTTATTTTATTTAATTTTTTTTTTATTTTATTTAATTTTATTTATTCTATTTTATTTTATTTTACTTTATTTTATTTTATTTTATTTTATTTTATTTTATTTTATTTTATTTTATTTTATTTTATTTTATTTTATTTTATTTTATTTTATTTTATTTTATCGTATTTTATTTTAACGTATTTTATTTTATTTTATTTTATTCCATTTCATTTTATTTTGTTTGGTTTTATTTTATTTCATTCTATTTTATTTTATTTTATTGTATTTTATTTTATTTTATTTTATTTTATTTTATTTTATTTTATTTTATTCCATTTCATTTTATTTCGATTGGTTTTATTTCATTTCATTCTATTTTATTTTATTATAATTTTATTTTATTTTGTTTTATTTTATTTGGTTTTATTTTATTACATTCTATTTTATTTTATTTTAATTTTATTTTATTTTGTTTTATTTTGTTTTATTTTGTTTTATTTTATTTTATTTTATTTTATTTTATTTATTATATTTTTTATTTTATTTTATATTATTTTATTTAATGCTTTTTATTTTATTTTATTATTTTATTTTATTTTATTTTTTTGTATTATATTTTAATTTATGTTATTATATTTTTTTATTTTTGTTTTATTTTATTATATTTAATTCCATGTCATCTGATTTTAGTTAATTGGTTTGATTTTATTCTATTTTATTTTATTTTATTTTATTTTACCTTATTTTAATTATTTTTATTTTATTTTTTTTTATTGTATTGTATTTGATTTTTTTTCTTTTATTTTATTTATTTTAATTTATTTTATGTTTTTTATTTTTTTCTTATTTTTATTCTTATTTAATTCCATTTTATTTTATGTGTTTTTATTTTATTTTATTTTATTTTATTTTATTTTATTTTAATTATATTTTATTTTATTTTATTTTCTTTTATTTTATTTTATTTTATTTTATTTTATTTTATTTTATTTTATTTTATTTCACTTTATTTTCTATTGTTTTGATTTATTTTATTTCATTTTATTTTTTTTTTTTTTTTATTTTGTTTTATTTTATTTTATTTTTTTTTTTATTTTATTTTATATTATTTTATTTTATTTTATTTTATTTTATTTTATTCTATTTTATATATATTAGTTTATTTTTATAAATTTTCCAAAAGTAAAAATATTGTTTTATTTAATTTTATTTTGTTTTATACTATCTTATTTTTTACTTTATTTTATTTTATTTCATTTTATATTATTTAATTTTATTTTATTTCTTTTTTTTTTATTTTATTTAATTTTATTTTATTTTTTTTTCTTTTATTTTATTTTATTTTAATTATATTTTATTTTATTTTATATTATTTTATTTTATTTTCTTTTATTTATTTTATTTTATTTTATGTTATATTATTTCACTTTATTTTCTATTGTTTTGATTTATTTTATTTCATTTTATTTTATTTTTTTTTATTTTGTTTTATTTTATTTTATTTATTTTTATTTTATTTTATATTATTTTATTTTATTTTATTTTATTTTATTTTATTTTATTTATTTTATTTTATTTTATTTTATTTTATTTTATTCTATTTTATTTATATTAGTTTATTTTTATAAATTTTCCAAAAGTAAAAATATTGTTTTATTTAATTTTATTTTCTTTTATACTAACTTATTTTTTACTTTATTTTATTTTATTTCATTTTATATTATTTTAATTTTATTTTATTTTATTTTTTTTTTTATTTTATTTAATTTTCTTTTATTTTTTTTTCTTTTTGATTTTATTGTATTTGATTTTTTTATTTTATTTTATTTTAATTAATTATATTTTATTTTAATTTATTATATTTTATTTTATTTTATGGCTTTTTATTTTATTTTATTATCTTTATCTTTATTTTATTTTATTTTATTTTATTTTATTTTATTTTATTTTATTTTATCGTATTTTATTTTAACGTATTTTATTTTATTTTATTTTATTTTATTCCATTTCATTTTATTTTGTTTGGTTTTATTTTATTTCATTCTATTTTATTTTATTTTATTGTATTTTATTTTATTTTATTTTATTTTATTTTATTTTATTCCATTTCATTTTATTTCGATTGGTTTTATTTCATTTCATTCTATTTTATTTTATTATAATTTTATTTTATTTTGTTTTATTTTATTTGGTTTTATTTTATTACATTCTCTTTTATTTTATTTTAATTTTATTTTATTTTGTTTTATTTTGTTTTATTTTGTTTTATTTTATTTTATTTTATTTTATTTATTATATTTTTTATTTTATTTTATATTATTTTATTTAATGCTTTTTATTTTATTTTATTATTTTATTTTATTTTATTTTTTTGTATTATATTTTAATTTATGTTATTATATTTTTTTATTTTTGTTTTATTTTATTATATTTAATTCCATGTCATCTGATTTTAGTTAATTGGTTTGATTTTATTCTATTTTATTTTATTTTATTTAATTTTATTTTACCTTATTTTAATTATTTTTATTTTATTTTTTTTTATTGTATTGTATTTGATTTTTTTTCTTTTATTTTATTTATTTTAATTTATTTTATGTTTTTTATTTTTTTCTTATTTTTATTCTTATTTAATTCCATTTTATTTTATGTGTTTTTATTTTATTTTATTTTATTTTATTTTATTTTATTTTAATTATATTTTATTTTATTTTATATTATTTTATTTTCTTTTATTTTATTTTATTTTATTTTATTTTATTTTATTTTATTTTATTTTATTTCACTTTATTTTCTATTGTTTTGATTTATTTTATTTCATTTTATTTTATTTTATTTTTTTTATTTTGTTTTATTTTATTTTATTTTTTTTTTTTATTTTATTTTATATTATTTTATTTTATTTTATTTTATTTTATTTTATTTTATTTTATTTTATTCTATTTTATATATATTAGTTTATTTTTATAAATTTTCCAAAAGTAAAAATATTGTTTTATTTAATTTTATTTTGTTTTATACTATCTTATTTTTTACTTTATTTTATTTTATTTCATTTTATATTATTTAATTTTATTTTATTTCATTTTTTTTTTATTTTATTTAATTTTATTTTTTTTCTTTTATTTTATTTTATTTTATTTTATTTTATTTTATTTTATTTTATTTTATTTCATTTTAATTATATTTTATTTTATTTTATATTATTTTATTTTCTTTTATTTTATTTTATTTTATTTTATTTTATTTTATTTTATTTTATTTCACTTTATTTTCTATTGTTTTGATTTATTTTATTTCATTTTATTTTATTTTATTTGATTTTATTTTGTTTTATTTTATTTATTTTTTTTTATTTTTTTTATTTTATTTTATTTTATTTTATTTTATTTTATTCTATTTTATATATATTAGTTTATTTTTATAAATTTTCCAATTGTAAAAATATTGTTTTATTTAATTTTATTTTGTTTTATACTATCTCATTTTTTACTTTATTTTATTTTATTTCATTTTATATTATTTAATTTTATTTTATTTAATTTTTTTTTATTTTGTTTTGTTTTATTTTATTTATTTTTATTTTATTTTATATGATTTTATTTTATTTTATTTTATTTTATTTTATTTTATTTTATTTTATTTTATTTTATTTTATTTTATTTTATTTTATTTTATTTTATTTTATTTTATTTATTTTATTTTATTTTATTTTATTTTATTTTATTTTATTCTATTTTATTTATATTATTTTATTTTTAGAAATTTTCCAAAAGCAAAAATTTTGTTTTATTTAATTTTATTTTCTTTTATACTATCTTATTTTTTACTTTATTTTATTTTATTTCATTTTATATTATCTTAATTTATTTTAATTTATTTTTTTTTTTATTTTATTTAATTTTCTTTTATTTTTTTTCTTTTTGATTTTATTGTATTTGATTTTTTATTTTATTTTATTTTATTTTATTTTAATTAATTATATTTTATTTTAATTTATTATATTTTATTTTATTTTATGGTTTTTTATTTTATTTTATTATCTTTACCTTTATTTTATTTTATCGTATTTTATTTTATCGCATTTTATTTTATTTTATTTTATTTTATTCCATTTCATTTTATTTTGTTTGGTTTTATTTTATTTCATTCTATTTTATTTTATTTTATTGTATTTTATTTTATTTTATTGTATTTTATTTTATTATAATTTTATTTTATTTTGTTTTATTTTATTTGGTTTTATTTTATTTCACTCTATTTTATTTTATTTTAATTTTATTTTATTTTGTTTTATATTACCTTATTATAATTTTTATTTTTTATTATTTATTATATTATTTTATATTATTTTATTTTATTTTATATTATTTAATTTTATTTTATTTTATTCCATTTTATCAAATTTTATTTTATGATATTTTTTTATTATTTTTTTATTTTATTTAATTTTTTTTATTTTATTTTAATTTATTTTATTTTATTTTATTTAATTTTTTTTATTCTATTTTATTTTATTTTACTTTATTTTATTTTATTTTATTTTATTTTATTTTATTTTATTTTATTTTATTTTATTTTATTTTATTTTATTTTATTTTATTTTATTTTATTTTATTTTATTTTATTTTAATTTATTTTATTTTATTTTATTTTGTTTTATTTTGTTTTATTTTATTTTATTATATTTTTTATTTTATTTTATATTATTTTATTTAATGTTTTTTATATTATTATTTTTATTTTATTTTAATTTAATTTTTTTTATTTTATTTTATTTTTTTATTTTTTTTTTATTTTATTATATTTAATTCCATGTCATTTGATTTTTTTTTTTTTTGGTTTTATTTTATTTGACCTTATTTTAATTAGCTTTATATTATTTTTTTTTTTTGATTTTATTGTATATGATATTTTTCCGTTTATTTTATTTTATTTCATTTTATTTTATTTTATTTTGTTTTATTTTAATTATATTTTATTTTATTTTATTTTATTTTATATTGTTTTTTTTTTATTATATTTTGTTTATTTTATTTTATTTCACTTTATTTTCTATTGTTTTATTTTATTTCATTTTATTTTATTTTATGTTATTTTATTTTATTTTATTTTATTTTATTTTATTTTATTTTATTTTATTTTATTTTATTTTGTTTTATTTTATTTTATTTTATTTTTTTTTTTTATTTTATTTTATTTTATTTTATTTTATTTTTTTTTTATGTTTTTTATATTATTTTATTTTAATTTAGTTTATTTTATTTTATTATATTTTATGTCATTTTATTTTATTTTATTTTATTTTATTTTATTTTATATTATTTTATTTTAATTTATATTATTTTATTTTAATTTATTTTTTATATGTTATTTTATTTTATTTTAATTTTTTTTATGTAATTTGATTTTGTTTTATAATATTTTATTTTGGTTTATTATATTTTATTTTAATTTATTTTATTTTATTATATTTTGTTTTATTTTATTTCATTTTGTTTTATTTTATTTTATTTTATTTCATTTTATTTTATTTTAGTTTAGTTTAGTTTAGTTTATTTTATTTTAGTTTATTTTATTTTATTTCATTTTATTTAATTTTATTTTATTTTACTTTACTTTATTTCATTTTATATCATTTATTTAAATGTTATTTTATTTTTTTATTTTATTTTATTTATTTTTATTTTATTTTATATTATTTTTTTTTTAATTTATTTTATCTTGTTTATTTTTATTTTATTTTATTTCATTTTATTTTATTTTATTTTATTTTATTTTATTTTATTTTATTGTATTTTATTTTATTTTAATTTATTTTATTTTATTTTATTTTATTTTATTTTATTTTATTTTATTTTATTTTATTTTATTTTATTTTATTTTCTTTTCTTTTCTTTTATTTTATTTTATTTTATTTTATTTTATTTTATTTTATTTTATTTTATATTATTTTATACTCATATTAGTTTATTTTATAAATTTTCCGAAAGTAAAAAAAAAATAACACAATAACTATAAACAATGTTATAGCAACACAAATAGAAAATCGGTTAACTTGTATTTGTGTTTGCTTCAAGAACAGCTGAAAGTATTATTTAAACATATATCGTTTATAGTCTATATTTTACAGATCACTGAATCTGCTTAACTTATATTTCATACATACACTTCCATTGCAGACCCGTTTATGTACAACAAACAAATTTAAAATATTCCATACAACATTTATAAACAATGGTTCATATTTATAAATGTTTTATTTAAAATGTAGTTACATAAACGGATTTATATATTTAAAATACATATATATTAAAAATAAATCAAACACATCACACATACCAGACATTTATGTGGGTGTATATTTTTTAATTTTAAAGTAAAAATGGCAAATTTTTTGATATACCAGTAATGTATAATAATTTTGCTAGAAACCTTAAAAAAAAAAGTATTAATCGGTTATAAATTTATTTTCGTAAATAGTTTTAGTATTGTGTTCCCCCTCCTATATGTACCCTAATTCATACAAATAAATATTTATAAATTAATATACATATATATAATTTATAATACACATTATATATATTTTGTTGATGAAGACACTTAATGAACATATTAAAACATTTTTAGTGACAAAATCAAAAGTTTCACTGTTCGTACACCAAGAGCGCAAGATGATGCTGGAAAATAATTTATATTAACGTTAGAAAAAATATATAATTATATAATGAAATTTAGCTTTTTTATTGAAGCTTTGACATAAGTATTCGTTAAACGTTTCAGTTGGAAAGTAACTAGTATTTTAATAAGCTATCAGTTGTGAAAATATTTTTATAGCTCCCCGCTAAGGAAAAATAACTTAAAAGTAGTGGGAAAATGTGTCTTCATTTGAGAAGGCTTGCAAATCCACTTTTTTTAATCACCGACCTTGAAATCAGTTGTCTCATATGAAAGTGGATTCTGAAGATCCTAAGTAGCCAACTATTTTAACTATTTCTCTGTGAAAAGGGTGATCGAAAAAAATAATTTTCTTTTTTGGTTACAGTCCACTGTGGTGGGACCACCAAATTTTTTGCCATAAATTCGGAAATTTTTGTTAGCATTCTCAATTTTGAAAATTACTTTTAAAGAAAATTTAAAAGAAAATTTTGCCAATAAAAAACGCCCACACTCATTCGAGAAATCGGTACTTGTAATAGGTGAAAATTTTCTTATTTTTTATTCCCTATACCACTATGTGGTTTGGTTATAATGACTTTGTGCCCCTATATGTAACTACCAACAATAATTGACCTAGACCCATCTTTCAGTATACCGATCGACTCAGCGATGTCCATCCGTCCGTCTGTGTGTCCATGTAAAACTTGTAATCAAACAACAGGTCGCAAATATGAATTATTTTAATGAAATTTTGTATATAAGCTTTTATCGGCCATAGCATTAACTCTATTGAAATTGGTGAAATTGGGTCCATTATCAGACCTAGTCCCCATACAAATGACCCCTATGAAATCGACTTAAATTGCCATAAGATCAAAATTATCATAAATATAGATATCGGCCAAATTACAAAAATATTGCATAGCATCTTCGAAGATAAATGGTCCAATGATACCGCCGGACCAACAATCACATGCATCGTTCAGGGTCGTGTGTGGCTTTTCTGTGCCGCAGATGCGACAATTTTGCTTTTTCACCGCGATAAGATGATTTTTTCGATCAAAATGTCATCTACTTCATTACCATACTTAAAATAACCAGTAGTTCAAAATGCAGACACTAGAGGGGGCACCCAGTATATATCAATAAAATATTGTGTGTATGTGTCTATTATTTTCACTAATCAGTTGTCTAAAAATGAACTCTGCAGGAGCTGAAAGCATCTCATTTCCATTCTTCACTTAAATACTTAAATCTATCAAAAAAAACATAAACATTGTATAGATTTTTTTCAAATTTCTTTTTGAGAAAAGTAAATAGTGACCTTACTAAATATGATCATGATTCGTTCATTTTTTGACTTAGTTCCTATATACAAATAATATCAGCTATAAACATTTTCATATGTGCATGCCACAAATTCTGATAGTTACAATACCACTAAAATTTGGTTTATACTTATTTTCAATATCCACTTAATGCCTCTGTGAATTTGGATTCAAGAGCCTCTCTCGAACGGCATTGTATAGGGTATTGTATAAACGGTCTTGACCGACAATATTTTTCTTACTTATTTTTGTTGATTTTAAGGCAGCTTTCGATAAAGTGCTTTAATTTACAAACTGCATACAATGAGTGTGCCAAACAAAATCAGTAAAATTCGTAAACACACCATTTCAGCAGTATGAGCTGGTTAAATACTTTCAGAAAACTTAACAACCAAAGCAAGAGTGAAACAAGGCTTGCTATTATCACCCTTGTTGGCAATCTTCTTTGATGTGCTGACGATACAGTGATGCTTGCCTATTACGTAATATTTTTACAGCAGATGATAAAGACTAGAAGAATATTGTGAAATTTTGAATGAATTATATAAATCAGAAATAATGGTACTTCGAACACGGGGCCAACTATCACAAAGTGAAAACTGATATTTCCAATTAGAAGAAATAAAAATTGTTAAAAACTATTGTTACTTAGGAGTAACTTTAACAAGAGCAATTAACATATAGCAAAATGTGAAAATGCGCCCAGAAGTCTTTAGAAAAAATGTGAGCAGCCCAAGAATTTTAAAGAAAGAATTTTGCTATTCTTGAAAAATGGAACAAAAAATTAATATCGTGCTCTCAGCAAACACTTCTACTTTAAAAGCAAAACACCTAAAAAAATCAATTATATGTAAAACAAAGTCCTGCACCAACGTTTAAAACTATCTACAATTGGGTAAATGAATTTTAACGTGGCCGCACATCCTCGAATGACGACTTCATTCTGAACTTTCAGTTGAGGCAGTTTGGTTGGTTTAAGTGACTGTTAACAATCTGTGAAATTATGAAGTTGAGTCAAGTGAATCCGTTTTGAAAAACCACATCACTCGAAAGGAATATTACAAAAGCACTAGATCCAACCTGTAATATTAAGATAGTGGATAACATGAATAAACTCTAAGTCCGATATCCCAATTAGGTCATCGAGTAAGAGATTGCGTAGTGTTCTGAACCTAATCCTAGCCAAAGCTTCACAATCGCAGAGGAGATGATATACTGTCCTCTTCTCCAGGTAATCCGCAGCTGTGGCAGTGATTGCTGTGCTAAAGTACGAATCTTCCTGCATGTTTACTAGGGCGCGTCGATTTGTAGGGCGGCAAAAAAATCGCTCAAGTGACAAGGAAAATCATATTCTGGGGATCAAAATAAGAAACTTTGCCAAAGGAACCATACCTCTAAAACGAATTCTGATGTCCTGACTTTTGACCTGTCTGTCTGTCTGTCTGTCTGCCATGGGGCAACCCCATTCCCCCTCATGCAATTGATTTGAAACTTGGCCCATAGTCTTGTAGTGACTAGAGATTAATTTTGGGGTGGCCACGCAGAGTAAAAGTTATTTACCCTCATCCGATCGATCATTTTGAATAACATAACATAGTCAAGGCGTATGATTATTATTTATTAGCAAAATAGAAGATACGTATACGTATGAGTGGTAATTTTAATATTAAATCAAACATAGTCAGCCCAATTCTAAACAAAAAATGGTGATTCTTTGAAATGTTTGTATGGGGAATCCCCAGGGTGAAAATAAGACAGAGAGACAGACAGGCCAAAAGTCGGGACATCAGAATTCGTTTTAGAGGTATGGTCCCTCGGGCAAAGTTTATTTTTTTGATCCCTAGAATACGATTTTCCTTGTCACTTGGGCGATTTTTAAATCGACCCGCCCTAATGTTTACCCATCACCCAATTACTCTTCATCATAGCGGCAAAACCTAATACGTCCCTTCTACTTCTACTGAGGAGGGATTAAGTCCGGGTTAGGTTATACATAGTTAAATATATTAATAAAAATCTAATCGATGAAAATAAAAATTATACTGTTGTGTATGCAAAAAGAAATATTACGTGTAGAAATAAAAAAACTAACCCATAAAATCAATTTTTTATCATACTCGCTTTCTTTCGGTTCAACTATTAATATTAATATTAGATGCCCTCACACCAATTTTCAAAGCTCTCCCTGTTATAGAACTCGAGACATTTGACAATAAAAAATTATTTTATTTTAGAAGTGCCACGCCCTCGATTCCAATCCCGATCATTTTCAGTACGACTACTCACATTAACAATAGATGGACTTACACCAATTTTCAAAGCTCTCCCTGTTATAGAACTTGAGATATTTGAGATTGAATAATTATTTTGTATGGGAGGTGCCATCGGATCCGATCGAAAATTTGTTAGATCATTTGTATAGTCGTCGCGAGTCTGCCTGCAAAGTTTTAGCTCCATTGGATCAACGGAAAAGTGTTAAAAATTTACCCAAAGTTTTTTCGGCAGGCAAAAAAACAGAAACTAAAGGGTTTAAAAAGCGGGAAAGAAAAATTAAGTTTATAACTCATGCACATATCTTTCCGTGTTGAAAGAGAAAAAAGCTTGGAAAGCTCAAAATGCTCAAAAAGCGTTGGCGTCAAACGCGTTTTCTTTAATGATAGAAATCGGTCTGATGAGCAATATTTACAAAGCAATACAGTCCTTCAAAATTCTTAAAACTCTTTTTAAATCTTTCGGGCCATAACAACTCATATTCCACTTTAAGATCTGCAAAGATAGAAAAAAACAAGTTAGAAAATTATAGTCGGTCTAGACCGACTATATGATACCCTATACCATGCGTCTAGAGACCCTGTCTCATAGGCCCAACTAACTGGCCTTAGAAAATAAGCATAAACCAAATTTAAGTGGGATTTTTATTAATTTTTTTGGCTGCAGATATGAAAAAGTTTATATCGGATGCTATATCTCTATGGGGACTAGGCCCAAAAATGGACCGATCCTGACTATGTTTGGTAAAGTCTCTTGTATTTTGCAAAAATATATACAAACAAAATTTGAGAAGAATCAGTGGAATATTTTTGTTTTTTGATAGATTTAAGTGAAGATCGGGAAGCAGCTCTATATGGGGCCTATGACTAAGAGTTGTCCCATAGGTATCATTTTTAGACTACTTATTAATGGATGTAATAAACGCATACAAACCCAATTTGAGCAAGATCTATATGACAATTTGAATCTTATGGCAATTTATGTCGATTTCATAGGGGTGATTTGTGTGGGGGCTAGGTCTGAACATGGACTGATTCTCACCATTTCAATAGCGTTCATCCTGTGGCCGATAAAAGCTTATATACCAAGTTTCGTCAAAATATATTCATATTTGCGGCCTTCAGTTTGATTACAAGCTCTACATGGACACACAGACGGACGGACGGACGGACATCATTAAATCGAATCAGTTAGTGATTCTGATTCGATCGGTATAATAAAAGATGGGTATAGGTCAAATGTTTTTGGTAGTTACAAACAGCAGCACAAAGTCATTATACAAATCCCCATAGTGGTATAGGGTATAAATATGTTTGGTAAAATGCCCTTATGTATATTGCTAATTCGAAATGGAAGAGATATTTTTATGAAAGGCCCAAAATTACCCATTTATTGAAGTAAACTTTCAAGGTGTAATCCCAGTTTAAATAATATTGGAAAAAATTTCTGAAAATTAAGGAGTTATATGCATTTCAAATTTGAAAATATACTAAGAAATCTTGAAGTTTAAATAGAAAAAGAACACATCACAGTGTTCGTAGTGAAAGAGTTTAAATAGAAATTTATAGTCATAAGCGTCTATATTTCTGTTAGATAACTAATTTCAAAATCTATGATGGCGGTCTTCGTAGAAACTGTGCCACTGTGCATCTTCGAACTTTCACATTTGATAGTCTAAATACGATACATTCTAAAATGGTGACATTTGACATCATAATGTACAGAAGTGATGGAAAACCTATACTTTCTAATTGTACAATTTAAAAATGATGTTTTCATGATGCACATCTCTAAAATAACACGTGCGAATAATAGAATTGCAAATATAATTCTAGGCACGTATTTGAGGTGACAATGACTAAAGGAATACGTACAATTACTTTAGCAACTATCAGTTTAACGACATTCATAGCTGGAACGTTTAATGGTGAATTTCATAAGGAAAATATAAAGTATTTAATTAATATAGGATATTAAGTAATGGTCCTGAAGTATTTTCCTGTTAAATAAATTTACTTTTAAAATCAAACTACTCGAACAGATTATAAAAATATTCATATACACCTTTCTTTTGTAGATAAATGAACAACATTTTGAAATTAAATGATAAGCTCCCTTATTATATTACACATTGATCTTTGTTTATATTTGTTGATAAAAAAAACCATAATAATTTTCAGCTTTTTGTAGAATTATTATTTTTTTTTTCGTTCTTTGCTATACATCTTTTCAGTTAACATCAAATGTAAATATTCCCACACATTTTATATACTTATACATATATTTATTTTTGTACATTTGTATATAATGTTTTTTGTTTAAAAATTTTATATGGCATGTTGGAATTTTTATTATTAATTATTTATAAAAATGTATTCACATAAGCTCATTAATGGCAAATATTAAAATTAAGATTTTAAATCATACCTATTCATATAAAATTATTTCGTTTAAAAAATAACTATAACACAGCAAAATTTCATATATGGGTATAATACAATTTTATTTTTTTTATTATTTACTATATTCCTTTATTGAAGAATTTCTTAAGGTGCGTTCAGACTACGCAAATATTTGACCAAATAAACGTAACCCCTAATTTTATGAAAGTTTTATTCAATCTTACATGATATATAAAAGACAAAATTAAGTTATGTTTTATTACATTAGTAATATTTAATATATTTAACTATATTCTATATCATATATTGTATAACTTAATGAAAATTATACAAGGAAAATTATACATTATTTAGGGGTTACGTTTATTTGGTCAAATATTTGCGTAGTCTGAACGCACCTTTAGAAACATAATATTTATTTGGAAATGCTTTCAAAAAAAAGAAAGATTATCCATTGAGAGTTTCAGTCCACACTCACTCAATCTGTATGTTAAGTTATCCCAAAGGATAATCAAATCCAGAGCTTTCCAATTTTTATTGCAGTAAACTAATTAATGAGTTATCATCACATTTACCTATTAAAAATATAGCTAATAAAGGTTATGCGAAGGTTGCCTTTTGGACAAATGAAATCTATAATATTAATAGGCAAGGAGATTTCGTGTGACCGATATAAAAATTTTAGTTGCCAACCGATTTTCACCAAACATACCCCATTTGATAGGTATTTCTTTTCAGCTGTCCACCATTATTAACAGATGTGCAGCGTCTGGAACATTTTTTTGAAGTAAAATGCATTTAAATTTGTAACTAACACATACATAAAACACATATTTAAGCTTCAAATAGAAAACTGGTTTATTAAATATGTGTCGAATTGTGAACTGGTTAAAATTTATTAGCATACCTTTAGGCTTTAAAAAAAATTTATTAACAACCCCAGTTATACAAATAAATAAATAACAAATATTTATAATTGAATGAACAAATAAATTTTCCTAGAATTCTGCTAGTAGATATTATTGTTTTTCAAAAGATTCTCCATTTAAATTACTCAATGCACTTTGAAAACAATTTAAAAATATCAAACTGCTTTCTTCAGGCATCGTAAATCGATGATAATGTAATTTAAGCTTAATGTGAGTGAATAAAAAGAAATCAGTGCTGTAGGACGGGTAACCCAGCACTTACATGTTTTAGTCAAAATGATAGGCGATTGTTTTTGAGCCGATTTGTGAGAACTCTGATTGTCCTGGAGGATCATGTTCCTTGCTCACGATTTAAGTTATTTGTTTCTTTGAATTTTTTAAATCGCTCTAAAGAACATAAATAAAACTCGTTCAAATAAGAAACCTAATTAATGGTAAACATATGATTTGATGTATAATTTGCAGTATTGCCAGATCGGAAAACTCAAAAGATAAATCTCATACAAATAACGAATACAACTTAAAAATTTAATAGTTCTAGGAAAAACTCATGATACGTTAAGTTAAGAAGGGAGCCATGGCTTCCTTTATGTATATGAGAAATTCGTTGTCATTAACAAACTTCAAGCTTATTGCCATACACATAATTAAGATGGGTAGATATCGTTGGATAGATGTATAATAAAACTTTCATTCCTGCAAAGGCTGGACAGGTTCTAGGGTCTTCGAAATTTTCTGTCCTCCCAAAGTGATTTCTGCGAATAGGTTGCCTAGCCCGCTAGTCTCCAATTGAGATTCTCTTGGTTGAAAACATCCAAGGTAGAGTCTTTCCCGCCCAGTTTTTGTCAGCAATTTCATTCCCCCATATTTCACAGTATGCTGAAATCCAAATAATTTCATCTGGAGAAGTATTCAATTAGCTCCTTCCATTTGGAGATTACCCCTTATATAACTTTGTCCAAAGTTATTGCCCATTTAAATATTTTCTCATCTCTGGAAGTAACTTTAGTGTATAGGCTTAATAAGGAAGATGAAGCAGTGCTGGAGTGGTCCTTATTATAAAAACCTATGCAAGTTGCATCATTCATAATAGATCCATCCGTATAGCGTTGTAACTTCGCAACTTTATCCAACTTTCTCTGTCACGTTTCTATATACTACTTACATTCACCACCACTTCCACGATTCCACCAGTGCTAAACTAATGTCTGCCATGTTGAAACCCGGTTTTGGATCCAAACTTGTATGGTGCCTGAACATATATTTAGTAATAAACCCTTGTTACCCTTAATCGGTTTGTGGTAAGAGCCACCTAATATTTAATTTTAATTTCGATTGAGTCTATAGATATTATTATCACCAAAACTCTTGTATATATAGGTCACATTTCACCAATGAGCCCTTGAAGCAGAGGTGCTGTATCTTTTGAAGTCGCTTTATATTACTCTTCTCATTCATTGGTGTGTAAATAACTACGACTGTGTGGGTCAGAATGGGTCTAACAATGCGTGTATAGAGCTAGTGTCTTAAATAAGAGCTGGCCCATATACGGCAGGCTTTTGTAAACCTATACCACTATATAATGAGTTCATGCTGATGTTTGTAACTATCAAAAATATTTGACCTGGACGCATCTTTTACTATGCCGATCGATTCAGAATCACTTTCTGAGTCGCTTTATCGGCTGTAGGATGAACAGTATTTAAATTAGTTATAATATGTACACGTTCAGATCTAGTCGCCATAAATATACCATTTATGAGATCGACTTAAATTGCCATATGATCAAAATTATCGTATATATATCGGTCAAATTTGATTTATGTTTGGTTAATACAGCCATTAATCATTTGTCCAAAAACAAAGCCCGTCGGTTAATTTTTAACCATAGCCACAGATTTCTCTCAAATTTGGTTTGTACATTTTTTAATAAGTATCTGTAACAAATTTGGTCATGATCGGTCCATTTTTGGACCTAGTTCCATATAAATATAGAATCCGATATGAATTTTTTTACATCTACAGGCAAACGAATCAATAACAATTGCCACTCAAATTTGTTTTATGTTTATTTTCTACTAGCTATTTTTACCCGGTCTTGCCCGGGATCCAAAGGCCTTTGACTTAAAAATTGGTTCAGGCATTGAGTACTTAGTCCCCACTGAACAAAATCTCCAAAAAAAAATTAACTTTCTCCCAAAAAATTTGTATGGGATTGGGGAATTTTTTATTTAAATTTAAATTTTTTTGATTTTTTAAATCAGAAGTTTTTTTATAAGACGCTACAGCAAACATGCTTCAAAAATAAGCTGCGAAACCGCTTTAAGTTTTTTTTTTTTGAAGTATATTTATTTTGTTAACAACAAATTTAACGGAATCGTGTGCAGTACTTTTAAAAATTGAATTACTTCATTCAATAAGTGATCATCATTGAGCAGAGACGTCAAATTTATAGAAGTTTCAAAAATGGAAAATGGATGCGACGTTTAAAATTGTTCCACAAGGTTGCTTTTAGCAACTGCTTATAGGCCTATTAGGATCAACAGGTGATCATTGCACATACGTAGAACAAATTTATCATAAGACTTTTCACTGAGCTGTGTTCCGCGAGCGCGTTAAGCAGCCACACCCATGCTGACGCGCAATTGTTGTCGACTTATTTTAATTGCCAAAATAAATTTTTCAGATCATTCTGATACTTTAGCTGAGCTGTGCGATCGCGAACGCGTCGCGTCCGCGCACCGAAATGATGTGATTAAAAAGAATACAGAATTTAAATGCGTTTATTGTAAGACAGATATTGAGAGCAGTATTCAGATTTTCACTTAAATAAATATTTAACAAAATTCATGAAATAAAAAAATGGAAAAATTTAAGAATGAATTTGGGGAGTAAGTTAATTTTTATACCCTATACCACTATGTGGTTTGGGTATAATGACTTTGTGCTGCTGTTTGTAACAACCAAAAATATTTGACCTAGACTCATCTTTAATTATACCGATCGAATCAGAATCACTTTCTGAGTTGATTTAACAATGTCCGTCCGTCCGTCCGTCCGTCCGTCTGTGTGTCCATGTAAAGCTTGTAATCAAACTGCAGGTCGCAAATATGAATTTATTTTGATGAAATTTGGTATATAAGCTTTTTGCGGGCCATGGGATGAACGCTATTGAAATTGGTGAGAATCGGTCCATGTTCAGACCTAGCCCCCATACAAATTACCCATATGAAATCGACATAAATTGCCATAAGATCCAAATTGTCATATAGATCTTACTCAAATTGGGTTTGTATGCGTTCATTACATCCACTAATGAGTAGTCCAAAAATGATCCCTTTGACCCCACATAGAGCTGCTTCCCGATCTTCACTTAAATCTATTAAAAAACAAAAATATTGCACTGATTCTTCTCAAATTTTGTTTGTACATATTTTTGAAAAATACAAGAGACTTTACCAAACATGATCAGGATCGGTCCATTTTTGGACCTAGTCCCTTTATAGATATAGCATCCGATATGAACTTTTTCATATCTGCAGCCAAAAAAATTAATAAAAATCCCACTCAAATTTGGTTTTTGCTTATTTTCAATATCCAGTTAGTTGGGCCTAAGAGATAGGGTTTCTAAACGCATGGTATAGGGTATCGGAGAGTCGGTCTAGACCGACTATAATTTTCTTACTTGTTTTATTTAGTTTTTAGAAAAATTGGGGAAATTTTTAATTTCTGTTGGGGACCTTTTTTTAAATTTGGGGAATTTATTCATCGTGAAGTTATTTCCGTGTGTACCAAACTTCAGAAAAATTCGTTGAAAAATTAAAAACCTGTGTAGCGAACAAATACACCAAACAACAGAAAATGAATTATATAGAAAAAGTGAGCGTAAAAGTAGGCGTGGCCGGTAAGAAGCATACGGTGACCTTCGCTGGAGTACAGAGATCGTGCGTACCAAATTTCAGAGAAATCCGTTGAAAAATAAAAATTTTTATATCAAACAAATATACCAGAAAACATAAAATGAATTTTGTACAAAAACTGGGCGTAAGGTACTCAACCGCTTGTGTTATGTTTAAACTTTTGCCTTGGATGCCGCGTTCATCATTGTTAATTATCTTCGTCTTCATTTTGTATGGATTCAAAAGGAATGTTTCGTTTCAAATTCGTAAAACTCAAAGTAGGAATTAAATTAAAATTATTAAAGCGAAATATCCAGGAACCACCCAAAATTGTGTTTTCAAAACATTTTAACTATTTTAGTGATTTTTTTTGAGTAAATATGAATAAATTCGAATAAATAATATTAACTGCAGCCAAACGAAAGGCAAACCCTAACCGAAAAGTTCCGTGGAAACTTAATACCCTATATATGTATATCAAGAAAGCAACATATAACAACAAAAATCCAACCACGAAGTAAAAATTGAGAAAAGAAGATTATGGAAAATATTACCAAAAATTCGGGTATGGCGAAGCGAACGTCAGTGTGGTTCAAATATACAAAGGAATCAACTCTCAAGAAAGAAAATTTTCCTGAAACATTGGATGACGAAACATACGCCAAAGCAGAGTTTCACATGCTTCCGGACTCTTAAAAATATAGTGTTATTTAAGTTGAGCTACTTTTAGAATCAATGCGATAAAGAGTCATTTTCATTTATAACAAGTGAATAAAAAGGAAATTAATTCCCCACTACGGAGCACAGTGGTTAGGCTTCATACATTTCTTGGCAAAAAGTAGAAGGAGTGCTCCTAGAATAATGAAACTTGGCACCGAGTCTTTTTTTTGGTATAATTAAGAAAAATATAAAGTTTCATTAAAATCGGCCACGCCCATCGCCAACCGCCCATACAACCAAAAACAAAAATATTTGAACAAAATTGTAGTAGCCGTATTAAACAAATGATAAAATGAGCATAATTTATAAAAATAACAAGTAATTCAAAGTTTTATTCATCACAGATCATATCTTTAACAATATCATCTAACCCCAAATGTTGTTTATTTGTTTGACGTCTTATATGAATTATGTATGGGTCAGATGATACAAGCAGACGGTGGAAAACATCAGTATTTGTGGAAGTTCTGTTGAATTTTCTAGAGAACATCAACCTGTACCTTCTATAATCTTTATTCCTTGCTTCTTCAGCTTCTTCAGATAAAATTCCAATTAGGAGTACAGCATTGTGCAGGCATGAAATACCAGTTGTATTCTTTAACAAAAAATTCTGCTGTTTCCGTGCAAATTGTTGAAATCTTGTTGTATAAATTTTTTGCCCACATGTAATCATTTGCAGTATTAAGCGAAAACGGTCTATTAATTCTTCTTTAACTCCTATAATATCAGCTACTAATGAGGGATGAGAAAAAATCGCCTGGAGGTGTTGCCATCATTTGAAGTGCCAGATCCTTGTTGCACAAAATCCACTCGTAAGCCCATTTTATCTTTAAATGCAGCCTGAATTCTTTGCTTATTTTCAAGTTCAACCGCTTTATGTTCAGCAGCAATCGCGGACCACTTTTGAAACGGCTTATTATAGGCTATATGCAAAATACACTCCATAAATTTTATTCGGGCATGTAAAGATGAAATACCCAATTTTCAGGCCTCTGTATCAACTGTTTTTTGTAAAATAATTTCTAAATTGTTCATTTCAGAGGGTTTCGACTTACATATATAACAAACGGCTGGTGAAGACGTATTTGCTACTAATTGAGCAGTTTTGCCATCAATCATTGTAAAAAATAAATTGTGTTGAACGCTAAACTTTAGGTCGCTTATTGTGATGTCTGTATTGTGTAGCATCGAAATTTCGGAGTTGATTTTGTTGACCACTGCTATAACTTTTTCTTTAGTTGCCTTAGCGAACTCAAATGAAATTGGGCGGCAATATCGTGTTGAGGAAGGACTTCTGTTACGCCAACATTCCTCGCCAGAACATAAATTCAGATTCAAATTCCACTACTTCGATTTCTTCTTTAGTTATTACTGAATTTTTCGATTTTATGAAATAAGTCAACAAATCAACGTTATGATCAACTTAATTAGTTCTTCAGCTAATTCCGAATAAAGCGCGGAAAATAAACTCATTTTAATTAAATTTATAAATTGCAAGTTTAAAATCTTCTTCTTCTTCTTGTTTTTTGCTATGATTTGGTTTTCATACTTCTTTTATTCGCCCTTTTCTTTAATTAGTTAGTTGTTGCTATTATAATTCGGCTTAAGGAATAAGTATACCTAAAAGTATACTATCGAATTTTTTTTAAATTTATATTGCAATTATCCTGGAATTTTTTTCAAAAATTGATGACTTCTAAAAAGTGCCAATTTATGCCGAGCATTTTTTTTTCATAATATTTTAGAATAAACTCTAAACTTCAATTTTTTCCCAACACAAATTTGTTTTTTCCCAACAAATTTTAACATATGCTGTTTTTCATAGGGTCATTTGCATTTCCGCCTAACTTTAAAACTATTTATCGTATCTAACTGATTCTTTCGGTGAATCCATGACTAAATGGTATGTTTCACTAAAAAAACATTTGAGTAGTAGGAGTGATTTTGTTTTCCATTAATGCAATTAATGCAATGCAATTATTGCCAGATAATCATTATGTGATTTTCTACGGGTTTTCCTAGTAAAAATATTAACTTTTGAATAAAATTGTTATGCATTTCTCTTATTTAGACAATACTCTACGAAACTGCATCATTAATTTTTTGAAAACAGGCAGTCGAAAAATGGACTTTTTGCCACCAAATAACCACTGTGCAGAGTTGCTTTTTTAAGCCTGTTTAACTCCAAGTCATTACGCTGCTCAACCATAAAATTGCTTTCGGAAAATAATATTGAATTTGTTAAAAACGAAATCAATCCAGCAAATATCACACAATTTTGAAAGAAAGTGAAAGCATAACAAAAACACAACGTTAAAATCTTTAAGAAAGATATGTAGATCGAATAGCATCTTCAAATCCCTTAAGATGAATAGTGAAATATTGAATAAAGAAAAAAAATGTTCAAAAACTTGACCTAGAGCTCGAACAAACAATTTATTAATTAACACGCGAAAGGTCGAATAAAATATTGCATCTTATTTATTTTTATGAAATTAAGTTTGAAAAAATTAAATAATATCATATTTGGTCAAAAGCCCATTTTGAATGTTGGGCAACGATACAAAAGCACTGCTACTTCGAGTGCATCCGATGCTCCCTTACAAAAACTTTTAGTAAGCATCGCTTCGTCAGCTACGTTAGAGATAGATTAGAAACCTTTATTGGCTTAAATCCTCAACATACTATAAAGTGGTCATCCAAAGAAAAGGAGAAATATTTTCGCTTTGGATATAATATTCTATATACCGTATTGGTCTAGAGTTTGGATGAGCGTACTGGTTGAGACATTGTTGAAACATCCTTCCATATCAATAATATAGTTAAAGATAGAAAAGATAGGCGATTGTTTTTGAGCCTATTTTGTAATATTTATTGCTCACGATTTAATTTCTCCATGAGTTTTTCAAGTCACCCTAAAGAACACAAATACAACTTGTACAAATAAGAAAACTTACGGAAAACATATGCCACTTAAATCAACAAAAATACGATTTAATGGATAAATTGCGGCATTGTCAGATCGGAAAACTCATACTATAGCTCTCGTACAAATATATACAACTAACATATGCAATAATCCTAGGAAAAATAGTATCACGTTAAGTTAGATTGCCATGGCTTGTTGTATGATCTAGATTATTCCGGTTTCTTTTCTTTACATCAGAAATTCATTGCCAGCATCAAAGTTCAAGCTTATCTCCATAGGCTTTATTAAAGTGGGTAGATATCGTTGCACAGATATAAAGCTTTCATTTTTGCAAATGCAGGACAGTTACCATGTTAGTATCCTAAGGTCTTGTATAAATAAATAAATAAACATTTGTTAAAATAAAATAGTTTATTGGTGAAAAAATCAATATTTTAGCCAAAACACAATTTAAAACAAAAGAGTTCTTATACAACTTTAAAAAAAATTTTAAAATTTTTTAGAGCTGAAATTAATTAAGTCTTGAGATTAATTAGCCCGAAAAATAAAATCTCATAAATAATAATATTGGTCACAAAATAAATCTTTTCAATTAAGTCTAATTAAATATTTAATTTTGAGTTTATTTGCTCAATTTCATGCAGCGATTTTTGTACGCTTATTAAGATATCCCATTTTTTTGTAGGCAACCTCTGTTTCGTTTATAGTGAACTTGCTAAGGTTTAGTTCGAAGAACAAAAAAAAGGAAAGAAAGATACAGCAGCTTTGAATTGTATGCTTAGAAAAATTGGAGATGACCAAAAATTAAACGAAGAAGTGTTTGACCTAAAAAGGGAGATGAAAAATTTGGATTTAAAAATATGTCAAAAAATCTTTTATTAAACGTATAAAACAGCTTTTTAGTAATTCTAAGTTCAAAAGTTAATAAAAAAATCCAATACAAGGTTGGTTAAATTTGGAGCACTACAAACAGTAGGGTTATTATTTCTTTTAGCTATACCCAATTATTTTGCTAAGAGCATTCATACCACAAAAACGTCTTTTGCAATCCGAAAGACTTTTCAGTCTGGGTGTTTTGGGCAAAATAGATATACCCAAATATTTTGCTAAAGGCCTTCATACCACTAAAACGTCTTTTGCAATCCGAAAGACTTTTCAGTCTGGCTGTTATGGCTAAAAAAAATTAGATAAATTACACATAGTGCCATGTTATCGACTACTGATTCCATTGTTTTTAGTTAGAAAAATGTAAGACTTATCGATCGGTAAGCCTTTCGGTTTGCGTAGCTATCCTGTCCCAGATTTGGAAAGAGAGTTGCCATATCATACAACAAAAATTAAAAATACGGTCTTCAAAAATAGCTTTTTCCAGCTAAGAGATCCTCTAGGGACATTTAAACAATAATGCTTAATACACCACCTTCTTTTTTTGAGTAAAAGAGTTATTTCAAAGTCATAAGAAAGTTAAAATTTTTACATTTTTATAAAAATATGTATAATTTCTGGATTGCATTCAGAAATTAAACTTCTGAATTGCGGACAAACATTGTATTTATTGTATTTGTTCTTAAAGTGACCTGGGCACGGGAACGTTATTTGTTAAAAGAAATGCAGGATAGCAAAGAAAAGTTTTCTGCTTTTAATTTTTTTTTATACTGGGATGACATTAAAAAAACAGGAATTAACAACTGTAAGGGAAAATATAAGAGTCTTCTAATAGAAAATATTTCAATTTCTTATCGACTAAAAATATTATGAAAGGGATAGTTTCAAAATTGTTCACTTATGTGTTATAATAGAAACATACAAACCAAACTTGGATAGGGACTACTTTATAGGGGAACTACTTTCTTTATGCCTTTCTTTATTTGTCGAAATTGTAGTGTATTAATTAAAATTTGAAACATAAATTTCAAAGAAAGAAATCAATGCGAGTCCGATCACAGTGGAGATGTGTAAAAATCTACACCTTTTTCAATTGTATTTCAGAAATTATCAAATGTATTTTAGAAAACATCAACTGTATTTCAGAAAGTATCAAATGTATTTCAGAAAATATCAATTGAATTTCAGAAAATATCTATAGAAATTCAGAAATAAAAAGTAGTTTACCCTACAACACCGAAAAGTTATTATTGTTTCTATTAGTGATTTGGAGGCGCAGAAAATGTTTAGCAATATTTGGACTTATTTGTTATGCACTGGAAAATAAACTATCAAGGGCGGTCTTTTAATCGAAAGAAGACGAGGACTTTATTTGTTAATCAGCTACAATATAAACACCAGAAATGCAAAAGGCCATAACTACGAAAAGTTAAAAATTGCCTTTTTGAATTTTAGTTACGGTTTTTTACTTAAAAACTTCTATTTTACCATAAATTTGTTTTCGTAAATAAAAATCCATCTTTATTTTTCAGCTTGATTCTAAAATTTGGGTATTAAGTTTAAAGTAGTTTTTGTTTAATAATGTTTTTTGCTTCTCCTGAAAAAAAAATAAAAATATTAGTTACGGTCTTTTACATTTCAGGTGACGATATGTAGTTTTCAAGAAATATTACAAACCCAGTGTAATACTTAAAGAAGTATGTCTTTATGTAGCGTTCTGACTATTTTTCTGTGACTCAATTGATATGTTCTGAAATTCAATTCATATTTTCTGAAGTAAATTTAATAATTTCTGAAATACATTTTATGTTTTCTGAAATACATTTGATATTTTCTGAACTACATTTGATAATTTCAGAAATACATTTCATGTTTTCTGAAATACATTTGATGTTTTCTGAAATACATTAGATAATTGCTAAAATACATTTGATGTTTTCTGAAATACATTTAAAATTTTCTGAAATACATTTGATGGTTTCTGAAACACATTTGATAATTTCTGAAATACAGTTGATATTTTCTGAAATACATTTGATAATTGCTTAAACACATTTGATAATTTCGGAAATACATTTAATATTTTCTGAAATACATTTGATAATTTCTGAAACTCAAGTGATATTTTCTGGAATTCAATTGATATTTTCTGAAATATAAATGATACTTTCTGAAAATCAATTGATTCTTTCTGAAATACAATTGTTTATTACTGAAAAGCAATTGATGTTTTCTAAAATTCAATTAATACTTTCTGAAAGTCAATTGATGTTTTCTGAAATACAATTGATACTTTCTGAAAATCAATTGATGTTTTCTGAAATACAATTGATACTTTCCGAAATACAATTGATATTTTATGAAAATCAATTAATACTTTCTGAAATTCAATTGATGTTTTCTGTAATACAATTGGAAAAGGTGTAGTTATTAAAAAAACACCTAAGTTTGTTTTCGACTTCTTCAAAGTTTTCCCAGCATTTAGCTTTTTAAACTCACAGCACACTTAGCGGTTCTACTTAAAAGTTTGTGAACATGTTAAGCTCACAGCACACCTAGCGGTCAATAGCTTGAATATTTAAAACTAATGAAAAAGATTTCTGATTTTGCTAAACAGACAGCGAACTCGGCGGTTCTGCTTTCTAAATACACCAATACACTTACATATACCTCACACCGATTTTCCCTTACCCTGTTTTTGTGATTGTATTGTGAAATTGGATTTTACCGCCCTTCCCCCCGCCTGAGCGCATAGATGTTTACAGATCAAAAACATTTGTGATATAAATGGAGCATAAAATGTTTAAAAATAATACGGAATTATTTTAAAAATTAAAAAAAAAAGTTTTTCTTTGCTCATAAAAATATAAAAAATTATGCAGACGAACCTGACCAACATATTTACCATTAGAAAAAGTGAGAAAGTATTATTATTAATAATTGTGGGGGGGTGGGCAAATAGCAGTCGTGACAGACATGACAACAAAGTGACATCATTTTAGAGGATGTTTGTAAAACACTGAAAAGCTCTAAAATTATTTGTAGGACAAATAAGAAGCAGTTGTTTATAGTTAATATAAGAGCAAGTTTATTAATAGAGCATGAATTCTAAAATAAATTATAGTAAAAAGAAGTATTTTGTAATGTGACAGACATGACACTGCCTTTATTTTCCAAATTACTTAATTAGACTTTTCCTTCCTTACTGAAAAAATTGGGACTATAAAAATTTTCGAAAATTCATCTAACAAACTATTGTCATATTTTCATACCCTTTTCTTTGAAATGGCATCAATAAAAATTATTTAAATTAAAATTTTAAAATTGGACCTAAGATTGACCTTTGCATGGAATTACTCATTAGTAAGTCAGTGATGAGCGCAACTACAGTAATGATAATGGAAATTTTAGGGCAATTTATATCGATGGTATGGGAGCATTCGCTTGGGGGCTAAAAACTGAATATGAACTGATTGGCCTCTAGCTAATCTTATATGTCATATTTCATTAGTTGCGAACTTTAGCTTCCATGCACCATTACGGACATCAGGACATCTACACAGAAATTAAAAGTTCAATTATATTTTGGTAGTTACAAATATATAAGATATATATAGTGTAACATATTGAAAAGCATTTATTTAGCTTTAGGGAATATTTTATAGATTTTGAATGAATAGTCGCAGATTGAGGTCCAGCGTTCTTCAATTGATAGAACAAATTAATATTCTAAACGTAACGCCATCCCGAGAAAAAGTTTATTATTTTTCTTCATAGAGTTTAAAATTAAATTTTTAAAAAGTTATAACCCTAGTAACCACATAAAGGGATTACTCTTGCACACATACTCAAATTTACTAATTAAAAATGCGTGTTCATTGGAATTTCAGTTTTGCTCCATTAAGTACTCAATTTAAGTGTTTACAGAAAACCAAAAATATAATGTTTTCCAAAGAAGCCTTTAAATAAACCTTTTATGTTTATTATGTGAATTTTTTCAATAACTGTAAAATTAGTTTTTTGTTTAATTTCCCTTCACCCCATCCCAATTCACCAGCAATATCAATTGATCTATTAACCATATTAACTAATGACACTTTTTGTTATAAAATTTTATTTAAAAAAAATGTATGTCACATTTCACAACACTTTTCTGAGCATGTTTCTTATTACTATACAAAATTTTTTATCAAAATCCAAAATGCAATCATTTTGTCTATACACGCATATTACTAAGATTTATTTTTACTTTCTGCCCATCTTAAAAAAAATGCATATTTTTTATAAATTTAACAAAAATATCTAATACTTTCAAATATTTTTATACACATACTTATACATTGAAATGAACTTAACATTTGCTTTATCTACTTTCATGACATTACGACTGGCATTTTGTTTATGTATGTATATAATTTCGATGATATTAAAAATAAATTTCAAAATATTACAAAAAACTACAAGTATACATTGAAAATTTGTTTAACTAGAAATAAAAAAAAAAGAAATTGTTTGACTGACACTTAAAACATTGGAATTACTTTTTCGTATAAAATAAAAAAACAACACTGATATTAAAAAAAAAACTTGTATAAAAAAACACGTTGTTAAAGTTTGATTTTTACTATATATATAAATTGGAAAAATAGTCTTTACCTGTAACATATTGAATGCTTTATTAAGTGTCACTATATACTAAACTCTATACTCTGATAATGCTTGCCTTAAAAAAAATCATTTTACATTTTTACTCTAAATACAAGTACTGCAGTTATGTACCGTACTGTAGTCACTTATGCAAATGCTACTAAATATTTTATATTACTCTTACGTACCATGTAGTGTAGATAAATATCAATGTTTAATATTTAATATATATACAGATACATGTTCATATATTTATTTAAAGTAGCTGTAGTGTATTCATGTTCATTTTGTTTTTTTTTTTTTTGGTTTTTTTTAAACTGTAATTTCTGAAGATTTATCTCTCTGTGAGTTTAGTAAGTACTATATTAAGGATATTTGTTATATACATTCACACATATTAAAAAAAAAAAAACTAAAGTTTTCGTAATATTTCGAAAAATTAAATATCAACTAATGACTTAACTAGCTCGTTAATACGAAAAATGTTAGAAATATTAATATTGGACTAGAATCATTGGCTTATCTTTCATACTTTAAGTGTTCGTTGTGATAATTGAATTCGTTCCCTGAGTTGGCTTGATATATTAAATTATTATTGTGAACTTTTCAATCTCATACATAACTTTTAAGACCAAAAGATAACACTATAATACTTTTTTACGTAAATAAAAACATGTGAGAAAATTATAGTTGATCTACACCGACTATACGATAGCCTATGCATGCATTTAGAGGTCCAACTAATTTGATAAGGAACATAAGCACAAACCAAATTTGTGTGGTATTATTATTAATTTTTTGTCATCGGATATGAAAAAGTTCAAAAAATAGACCGATCCTGACCACATTTGGTAAAGTCACTTATTTTTTGTAAAAACATATACAAACCAAATTTGAATAAAATCTGTGCAATATTTTTATTTTTTGATATATTTAAGTGAAGATCGGAAAGCAGTTCTATATGGAGCCCATGACGAAGAATTGTCATATGGGGTTTATTTTGGGTGTAATAAACGCATACAAACCCAATTTGACAGAGATCTATATGATATTGTGGATGTTATGGCAATTTATGTCGATTTCATTGGGGTCATTTGTATGGGGACTAGGACTGAACAAGAACCGATTTTCACTGATTTTAACAGTGTTCATCGTATGGTCGGTAGAATTTCATATACAAAATTTCATCAAAATACATTCATATTTGCGATCTGTAGTTTGATTACAAAGTTTGCATGGACATACATACGGACAGACGGATGGACGGACGGATGGACGAACGGACTGACTTCGCTAAATCGACGTAGCAAATAACTTTGAGTTACGAACATCAGTACAAACTCATTATATCCTGACCACATATCGGATCCCATTTTTATATTGTGGCAAAGTTTAAAAATGGACCGATCATGACCATATTTGGCAAAGTTAGTCAACTCAAAGTGAGTCAACTCAAAATTTGCAAATTTTCAGTAGAGGCAACAAACGGTTTTTTTTAATCTTATATGTATATAAAATTCTTCTGTCGCGGTGTTTGTGGTAAAATTCCGCCGAAACGGTTCGACCGATTCTCATGAAATTTTGTGCGCATATATTCTGAGAATCGGACAATGTCTATTTTTTTTTGATAGGGCCACTGGGAGGCGTACCCCCCATACAAAGTGAACTTTTAAAATCAGATATCTGGAGTACTATGATAGCCATAAGTGCCACGCCCACTTGAGATATCAAAAAAATACCTGTTGTCGGTTTCGGAGATCTACCCAACATTCACACAAAATTTTATGAGAATCGGTCAAGCCGTTTCGGAGGAGTTCAATTACAGAGACCGCGACACGAGAATTTTATATATAAGAAGTTATACTCCTCCTTTGTTTGTTTTTCATTTTATTTTTTTGTTTAGAGCGATTTGACTGCAATTCAGAATGTATGTATGTTTTATCATAGGAAATTTTTGTAAGTATAAATGGACCCGATAGGTGGCGCTGGGGTAAAGTCATTTCGAATAATCTTATTTATGGTGCGATTTTACTGAAACTAAGAATGTACATATATGTATGTTAGATGATGCCAAAAATTTTTTTGTTGGACCCGGTAGATGGCGCTGGCGTCGAAAATTAATGAGTTGTAAAATTTATTTAAATTTTATAAGTTACAAAATTCACAAACGTTTTTATATACAAATATTCTAACCAAAAAGGGAGGAAAAATTGCATTGACTATTGCTTTATCCGGAATAGCCGCAACATTATTGCATGGTGGTTATACAGCTCATTCAGCACTCAAATCACCGTTAAATGTACAAACGAATGAGAATACCGTATTAATATAAAAAAAAAATCCGGTATGGCAAAAGTTCTGCAAAAATGCAATATTATTATTTGGGATGAATATAACATGGCTTACAAACATTCCTTAGAAGCACTACATAGAACTTTAAAAGATTTGAAAGACTTTTTGGTAGAGCTCTCATTTTATTATCCATGATCCAATGGCTGACCAGTTTTCAAAACAACTACTTGGTTAAGCGAAAGAACTGTTTAAGCCGCAAAAAATTTCGATGTCGATAATTTTAATGTTATTATTCAGGACATGATTGATTCCGAAAGTGTTATTTCAAATCTATGGATAGTGTTGCTGAAGAAAATGAAGCAGTCAATTATCCAACAGAATTTTTGAATTCACTTGATGTACCCGATCTACCTCCACATTTATTTAAATTAAAAGTTGGTTCTCCAATACTTTTGCTACGTAACCTCAACGCTCCGAGACTATGTAATGGCACCAGGTTAATTGTTGAGAGGATAATACTCAATGTTATTGAGGCCACAATTCTCAAAGGCAAATTTAAAGGGGAACATATCTTGCTGCCAAGAATTCCTAACATTCCTACCGACACACTGATAACATTCAAAAGATTGCAATTTCCGAACAGATTGGGCTTTACCATGACCATCAATAAATCTCAAGGACAATCATTGCAAATATGTGGTTTGGACCTCGAAAACAGTTGTTTTTCCCGTGTCGGAAAGCCAGCAAATTTATTAATTTACTGGCAGAATAAGGCAACTAAAAATATTGTTCACTCTTTTTAGAATTACAATGATAGAAATATATTGGTCATTTTTATACATAAGTATGTTACAATAAATATTTATTTTAATTTTCATAAATAAAACATGGTTTTTCTTTAACAGTTTTAATGCACAAACGTTTTTTTATATAGATATATACAGATTCTAACTAAAATTTAAAATTCATTGAGGGCAAAACAACGTTTGCCGGGTCCAGCTAGTATTTACTATAAAATTTAAAAACAGTTGTTTCATTGTAAAGAATTGCGAATAATAAGTATAGGCAGTAGCTTTTGCGATTTTTTCAGTGACCATCAAAAATAACAAGTTTTTTGGGTGGAACTCAAAATATGTCTTTTTAGTGGATTCTAAAGAAGCTACTCTTATAACACAAAGAGGGTTACAACTGTATTTTTTTTTTTGCGAAAGACTAGAAAAATCGATGTAAGATTTTTACAGCGGATAGATATGACCACTGTGTATCGTTTTCTTGCAAAAAGTGAAAATTGAAAAATTTGGGTTGACTCACTTTAGAGGTACAGTTGCGATATATAACCTAACCATGAGAATAATTGGGCGATATATTTGTCTTTAAATGGATCAAAGTGAAGATAGGAAAGCAGCTTTTTATGAGGACTATGCCAAGAATGATCCTACAGGGTTTACTACTGATTTATGGTTGTATGTATGCATATATACGTACACTAAATTTGACAAATATCATTGTGATCATATGGACCTAATGACAATTTAAGTCGAATATTCCCTGATCACCAATGTCAATGGCGAAAGCTTTTTTTTTATTACTTATTACTTCATTTTATTTTTAAACAATACAATACTTTATAAAGCCTCATCGCCATTAAGGCATTGTAGAGAGCTTATATACAAAATTGAATCAAAATATACAGGGTGGGCCAAAAATCACATTGGGTTTAAAAATTTAACTTTTTTGTTTATAATTTTTTTTTATTTTTTTTAGATTATAAAATAAACAAAATGGAAATTTTTTACACTAATGCCGTTTTCTTTTCTGGCAAATAGTATAGAATTTCATTTGCACTTTTTCGAAAAGTGTATTTTTTTATATATTCTGAATTAAGAGTAACCTTATCTTATACATCAATCGAAAGGTCTCAAAGTGGAGCCCTCGCAAATCGCAAAAATTTGCAGTCATTGACTTTTTACAGGTCGTTGTGCGAGAACATTTCCTCATTGTTCCCCTCTTTTGAATATGACTTCAAAGAGGATAATAATCAAAATTTTTTCCATCTTATGAACACAGTTCTTTGAGACCCTTCGCTTGATTAATAAGATATGGTTGCTCTTAATTCAGAATATATAAAAAATACACTTTTCAAAAAAATTGCAAATAAAATGTGACATTTTTTGTTAGAAAAGAAAACGGCGTAAGCATGGAAAATAATGTCACTTAATGTCACCGCCGTTTTCAGCTTCACATTGGTGGGCTCGTTTTAGATCAATGTCCATAACATTTTCCAAAATTTGTGGCTGTAGCGTTTGAATTTCTGCAACAATATTGGCCTTGATTTCAGGGATTGTCTCGGGCTTGTTCATATATGTGACCTTCTCCGAGAAAAGGGACCTAGTGTGTCAAAAAACGGGTTGTGTCAAAAACGGTGGATTCTGGTACCTAAAAAGGTGTAGAAACTTTAAATGCGTTTTTTTCTCAAAACTTAATTTTCACACACTATGTCCCTATTCTCGGAGAAGGTCACATATATTTGCTCCTTAATATAATCTTAAAGAAAATAGTGCTTACAAATCTGGCGAATGCGCTGGCCAAATAATTTCTGCAAATTATTCGCTATCCGAAAATTTGCCTTAGAAGTGCTATTGTATCTCGGGTAGTATGGACAGTGACTCCATCCCACTGAACCCAGATCTCAGGTCTGTTTTCAAGAGCAGGACGCAGACATGTTCTTTCATAAGCTGATACCGCTCTCCGGAGGTTACAGCACTTCCATCTTCATTTTCGAAGAAGTAAGGTCCAATGATTCAGATGTAATGCCACATCATACTGTACACCCAATGGGGTGCAAGTGGCATTGATGAATGGCTTTTTAGTTGTCAGAACCCTAGAACCTACAGTTATGCTTATTTTATTAACAAAACCATTCATAATCAGATTTTCAATAGAGTTGATTTAATTTCTGGCCAACTGTTTAATTCTAAAAATGCGCCGTAGTGGCCTACGAGACATTCCTAGCTTAGCAGAATGCCTTCTGGTAGACGTTTCTTGTATTTCGTTAACACTTTGTTGTACACGTTCAATATGTTCCGCAGTGAGAATTAAACGTAGTCTTACGGAGCCATGTTAGTGGTAAAGATCAACTAAGCAACGAATCATTGCTTCAAAGGCCGAAATTCTGACGCTAAAATGGCGACGATATGCACTTTGCATTAAAATAATTGATCGCTTGACAAATGATAAGTCCACGGTTTATTAAAGTCATAAATTACAAAAGTTTTGTTATCATTGCACATCCTTCACGAAAACCATGTTGAAAAAGTTACATTAGTGATGATACTGTGTGACAAAGAGGAACAGTAAGACATTTTTCGAAGAGCTTGCGAATCGCACTTAATTTTTCTACACGCCTATAGCTTATAATAGTTGACTTGTTACCTGATTTTAATAACGGAATTATGTAAGATTCTTTCCAAGATTTAGGAAAGTCTTTTGCATAGGGATTCATTCATTCATTTGAAAAAAAAGTTCACCAATTCCAATGGCTATCATCATATGGGCGACAAACGATGCTTCTAAATCGATCGGTACAATAAAATTTGGGTGCAGGTGAAGTATTTTTGATAGTTAGAAGCATCAGTATACGAGTATATTTATTATTCGTTTTCATTATGTTGGTTGGCATCGCTGTTGGGACCAATGAAGTATTGTTGGGTAAGAAACACAAAAAACTGTATGTGAGTGCAGAAGGTGGGCAAAACTGAACAGTATGGTTAGCAACAAATTCGGTTGTTACATTCGTTTTCTCTGCTCTATGGAATTTTGACCACACTAATAATGTCGGACTGTTTATTTTTCAAAACATCTCGGTTATATTTTCCAAACAAATTGATATACTTAATCAATTTGTTAGCTACTAACCCCATAATATCAGCGTTAATTATTATAACCTATACCACTATGTGGTCAGGGTATAATGACTTTATGCTGATGCTTATAACTACCAAAAATATTTGACCTAGACCCGTCCTTTATTATACCGATTTAGCGATGTCCGCCCGTCTGTGTGTTCATTAAACCTTGTAATCAAACTACAGGTCGCAAATATGTATATATTTTGAAGAAATTTAGTATGTATATTAGCTTCTATCGGTCACATGTTCATGTTTAGACCTAGTCCCATACAATGACTCATAAATTGCCATAATATCCAAATTATCATATAGGTGTCGGTCAAATTGGGTTGGTATATGTTTATCACATCCATTAATAAGTAATCCAAAAATAAATCCTATAGGACAATTCATTAAATCTATCAAAAAACACAAATATTTCACAGATTTTTGTCAAATTTGGTTTGTATATGTTTTTGCAAAAAATAAGTGACCTTAGTGACCTAGTCCACATATAAAATAGCATCCAATATGAAATTTTTCATATCCGAAGGCAAAAATTTTAATAACAATGCCACTCAATTTTTCTTTATGCTTATTTTCTCTATCTAATTAGTTGGATCTAAAAGATATGGTCTCTAAACGCATGGTATTGTGTAGTCGGCCTAGACTGAATATAATTTTTATACCCTATACCACTATGTGGTTTGGGTATAATGACTTTGTGCTGCTGTTTGTAACTACCAAAAATATTTGACCTATACCCATCTTTTATTATACCGATCGAATCAGAATCACTATCTGATTCGATTTAACGATGTCCGTCCGTCCGTCCGTCCGTCCGTCCGTCCGTCTGTGTGTCCATGTAAACCTTGTAATCAAACTGCAGGTCGCAAATATGAATATATTTTGATAACATTAGGTATATAAACTTTTATCGGCCATAGAATCAACGCTGTTGAAATTGGTGAGAATTGGTCCATGTTCAGACCTAGCCCCCATACAAATGACCCCTATGAAATCGACATAAATTGCCTTAAGATCTAAATTGTCATATATATCTTACTCAAATTGGGTTTGTATGCGTTTATTACATCCACTAATGAGTAGTCCAAAAATGATCCCTTTGGGACAACTCTTAGTCAAAGGCCTCATATAGAGCTGCTTCCCGATCTTCACTTAAATGTATCAAAAAACAAAAATATTGCACTGATTCTTCTCAAATTTTGTTTGTATATATTTTTGCAAAATATAAGTGACTTTACCAAACATAGTCAGGATCGGTCTACTTTTGGGCCTAGTCTTCTATAGGTATAGCATCCGATATGAACTTTTTCATATCTGCAGCCAAAAAAATTAATAAAAATCGCATTAAAATTTGGTTTATGCTTATTTTCTATGTCCAGTTAGTTGGGCCTATAGATAGGGTATCATGTAGTCAGTCTAGACCGACGATAATTTTGTTACTTGTTTTACTTGTTATACCCTATACCACTATGTGGTTTGGGTATAATGACTTTGTGCTGCTGTTTGTAACAACCAAAAATATTTGACCTAGACCCATCTTTAATTATACCGATCGAATCAGAATCACTTTCTGAGTTGATTTAACAATGTCCGTCCGTCCGTCCGTCCGTCCGTCCGTCCGTCTGTGTGTCCATGTAAACCTTGTAATCAAACTGCAGGTCGCAAATATGAATATATTTTGATGAAATTTGGTACATAAGCTTTTATCGGCCATGGGATGAACGCTATTGAAATTGGTGAGAATCGGTCCATGTTCAGACCTAGCCCCCATACAAATTACCCCTATGAAATCGACATAAATTGCCATAAGATCCAAATTGTCATATAGATCTTACTCAAATTGGGTTTGTATGCGGTCATTACATCCATTAATGAGTAGTCCAAAAATGATCCCTTTGGCCCCATATAGAGCTGCTTCCCGATCTTCACTTAAATCTATTAAAAACAAAAATATTGCACTGATTCATCTCAAATTTTGTTTGTATATATTTTTGCAAAATAAAAGAAACTTTACCAAACATGATCAGGATCGGTCCATTTTTTGACCTAGTCCCCATATAGATATATCATCCGATATGAACTTTTTTATATCTGCAGCCAAAAAAATTAATAAAAATCCCACTCAAATTTGGTTTTTGCTTATTTTCTATGTCCAGTTAGTTGGGCCTAAGAGATAGAGTTTCTAAACGCATGGTATAGGGTATCGTATAGTCGGTCTAGGCCGACTATAATTTTCTTTCTTGTTAAAATTAAAATAGTTTTAAATTTGTATTATTAGCTCTTTCTGTGAGAAATTTTAGATAATAACGGTAAAATTCATTTATATACTAATGATTTGCAATTCTTGCATTATAAACAGCTATTTAATTATCTGGCGTTAATTTGAGTCCAACTAAGTGGATGTCGTTATAAAGAACTACTTTTCCACTGCACTAATATATGTTAAAATAATTCTGTCCTGCAATAGTTGGGATTCTCAATTAATGAGAGAAAAAAGGAAACCATACATAAAGTAATTTTATAGCCAGAATCAGAAAATTATTAAAAAAGAAAACATATCAATCGAAGAATTAATTGTTAATTTAATGAATAGAAAAATTACGAAAACTTATTAAACTAGAAAAAAATGAATGTTATATTAATTTCAACTCTTTCGTACGAAAAATAATAAAAGACTACGTTAAAACTTCCAGTTGAATAGTAAATAAATATTAAGTAACTCGTTCTTAATATGAATCATTTTTATTTTGTTTTAGTAAAAAATATCTATTTTAAATCAAGTGCCTTAAAATTATTTATTTTTTATTTAAAAAAAAGATTTTTATTTTCGACTTTTCAAAAAAAAAAATAATAATAATAATCTCAAAAAGCTGAAAATTGTTCATGTTAGTATTTGATATAACAAAAAAAAAAAAAACTCGTTAGATTTGATTAAAATTTATATATAGTATATAAAGATATTTGTATTTAAGCCTGCCATTATCTTAGTAGTAGTTGTAACTCCTTTAGATATCTATATTAAGATGTGATTTTAAAACTATTTAACATAACAAAAGGTATGTATTAGTATTTGTATTTGTATTTTTTTAATATTTATATAGTAAATATTTTGTGTTTTTAATGTTTTGATTGAAAAATTAATTAAAAGGCAAGAAACTTATACTTAAAAATTCCAAGAAAAAATTTTTTTTGAATTTCTACGAAACAATAAAAATCAATAAATATCAAAAAAAAATTCGAGCTACAATTGTCGACAAAACGTAGATTGTATAACATTTAATAATAATAACACTCATACGCTTCTGGTTACATCGACCATGTCCACTTTCACGTTCTTTAGATTGATTGAAATTTTTTCTAAAAATGTTTCTTCCGGTCGTGTTTTATCATATCTAACTTCTTCAACAATAAATTTTTTAATACTTTAACTTTTATTATTTCATCATAACTTATCTCCCTGTCGATATATAGATAATTTTGGTTCTGATTGAAAAATCACGAAAGCGATTGATTGATGACTGTTCACATTCAAAACCAGTTTCTCTAATAAATGGGTGATATTAATAGTGTTAATCATTATGAGTATTCTTAAAAAAATTTTTTTTGTTTGACGTCAAACAAACGCTTTAACATTGAAATCTAAATATTATTATTTTTTTATAAAAATAAAAAAATCTTATTTTCGATCTTTATCATTTTAATGATTGTTTTTGAAATTATTCAGGCTCAAGATCAAATGTTTTTACTTTAAATAAAGCAAAAACATTGACACATTTGTTTCAAAAAATTGATCTATATTCTGCATGGCAGGTTATACAGCTGTTTCAGGAAGAGTCACCAACCCTCATAAGTAACCAAAAGCTTTATTTAAAGTAAAAACATTTGATCTTGAGCCTGAATAATTTCAAACTCAATCATTAATATATAAATAAATCTGAAAATGGAATTAA
Organism: Cordilura impudica; assembly: GCA_963682025.1. Classification (NCBI taxonomy): domain Eukaryota; kingdom Metazoa; phylum Arthropoda; class Insecta; order Diptera; family Scathophagidae; genus Cordilura; species Cordilura impudica. The sequence continues at coordinate 112,889,235 of OY821519.1, forward strand.
GAATTTGTAAGTAGGAAATACTTATACTCACCTAATTTCAAAAATTCACCAGTTATTAGAATTGACCCACAGGGTGAACATAGGCAGTGTTTTTTATTTAAAGTGGAAATGGTACATATCATACAAATGGAGTTTTTAATAGAATTTAAAACAAACAAAAATCCATGGTTTACATACAGAATAAGACATTAAATGGATCAGAAATATCTGGCTTATTCACGATAGTAGCACCTTAAAACAACACAACTACGTGATGAATATTGTAAAAATATTTTAAGTAAAGAAACTAATAAAAATACAAGACAATCTAAGGCAAATTTCTACGCTGAAAAATTCTCTTCAGCTCTTGGTTCAAAAAAAATATCGAAAACGATAAGAGAAATTGATATTGGCGAAACTAAGAGCAATGAATCTGAGACATCTGATTCTGATACTATCAACGCAACATTTGTGAATATTCCTATGGTTGAAGCTGACATCAATTTTTACAAAAATTATATTAATAATCATGCAAATTTTTCCAGTAATGAATTTTCTTTCGCCTGTGTAACCAACTCTGATAATTTCAACGTTGGAGCTAAATCTCTTTCCACCGAGCCACTTCTTTAGACTGCTTTATACTGCTTCTTGGTCTCCAAAGAATTGTAATGGATCCATGTTTCATCCACAGTTACAAAACGCCGCAAAAACTCATTCAAATTGCGGTTAAACAACTCCAAACAATCCTTTGAAGTTGTCACACTGCAGACAGCTTTCTTAAACCTAACTTATCATTTAAAGTTGAAACCACACTGCCATATGAAATACCTATGGCATCAACAATCTCACGCACTTTTACACTTCGATCGGCCAACACCATATCGTAAATTTTTTCGACATTTTCGGATGTTTTGACCTCAATTGACCGTCATTTGGATTTGTGCGACCACAACGAAAGTCAGTAAACCACTTTTTTACCATTAAAATCGATAGTGTAGAGCCCCGTAGTATTTATCAAGCTTTACCTTGGTTTGATTGACGGTTTTATTTTCGCAAAAAATAATGTTTAATGAGCACTCGAAAGTAAATGACGGAATTTGCTCAAAATTTTACAGTAGTCTATTAACAGGTGGTACTTGATGGGAGCAGTGTTGCATTTCATATAACTATGAGGGAAGTTCGAAAAGTCACGGATGTATTGATCCGCCCTCGTTCATCACTGTAAAGTACGAATGTATGCAAATGATATTCAACTTTACATCAGCTGAAATGCATCTGATATTGAACAATGTGTAGAAACTCTGAACCAGGAATTACAACAAGTTATTCAAAAAGGACCTACTGCAGAAGATACATTACCTAGCATATATTTAAATAATCAACTGATAGCCATTGTAAATTCATCAAAAATTCTTCAATAGAAGCCTCACATGGACTGAACGTATTAATTACGCTTGTGGAATAACGTTTTCAATGCTCAGAACTCTTTGGTCTACATGACAATGCACTCTTGTCAAGATTAGAATACTTCTTGCTAGAACTTATTTAATGGCAATTTTAATGTATGGAGGCGAATTATTTTCAAAATCTGATGCTTTAAGTATTGAAAAACTAAATCGTATATTCAAAAGTATCCTTTTCTAGATCAAATAGAGGCAAAAGGACTATTCCGCTTAGACACAGTAGTTTAACTTCAGAATGGCAATTCTATATTAATGCAATTTGTCTTTGGAATTTGGTCTCTCACAGCATACAAATTATTAGTAGCGCCTAAATTTTTAAGAGAAAATTACTTAATTTCTATTCTATTAATTTGCAAAATATATTAATATTAGATTTAAAAATTGTTATTTTTCCAAGTGCATAATTCTATACTGCAATAAGAGATTCTCATTCTTGTGAGTAGAATTTCAAATAAATAAATAAAACAAAAAATTAAATTAAATAAAATAAAGGTAGACAGTATCGAACCAATTGGTTGAGACAAATTTAACACTCTTTCTTGTTCTTTTTGGTTACCATCATATATTACCGACCTTTTTTGTACACCAAAAAAAAATTGGAGCAGGAGTGCCACAAGGTAGTATTCTGGATCCAATATTATATGTATTATATACAGCGGATATACCATTGCCAATCAAAAAAAAAGTAGGTACCTTTGCTGATGATGCTTGTATTTTATCAATAGGAAACGATGAAATAGAATCGACTAGAAATTATCAAGCAGCAGTTGATACGATAGTTTACTGGACAGAAACTTGGAGAATAAAACTAAATGAAAGCAAATCAATTCACGTTGATTTCACAAACAAAAACATAACTTATAAACCAATAAAAATCTCCAGCTTTATAGTTCCACATGAAAAATGTGCAAAGTATCTCGGCATGACATTGGATGCTAAACTCAACTGGACGGAGCATATTAAAAAGAAACAAACAGAACTAAATCTAAAATATAAAAAATTCAAATGGCTTTACAATCAAGTAATAAAACCGGTATGGTCCTATGGATCGCAACTATGGGGATGTGCAACTAAAACACACACTGAAAGTATTCAACGATTTCAAAACAAAATCCCTAGAGACGTTATAAACGCTCCCTGGTATGTCAAAAATGATAATATTCATCGAGATCTTGGAGTTAGCAAAGTCACTGAAGCAATGAAAAATGTTGGATTAAATCATGCGAACAGACTACAATGCCATAACAACCCAGAAGCTTCCATCTTATGTAGCGAAGAAATCTACTCAAGAAGACTGAAGAGAACCAAGCCACATGGTCTAGTGACTAATATTGTATAAATTAAAATTTGTTATGGAAATGAATTATTTGTTAGCTTAAGCTAGGTGTGATTTAATGAAATATACACTTTTTTTCTTATTAAATTTCACACAAAAAAAAAAAGAATTACAAATGTCAAGAAGCTCCCTACAGCATATAAACACTGAAGATCTGAGACTTCACGCTTATGAAGTACAATTAACGCAAGAACTGAGGCCCTATGACCATGAACAGGGAAAGACATCGTTGAATGGGTTATTAAACATCAACAAGTGGATGTCGAGCTATGAATCTAAGCTATGAAGCACATTTTTACATAGATGGCTTCGTTAATCGATAAAATTGCCGCATTTAAGGTTCAAAGAACCCACATATGTTTGTCTAAATACAAATGCATAAAAAATGTGTCAGTGGACCATTTTTCTTTGAAAATGATTCTGATCAAGCAGTGACTGTTATTGGTGCTCGATATCGCGGCATGATAAGAGAATTGTTGCTGCCTAAATTCAATGCTATCGATGTTGATGACATCAACAAGACGGTGCAACATGCCATATAGCCCCTGAATCGATTCAATTACTAACTGAGCCATTTCCTGGCCGTATACTCGCTCGCTTCAATGATCAGCATTCGCCCGCCAGATCGTGTGATTTAACACCACTCGATTTGTTTTATGGGCTTATACGAACTTAAATGCTTATGAGAACAAGCTCACAATTACCATTGCATTGAAGGAGGAACTTTAGCGTTGCATCAGTGAAATTTCGTCAACTTACGCAAAACGTTCAAGAAAAATTTCGAGAAATATTGCTTATGAGTCAGGAAAGCTGTGTATTCTATTTTCCCTATCCTGTGTATCATATCATTCAATAAAAAACATGTAAGAAAATTATAATCATTCTAGACCAATCATGCGATTTTTCTTAGGTTCAACTAATAAGATATATAAAATAAGCATACACCAAATGTGAGTGCCATTGTTATTAATTTTTTTGCCTTCAGATACGAACAAGTTCATATCGGATGATATATTTATATGGGGACTAGTCGAAGAATGGACCACTCCTGCCCATATGGTATAGGGTATAAAAACCGTACTTTCTATTTAATTCAAATTTTGCGTGAAATTTGGGATGCCATTTATTAACAGTGTTTCATAATAATTTTTGATTTTTATTGTAAAAATAAAACATTCGGCCTGGGTTTTTCTTTAATTAAAATTCTTCTTTATTCTCCAATATTTCGATAAAAGTACAATTTTAAATGACAAGTAAATAAAAACTACAAGAATATTTATAAATTTTATATTTTTATTAAAATCCACTATACTCCCTGAAGATGATATTCGATGAATATCGAAATATTGGAGAATAAAGAAGAATCTTAATTAATGGGAAAAATTTGCGTGATTATTAATATAATTGTTGTAAAAATTGATATCAGCTTCAACCATAGGAATATTCACAAATGTTGCGTTTATAGCATCAGAATCAGATGTCTCAGATTCATTGCTCTTAGTTTACCAAATACCAATTTCTCTTATCGTTTTCCATATTTTTTTTTAACTAAGAGCTGAAGAGAATTTTTCTGCGTAGAAATTTGCCTTAGCTTGTCTTATATTTTTATTGGATTCTTTCCTTAAAATATTTTTACAATATTCATCACGTAGTTGTGTTGTTTTAAAATGCTATCATCGTGAATAAGCCAGATCTTTCGGATCCATTTAATGTCTTATTCTGTATGGAAACCAGGGATTTTTGTTTGTTTTAAATTTTATTTAAAACTCCATTTGTATGGGATGTAAAATGTCCACTTTAATTAAAAAAAACTGCCTGTGTTCACCCTGATGGTCAATTGTAATTACTGGTGAATTATTGAAATTGGATGAATATAAGTATTTCCTACTTACAAACAAAATTTACCTCTTAACTCCATTTTCAGATTTATTTAGATTTTAATGTTAAAGCGTTTGTTTGACATCAAACAAAAAAATTCTTCTCTATTATCCAAAATTTCGATAAAAGTGCAATTTTAAATGACAAGTAAATAACAACTACAAGAATATTTCTAAATTTTATATTTTTATTAAAATCCACTATACTCCCTGAATATGATATTCGATGAATATCGAAATATTGGAGAATAAAAAAGAATTTTAATTAAAGAAAAACCCAAGCCTCGAGTTCGAATATATAATTTTTGATTTTTCTTAATTTTCTCAAGTCATAGAGCGAATGTTTTGGAGTTGTCACTTAAATTTTGTTTGATTAAACGGAAGTTTTAAAATGCAATTTAAACTAAACAGAAGGAAACTAGAAATAAGACCGGCATCCCATAAACTAGCTTTATGTTTCATTTTTGGCCGCCCTCATGACTGTGTGCACCATGTGGCAAAACTCAACTTTTTTTCTTGGAACTCTCAATGTTTTTTCACAGCATTATTTTCACAAAGTCTTAAGCTATACACAATTTTCCGATAGAAATTATTAAATAGATTATTTCACGTAAATATGAATATCAAGCCAAAGAGGATAATATCTGCAATTAAACACTTTTTTATAGATTAATTCCGATTAAAACGTGTCATAATATCCTCTGACAACTTAATCCTTCATATTGTTAAAATAATTCAATTTAAGAATGCGAAACATCATGTTTGCTTCATGTACATGCATACATATACTCGTATTATTTGTACAAAATATGTATATATAGGAAACTCTCAAGGATTAAAAATTATAACAATTTTAACGGTCTTTATTAACATATTTAATTCGTGATAAATCAAAACAATGAAATTACTTTTAATTGCAAAAATTATTCTCTAGTATCTTCCATTGAAATTTAAAAGAAATTTAAAATGGACAAAAAGTAGGAATATAAAAAGTATAGGATATGGCCTCTAGTTTCACTTTTCAGTGTAAAAAGTAATGGCGAAATGGCAGTTGCTCTAAAGCTTAATTTCTCTTAATTAATTAAGAGCCATTTAAGCGGTCTATGCTCTATTTAATTATTTATTTATTTATTTAATTAATTCCATTTCCTGTACAACTGGATCGAGTCTTATATTTAAAGTACAGGAACGTATTGCGTTACAAAGAAATCATTTTACAATAAATTTAATTATTAACATAACATTTTTAGTATAATATAACAATATTGATGAAAAATAGACTATTTAAAAAAGTCAAATAAAAAAGTTTTGAAACTTTTAGCATTGCTGTTTTGTTGTTGACTTAGTGGAAGATTGTTCCAAAGACGAGCGGCATGCTCTAACCTAACTAATTTTTTCTAAATTTATATTTTTATATTTATATTCAAGTGACATTTAAAAGGTGTTTTTTGTACAATCCGGTAAAAACAATAAATAAGTATTAAAAATAAAAATCCAAATCAAAAGAGTTTAGTTGGTCAGCACTGTATGAAATAAGTTGAAAAAACAGTGTAAATGTTCGTCTCAGCAAATTATTTTGTTGCTTATTGTGAGCAATTTCTTCGTAAAACGTTTTAGTTTTGCATCCGACATTTTCGTGGCCAGCTTTAGTTAGAAAAAATTATACCAGCAGTTTTTAAGACTACTTCGCTTAATGACACCTTGAATAACGATATGTTTTCAGGAACATAACCCTTCCTGAAGAAAATTTTACCTGTAATCTGAAGTCCATTTGTTTATAATTTGAAATAAGTTAAGATATTCTAAACTACCGTTAAAGAAGTTGTCGTGTTATAAACCATCGAGCGTATGAGTGTTATTTGTGTTTAATTAATTATCAACCATACGTTGTAGCAAATGTTATTCGGCAAAGAAAAAGACTGTAGGTCTCTCGATTTGAAACAATTAAAAATCTTTGCCAATTTTTTGATTTCTTTAACATAATTAAACATATATCTTCAGTTGATATAAATGACTAATTATTTTGAATAAAAATAAATATGAAAAAAATTAAATTAGACGAATTCCTTTTAAAAATAATATATAAACGCATATAGATTTTCTTTCGAATAAAAAATCATGATTTAATTATACCATAAACTAAATGAATGAATGTTTTTATTTGATGTTTTTTAAGAAGATATTTCATTTTAAATCTTTTCCTTAATTGTAGTTAATCTCCCCCACCCACTTTTTTTCAGTAGTTAGAATAAATGTTAAATTTTGAAAAGTAATTTTTGCCAATTAATAAACCATTTTACAAATGAATATTATTTAATATGTAACATCACATAACAATTTTTTTACAGTATCAACTATTTTCGGGTCGTAATAACTAGAAGTAGGCTGAATATATTGAAATCATAAAATAATAAACATCAAGTAGCAACAATTTCATAAATATTTTAAACTAGAAACCACATTCTATTGCCTTTATTAGCTGTGGTTTAATTTTTAATCCTTACGTATTACCTTACCTCATTAAAACAAAAACAATTAAAATATTTGAACTAATTAATTATGAACTAATTATTAGCGTACTTAGTTACCACCTACTTAGAGTAATCACACACACATTTGCAGTATTAAACTTTCTGTATGTATTAGTCGAAAACATGCATATCCAGTGGATAGAATTGTTTTTTGTTTTGGATTTTTAATTATGAATATTTATTTTTCATTTTTTTTTTTTTTTGTTAACTTAAGCAATAACTGATTCTATTGGTATACTACCAAATATTACTAAAATACTAGTTAATTATAAGGCAATTTATTTATTTATTTAATAAAAGGTAATTTTTTAATAACAATTACCTTTTTAATGAAAGTTACTTTTTTCATAAAAGGTACGTTTTTAGTAAAAGGTACTATATAAATAAAAGGTACTTTTCTAATAAAATAAACATTTCTAATTTAAAGTACCATTTTAATAAAATTTATTTGTTTTAATAAACATTACCTTTCTTAACAAAATGGTCTTCTTTAATAAAAAGGCATTTTTTTAAAAAGAGGTACTTTTTTGATAAAAGGTACTTTTTTAATAAAAGGTCCTTTTTTTAGTAAAAGGTACTTTTTTAATAAGAGTTACTTATTTGAAAAAAGTTTATTTTTAATACAAGGTACTTTTTAACAAAAGGTACTTATAATAAGAGGTACTTTTTTAATAAAATATACTTTTTTAATAAAAGGTACTTTTTTAATAATAAATACTTATGACAAATAAGGTAGTTCTTTAACAAAAGTTTATTTTTTAATAAAAGATACTTTTTAAAAAAAGGTACCATTTAAGTACCTTGTTAATAAATGGTACTTATTTCGTAAAAGGTACTTTTTTAATAAAAGGTACTTTCTAATAAGAGGTGCTTTTTTAATAAAAGGTACTTATTTAATAATAATACCTATGTCAAATAAGGTAGTTCTTTAAAAAAGATTATTTATTACTAAAAGATACTTTTAAAAAAAGGTACTATTTAAGTACTTTGTTAATAAATGATACTTATTTCATAAAATGTACTTTTTTAATAAAAGGTACCTTTTTAAATGAAAAATACTTTTTAATAAAAGGTGGTACATAAATGAAAAGTACTTTTCTAGTAAAAGATACATTAGAAATTAAAGGTACCTTTTAAATAAAATTAAATTTTTAATAAAAATAACTTTTTTAACAAAACGGTATTCTTTAATATAAAGCTAATATTTTATTAAAAGGTACTTTTTTAATATTTTTTGTTTTTTGATAAAAGGAACTTTTTTAACAAAAAGTACTTTTTCATATGAGGTCCTTTTTTAATAAAAGCTACTTATTTTAAAAAAGTTACTTTTTTAATAAGAACTTAATTTTAATTAAAAATCAATTTTTTAATAAAATGTGCTTTTTACAGAAGGTAAATTTTTTTTAACAAAATGTACTTTTTACCAAAAGGTACATTTTCAGCAGTAGGTTCTTTTTTAAAAAAAAGGTACTTTTTAGTAAAAGGTGCTGTTTTAATAAAAGGAACTTTTTAATAAAAAGTACTTAATTAAAAAATGTACTCTTTTAATTAAAGCTAAATTTTTTAATAAAAAGCACTTTTTTAATAAAATGTACTTTTATGCAATAGGTATTTTTTTAGCAAAAGGTATATTTGTAGCAATATGTTCTTTTTAAATAAAAGTTGCTTTGTTAGCAAAAGGTGCTGTTTTAATAAAAGGTGTTTTTTTTTTTTAAATAAATACTTAATTAAAAAGGTACTTTTTTAATTTAAGCTAAATTTTTTAAAAAAAATCACTTTTTTAATAAAATGTACTTTTAAGCAAAGTTACTTTTTAGCAAAAGGTACCTTTTCACCAAAAGATGCTTTTTCAGCAGTAGGTTCTTTTAAAATAAAAGGTACTTTTTTAGTAAAACTTGCTGTTTTAATAAAAGTTACTTTTTAAAATAAAATTACTTAATTAAAAAAGGTAATTAAAGGTACTTTTTTAATTAAAGCTAAATTTTATAATAAAAAGCACTTTTTTAACAAAATGTACCTTTTAGCAGAAGGTGCTTTTTTAACAAAAGGTACTTTTTAGCAAAAGGTACCTTTTTATATAAAATGTATTTTTTTAGCGGAAAGTTATGTTTTAATAAAAGGTGATTTTTTAATAAAAAGTACTTAATTAAACAAACGTACTTTTTTAGTTAAAGCTAAATTTTTTAACAAAAAAATTTCTTAAATAAAATTAACTTTTTTAGCAAAATATATTTCTTTCGTAGAATGTTCTTTTTAATAAAAGGCATTTTTTAAGAAATGTACTCTTTAAGAAAAGTGACTATTTAAGAAAAGGTAGTACTTAAGAAAAGGTACTTTTTAAGGAAAAGTAGTTTTTTGAGGAAAAGACACTTTTAATAATTAATACTTTTTTAAGAAATGTACTCTTTAGGAAAAGCTACTATTTAAGAAAAGGTAGTGCTTAAGAAAAGGTACTTTTTAAGAAAAAGTAGTTTTTTGAGGAAAAGACACTTTTAATAGTTAGTACTTTTTAAATAAATGTACTTTTTTATCAAAGGTATTTTTAAATAAAATGTAATTTTTTAATAAAAGCTAAATTCTTAATAAAATGTACTATTTTAATAAAAGGCACTGTTTTCGCATAAGGTACTATTTAAGAAAAGGTAGTACTTAAGAAAAGGTACTTTTTAAGGAAAAGTAGTTTTTTGAGGAAAAGACACTTTTAATAATTAATACTTTTTTAAGAAATGTACTCTTTCGGAAAAGCTACTATTTAAGAAAAGGTAGTGCTTAAGAAAAGGTACTTTTTAAGAAAAAGTAGTTTTTTAAGGAAAAGACACTTTTAATAGTTAGTACTTTTTAAATAAATGTACTTTTTTATCAAAGGTATTTTTAAATAAAATGTAATTTTTTAACAAAAGCTAAATTCTTAATAAAATGTACTATTTTAATAAAAGGCACTGTTTTCGCATAAGGTACTATTTAAGAAAAGGTAGTACTTAAGAAAAGGTACTTTTTAAGGAAAAGTAGTTTTTTGAGGAAAAGACACTTTTAATAATTAATACTTTTTTAAGAAATGTACTCTTTAAGAAAAGGTACTATTTAAGAAAAGGTACTATTTAAGAAAAGGTAGTACTTTTAAGAAAAAGTAGTTTTTTGAGGAAAAGGCACTTTTAAAAGTTAGTACTTTTTTAATAAATGTACTTTTTTATCAAAGGTATTTTTAAATAAAATGTAATTTTTTAATAAAAGCTTAATTCTTAATAAAATGTACTATTTTAATAAAAGGCACTGTTTTCGCATAAGGTACTTTTTAAATAAAAGATACTATTTAAGAAATGTTCTTTTGAAGAAAAAGTACTTTTTTACGAAAAGGTACTTTTTTAGAAAGGGTGATTTTTAAATAAAGCACCTACTTATTTAGAAAATCTTTTTACAAAAAGTTACGTATCAAAATTGGTTGTTTTTAAGATAGGTTCGAGTTTTAAGCAAAGATATATTTTTTTAAGAAATGGTTTTTTTAAATGTACTTTAATAAAAAAAATAACCTATTTAGAAAAGCGCTTTTAAGAACTTTTTAAGAAAAGTTACTTTTATTCGAAATTTTACTTCATGAATGGAATCTACATACTAAAATTCATATTTCTAGATTATTATATCAGTCACATACAAATGGTACCACTTCCCCGTTTACGGCTGCTTTTACCCCCTTAATTTTAAAATTTCAAAAAAAATCGCTCTTCAAGGATCTAAATTAAATATATATATAACATACAATTGTTTTCCTTTTTGGACATTTTTACCCCATTTCCATGTTTGTTTCTCGGTTGAATTTGCATACCAAATTGAATATTCCTAGATTAGTTTGTTTACAAGAAATTCAGCAAAATTCTCACTTGACCCATGTTTTTTTTCACGTGCAATCTACGTTAACACCTAAAATCGATATGAATCAATAAACGTTACATTTACTTTCACCATAAAGTGAAAAACAGAAGCTGAGAAGCTTTTGAAACACAATTTTAAAAATCGACATTATATCATCCTAATTATAAGCTGACCTGGAAATTTAAAATTTTTGTCTATAGGCATCAAACTAAAAAATTAAAAAATGGAATTTGATAATTTCTTAAATTTGATCGAACAGACAACAAATTAAGTTTATTTTAATTTTCTAAGGCATGTTTGAATTACAACAACATATAAGAGTTACTGTAGAGGCAAAACAAAAAACCCCAAAATAAATAGTTGCAACATTTGTATTTTCTAAATACGTATGTATGTTTATTCATTTTCCAACCAGTGATTGTATCTAATGCTACTGATATAAAATTAAAATCTTATTACACTGAAATTTTATCCATATGCAGTCCTTTAAAAATTAAATTAAAAATTCTAAAGACAAAAAACAACTCGTCCATTATAAGATTCAAATTCCTTCTGGTGTGTTTATGTAACTTTTAATAAAATAATATATAGTATTGATTTTAGAACAACTGTGTTTAACACAATTATTATATTAATAAATCAAAAACAAACACAATCACTTATATTTAAACTTATATAAAAAAAATATATATATCTAAAACAACAAAATTTTAAATGTCATAGATATTTCTTAATATTAATACAACTAAAAACATTTTTATTTTATCTAACAAAATTTTATCTAGTAATTTTCTAAATCCTCTTTTAGCTCATTTTTTAATTAGAAAAATCAACACACACTTACTTATATACACATACTTGTCAAGCTTTTTAAGCAAGACTACTCCAAACAAAATAAATTTATTATTCAAAGAACTTTTAATATTCTTAGGAATTTTATATAATTTGTGATCTAAAGAAAACTGTTTTAAGTGACAAAAAAAAATAAATATTATTTAGACAAAAGCCTAAGTAAATTTTTTTGAAAACTACTACTAAGATAAAAAAAGGGAACCAATACAAAAATTTATTGCACATTTGAAAGAGGGAACAATAACCCCTAATACATAAGAATATTAAAAATAATATATATTAAACAACTAAAGATAAAATAGAAACTCAATGAAATTAATGTTAACATGTATTTAAAAAAAATTATTTTTTTTAATTGAAACAAAAACTCCTTTTCTTTGATGTAAAAGATGCGTTAAATGTGTAATAGCAATATACGAGTATAAATATAATTCTTAGGAAAAAAAGACACACATCTTTTCACATACTCGTGCACTGGAAGACAGGAAAATGTTCGAGTATTAAGTATTAAACAAATATTTGTCAATTCAATTTTTTTAACTCTAAATGTTAAATAGGAAATATATACATTAAACTATTATTACAAAATATAAGAAAAAACAACCTTTGCATATCCTTTATTATTTCCATATACATAAATACTATAAGTATAAAATGATATTATTAACTAACTTTAACTATAAATCTATCTGAACGTATACTTGACTAACCTCTATATATACTTCTATATTTCTACACTTTAAACGGACAATCAAAATCATAAGAAAAAATCTTTACACTTAACTATTAAAACAATAATATAGTAAATATTTTTTAAATAAATATAAAAAATGTTAAAAAAAAATATTAATTAAATAAATCTATCAAATACTACACATACGTAAATTCAATCTTACCAAGAAAAGACAAAAAGTCGATTTTTAAAGAAAACTGTACTTCAGAATTTTATTTTTTTTATCCTTGCTACAGTCCATTTCGCATAAACTATCAGACTTACCAAATAAAAGGGTAAGCCACCGTAAACAAAAAAAAATGTAGAAAAAAAAACCGGTTTCAAAACTTAAATCTGCTAAATATCAGATGAGTTATTTGAGGAAAACTAAAATTGTACGTTAAAAGCAACAAACATAAGTCGACCGTGGACCTATGTGCACAAAAATTGATAATTTAAATTTTTCTTAAACAGCTCATCTGATTTTAAACCGGTTTTATGTTTCTAATAAAATAATAAACATAAATGTCAATTTTCAACAAAATCCATCAACATTTGTGGAAATAATATGAAGAGTTCTAAACGTCCGTAGACTTTTATGTTATAGTGTAAATATGAGCTTTTCTTTTTTTTAAACGCATCAAGAGCCATGTACACTAAGGTGGCCCTTCGTTATATGGAGGGAAAAAAATTGTTCAAACTGTCGGTCTCACCCCCTAGAAATATGCGAATAGCAAAAAAACTGAGAAATACAAAGTTTTGGGCCAATCAAAAAACGTTTAGTCGTGGCGCAAAGCGATTGAAAATTTCAAGTGTGTTTATATGGGGAAAATATGACTTTTTTCAGATTTTACGAAAATTCCGTTCTATCGTTTAATTTTCCCGACAAGCTGTTATATAATTCGAGATCAATATCAAATTATCCTTTCAAAAGGCTATAAAACTTCAAAATCGTAGAAAACCTCGCCAAGAAATAGCAAATGCCCTAGACCACTTTTGTGCCAAAAAAAAAACTAGGTCATGAATTTTGATGGCATTTTTTTAAACTTTGAGAAATTGATTAAAGCCATCATTCTTTTTTAGTCTCTATACTTATAAGTATTCAGATATGAAGCATTGTTATATTACCACGTTGTTAACCTATTGCGCATTTAGACCGAAAATTGGAAATTTTTTTGATAATATTTTTAAAACTCCTTTTTCAAGTTTGAAAAAATTTTCTTAAACAAAATTTAAAAAAATGAATGTATCACTTTAAGGTTTTATTAAATACATGTTGTAGATTAACTGTGTGAATTTTTAAGTAAATCCATCTCCCAGAATTTTTTTGACAAGGATTTTATTTTTGCGGATTTCGAGAAAAATTGGATTTTTGTGAAATATTCTGTAAATGTACTCTTTCTAAATACTTTGTATCAAAAAATCATCACTTTTCTACTTTTAAATGTTATATTTTACCTTAATAGCTTAACCCTTTGGAATTGGGGTCACATATGACCCCAAGCTAATAAAAGTCAATTTATTCAAAAAATTCAAATATTTTGTAAGTGCTATCCAATTTTTAGATGCGACGCTTAAAATATAATAACCAAATGTGTAGAAGTTTCGTTCCAAAAATTTTGGATAAATCCGAGAACGTTAACCCATTATTTGCCAAGGCCAGCTTTGGATTTTAAGATATTTTTAAATAAAAATTACCGAAAACGAGTTTTTCTATTAAGCTCGATGAAACCACTATTTAGAATTTAAGAAAAATAATTCGGTTAATTTATTTTATATTTAACCCTTCAGGGGGTGAGACCGACAGTTTGTACACTTTTTTTATTAAGGGCCACCCTAATGTACACATATACTCGTGCTAATATATAGTTATGTTTATCGCAGATTCGCTGCGTATACGTCTTGATTAATTATGCAATTATTTATCAAGCATACGTATTAATTTTTCCAAATATAACCCAGCGTTAATTATGCCACTGAGAGTTCGAAAAACTCAATACATTTACGATTTTTTACTAATACATACACATTTTGCGCAATGGAGAATATTTTAAAATTAATTAATTTATACCATTCCCACCCTTTTTTGTTTTTTTGTGGGATATTTACAATAAATCTTACAGGCGTAGCGATTTAAAGAACAAGGCCTACGAAAATATAGTAAAGGAGCAAAAGTAAAAAATTTTTTCAAGTTCACGCTTCGAAAACATTTTGAAAATGAACTCGTACTGGTATATGTAAGCAGGAATGCTGATGGCAAAAGATTCGATTATTTCGAGAGAAATTTAATAATAATACGTATACAGCAATTGCATGCCACTTGTTGCATGTGTAACGTCAGCGTAAGCGTCATTAGAGCCCCGGTAGGTGAGTAGGTAGCGTGCTCGCCTATCATTCGGGGGTCGTGGGTTCGATTCCCACCAGAGGCTTTAGTCAGCCGCTGCAAAACTAGCCAAATCCGACTTATCCCTGGACCCAAAATTAGAATCTGCAGACAAGCCACTCGGCTTCACGGAACTAGGAACTTAATTGCGCGGTAATTTTTAGGAAAACGTAAAATTTTGGCGGGGAACATAAAATCGCATATATGACGAAAACTAAGCTTCTAAGAGTAAAATGGTTGAAATGTTTTCGCCTCATCGAAACACTCCATCCGAACTGTGCACTAACTATTAGCAGAGTAGCCAGTTCGAAAACTAAGCGTCGTAGATAAAAATGGCCGATTTTTGGCCTCTTATTGAATACCCCATCCGAATTGTAGGGTAGCTAGTTAACAACTTAATGGTAAACATATATTTAGTAAGCTTAAATTCGTTCGCGTGAAGAACTTGTGACGGTTCAAAAATTTATATTAAAAAATGATCTCAAAATTATAACACTTGACAACAACCCGTCTGGCGAATGAGAAATTCCAAGTCAGGGCGAAAATACCAGGCCTGTATAGAAAAACCTTCAAACGTTTGGCGTTTTCAGGTCAAAATTTTTTTTGTGACATTTTATATTTTTTATATTTGTTCCTAATCTTGATGTCTGTTTGCTTAATTTTTAAGCTGTAACGCAAGAACCATTAATGATTTCTCATTTCATTCTTCAGCAAATAGCGGCAGCACATCAAGTTGGACTAATTTTATAGAATGAAATCTTCAAAAAATTTTAATATCTTATCATTTTTTATCAATTTTTTCAATAGCACATTCAGAGTGTATGATTATTATGAAGTTTTCAAAAAATTTTAATATTTTACCCTTTTTTATCAATTTTTTCAATAACATATTCAGAGCGTATGATTATTATTTATTAGTAGAGTAGAAGAAATATATGTGAGTGATATTTTTGTTAGATTTTTTACAAGGCTATCTATCTATAATATTAATAGGCAAGGCGATTTCTTGTGACCGATATAAAATTGTAGTTAATAACCGATTTTCACCAAACATACCGCATTTGAAAGAGATTTCTTTTTAGCTGTCCACCAGATTTACAGATTTGCACCATCTGGAATATTTTTTTGAAGTAATGCTCATTTAAAGTTGCTACTAACATATACATAAAACACATACTGTGTGTGTGTTTATTATAAATATCAAAAGCATCGGGTTGACTTGTGAATTGACTAAAAATTGATTAGCATATCTTTAGGCTCCTTTAAAATTATTTATTAACAAACCCATTTATATATCTTCTGTGTGTTCAAAAAATATTTATAATGAAATTTAATGAATTTTTATTTAAAGAGTGTTGAATTGTGAATTGGCTAAAATTGATTAGCACACCTTTAGGGGTCTTATAAAACTATTTATTAAATGAAAAAATAAAATTTCCTAGAATTTCCACTCGAATTTCGAGGGCTGGGCCCTGCTAGTATTAATAAAAGTTTTTTTTTAAGCCTTAGCTACAATTTTGCTGAAGAATAGAAATTGTCATTAAAAGTCCAACTGATTTTCCTTAAGTACATATTGTAATTTGAGGTTTCTTTAATTATTTGGTACTTTTCTTTCATATAAATAAAATCCGCTTTGAATCATATTTGCCAATTTTTTCCAAAAATTTGATGGATTTTACTATAAAATATAAAAAATATTTGGATGAAGCACAATAAATATTTGTACGGCTTACAAACAAATGGTTTCTAGATGATCAAGTTAGAAAGTGAGGAATTACGACAGCCGTCATTATATGTATTTACTTTAAGAAAGTATGAAACGCCGCGAATCCGCGGATCAAAAACAATGAAAAATTATATATGTAAAAATTTTTGTTTCAAACAATTACCAAAATAAAAGTGTTCACAAATTGATGACACATCAAATTTATCATACGTTACATGGTGGCAGGGGAATAAGCCAAAAAAGAGAAAATTTTAGTAAATTTCAATCGGCATTTGGAGACTTAGAAGTGTGAATACTCCTAACGGCTACAGATTTACATTGTAAGCCTTAAGTTTTTGCAGGCCCTTACGCAGGTCTGCCAAAAGTTTGAAAATGAAAACAAAAAAAGTTATTAGCAAAAAATCGCAAACTAAAGGAGAAAAGCTCATACATGCATTGTATATGCAAATTTTATTCTTTTAAATAGAACTTGTGTTAAAATCTACTTTTTGTATTTTCTGGTAAATTTATGTGTATTTTTCACAATTTTGGTTAGATTACAAATATTATTCTCAATTACAAACATGATTCTAAGTAATAGAATTTTTATTATTACCAACTGATTCTGAAAGACCACACAACTTAATTCCGCAATCTACTTATTTGTTTATTTATTGATATAATTTTGCATACAACTAAATTTATAATTTTATAATTAAAGTATAGGAATTTTGCATTGAATTAGAATAGACATTTGAACCAATTTGATATTGAATAATTTTAAAGAAATATAACAAATTATTACACAAAATGTTCGTACAAATATTAATAAATAAAATATTATAAAAAATAAATATAAAGATAAACACAATAAATTAAAATAAAAATAAAAAATTTAAATAAAAACATAAAATAAAAAATAAAAAGAGGGAAGATTAGCAAAAAAAAGTTAAAAAAGTAATAAATTAGAAAAAGGTTCAGCCAAAAATTTTAAAAATAATAAAAAGGATAATGTTAAAAAATTTAAATATATATATATATCGCAATATTGACATTCTCTATAATTTTTCATTTCACAATACACAATTTTTATCAAAAATTATATAGTGCTATACTTGCCCATTTACCTTGCCAAGGTTGTAAGCCTGGTTGAGTAGATTACAACACCAATTGCAATAATCTTGTAAACCCTCAAATTGTTATGAATTGTTCAAAACCCGTTTATGGGTTACTTTCAAACTTTAAAAATTTGTAAAATTTGCCAGCTTTCCCCTACAAATTTAGATATATATTGACCGAATCGTTCACCCTGTTTGACACTGAATTAAGAAGAATCCTATATGAGGATGAGGTCATAGACATTTAAAATCAATCACCCCTGTTCTTGAAATCACTATCACAAAAAAAACTCGTAGATGAAAAAATTCTTAAATTAACGTGTTTTTGCTGTTCTATGATTTCAATAAGAATTTTTTTTTCTTGTTTTAATTCACATAAAAAAGATTTTGTGAAATCAAAACAAATGCCCTTCTTTCTACTACACAGGTCTTAAGAGATAAAAAAAACAATTGATATTTAAATTCTAACATGTTTTTTATTGAACCTCTTCATTATTTTAAAAAATTAGATATTGATTTTATGAAAAAAAAAAACTATTTTAAAAAACGTCTACATTTTGCGTTGATTAAAAAAAAAAAAACTCGTAATCAATAGTCAATGTTAATAAAACACACTTTTGGAGATGATGTTGTTCTATAATTATAATAAATACTTTTCATTTGCACAATCTATTTTCCATTATAATTTTTTCAATTATAACATAGATTCTTTATTTACTAATTATTACGAATAAAGGAATTTAAAATAATATTTCACTCAAATCACACATTTTTTTTTTTTTTGCATATGACTGCCACAACTTTGTTTATGTTCGAAACAGTAGTGATGCCAGTCAAATCCAATTTATTTGAATTTCGAATTTTCTTTGGTGATGCCTAACTTATTTCAAAAAGAGAAGTCATTCTTAATTAAATGAAATTGAAGAACAAAAACAATTAAATGAACAAGTAAAATGTTATTTTAAAAGAAAAAATTTTTTTTTACTTTCTTTATAATCTTAAGGAAAAATATTAAAAAATTACTTAAGGTTTTTTTGTGAAAGTGACTAAAGAGCCATATGGCACCTCGGTTTCTAGATAACATATGGTTCTGAAGCTAAACCATATGTTTCATGTCATTTGACAATAAAAAATATGATTTCGAAAAATACTTCGAAAATATAAAATTTGTGTTTTCAAGAAACCCAAAATTTCAATTTCATGTTATTTCAAATTCATTCTTATTCAAATAACAACGTTTCAAGAACAGGGCTGAATGTGTCCAAAATGAAAATCAAAGAAGTCTCTAAAAATTTTGAGATATCCATCCGCATGCTTTAATAAAAAACAAAAATTCAAAAAATAGTAGTATTAAACAAGTAAGAAAGTTAAAATTGGTTAATATAGACCAACTATATGATAACCTACACGGTAAGTTTCAAGAAAACGTCTTCGTTCCAACTTTGTTGAGGTCATAAATAATTGGATAAAGGAAATAAGCATAAACCAAATTTGATTGCTTCGTAATTATTCTAGATAGTATTTTTTTTTTTTTGATAGACTTAAGTGAAGATCGGGAAGCAGCTTTATATGGAAACTATAGCTAAAAACTGTTCCTACAGACTGTATTTTTAACAACTTACTCCTGCAATAAAAACATATAAACCATATTTGACCACTATCTGTACGATAATCTGAATCTTACGTAAATTTCAGTCGATTTGTTAGGGGATATTTGTATGGAGACTGCTTTATACCACAATGCGGTACACTCACAAAATTTTTGTAGACTACATGTATGTCATTCGTATAATTTACAATAGTAATTAATTTTCACTGCAATATTTTACTATGCGAAAATAAAAAATAAATATTATTTGACAGTTATTAGAAAAATATCTTGGCCAAAATACTGATTTTTGATTTTTGTAGTTATTTTGAATTTATGAAAATAACTACAGAACAAATTTTTATTGAAATGATAACGTTATTTTTGCAACTTTGTATTTATTATAACCCAGATATAAATTTAAGAATATCAAAACAAACGGAATTTCCAGATATGAATATAAGAAATTCAAAACAAGCGGAACTTGCTAATTGTTGTAGTTTTTAGCTGGTTGTTTTTATTGTTTTATTGGTTGTTCTTACAACATTGTTGAAGTTGTTTTTGAAGTAGTTATAAATAACTAAATTTTTCATAAAAATAACTATTTAACTGTAATTCAGTAGTTTTAACCAGAGTTCAGAAAAAAAACACACACCGAATAAAAAACTCGTACTTATATGTAAACAAAATAGCCCAGACCAACAAGCACATATTTTTATTTTCATATCAATTATATGTGTTTCTAAATTTTGTATGGTGCCCAACACAATCATGATTGTGTTTCGTTTTAATATTTCGTTATATACACGAACATTTTTATATCACGTATTTTTTGTTACGAACACACATAAACCACACAGATTATTTTAAGATCGATTTCTAGCACGTGTACTGCCAAAAAAAACAGAACATGTTCTTCAACGCATACATCTAAAAATTAAAACATTATCCACTCGCATTACATTACCGCTCGACTCAGAATCACTTTCTGAGTCGATTTAGCGACGTCCGTCCGTCCGTCTGTGTGTCCATGTAAACCTTGTAATCAAACTACAGGTTACAAATATGACTATATATTGCTGAAATTTGGTGTGTGAGCTTTTATCGGCCATAGGATGAACGCTGTTGAAATTGGTGAAATTCGGTACATGTGACTTTACCAAATATGGTCAGGATTGGTCCATTTTTCGACCAAGTCCCCATATAAATATAGCACCCGATATGAACTTTTTTATATCTGCAGCCAAAAAAATTAATAACAATGCCACTCAAATGTGGTTTATTTGATTATTTTCTATATCAAATTAGTTGGACGGAAGAGATGGGGTCTCTAAACCGTGGTATAGGGTAGTATGTAGTCGGTCTAGGCCGACTATTATTTCTTACTTGTTTTAATATAAGAATTATTTTATAAAAGTTGTGTCAAAGTTCAAATTTTTATAAATTTGTTACTTTCATATTATTTCTACATGGCGGGCAAGCTTCGTCTACAAATTTTAATTTTTGCATAGAGCGATTTTTAGCCGCGCACTTTGTTAAAAATAACGCAAAAGGCTTTCCAATTTAGAGATATATTGTATGAATAATATAAAAATTTTTTGAAACGTTACTAACAGCCTATTTTCAGATGTTGAATCAAAACAATGACAGAAAATAAAATTTTGGGCTTTGCAAAGTAAATTTTATGAATATATAAGTAAAAACGTACGAACTTTGGGTGGGCCAAAAGTCACATGTGGTCTCAAAATTTAATAACTTTTTTGTTTATAAATTTTTTTATTTTTATTTTTTTTTTTTCAGATTATAAAATATACAAAACGGAAATTTTTTTACACTAAGTATGGAAACATAATGTTACCTAAAGGACTCATGTTTTCAGCTCCGCCATGTTGGGCTCGTTTTAGAGCATCTTCTATAACATTTTTCAAAATTTGTTGCTGTAGCGTTTGAATTTCTGCAACAATGTTGGCCTTGAGTTCAAGGATTGTCTCGAGCTTGTTCACATATACTTACTCCCGCTGACAAGTCTGGTGAATGCACTGGCCAATTAATTTCCGAATTTCTAGAAATTATTTTATCTGCAAAAATTTGTCTTAAAAGTGTCATTGTGTCTTGGACACTGTGGGCAGTGACTCCATCACATCTCATGTCTGTTTTCAAGAGCAGGACGTAAAAAATGTTATTTCTTATACAGATCGCTCTCCTTTTACGTTTACAGCACTTACTTGGAAGAAGTAAGACCCAATGATATTTTCAGATGTAACAAACTATACTGTACACCTAATGGTGTGAAATTGGCGTTGATGAATGGCCATTCAAATGACAATGAGCTTCATCACTCATAATCAGATTTTCAATAAAGTTGATTTCATTTCCGGCCAACTGTTGCTATTCAACTGCAAAATTTTGACGTTGCCGATGATGTACGGGTTTTAATTCTTACACCAATTCGACCTTATATGGGAATAACAGTAAATTTTTTTGGTAATATAAGCCGTAGTGACGTACCAGACATTCCTAGCTGAGCAGAATGCCTTCTGGTAGATTTTTCTTGTGTTTCGATAACACTTTGCTCTACACGTTCAATATTTTCCGCAGTGCGAATTAACCATGATCTACCGATTCGAGGCAAATCGCTTATAGAGCCATGTTGGCGGTGACGATCAACTAAGAAACGAGTCATTGCTTCAGAGGGCGCAAATCTAACGGTAAAATGGCGACGGTATGCCCTTTGAGTTAAAATAATTGATCGCTGATTTAAGTAATAAAATTCTATTATTCTGGTTCTTTGTTCAGTTGTGAACCTCGCCATTATTTATTCTCCAGGTGTTTTTTATATAATATGAAAGAAAATAAATTTAAAAAATATATAAACGTAAAAGTTATTAATTTTTCAACCCCATGGTGACTTCTGGCTCACCCTGTATATTTCAAACGTCAAAAATACAAATTTACAAATAAACATTCGAGTGCCTACAAAAAAAGAAAAACAACAATATATTTTATTTAAATTATATATATTGGGCCGTATGCAAAAAAGGTACTTCAAGTAGACTTTATCAACAAATTTTATAAGAAAAACATACAATAAAGTCTATTTGAAGTACACTTTAATTTTTTGCATACGGCCAATTGTATTTAAATATATAAGTATGTATGTCTAAATATATTTATTTAGATGGAACAAAGTGCTTCATAACACCAAAAATGACTAGAAAAATAAAAATGTTTTTAACCTGGTTGAATAGATTGTTAGCAAACAAAAAAAACGTGTTATAAAGCTATAACATTTTTAGCCTGATTTAAACTGGACCAAAAACTTTATTTTTAATTAGTAACCCACTTTTTTATAGCTTTCAATTTATTTTAAACAGACCCATAGGAAAATGTATGTCAAATTTGGAATTTATTTGCTTTAGTTTTAATAAACTTGTTCAATCGTTTACTTATGGCACTTAAGGAAACTTAAGGATACTAGAATTGCTTAAATAAAAAACATTATTAAATCTTTAGCGAAAATTGGATATATAATCGGAAGAAGCCGTTTCACATTAAGAAGTATTTTAAATCATATAAAAAACTGCCATACATTGGAAAGTATAAAGAGATCGAGTGGCCCTAGAACTTTAACAGAAAGAGAATTCTGTGGGCTTCTGGAATAACCGCGTAGTCATAAAATCAAAATGTTCAGGGGAGCCAAAAAACGTTATATTTGAAATTATGGGCTCGATTTAAAGATTTTAGAGCTTTTTATTTAACAGACCTGTAGGCATGGGCAATAAATACTTTATATAAAATTTTGAGTCAAAAATCTTCAGAGTAATGGATCCTGGAGAAGGACGAAATAAACAATATGTAAATTACACTTAAAGTGTGTGCAGATAAAATAACTTATGTCGGCAAACGTCGTTTTCTTTGAAAAAGAAAACTACCATGTAGTTATAAGTTGTTGTTGCTTGAAATATGGATTTTTTTGTTCGTCACGGGACGTCGTTAACGGAACTTAGGATGAGAATATAACAACGTATCAAGAATAATAGTGACAAAAAATTACAGAAATAAACACAAAAGTTTTTACAAGTAGTTATAAACTGAAAACTAATTATAAATTATTTTTTATTTTTTTTTTTTTCATTAATAACAACGTATGTCGCTATGTGTTGTTTTTTGAGAAAATAATTTGTCAGCGATCAAACGTAGGTTGACATACGTCGTTATTTAAAGAAAAAACTCAGAAATGGTCAATATTTTTTTTTTTTTAATTTAACACATGTAATGAGCGTTAAAAATTCATATAATTGGCATCGTTAACTCAAAACTGACAAAAATGGACATATGCGGTTATTCCAGAAAACCACAGAATTATCTTCTATTATGTGGAACGTAAAAACGATTCTAAAAAACATCAATGGAGATTGCGGCTGAAGTAATAAAAGATTTTGAAAATGATGTCAGCCCAGGAACTATGCGTAGAGTTCTTTTACGTGCTGGATTTCAATTAAAAAGACGATAACCTTACATAAGTGAAGTTAACAAAAAGAAGAGCTTGAAGTTCGCAAATCAATATAAAAACAATCCCAGTGATTTTTGGACAAAATGGTGTTTTCAGACGAAAGCAAATTTAATATATTTTAATCCGATGGACGAATAAGGTTCAGGTGAAACCTAATACTGAATATCAAAAAAAAAATTTTGTAAGTGCACTAAAGCATGGTGGCGCAACCCGTCATGGTGGGGATCTTGTCTTTATCATTACTTTCAACAGGACAATGATCGCAACACACATTCTAGCTACCCCTTCGTAATCACCAGACCTAAATCCCATTGATAATTTGTGGTAGGAATTAAAAGGGAAAGTCTGAAAAAATCCCATTAGCAATCAAAATCAACTCAGAGAAATTATTTCGACGGAATAGGAGAGAACATTACCAAAAATTGGTTCATTCAATGAATAATAAAAGAAAAAGTTTTACCAACACGGTACTAATTTGGGTTTTTCAGAAGTATAACTAAATGTGTGCCAATAGTTCTGTCAACTAAATATAATATATTATATGCTTTTAAATAAATATTATTAAATATACATATTATGTGCTTTTTATTTGTTTTTTAATTATTTTTGCAATCTCATGTTTGTTTCACTTTATCTGTAAATAGCTATCTTAAAGTGGAAATATTTATTGTCTCACCACTCAAAAAGTTGGGGCTTGATCCAAAAATGACTCTCCAAAAATTTCACGCCTCCTGGGACCACGCCTTCCCGGCCAGCCTTGCGTTTGAAAATTTCAAGTGTGTTTATATAGGGAAAATATGACTTTTTTCAGATTTTACAAAAATTTCGTTCTATAGTTTAATTATTCCGACAAGTTGTTATATAATTCGGGATCAGTATTAAATTATCCTTTTAATAAGCTTATAAAACTTTGAAATCGAATCAAACCTCGCCAAGAAATAGCAAATGCCCCAGACCACTTTTGAGACAAAAAAAACTAGGTTAAGAAATTTGATGGCATTTTTTTCAACTTTGAGAAATTGATTAAAGCCATAATTTTTTTTTTTTTGGTCTTTATACTTATAAGTACTCAGATATGAAGTATTGTTTTATTACCGCGTTGTTAACCTATTTTGCATTGACACCGAAAATGGAAAATTTTTTTAAAAAATTTTCAAAACCCCTATTTCAAGTTTTAAAAAATTTTCTTAAACAAAATTTAAAAAAATAGAACTGGCGCTATAAGGTTTGTTGAATACACGTTAGAGATCGACTGTGTGAATTTTTTGGTAAATCGCTATGCCAGAATTGTTTTGACAAGGATTTTATTTTTGCGGATTTCGAGAAAAATTAAATTTTTTTGAAATGTTCAGTAAATGTACTCTTTCTTAATACTTTGTATCAAAAATTCATCACTTTTCTACTTTTAAATGTTATATTTTATCTCAGTGGCCTAGGGTTTCGGAACAAAATAATATGACCTCATTAACCCTTTTGGAATTGGGGCCACATATGACCCCAAACTAATAAAAGACAATTTATTCAAAAAATGCAAATATTTTGTAAGTGCTGTTGAATTTGTAGATGTGACGCTTAAAATATAATAACCAAATGTGCAAGTCTTAAATGCTAGAAATTTAGAATAAATCGAACAACGCTAACCCATTCCTTGCCGAGGCCAAACTTTGAATTTTGTCATATTTAAAAAAAGTAAATACCTAAAAATAATGTATTTTTCTAGTAAACTAGATGAAATCTTTACTATTGGTTGGAAATTAAAATTTCGCTATATTTTGCGACAACTTACCCTTATGTCTTATGTGCTCCTGAGGTTAATGTAATGTATCAAACTCCTTAATTACTTAACTGCTAATAGAAGTTATTAACGTAAATCTATCCTTATTTCTATTTTATTTTTACCATTGTATATTACTAAAATTATGTTTTTCAATGGATCATTTCGACCCTCATATTTAACCCAAGCCAATAAAAGACCATTTATTTCAAAAATTCAAATATTTTGTTGGATAAAAACAATTTATTTTTAGGTATTTACTTTTTTTAAATATGTCAAAATTCAAAGTTTTGCCCCAGCAAGGAATCGGTTAACGTTGTTCGATTTATTCCAGATTTATAGCACGGAAGACTTGCACATTTGGCTATTATATTTTAAGCGTCACATATAAAAATTCAATAGTGCTTACAAAATAATTGAATTTTTTGAATAAATTGTCTTTTATTAGCTTGGAGTCATATGTGACTCCAATCCAAAAGGGTTAATGGTCTCATATTTTTAAAAGTAGAGAACTGATTATTTTTTGTTACAAAGTATTGAGATAGAGTACATTTAATGAACATTTCACAAAAATCTAATTTTTCTCGAAATCCGCAAAAATAAAATCCTGTTCAAAAAAATTCTGGCATAGGGATTTAAATTACACAGTCAATCTCTAACGTGCATTCAACAAAACCTTATAGCGCCAGTTCCATTTTTTTAAATTTTGTTTAAGAAAATTTTTTAAAACTTGAAAAAGTAGTTTTCAAAATTTTTTTTAAAAATTTTCCATTTTCTGTCGCAATGCACAATAGGTTAACAACGTCATAATAAAACAATACTTCATATCTCAGTACTTATAAGTATAGAGACCAAAAAAAAATTATGGCTTCAATCAATTTCTCAAAGTTGAAAAAAATGCCATCAAATTTCATGACCTAGTTTTTTTTGGCACAAAAGTGGTCTGGGGCATTTGCTATTTCTTGGCGAGGTTTTATTCGATTTCGAAGTGTTATAGCTTTTTCAAAGGATAATTTAATACTGATCCCGAATTATATAACAACTTGTCGGAATAATTAAATTGTAGAACGAAATTTTCGTAAAATCTGAAAAACAGTCCTATTTTCCCCATATAAACACACTTGAAATTTTCAAACGCAAGGCGGGCCGGGAAGGCGTGGTCCCAGGTGCGTGAAATTTTTGGAGAGTCATTTTTGGATTAAGCCCCAACTTTTTGAGGGGTGAGACTTAAACATTTTCATAAGAAAAATTGCTCATACAAATAACGGGCACCCTAATATACATACTTGTATAATATGAAGTAAATTTTTAACATTTCTTTAAAAATATTTTTGTGTATTAAAAAAGCGGTTTAATCTTAGAATGAGTATTGTGCAAATATTTTTGTCTGGCACTTTACTTAAATATGAATGCTTTTTATCACTATATTCACCATTTTTATGTTGAGTACACACGGTGGAACATTAGTAAAAACATGGCCATGTTTACCTAAATCGTCTACAAACAACAATATTTCATGTTAATATTCATGTTTCATTTTTGGTTCCTCAAATATCAAATTTTTTGGATATTTTATGTTTCCAAACTCAATGTTTCATCGTCTATATTGATGTTTTCTGTTTTTGCTAACTGATTTCGTCAAGAGCAGTCGTGCTGTAATGTGAATTTGGGACTAAAGAAAATAAAAGAGATGGTCTCTCTTTTAATGGCGGAAATTGAAAATAATGAAAATTTGAGGAATAAATAAATAAATGAATATAAAAATTTAAAAATGAATATAAAATTTTATAAAATTTATAAACTAATATAAAATTTATTTTCTTCCGCGTATATAGCAGTATCTATAATATTAATAGGCAAGACGATTTCTTGTGACCAATTCTACGCTTTTAGTTATCAACCGATTTTGACAGAAAAAAAATATACCATTTGAAAGGTATTTCTTTTTTGCTGCCCACCATATTTACAGATTTGCACCATCTGAATTATTTTTCTTTTAGTAAAATTCATTTAAATTTGCTACTAACACATACACATATTTAAGCTTCACATAGAAAACTATACAATGCTGTGTGTGTGTTTATTAAATTTGTATTGAATTGTGTATTGGCTAAAATTGATTAGCATACCTTTAGGCTCTTATAAAATTATTTATTAACAAACGCAGTTATATGTCTTCTGTGTGAAATTTAATGAATTTTATTTAAAAATTCACAATTTAATGAATTTTATTTAAATATTCATTATTTTTTTTTATTTTATATGAATATAGATTAAAAAACATTGAAAACATAAAATTTCCTAAAATTTGCACTCGAATTTCGAGAGCTGGGCTCTGCTTGTATTCAATAAACACGTAGAACTAATATTTCGTTTTTGGCTGCATCGTCTGTATTAAAAAATGGAAACAAATTTTTTATGCATGTTTCTATTAATGTTCACTTGTGTGTGCTCAGCATTAGAAATAAACAATTTTCATTTTATCTATTATTTATTTTATTTTTGAAAATATTTCAAAATCATTTGTAAAAAAACATCAGCTGCTTTTACTTTTGGATAGGGTTACCATCTCAAAAAAAGAAAGTAGTGTTTTTCGTTGAAGAGAGGTAAATAAAAATATAAAAAGCGTTATGGCAATATTGTTCATTGAAAATACAAAAAGGTAGATGAACAATTCTTAGATATTTTGTAGAAACCAAATTGTTTACGTATTTGTTCGTCTATCATTCGATAACATGGTTTTCTAACGGGTTCTGGAATAAAACTGACTCATTAATATAATTGTTAGTTAAAAGAGTTATTAAATGTTAAACATTTTTTTTTAACTTGATTTTCAAATCAGATATAAAAACCGATAAATAGTAATCCCATCTGATTTTAACTTTAACTTATCTGAAGGCAACAGTACAGTCCCTCCCAAATTTTGTTTATACATATTTTCTGTGATCTCAACAAACTCTCCCAAAATGATTGATTATTTTTGGAGCTAATATCCTTACCCGTAACTCCTGCTTTAAGACAAGACTTTCTTACGTGCTCGTTATAAATTTATGCTTTTATGTTACAAGCATACGTCTTTTGAGATTTTATTAAACTAAACTTAATAAACTTTATTTGTTTTTTTTTTTTTGTAATTGAGAATAAAACATCTGTAATAAATGACAATCACCAGAATACAAATCAAAAAAATACTTAAATTTTCTTAAAGTAACTTTAAACAAAAAAAAAAATATTTTTATTTATTTGTTTTCTAACAAGAACTAAATACTTCTTAAACTTAAAAAGTGGAAATGAAAAATAATTACTTTATTTAAATTAATATATATGTATGTTTGTTCAAATACATATATGTATATACATATGTAGTTTTGCAAAACTTAACATAATACGACATTTTATGCATATCGTTTAAAATATATATATATTTTTTCTGATTTATTTTATACAGAAATAATTAATATATATATATAAAAAAATAAATGAAAAACATAAAAAAAAGCTCAATTTGGACTGAATTTTTTTTTATTTTTAATATAAATTTATTATTAATATTAGTTACATATTAATTAAGAATTATTTAATAATAAAAACATTTGAGCTTGAAAACAAGATTTTATTAAAGAAAAAATAAACAAAGAGGAAAAATAATAAATAAATATTGAAAACAATTTAATCTAGTGACTTTATGTGATTTTCAAGATTTTCAGTTTCTATAAAATCTTAAAAAAAAAATCTAAAATATAAAATAAAAATAATACATTCGATAAACTATATTTTCCCTTTCAAAACCTAGTATTTACTTAAATTTTAACTTAAACTTTTCAATGCACTTTAAATTCACAAACAAAGAACTATAAAAAAACGTTTTTTTTTTAAATAGCCAATCAATATCACATTATCGCTTACAAATTTGCGAGAATGTACAATTCCATTCTAAAATATTTTATGTGTCACAAATCTTAAATAACTTGAGAAACAATAACAACATGAACAACAAACATTTACAATAAAATCAAACGTATTTGACATATGTTACATGTGTAAACTGATGTACTTACTACGTATGTATGTAAATATACGATACGATCGTATATGATTTCTGGAAGTATTGTGCAAAATATTTGTGAAAATCTTAATTTAAAATCATACTATTTTAAATAGAGCAAAGAACAAAAAATATTATGTAGTAAATTGTATGTATGAACGTATAAATACTGAATGTAGAGTTTTAAAAATATAACATCCTATAATTTTATGCATTTATTATAAATTGGATAAAAATATATATATATATAATAAGAAATAGTAAAACCATATATTGTGCTAAATTTCAAATTAAATAAACTGAAGGAAAATAAAGATTTAAATGTTAAATGTCCACATCAAAATAACTGTTTTTTTTTTTTATTTAGAAACGATCGACGAAATGTTAAAAGGTAAGAAAATATGTAAACTCAGAAAAAATAAGTAAGAAAATTATAGTCGGTCTAGACCGACTATACGATACCCTATACCATGCGTTTAGATACCCTATCTCTCAGGCCCAACTAACTGGATATAGAAAATAAGCAAAAAACCAAATTTGAGTGGGATTTTTATTAATTTTTTTCGGCTGCAGATATGAAAAAGTTCATATCGGATGCTATGTCTATATGGGGACTAGGCGCAAAAATGGACCGATCCCGACCATGTTTGGTAAAGTCTCTTGTATTTTGCAAAAATATATACAAACAAAATTTGAGAAGAATCAGTGCAATATTTTTGTTTTTTGATAGATTTAAGTGAAGATCGGGATGCAGCTCTATATGGGGCCTATGACTAAGAGTTGTCCAATAGGGATCATTTTTGGACTACTTATTCATGGATGTAATATATACATACAAATCTAATTTGACTAAGATTTCTATGATAATTTGGATCTTATGGCAATATATGTTGATTTTATAGGGGTCACCAATTCACCAATTTCAATAGCGTTCATCATTGATAAAAGATCAAATACCAAATTTCATCAAAATATATTCATATTTGCGACCTGCAGTTTGATTACAAACTTTACATGGACACACAGACGGACGGACGGACGGACAGACGGACATACATCGTTAAATCGAATCAGATAGTGATTCTGATTCGATCGGTATAATTAAAGATGGGTGTAAGTCAAATATTTTTGGTTGTTACAAACAGCAGCACAAAGTCATTATACCCAAACCACATATAGTGGTATAGGGTATAAAAAGTGTGACTTTTTTACATGTTATATTTTTAATTTACTTTGTTTCTAATAGCACAATAACATAAAATCAGTGCTGGACATACCGGCTCCAGGGAGCCGAATTCTAATAGGCTTCTTATATGTATACAGCCGAATGAAAACAAAATACTCACCAAAGAGTAAAAGTACACAACAATTTCATTCAGTTTTATGAAAGGTTTTCAGCAAAGCGGGTGTAAGTCGCATTGTATTTTGAAATACTTACATTGTTTTTTTTAATATATACCCAGAGAATACACGCACAAGTTTTTTGTTTTTTTTACGCTTTATTATAAATAGAATAGAATACTCGTAGATTTCTTATCGGCCAATAAGTCTATTATCATCTTTAAGCAAGGTACTTGAAAAAGTGATTAAGATTTTATTGATTCAGAAAATATTCTACCTATACAACAATTTGGTTTCCGTAAGGATCATAATACTACCTACCCACTTGTTAAAATTCGTAAAATAGTAAATTCAAATTTTAATACTGGGACATTTAAATAACAAATAAATAGCACATAATACGTGTATATAATGGATAAATTCGTTAAACGTACCGCAAGTTTGTCAAGTGAAACTAATGATTTCCAAGAACGAAGAAAAGAGTCAACGAAGAAAAAACCTAAGCTTGTTTGGCGAAAATATGATGAGAGCTATGTAAGTTATGGCTTTATATATTGTGGAGACGAATTATGTAAAATTCCAAAATGTTTTGTTTGTGGACAATAATTCGATGGTGCCCAGTAAACTTTTAGGACATTTAACTACTTAACACCCATCGATAGCTAAAAAAGACAAAGTCTTCTTTCAACGTTTGAAAAACCAGTTTTTGCGGTAAAAGTCGACGAGTCTGCTGATATCAGTGGTCACGCGCATCTCATCTTAAATGTGAGATACACTGACGGATGAGGAAAAAATAGGACTTTTTATTTTGTCTGCCACTACCTGGTTATACCACAGGTGACCATAATTTTGAATGGCACAACTGCATAAGCATTTGTACAGACGGAGCAGCAGCTATGACGGGAAAAATTAGGAGCTTTGTAACCAAGGCTTCTGAAAAAACCTTAATATAAAAATGTATGTACATTGTTTTTTACACAAGGAAGCACTGATGACAAAGTCTCTGCCTGATAAATTGTTGTCTATCCTACAAGAAGTTGTTAAAATTGTCAATTACATCAAGTCGCGACCGCTAAACTTTCGTCTGTTTAATGCAGGTGTCAGGAAATGGGATTAGATCATCAGTCACTTCTGTTTCATACAGAAGTAGTATTGCTTTCTCACGGAAAAGTGCTATCTTGGATTTACGAGCTAAAAAATGTGACCCAGAAGTTTTTAGAGGCCCAGGGTTCAGGTTTGGCTTCTGCGTTTAAAAAAGAATGGGTAGTAAAACTTGCATATCTTGCAGACATATTCACTCATTTAAATGAGCTTAATAGAAAAATGCAAGGCAAGAATGCTAATATTCTAACATCTTCGGACAAAATTTAAAATTTTCGCGCTAAGTTGGTGTTATGGATCAGCCACGCTGCCAATGGCAGTAACGAAATGTTTCCAAATGTCATGGCTGCTGATTCAGAAAAAAAGTGCAGACTTTGATAGTGAAACACTTGGAGCTATTAGCAGAAAAAGTTAACTGTTATTTTCATAAGTCTGACCTGCAATCTATCGACTGGGTACAAAATCCATTCTCGGATAACATTTTCCTTGGACACTTAACGAGCAGGAAGAATTCATGGAGTTAAAAACTTTTCGGACATTAAAACTAAAATTTTCCGAAGTAGAGCTGGCACATTTTTGGCTGCATATAAAAAATGAGCTTCCACTGCTTTCAAAGCGTGTTGTTGAAAATCTGTTACCATTTGCCACAACCCACTTATGCGAATCGGGATTTTCAACTCTCACTACTATTAAATCGAAAAAAAGAGAACGCCTGAGCACGATCAATGAAGAGATGAGAGCAGCCTTATCAACGATTACTCCAAATTTTGATCGCCTGTGCTCAGTTAAACAGGATCACATTTCTCACTAAACATCTTTTCATATTAGGTATATTGATTTTAGTAATAAATAAATATTAAATAAACATTGCTTCTTCTTTGGCGTACCTCTAAAATTTCTTGATTTGATAGGTGTACCTTGAACACAAAGAGTTTGCGGAACACTGACGTACGGGATTCAACTATGGAGAAGTATTAATAACTTAAAATCCTTCAAAGATATCAATTAAAAACTTTAAGAATAATTGCTAGTGCGCCGAAATTCATAAGGAATTATGCACTACATAACATACGATTACTCTAACATTCCAAAAGTAAAATCGGAATTAAATTATTTCAGTAATAGATACCTACAAAGATTAGACGATAGCTATGATGTTAGAAGATTGCAGAGAAGATTACTACTTTAAAAGCATACTTGTACATTATGTAAATTTTATGTATGTATATGGGGCGTTTCATGTCAAGTGATCCAACTTTTGAAACCGATGTCTTCCGATCGGGATGAAATTTGCACCAAGGTTAGTCCTATTCGATAGTAGTTTAGACACAATTTTTCAACAAGATCGGTCCAGAGGGGGTCAAGATTTGACATTTTGGCCAAACAGGTGTATTTTCTCATTCATGTAACTTTTTACCTATTGTTCTTAGCAAAATTTGTCAAAAATAGTTTAGATAGCTATTTCCTCAATCTTTCGGAAGAAAAAAACAAGTAAGAAAATTATAGTCGGTCTAGACCGACTATATGATACCCTATACCATGGTTTAGAGACCCTATCTTTCGGTCCAACTACTTCGATATAGAAAATAAGCATAAACCAAATTTGAGTGCGATTTTTATTAATTTTTTTGGCTGCAGATATGAAAAAGTTCATATCGGATGCTATATCTATAAAGGGACTAGGTCCAAAAATGGACCGATCCTGATCATGTTTGGTAAAGTCTCTTGTATTTTGCAAAAATATGTACAAACAAAATTTGAGGAGAATGAGTGCAATATTTTTGTTTTTTAATAGATTTAACTGAAGATCGGGAAGCAGCTCTATATGGGGTCAAAGGGATCATTTTTGGACTACTCATTAGTGGATGTAATGAACGCATACAAACCCAATTTGAGTAAGATCTATATGACAATTTGGATCTTATGGCAATTTATGTCGATTTCATATGGGTAATTTGTATGGGGGCTAGGTCTGAACATGGACCGATTCTCACCAATTTCAATAGCGTTCATCCCATGGCCGATAAAAGCTTATATACCAAATTTCATCAAAATATATTCATATTTACGACCTGCAGTTTGATTACAAGCTTTACATGGACACACAGACGGACGGACGGACGGACGGACGGACGGACGGACATTGTTAAATCAACTCAGAAAGTGATTCTGATTCGATCGGTATAATTAAAGATGGGTCTAGGTCAAATATTTTTGGTTGTTACAAACAGCAGCACAAAGTCATTATACCCAAACCACATAGTGGTATAGGGTATAATTAAAAATAAAAAAAATTTTGTACTTTTTTTGCAAAATCAAAAATTTTTTTGATTTTTTTTTTTCAAAAATGCCCTTCTTTGCTCAAAAGAAACTTCACCTAGACCCATCCGATCGACTAAGAATCACTTTCCGAGTCGATTTAGCGATGTCCGTCCGCCCATCTGTGTCCATGTAAACCTTGTAATCAAACTACAGGTCGCAAATATGAATATATTTTGATGAATTTTGGTATATACGCTTTTACTGGTCTTACGATGAACGCTATTGAAATTGGTAAAATTCGGTCCATGTTCAGACCTAGGCCCCATAAAATGATCCCTATGAATTCAACATAAATTGCCATAAGATCCAAATTATCGTATAGATCTCAGTCCAATTGGGTTTATGTGTTCATTGTATCCCTTTATCAGTAGCCCAAAAATAAACCCTATAGGACAGTACTTAGTCATAGTCCCCATATAAAGCTGATTCCCGATCTTCACTTAAATCTATCAGAAAACAAAAATATTTCAGATTTTTTCCCAAATTTGGTATGTATATATTTTTTCAAAATATAAGTAACTTTACCAAATATGGTCAGGATCGCTCCATTTTTCGACCTAGTCCCCATATAAATATAGCACCCGATATGAACTTTTTCATATCTGCAGTCAAAAAATTAATAACAATGCTACTCAAATTTGGTTTATGCTTATTTTCTATATCCAATTAGTTGGACCGAAGAGATAGGGTCTCTAAACCGTGGTATAGGGTATCGTATAGTCGGTTTAGACCGACTATAATTATCTTACTTGTTTTCTATAGAAATATTGAAAAATTATTTTTTTTTATTAATTTGTAATAATAACTAAATTAATATATAATTAAATTAATAAAAAAATAAATAATTTAATAAAATTTAATCTTAATCACATCAGATCCATTTATAACATAACTATTTTTTAGTTAATTATTGTAGCTGATTAAGTATTTAAGTTTTGTAAATTTTTAAATACCCAGTCTTTCATCCAGCTTATTTATCGCCTTTATTTTCTGATTTTTTGCCAATCCTTTCTTGGCGTTACTGGGTTAGAGGTGGATTTCGATGCTGGTTTCTTTTTTGGCTTTGAAATCGAATTGAGTGGAGGCAGAAAACTTGGGTCTCCCATCGACAAGCGGTATAAAAGCATGGTATTGAACGGTGCCATCGATTAATGTCTCAAAAATAACTAGCATTAGTAATAATCTGTTTTGCATATAAGTTTTCGATGAAAGAAACAATGAATCGATCTATCCTTAATAAGGCATCCCTAAAAAATATTTATAGAACAATTCATAATTTTGAATAATTTTTATAACAAAACCAATTAAATACATATGTATGTATATTTGAGTGACTTCCTTTTTTTCCTTCTCACACTAAATAGCCATACTAAATATTATATTTTTAATTATGTATAATTTATTGAATAAAATCGTCCTCGTTATCTTCGTGAAGATGTGAAAGTAATAGTTTACCAGCAGCTCTTTCTTTTTTGTCTTTAATTAATGTGTTGGAAAGAGATTTCTTTAGGAAGGAGGCCGGTTTCTTTTGTCCTACCACATATTCAGGCATAACCAATTTAGAACCCTTTAATTTGGGTGAATCAATTTCTGCATCAAATTGCTCTTGAGATTCCAATGATTTTACGTTACGTCGTATTTTACTTAATTTCTTAAATTCAATTTTTCTGCCACTTTGCTCGTGTTTTTCTTCCTCGCCACTGCCGGAATCGTTTGAATCTTTTTGTTCATCAATTTTTCGAAGAAATTCAAAAGCTGCTGAAGAATTTGTTTGGTCGGATATATCAACATCTTCCAAAGAATATTTTTTCCATTTATGTGGATTAATCTAGAAAGAAACACTCTTATTTAAAGAAAAGCACCTGAAAAATTCTACGTTGTTACCTGATAGTCTGGTAACTTTCTGGGCTTTAAACATCTCGCAATTGGCAGTTCTGGTTTCTTAAATATACTTTCTTTACCCCTTAACTGGTGAAGTTTACGCTCAGATAAATTTTTATGCCGGTGACCTCCTTGTCGATAAACTAATTCAACGGAACCCTGCGAAGATTTTTTTTGTGCAGTTAAAGAATTTGTTTGATCCAATGATGTGCCCTTCAATTCACTGCTGGCATCATCAAGACACGCAAAAAGAGCACTGCGTTTTGAAGCAAAATCGTGCATATTTTAATTTTTTTAACTACTATTTTGGAAAAATATAAACACAATTTAAGCCACTAAGGCTGAGTTACTATCAGTCAGCTGGTATTAAGATAACTTTAGACAGTTTGTTTTGGCTATAATGTAAATCGGCGCAAAGCTGAGAAAGTAAAATCTTAAAGGTGATATTACACGATGTGTTTTAACATATGTACTGTCAATTTTTTTATCCATATGAAATCCTCATGTCGGTCAAAATTGTCATTCTTCACATACGATTCATAATTTTTGCTATCACATGTGCATATGTATTTCCGTATGACATAACCTCTAAATGTAAACAACAGCTGATTTAATTTTGTGAATTTACAAAAATTTATTGTTAAAAAAGAGTTATATATTTTTTAATCGTTAATTAATATTAAACAATTTATTTTTCTTTCAATATTAATCTTTATAATTAACTCTGTTTCTTTCGCCACGAGCAGTGTTGTATTTTCATATGTTTGTCATGCCAAAATAGAAAATGTACATGTGACTTTCCCATGTATTGTACATAAACAATGTTTCATATGTATCACACGATGTGTACAATTTTGTTGTGGGACAATTTGACAGTACATATCTAAAAAATACATCGTGTAATAGCACCTTAAATGTAAATTTCTTGTCAGAATTTAAAACGGCGTTGATTCATTCGATATGCAGCTCGGTGTTGTTTGTGACAGGCGCAAAAACTAGAAGTTTTGTTTTTAAAACAAATATTTGGGATTTTATTATAAAAGTATGCGAAATGGACACCTTTCCTCTTAAAGTTGAGCCAGGGTTGGATCAGGTGGAAGAACATGAACATATGTTACAAGCGGATAACTTTAAAGATGAAAATGTCAATCAAAAAAGCACCAACACGGAAACTGAACTGATAACTTCACCAAATACAAATGTGAAAACTGCAACAAAAAAAAATCGAACACAAAATAACGAAATTAATAAATCACATAATACAAAGAAACATCCTGAATACTTATCTGACTTCCTAAGAAAAAAATTTCTGCAAGCTTTTCTGGATAGTGATTGTACATCACTGTGCTTGGATAAAAACGTAAAGGAGTATAATGCAGACAAAAAGCTAGTAAAGGGTAATGATTATAATCGAATTTAAAATTAATATTTATTATTTGAGTTTAGAATTTTTTAGTAAAGCTGCGCAGGGTGCACAGGCTTTTGTGCACCAGGAATGTGATTCACTGTGCTTCAGCAATATTACAGATTGGCTTAAGCATTTCGAGGCGTTGGATGTGGAACAAAATAGTAACTTTGAATCGGCTATTATAATGAATGCTATTGTAAATAATGAATCTCTACCAGATGCAAAATCGACTGGTGGAGTAAATTTGAAGTAAGTATAACATGATTTAACAAAAGTTCAAAGAATCCTTTCTGCGCACATAACTAATTTTTTATATCAGGGCAATTTATAAATTCATAAGTAATTCTTTAATGGGTCTACCTCAAAAACCATTGAATCCCATATCTGGGAAATTTCTGTCTAGCGAGTTTCAGGTATTTTTACAAAAATTTTAAAAATTATGATTATAACTTGTTTTTATTTGTAGAATCTCATAAATGAAGCAAATACTGAAGAAGCTGATAATGACGTCCGAAATATGAAACTAAGACTTGAAACATCATTGTATCAAGTATCAGATCAACCTTCCTCGAGTTTAGATCCATTGAAATTAACTGATGTTAATGAATTATTACGTGTAATTCAAACTACAACCCTAAATGGAAAAGACTGTGATGTAAAAATAGAGAAATAATCTGCATCTTTGACTTATTCTTGATAAAGCTATAAATATCCAAATTTAAATGTTTCGATTTAAAAAGTTCTTTTATTTCCCTAAAGATGCGATTCCATGTTATCAATTTTATGGTTTGTTTTTATTTTATTCAATTCAATTCTGTCATATAAGGCTATCCAGGCCAAATATTATCCGGATCCGAATGTATAGGTCTTCAAAAAATCTATTTTCATCGGTAGAAAATCACATAATAACAATTTTGTATGTTTAGAATTTGTGCAAGCAATGTAGAAAAATATTTAAAACAATTTAAAAAAATTTCGGGTAGTTGGTGAATATTCAATTATAACTACACCTTTTCCAATTGTATTTCAGAAAAGGTCAATTGATTATCAGATGTTCAGAATTTATCAAATCCATTTCAGAAATAAAAATAATTATAATAGAAATAAATCCACCCTGCATAGGTCCGCATATGCTAGAGGTTACTCATCCCTGGTACGAACCACGGGATAAGCTCTGTTGCAGCATAAGCTGTATGAACTAAGTTTTTGGAATTATTTATTAATTTTATTTATCAGTATTTTTAATACTTTTAATGTTCAAAATGTTTACATATTTAATAAATAGTTTAATTTTCAATGATTTGAAATGATCAAACACACAAAATATGAAATGTATTTCAGAAATTATCAAATGATTTTGAGGTAATATTCATTGATATTTACAGAAAATATCAATTGAGTTTCAGAATCAAAATCTACGCATAGATAAGTAAAGATCAGGAATCAGATACTATTTTTTTAAACTTAATTATTAGATTGAGTTGTTGCTGACGTTTGATCAAATAACATTTTCTTTTTAACTTTAACGCTTGATCTTTTCCTAATGGCCTTTCTTTTTCTTTATTAGCCCAATAGAACATGAGGGTCCCCAGCAACTTTTTTAATCTTTATATTAATATGGAACAAAAGAACGTAATTAACATTTTTTTAAATCTTTATTAAAATATAACGTAACTTAGTTTTACGTGTCCGTATTAAAGGACACTATGCTCCACGAACACTTGGCGTATGAAGCATTTAATACAAATATAATATTATTTGTTCCACACAAAACGCACATTGCCTTTGCATTCGCAGTAGTCCACAGTTGATTCCTGCCATCTTATCATACATCTGTGCTGACAGAGGTAGC
This sequence comes from Cordilura impudica, assembly GCA_963682025.1. Taxonomy (NCBI): domain Eukaryota; kingdom Metazoa; phylum Arthropoda; class Insecta; order Diptera; family Scathophagidae; genus Cordilura; species Cordilura impudica. The sequence continues at coordinate 112,928,883 of OY821519.1, forward strand.
TATAAAGCGGCGAAATTTAAGCAAACAAGCAGCCACCCATTTACTCCAATTCTCGAGCTATAGGCAGCCATAAATGGATCCATTTTATCAACGCCACCCATGCCTTGATTATAACGCTGAAATAATTTCAGTTGTGGTAGTTGTATCACACATTGGCCTCTTGTACAACATTTGCATGATCCAATTTCATTGCTATCGAAATTTGTTCCAATAGTGACTACATTGTTATCCTTCTACCTTACAAGAAGCACATTTTCATTACTTGAAAACGGAAGTCGGTAGATGCTATCTCTTGCTTTTTTATATCAGATATGGGTCGAAGTGGACACTTCAGTACGACCATCTCTAGTAGTACCAGATGTGCAGATACCCTTGCTTGATAAATGACTAAGTAGTGTCACGAATATAAAGCAATTATTGATGAAAACCTTTGTGGCAAAACAAAATTATACATACATATGTATGTATATTACTTTGTCAGTTTCAAATAAACCTAATTTCTTACTTTGAGTCCTTTATTGTTTGTTATATTTGCCGTTGTAAGGTCAACAACTTTGTTACAACCTACACCAAACCCATATGAAGCGACAACACCATTTTTACCCTTATATACATATGTATATCAAACTGAAGCATCAATTTGTTGAATTTAGTGCCATTTTTTGATCCAAATCTAATTGGTTTACCCCAACTACATATATCGCTTTGCATAGTGTTTTCCGCAATAAGGAAGTCAATAGAAAGTTTTCCATCTGATCCACCATGTTTTAGAAAAACTTTATTTAGATTATCAACTAATGGCCCCATCTTGAAAAGATGATCAAAAATTTTACGCATCTGTTTGGAGTGTCACTTTTACTTCATCCAGTGTTATTCTTAAATCAATGTTTTATTGAATAGCATGCAAATTTCTTTGTTCTACACAGTGAATTAAAACTTCCTTGAAAAAACTATTGAAAAAATCTGTAGAAGTTTTGGCGGATTGAGCTTAATGCTCGGTAATGTTTGTTCGCATTTAAAATGTCACTATGCTCTAATGGGTTAAATTAATTAAAAAAATTTAATATCTTTTTGCTTTATTTTTAATTTAGGTATGGAGTTAGAAAATTTGGAACAAGTCTAGTTTAGGGGCGATGCCCCGATATTTTAGTTTTTTTTGGAGGGGGTAGGGGCTTTTGGGGTGATTCCAGGGAAATATTTTTTTTTTTGTCGGTCGAGCCTATTTTCCGAGTTATGGACCCCCAAAGTTTTGATATTGACTACTGTATAACTTTGTTATTTAGTATCGGATTTCGACAATATATATATCGTTGGAAAGCTTATTTGAGTGCCTTCTATGTGGTATTTTAAAATTTGAAATCCATTAACCCATTATGAACCTATTGCAAATTTTGCATTTTTGTGAGAGAGTATTTTTTTTAATATGGGATTATCTCATAAATAGACGTATGTCATGTATGGTTTTATATTAACTGAATAAAAGGTAGGTCCACAAGCTTTATTTTGATGTATCTCATGGCAACTTAACCCTTTCAGAACCGGACATATTTGGTATTTTATCTACATTTTTATGCTTTTTGAAAAATATATTGATATTTTATGGATTTTTAATATTTTTTTATTTTATTTGTGTATTTATTTTATATATTTAGTCATATTTGTAATGCTTTTTGGAAAATATATTTGTATTTCGAAGGTAGTTAAAATTTATATAATTTTTTTAAATTGTGGCAACTTTATTGATTTAAAAAATTTTCATCAAAAAAATTTGTTCTGTTTTAAAAAATATAAACAATTAGTTGTCTCATTTTAAAGCGCCGCAGGCGAAAATTTGTTAGAAAAAATCGCGCGATTTGTTCTAAAAAATTTTCATAATAGGACGGATAAAGAATTTTGTTGTGTTGTTTTAAAAAATATAAACAATTAGTTGTCTCATTTTAAAGCGCCGCAGGCGAAAATTTTTTAGAAAAAATCGCGCGATTTTTTCTAAAAAATTTTCTTAATAGGACGGATAAAGAATTTTGTTGTGTTGTTTTAAAGCGCTGCAGGCTAGAATTAGGAATAAATTTTTCAAAAAGCCTTAAAAATGAAGATAAAATACCAAATATATCCGGTTCTGAAAGGGTTAAGTTGCCATGAGATACATCAAAATAAAGCTTGTGGACCTACCTTTTATTCAGTTAATATAAAACCATACATGACATACGTCTATTTATGAGATAATCCCATATTAAAAAAAATACTCTCTCACAAAAATGCAAAATTTGCAATAGGTTCATAATGGGTTAATGGATTTCAAATTTTAAAATACCATATAGAAGGCACTCAAATAAGCTTTCCAACGATATATATATTGTCGAAATCCGATACTAAATAATAAAGTTATACAGTAGTCAATATCAAAACTTTGGGGGTCCATAACTCGGAAAATAGGCTCGACCGACAAAAAAAAATATTTCCCTGGAATCACATTAAAAAGTTTTATAAGTGGTAAAAATTTTGAACCGATCGGGGCATCGCCCCTAAACTAGACTTAAGCCGAAAATTTTTCCGGGGGCTTCAGACATCTTAGTTTTGAGTTATCTTAAAATTCTTATTTAATAATTGGATCAGCATTATTAATAACAAGATTTACGCTTAATTTTACATCAGTTTTATGATTATTGTTTTAGTTTTCCGGGAGCTTCAGACATCTTAGTTTTGAGTTATCTTAAAATTCTTATTTAATAATTGGATCAGCATTATTAATAACAAGATTTACGCTTAATTTTACATCAGTTTTATGATTATTGTTTTAGTTTGATATGGTTAATTTTCCTTTTCATAAACATATTTAATTCTTGTCTAATTTTAACCACTTGGTATTAATTTACTGTTAATAAAATTGTATGTAGTAATACGACTTTACTGACTTCTCCTTTATTAGACATAATCTCATAATTTAACAATAATAAAAACACAGATAGAGAGCGATAACAACACAGCCCTACAAGAACAGTGACGGTCATTTGACCGGTGATATGACCGGCACTACTGACTGAAGTGTCGGTCATCGCGTAGAACAAAGTTTCTATCATTTTATTAAGGTAAATATGCCAAAACTGACCGAAACTTTTGTGTACATGTGATTTTGCATCTTACTCTAACCTATGAAAGTATGTAAACCATATAATATATATCTGAACTGCTCACTCTACCGCTGTTTAGTAGTCAACGATGATAGATATATCCATCATCGCTGACCGGTCATACTTGATGGCTATATACATCATCATTGACCGGTCACGCTTGATTATAATGAAACACGACTTATTATTTTTTATTTATATTTATTTATTGTATTAAAAATCAAAAATTCAAAAATAGAAATAAACATTAATATATTAAAAACACAACAATATCACCAATTCCGAAACGTGTCGATAACTTTGGAGACAATGTTTGCTGACTTTTCACTCGAACCATCCCTCAAAGCGGTTCGTAACTTAGCACTGAATAAATTGACTAAACGCAATAGAAATTTCCGGTAATGGGCCTTAGTGCAATCAGTAGGTTCTTAAAGAAAACAATATATTATAACACATATATATCAACAATTTATATTAAAGCTCACCTTTTGTGTGTTGTGAATTAACAATTTCGACCAAAACTGATACACTCCATTTGGAAAATTGTTTGTACAGAACGGTGTGTGAGATATTGTGATAATACCTCCATAAATCAATTTGTTCAATATTTTTAGATCTTTATTCTTTTGAAAACTAATTTCATTATGGACGAATTTACGGATACTGCACATTCCTTAATATTCATATTATCAACATTATATTCCACACTATATTCCAGAATGGCATAAATTAAAACATTCGAGCCAAATATTAAAAAAAACATATCCATGTTATGGCAACAGACTGAAAGATAGATATAAGGATTAATGTAAAATTCTGCAAGGAAGATTTACTTTGTTTCTAGCTAGAATTTTTAATAAAATGTCAGTACATTACCTTAATAAGTTCATTTGGTGATTGCGCATCTATTAACAATATATTTATGCGATTCCTAAGAGGCATAAAAGTTCTAGATTGAAAGTTTGTGAAGATTCTACAGCAATATCTTAAGTTAACGATCCAACAGGAATAGGCCACAAGCGAGCAAAAAATATATTGTGGAAGGGTATAATGGAGGGACGTGCCACCACAATTGAGAATTGCACTAACGAATCCACTGACATATTTTGAAGAATCCTAAAGAAACAACAAAAATTAACTTGAACTTTTTAATTTAATTTTAATTTAATTAATTACTTACCTTTCCTAAACCTTAACAACAGCAACAATGACAGTCATATGTTTTTAAATAGGAAAAAACTGCAAATGTGTTAGTACAAAAATTGTTTATGTGTTAGTTTCAGTCATTCATTTCTTGTAGGGAGGTAAATAGATTCCTTTTTAATTAGCTACCTACTTTTTTGAATTTAGATATACATTTGATTTTGAAATGCTTCAAAGCTGTTTTTTATATCAATTTTAAATTTTATGATCTATAAGTTATAGATTAGTGTTTCCAAATAGAGTGTTGAATACTATTTTAGTTATATCGTCGTGTCTGTAATACTGTAACATCTCAAAATGTTACTGTTTTCCGAAAACTTCTCTATTCGGCTAGAAGAGACTCAAAGAATCAAAAGAGTATTAAAACATCTCAAGTTTAAATGTTTTCAGTGAAATTACAATACATATTCTTACACTGCACAGAACAAATTGTACTGAACGATAAAACTTTAAACCGTAATATCTCAAAACTATATATTTTGAGTTGTTACTGTGCTGCACTGGCAAGACGCTATATGCCCATTATTCTTCAATTGTTATAAGTTCTTTCTTAATACTATTTTTAGTTATATATGTATCTTAATAGGTTGTTTATAATACTTTGAGTGAGGTTAATTAACTTCTTTATAGAGTGTCTCATTAATTCAGCTTAATTTCCGGGTTCAATTTGCCTTGCTAAATGCCGAAAATGTAATGTATCTCTAGAATTTTTAAGTACAACATGTTTAGAGTTCAACGAAAAATTTCGATTTTAGAAATAACTAAGAAATATCTCTGATGTGACCCTTTCGTGAAAAGCTCACACACCTTATTCAAGAAATTATTTAAAATAAGTAAAATTGGTCCATGTAAATCATTTTCCTAATTATTTGGTACTCCATTATAATATTCATTATTTTGCATTTTCTTGTCTGTAGCACCAAATAATTGGTGAAGCAATCAAAAATTGTTGCAACTTATAAAATTTGTTTATAAAGCCACTAATCAGCATTGTGAAACGATGAGCTATCTGTGATAAATCATATTTTAGAATTAAATGGCGAACACCACCGTGGTCTGTGGCGAACACGAATTGAAAGACATATTTAGAGTTTAAGGGCCGTATGCAAAAAAAAATTAAAGTGTACTTCAAGTAGACTATATCAACAATTTTGCATGAAAAACATACAATAAAGTCTACTTGAAGTACACTTTTATTTTTTACATACGGCCCTTAAACTCTTGCTACATTTTTTAAAAATAACGGTTACATTCGTTTAACTATCGCCAGAATGAGTAAACGACGATTTTCAAGTAACATAAAATAGACTGATTTGCTGCACTCGTCAAACAATCGTCAGAGATTCGCAAAAGCATCATTTGCAAAAGCAAAATATAAGTCTACTCAAACAATCGGCTGGGCGATTTAAAAAGTCGTGAAATGATCGCGTTCGTCAAACAAGCTTCGAAATGTTAGCTGGGTAGTGACAGTGGTATGTGTGATGGATTAAACGCATACATAAATCATGGTTGCATTTATTTAGAATGTATAAAATATTTACTTTTTGTCATAAAATAGTAAACGGCGTTGGTTCATTAAAAGTACAACTTGGTGTTGTTTCTGACAGTAGCAAAAAATAGTTTTTTTTTAAACAAAAATTTGGGTTTTATTATAAAGGTATGCCAAATGGAATCCCTTTCTCTTAAAGTTGAGCCAGGCTTGGAGCAGGTGGAAGTACATGCCTATAAGTTAGAAGCGGATAACTTTAAAGATGAAAACGTCGATCAAGAAAGCACCAACAAGGAAACTAAACTGTCAACTCCACCAAGTACAACTGACAATACAACAAAAAATCGAACGCAAAATAATGAAATTAAAAAATCACGTAAAAAGAACTATTCTGACTACTTAAATTCCTTCCTCAAAAAAAAATTTCTGGAAGCTTTTATGGATAATGATTGTACATCACTGTGCGTGGAGAAAAACGTAAAGGAGCATAATGCAGACAAAGAAGCGGTTAAGGGTAAATGACTACAATCGAATGTAATTTTAGTATGTGTATATTATTATATGGATTTAGCATTTTTTAGTAAAGTTGCGCAAGGTGCACAGGCTTTTGTGCACCAGGAATGTGAGTCACTCTGCTTCAGCAATATTACAGATTGGCTTAAGTATTTCGAGTTGTTAGATGTGGAACAAAATAGTAACTTTGAATCAGCTATTATAATGAATGCTATTGTAAATAATGAATCTCTACCAGATGCAAAATCGACTGGTGGAGTAAATTTGAAGTAAGTATAACATAAAATAACAAAAGTTCAATGGATCATTTTTGTTCACTTAGTACATTTTTTTATATCAGGGCAATTTACAAATTCATAAGTAATTCTTTAATGGGTCTTCCTCAAAAACCGTTGAATCCCATATCGGGGAAATTTCTGTCTAGCGAGTTTCAGGTATTTCAACAAAAAATCTCCAACGTAATTATAACAGGTTTTTATTTGTAGAATCTCATAAATGAAGCAAATACTGACGAAGCTGACAATGATGTCGAAAATATGAAAATAAGACTTGAAAGATCATTGTCTCAAGTATCAGATCAACCTTCATCGAGTTTAGATCCATTGAAATTAACTGATGTTAATGAATTATTAGGTGTAATTCAAACTAAGAGGAAAAGACTGTGATATTTCAAAAATAGAGAAATAATCTGCAAATTCGTGATAAAGCTAATTTTTTCAATTATATATTTTATTTACATATTTTAACAAATTTAATATTTACATATATGAGATCTTATCTTTACATATAGATATTGCAACAAATAATATATATGATCTAAAGATATTAGTTTTTATTTTATTTTTTAATGATTTTTAAAGGAAAATGGGAGGAAAAACCCTTTATATGATTTAATAGATTCAAATACTGAAAATATTTATGTGTTTATAGAAAGTTTATTAGAAATAATAGACCTCGATAGCAATTAATTTTCAATTTGGTGATTTCTTTTTAATTTTACGTTATTTCACTACATTTTCTTATCAGTTGGTAAGAGGAATTTTCAATTTTGACAAATTGGTATTAATCCTTGTGATGAACTCGATAATTTTTTCATAACCTGTTTCTTCATTAAGATTTGTAGGATACCTCCAGGGCTTTTTATTTATCATTTTAAGACATTTGTTTTGTATAATTTGTAAGCGTTTTAGGTGGCAGCGTCACTCCAAATAGGACACGCGTATGTTAATATTTTTAAATTGTTTAGCAACAATAGAATTTGTCTGTTTGGGTTATTTTTTGGCTTACTAGGTTTGTTTATGGCTATAACCTTAACATTTTTGAAATGGTTTGGGAAATAGTTGAGTTTGATGCAGCTGTTAAATATTATAACCAGTAATTTTAGAGCTTTGGTAGTTTCTTTAAAAGCAGATTGGGAACATTGTCAAAACTAGGGGATTTTGAGGGTTTTATTGATGAGACAATATTCGTTTTTTCTTCAAGAGCTGTATAAATTGATGATTCAGAACTAGGGTTTTCTTTCTTAAAATTGGTTGTAGTTCGAAGTGAGGTTATTGGCTTGGACAAATGTATTTGCCAGGATTTCCGCCTTGTCCTTATCAGATGTTATTTTTGTATTTCCAATTTTAAGGTGAGAGATTTGATTTTTTCCTTTTCCTCGTTCAGTTCGAATCTAACTCTCTTTACGAACGGTCGTATAAAAAATTAAAGCGCTTAGAGTACAACTATTTAAAATTAAAAACAAGTGTATATATTTGTTTTTGCAATTGCCTATTCTTGATCTCATTTGAACTCACGTGGTAGACAATCCAGCTTAAAACAGGAATAAAAATTTAGCGATGGCCCGAGGGGCCAAATCTTCATCAAAAAGAAAGCTTGTGAATAAGATGACAAAACTTCCTCCGGGTTTTGTTAACCCGAACATGGCGTCAACTTCAAGCAACAGATTTAGCCTGCTTGCTGGCCTCAATGATATGGACGTAACTCCCGTATCAAATATTAACGATGTTAAGGAACACAAACCTCCACCCATTGTTGTAGAAGCTAACGCTTCATTTACAGAAATACAAAAGCTGCTTGGTAAGGATTGTATTTTCAAACGTACTTCAATTGGTACCAAAATTTTTGCTCCAAGTAATAAAATGTACGAATGCTACAAACAAATACTTAAAGAGAATAAGATGGAGTTTCATTCTTATGGCTCCATAGAAAATAGGTTATATACCACCTTTTTACACGGTTTACCCCCGCATAAGCTCTGAGGAAATCTCCAAGGAGTTAAAAAACTACAACCTATCCCCTTCTTCCGTAGTCAGACAAGAAGGCGTAGCACCTTCCATACAAAGTCAAAATATGAATTTAAACAATGCTAATAATGTGCGGGATCGGATTAGTGGGAGTGGTACTTCACACACAAATAAAATATTTACTCAAAATTATGCTATGGCAGCGAGAGTATTGGAACTTTGTTTGATTCAATATATTATTAATTCAAGTAGGCGTGACGAAAATTGACAGTATCTGAATAGCAGGCATATCATCTCCAAAACAGAGTAAACATTTTTGACGTGTAAACATCTATACGCGCAGGGGGGATAAATTTCTATTTTACAATACAATCACAAAAATAGCGTAACATGTGAGACGTAAGACAAAATCGGTGTGACTTATGATTGTATTTGTGAAAAAATTGTGATATGTATGATATGTATACATACTATACTATTATAATAACCTGTTTGAAAATGAAAAACAAAAAATTTAAAATTAAAAATGAGAAATGAAAATTAAAAAATGAAAAATAAAAAATGAAAAACGAAAAATGAAAAAGAAAAAATTACAAATAAAAAATTAAAAATAAAAATGTGAAATGAAAAATAAAAAATAAAAAAAGAAAAATAAGAAATGAAAAACGAAAAATAAAAAATTAAAAAAAGAAAAATGAAAAATAAATAACGAAAAATAAAGAATGAAAAACGAAAAATTAAAAATTAACCAGTTGAAATAATAAATAATAATAAATATTTTTATATTAGCAGAGCCCCTGCAGTTCATTGCTATAAGTGATTTTGAAAAGTGCCATACAAAAATCTTTTAATTACTAGATGTTTACACATCTTCCCTGTGGTGGGACTCACATGATTTTTTTTTATCAAATATGTGGAGTACTATGATAGTGAAAGCCTTTAGGCTTTTTGCTACTTCATAACTCAATAATCTAAGTAGTCAGTGGGCGTGGCACGTCCCATTCAAATTGGCATGAAACTTTGTGTAAGCCAATAGGTTATTAATGTGATTAGTATAGAAAAAAAATGGCTGCGCATACAAATTGAGAATATAATTGAATATATGTGGAGTCCAAATATAAATAATATTATTGCGAAAATATTGTATAAATAAATGGAATATTTTAAACCGGCGCATAAAACTATTTATGAATGTAGCCTGGAGCACAACAAGTTCGACGGGATTCGCTTGTATAATATAAAGCAATAGAAAAAAATTAATGACTACTCAAAATGATTAAACAAAGAATGTTAAATCAAAAAAATTACACACCAACTGTAAATGAAACAAATATATATGGGGGATTTCATGTCAAGTACACCAACTTTTGAAACCGATGTCTTCCGATCGGAATGAAATGGATGAGAAAAAACCCCTGTTTGGCCAAAATGTCAAATTTTGATTCCCTCTAACTCAGAGAGATCTGGACCAATCTTATTAAAAAATTGTGTCTAAACTACTATCCAATAGGACTAACCTTGGTGCAAATTTGATCCCGATCGGAAGACATCGGTTTCAAAAGTTGGTGCACTTGACATGAAACCCCCCATATATAAGTTAACGAAATAACTTAATTGCTCATTACTGTGTTGTTTTGTTTTACTTACCTTTCAATTTTTGTGTGACATACGCTACCTGTGTTGAAATTCATTTTTGCTTGGTTCTTGTTACACTTTTGATAAATACCAAAACTGCTGACGCTATGTCTGCAGTTTTGCAATTGTATTATTTAAATAAATTGTATTGTTTTATTCCCATGATTTTACTTTTCTAGCATAAGCAAAATTGTACTTTAAATACATGAAAATAAATAAAGAAACTTCAGTCGTAGTCAAGTACTCGAAATAAATGGTTTTTTATTATATAAAGAACTAACTGGCGTCCGAGCATAATTTGGTAACTAAACAAAAAAAAAACTTGTGTTGAATTTCTATGGAAAACGAACACAAACGTGAATAAAAGAACATTAATGAGAACCGCAGTAGTGTTGTAAAAATACAAAAAGGACAACTTCTCTAATGTCGACGCGTTATTAGTGAACATTTTGTAACAAAACTAAAAAACATTGTTCAAAATAAGTAAAATTAAATCAAAAAACAAACATTATTTAAAATAAGTGAAATTAAAATAAAAAATTGTAGACAAACATTATTCAAAATAAGTAGAATTAAATTAAAGACATCAAAACAAACATTATTCAAAATAAGTGAAATTAAAATAAAAAAAAAAAAATTGTAGACAAACATTATTCAAAATAGGTAGAATTAAATTAAAGACATCAAAACAAACATTATTCAAAATAAGTGAAATTAAAATTAAAAAATTGTAGACATCAAAACAAACATATTAGCTAAAAATTAAAGACTTAAATAAGAACATAAATAATAGTTAAAACCACTAATAAAAAAACAAAAAGAAACAATAAAAACTCAAAACAATCTAACAATGCATAAAATTTAGAGGTAACTTTTGCTATTAGAAAAATGTGCAACAAGGAGAATTAAAGTCACCAGGCAACGATTTCTGCCTGGGCAGCAAAGCAACAAAATAAACAGCAGCAACAGCAACTTCAGTTTCAACCACCACAGCACAGCCTAACACAGTCGTGACAACTTGACAGCTGTCAAAAAAGTAAACACGAACCGTATGGCTTTGTTTACCTTTTTTTCTTAGAATTGCTCTAACAAATTTGAGAAAGAGATTAAAAAATAAAATATACAAAATATAATGTGTGCAAGTGAACAGCTACACATGTTTGTAACAAGCATAAAAAACAATAATAATGGAAAAAATAGTGAGTATTTGCTATTGATAATCATTTAAAAAACATTAATAATATCGTATTATCTGTTTTGATATAAAAATATGTATAAAAGGTGTATATTAAAACACATAGCTTGTGATTTGTTTTACGTAAGACAATTACATTCAAGACTACTCAAGCCAGGGCCGAAGGAAGAAAGCAAAAATTACTATTGCTGGCACAAAAAAAGGCGGCCAAGAAGGAAGAAGCAACACAACGATGATGAACAATATGAAGATGCTGGATAATGTAGCCGACATGCTGGATGGTGAAGATTCGAAATTTTTGCAATCGGAAAGAGGCAAAAACAACGAAAAGTAAACATGCTGCTGGTGATGATGAAAGTAAACATGATATTAAGAATTGTTTCAGTTTTGTGTTTGGCAATGATAAAAAGCTTCACATGACTCTTTTCACAATATGTACGTCGCGTAAATCATTTAATCAACGCCAAAAACAACAATTTCAACTTGGAATGTATAACTTGTTTGTGGGCTTTGAAGATAAAAAATGTTTATGTAGATGCGGAGAAAGAAAATAAATTGAAACAAAAGAAGTTGGAGGCTCATCGTCAACGTTTGTTGAGTTTATCGAAAAAGGAACGCAAACAACATAAAAAGTTGGCTGAGTAAAAATAGGAGCTGGATGAGACAAAAGCCAATTCTAAGGTTTTGAGTGACATTTTAGAGGGTTTTGCTGATGCTTGTAAAAATTTGTTTTAAGACAATTGCATACAATACTACTCAACCCAGGGCCGAAAGGAAGTAATCACAAGTTACTATAGCTAAGCTAACCATTGGTGCAGTTGCTGGTGACGAAACTTTTCGCAAGTTGAATTGTGGTATTGTATTATTGTTTTTGATTATGACTTGCATGTAGAGTTCGTGTAATGCTTCTCATCGTAATTTGTCTGGTAATATTCCCATCACATTGGGTACTATACCGTTAGCTTCATACATAAAGCATTAATTTTCTACTTTTTTATTCCTGTAAGTAGACGGACTTGTACACCTTGGAATGAAGTTAATGGAGGATTTAATTTTGATAAAAGTAAACAATAACAAAATCAATACGAATAGAAAAAATGTAAGTTGGTGCAATTGGCGGTATGGTCAGAGTGGAATTATGTTGTTAATTTAATAAAATATGTGAATTATATTTTCAACAGCTCGAAAGCAAATAAATCTTAGTAGGAGAGAACGACCAACCATTAGCAGAAATGGTAGCGCAACCTACATATTCCACAAAAGCCCATCAATCCTTAAACAAATTTTAATATATAAGAGGATGAAATAAAAAATGTATTTGCAGATTTCCACCGTTTTTAAACATGATGTCCCCAAAATGATGACAATGTATGCTCAATTTATGAAAAGTAATATATAGATCGCTTAAAACGCGTAAAAAAGTCGAAAGTAAAGCCAAAGTAAAGCTTTACTTTCGACTTTTTTACGCGTTTTAAGCGATCTATATATTACTTTTCATAAATTGAGCATACATTGTCATCATTTTGGGGACATCATGTTTAAAAACGGTGGAAATCTGCAAATACATTTTTTATTTCATCCTCTTATATATTAAAATTTGTTTAAGGATTGATGGGCTTTTGTGGAATATGTAGGTTGCGCTACCATTTCTGCTAATGGTTGGTCGTTCTCTCCTACTAAGATTTATTTGCTTTCGAGCTGTTGAAAATATAATTCACATATTTTATTAAATTAACAACATAATTCCACTCTGACCATACCGCCAATTGCACCAACTTACATTTTTTCTATTCGTATTGATTTTGTTATTGTTTACTTTTATCAAAATTAAATCCTCCATTAACTTCATTCCAAGGTGTACAAGTCCGTCTACTTACAGGAATAAAAAAGTAGAAAATTAATGCTTTATGTATGAAGCTAACGGTATAGTACCCAATGTGATGGGAATATTACCAGACAAATTACGATGAGAAGCATTACACGAACTCTACATGCAAGTCATAATCAAAAACAATAATACAATACCACAATTCAACTTGCGAAAAGTTTCGTCACCAGCAACTGCACCAATGGTTAGCTTAGCTATAGTAACTTGTGATTACTTCCTTTCGGCCCTGGGTTGAGTAGTATTGTATGCAATTGTCTTAAAACAAATTTTTACAAGCATCAGCAAAACCCTCTAAAATGTCACTCAAAACCTTAGAATTGGCTTTTGTCTCATCCAGCTCCTATTTTTACTCAGCCAACTTTTTATGTTGTTTGCGTTCCTTTTTCGATAAACTCAACAAACGTTGACGATGAGCCTCCAACTTCTTTTGTTTCAATTTATTTTCTTTCTCCGCATCTACATAAACATTTTTTATCTTCAAAGCCCACAAACAAGTTATACATTCCAAGTTGAAATTGTTGTTTTTGGCGTTGATTAAATGATTTACGCGACGTACATATTGTGAAAAGAGTCATGTGAAGCTTTTTATCATTGGCAAACACAAAACGGAAACAATTCTTAATATCATGTTTACTTTCATCACCAGCAGCATGTTTCGTTGTTTTTGCCTCTTTTCAATTGCAAAAATTTCGAATCTTCACCATCCAGCATGCCGGCTACATTATCCAGCATCTTCATATTGTTCATCATCGTTGTTTTGCTTCTTCCTTCTTGGCCGCCTTTTGTTGTGCCAGCAATAGTAATATTTGCTTTTCCTTCGGCCCTGGCTTGAGTAGTCTTGAATCTAATTGTCTTACGTAAAACAAATCACAAGCTATGGGTTTTAATATACACCTTTTATACATATTTTTATATCAAAACAGATAATTCGATATTATGAATGTTTTTTAAATGTTTATCAATAGCAAATACTCACTATTTTTTTAATTATTATTGTTTTTTTATGCTGGTTACAAACATGTGTAGCTGTTCACTTGCACACATTATATTTTGTATATTTTATTTTTTAATCTCTTTCTCAAATTTGTTAGAGCAATTCTAAGAAAAAAAAGGTAAACAAAGCCATACGGTTCGTGTTTACTTTTTTGACAGCTGTCAAGTTGTCACGACTGTGTTAGGCTGTGCACCACAGCAACAGACATCTCAGAAGCAAACAACACAACATCAAACTATCAACAATGGCAACAATAACAACGATAATATTTCTATTGTAAGTGAATTAGAAACGTAACAATATTTTTATTCAAATTTGAAAATTTCAATATTTAATAATCGAAATAACAAAAATTCCAACAGAAACGAAATTAAAATAAATTTTGTAATTCTACAAGTTTTTTTTTTTGTATTAAAATCTTTTAAGTTCAATAAAAATTTTATTTAACAAAATGGCAAATCAAAATAACTTGATCAGACCTCCGATTCTAGGCAATATTAATAATAATAACAATAATGATAACAATAATCCCCTACCACAACAATTTCAAGTAAACCGGGAGATGGAACTTGCAATTGCAAGTGTAGTACGTAGAGTGATACAAGAGGAACTACATCCAGTTCCTCAACAACCTACAGATCAAAACGTTAATATAGTTAACGGAGACCTTTCGGGTTTGGATAAAGTCCCTGATGTAGTGCGTACACTTAGGGAATTTGCGGGAAACCACACGGAATTCGCTTCTTGGAAGAAAAGTGTGGAGAGAATTCTAAAAATTTATGAACCCATTCGCGGGACTCCAAAGTATTTTGGAATCCTAAATGTAGTTAGAAACAAAATAACGGGTGATGCTGACATCGCCCTTGAATCGTACAATACACCTCTTAATTGGGAGTGTATTATTAAGTGTCTTACCACACATTATGCGGATAAAAGGGACCTTGGCACATTAGAGTACCAAATGTCATCTATGGTACAGGGAAATAATAGTGTGCAGGAATATTATAAGCAGATTTACGCCCACTTATCCCTGATTCTTAACAAAATTGCATGTATAGAAGAAAGTGAAGCTTCTATACATTTATTAACCAGGACCTATAGAAACAAGGCCCTAGACACTTTTGTCAGGGGACTTCGTGGCGATTTACCCAGATTATTGGGAATGAGAGAGCCAAAAGATTTACAAGAGGCACTACATTTGTGTCAGAAATTGGAAAACCAACAATTTAGGTCGGTTCATGCTAATAGTAGCCACAATACGGCTTCGGCTGTCCAACAGCACAGACATATTGCCCCACAGCGCAGATCCACTGCACAACATTTCTATCCCCAATTGGCTTACTTGCCACAGAATTTGCCCAGACAGGCATATATTTATCCACAATGGCCACGGGCTACATCAAATGGTATTCAACATGTTTACAATAGGTCACAGGCAAATACGGGAAACCCACCGCCAAGACCGAACCAGCCCAAACCACCCACCCCAATGGAAGTCGATACTTCAATTCAGACCAAAGCGGTCAATTATATGAACAGGCCATTTGGGAATGATAAGTATTCTGGAGCAAGACCTCCACCAAATTCCTCCCAGATCCAAAGGCCAAGTAAATTCCAACGAATCAACCACATTGAGGGTGAAATTGAAGAAAGTGCCACACATGGGGATAATGCTTCTAGGGAAGATTTGGCATTACGGGAATCTGAGGAAATACAAGATTGGGATGAATATTTAAATGAATATCCCAATATTAATGAAAACCTTGATGAGGGTACAGAATTCTCAGATATACATTTTTTAGGTTAACGGATTCGACATTGCCATATTTTCAGTGCAAGACCAACGACGGACGTACTTTTAAATTTTTAATCGACACTGGTTCCAATAGGAACTACATACAACCTTCTTTAATTCAAAACCCTATTCCAAATGAAATCAATTTTCAAGCAAGATCAGTTGGTGGTAATATTACCATTACTCACCATACCTTCATAAATTTATTTGGATTGCGTTCAGAAAATCTTAAATTCTATTTGTTGCCATCACTTAAGTCTTTTAACGGTATTTTGGGCAACGATAGCTTGAAAAAGCTTAATGCTGTTATATTTACTTCAAAGGGTTTCATGCTGATTAACAGTTCGATAAAAGTTAAAATAAAGCAGCAAATTTCATAATCAGTAAACGCAATAAACCTGAGAACGGACCATCTAACGGAAAATCAAAGGGATAAATTGAGGACGATTTGCGGTAAATACCGAAACTTGTTTACAGAACCAAACGAACGACTAACATTTACAACAACGGTACAAGCGGACATCAGGACTACAACTGACGAACCAATCTACTCGAAAAGTTACCCTTATGCGATGACAATGAAGGATGAGGTAGAAAAACAGATAAGAGAATTGCTTGATCACGGCATAATTCGACCATCAAGGTCACCATATAACTCACCGGTAATAATTGTTCCAAAGAAAATGGATGCTTCTGGCGAAAGAAAGTTTCGTATGGTTATTGACTACAGGAAACTGAATCAAGTAACCATACCTGATAGGTACCCTATACCAGAGATAAATGAGGTACTTTCTAATCTTGGGAAGAATAAGTGGTTCTCTGTATTAGATTTGAAAAGTGGATTTCACCAAATCCCTCTGAAAGACAGAGACATTGAGAAGACGGCATTCTCAGTTAATAACGGGAAGTATGAGTTCACAAGATTACCTTTCGGGCTGAAAAATGCTCCGGCAATATTTCAGCGAACATTGGACGATATCCTTAGGGAATACATAGGGAAAATTTGCTACGTCTATATAGACGATATCATAATTTTCGGTCGTGATGAAAGCTCTCATCTTGAGAACATTGAGATTATCTTTAATACCTTACAGAATGCTAATATGAAGGTCCAACTGGACAAATGTGAATTTTTGAGAACAAGTGTGGAATATTTGGGATTCATTATCTCTACTGAGGGCATAAAGGCGAATCCAACTAAGGTTGAGGCAATTAAGAATCTGAAACCTCCAACTACGATAAAGGAGCTTAGATCGTTTCTGGGAATGTCGGGATTCTATAGGCGATTTATAAGGGATTATGCTAAAATAGCAAAACCCCTTACAATCTTTTTAAGAGGGGAAGAAGGACGTATGTCTAAGAAAATGTCATCGAGAATTCGTATAACATTGGACAAAAATGCTTTAGAAGCATTTGAGAAGATAAAGAATTCACTCGCATCAGGCGATGTCATTCTAGCGTTCCCAAATATGAAAAAAGAGTTCCAATTGACTACTGACGCATCGAATTATGCGCTGGGTGCGGTATTGGAACAGGAGGGCAGGCCAATTGTGTTCATATCAAGAACATTGAATAGGGCCGAAGAACATTATGCTACGAATGAGAGGGAAATGCTCGCAGTAGTATGGGCCCTTAGAGCTTTGAGAAGTTATTTATACGGTCACGCATCGGTGAAGATTTTCACTGATCACCAACCGTTAACATACGCGTTGAGTAGTAGGAACACCAATAGTAAACTCAGAAGATGGAAGGCCATCTTGGAGGAGTATAATTATGAATTAAGATACAAACCGGGTAGCACGAATGTGGTGGCAGACGCATTATCAAGACCACCACAAACTTCTGAGTTGAACTCGATAACGGCTACACAGCACAGTGCCGAAACTTCACCTCAAAATCTCATTCCGTTCACGGATGTTCCAATTAACGTTTTCAGGAATCAGTTGATAATTTCAACTGGTAAGACACCTTCTTACAAATGCGAAACTATATTCCCAGGGTATAATAGACACACGATAGTAGAGAATGATTTTGATTTGGAGAAATTAACGAGAATATTGAGAGAATATTTGAGTCCAATGGTAACGAATGGGATTAGAACCGAGGACATAATTTTAGGGAAAATCCAGGAAATCTATCCTGCTAATTTTGGCCAATATAAGGCTAGGTATACCAGAATAATGGTAAGGGATCTGACATCCGACACGGAGCAGGATACTGAAATCATTAATGAGCATAAAAGGGCTCACAGGAATGCCAAGGAAAACAAGATCCAACTACTGCGAAAATGTTATTTTCCCCGGATGCAGGCGAAAATAGTGAAGATCGTCAAGCAATGCCGGATATGCATTGAAAATAAATATGAGCGCCATCCAAACAAAATAATTCTGAAAAATACTCCCATTCCACAGTACCCAGGACAATTTGTCCACATAGATATCTATCATACGAGTAACAGAATAATACTGACTGCTGTGGACAAGTTCTCGAAATACGCTCAAGTGAGAATTGTAAATTCTAGATCAGCGGAGGATATTAAAACTCCTTTACGGGAATTACTTATTTCTTTCGGAGTTCCCGAAAACATAGTAATTGATAATGAGAAATCTTTAAACTCATCCTCCATTTTGTTCATGTTAAGGGATCAAATGGGAATTAAAGTCTATACGACACCTCCATACTCGAGTACCGTAAATGGTCAGGTTGAAAGATTTCATTCAACATTGACTGAAATTTTGAGGTGCATGAATGCGGAAAAATTACATAATTCTTTCGAGGACCTATTGGATGGTTCCTTGAACAGGTATAATCACTCAATCCATTCGATAACCAATAGAAAACCTATTGAAGTCTTTTTTGGGAGAATCACCGGAACTGAACAGGAACGAAAACAGACAATACGGAAGCTAACGGAAAAACAAGGAAGAGACTTAGAATTTCACAACAGAGACAGGCATGACGGAAAAACGTACAAAGAAGGTGACGAAATTTTTGTTAAGGGAAACAAACGATTAGGGAACAAACTGACACCACGGTACAGAAGGGAAATAGTGCAGGAGGACAAAGGACAGACAGTTTTGACAATTTCTAAGAAAATAGTTCACAAAAATCTAATAAGGAAATGATGTTTTCATTTCAGGACAATACTCGCTTTCGCAAAGACGGAGACCCAGATACTTGACTATACGAATTCCCGAATTGTTACAATGGAGACTGGAACGGTGAAACTCAAGACGGGGAACTTCAAATTGATCCATATCATAGACTTGGAGCAGTACGGGACTTTATTGGACCAGATATACGACACAGTAATACGTGACATAACCAAGAAGGACAATAACTACCAGTTCCTTGTTCATGAAATAGATACCCTATATAGAATGCTCAGAGAGCTAAGTCCTATACGGAAAACTAGATCGATTGAGATTCTGGGGACGGCCTGGAAATGGATTGCGGGAACACCCGACCATGAAGATTTTCAGATGGTATCGGACAGGGTCAACGGTTTGCTCGAGAACAATCATAGGCAAATTGTTATAAATAGGGCTCTAGAGTTGAGGGTCAAGGAGATAACTAAAATGACTAACACTATATTGAATAACATAGGTTCAAGCGATGCACTGAAAACGGAAATTATTAAAAATGTCGAAAGAAAATTGAAAATAATAAAAGAGGAGTTGACTAATATTAACTATTCAATTCAGTGGGCGAAATCAGGGATAATTAATTCCTTTATATTTTCTGGCTACGAATTAAACATAACTAAGGAGTTTTTTGAGAATCAGAATTTCCCTTATTCAAATCTGATTGAGGCTTTAGAATTCGGAGAAATAAAAATTAGTATGAATCAAACGACGTTAATGTATGTCGTAAATTTGCCTAGAACTGAAAAGGAAACTTGTAGAAAATTGTTTGTAAAACCTGTAAAACAAAAGGAAAATACAATTAAATTAAGTAATGAGAATTTTATAATATGTAACAATTCTGTAATTGAAATTAAGAAACCATGCAGAATGATTTTTGATATAAGCATTTGCGGAAATGAAAATCTGGTAAATGTCACTTCATCCAAATGTCTACCAAATTTATTGTCCGGTATATTTTCAACATGTCCAACCTCAAATGATCAACACATAGCTACAATAACTGAGCTTTCCCCTGGCCTAATAATGCTGAATGGCTATAACGGTTCTATAGAAGTCGACAGAAAAAATCTTTGGTTAAATGGAACTTATCTTATAAAATATCACAATGCCACGGTCCAGATAGAAAACCGAACTTACTATAACAACGAGATAACTATGCTGCAGCCATTACCAGCTATATTGAAAACCACCAATTCCATAGCTAAATACGAAGAGATGCTGTCTTTGGAAATGTTAAAAGATCTCCATATAAATAATGCTGCGGAGATTCAGCAAATGGTCCACAATTATAGAACCACACTCACAACAAGCGTCTCAATCCCCAGTGTCTTTGGCGTAGAATTGTTATTGTTATTACTGAAGAAATGGATAGAAAAAAGAAAGGCATATGAAGTCTCAGAAAAACTAAACGATGTAAAATCTCCTGAAGTTATCGCTAGCATTGATACTTATCCATCCAACGAGGACGTCGGAATTTAAGAGGGGAAGAGTTAACGAAATAACTTAATTGCTCATTACTGTGTTGTTTTGTTTTACTTACCTTTCAATTTTTGTGTGACATACGCTACCTGTGTTGAAATTCATTTTTGCTTGGTTCTTGTTACACTTTTGATAAATACCAAAACTGCTGACGCTATGTCTGCAGTTTTGCAATTGTATTATTTAAATAAATTGTATTGTTTTATTCCCATGATTTTACTTTTCTAGCATAAGCAAAATTGTACTTTAAATACATGAAAATAAATAAAGAAACTTCAGTCGTAGTCAAGTACTCGAAATAAATGGTTTTTTATTATATAAAGAACTAACTTATATACATATTTTTTTTTTTTTTGGTTTAAATTGTAAAAATATTTTTTTATTTTATCTCTTCATTTTTATTGAAAATCTAGAGAACATAAATCTTTTATTTTAATAAACAATTAAATATAAAATACGACATTGCATGTAACTTCTTTAAAATACTTATTTTGTTAACACTAAATTTCTATAAATTTAGATTGGAATTTGACTTAATTATAAAAATTTTGGACATATTAAAATAAAGTGAATTATTCTATGTAACATCCAGGATTAAAGTATAATACTTTATTAAAGCTTTTGTTGACATAATTAGCCGTTTGTAAATTTCCGCTTTCAGTACGTAGTCTTAAAGTATCAGCTTGTATTTTTTTAATAATATCCTCAAAAGCAGTGTCATGAGCCCGCTCAGCTATATTTTTAACAAAAGCCTGTATATACCATGAGCCCAAATCAGGATCCCTATGGGCCTTATAATCCTCCGATGTGGCATAGCAAATACAAACGTCTGATAATTGAGCAATGTTGCTGTCTCGAGGAGTGCCAAAACTATCAGTTTGTATTTTTTTCACCGTAACACCTGTTTCGCTTACATCACCGCGACAAAATGGGAATAGAAAGATTTTTGGTTTGTGTATTAAATTCGGACAAATGTGATGATAGAAACGTTGTTCGATATCTTTAACATTAACCACTGAGCCATCGCCAAATGAGACACGCTGGACACCATCGTTCAAACTGCCATGTGTCATAAGTGCCATTACAAAACATTCCGTGTGTTTTGTGTATTCTGACTTCAACAGATCATTAAGGAGATCCCAAAATTTTTCTTGTGTTATATTCGTGTACGAGAACAATTTGAATCCCAATTCCTTAAAGAGATGCAAAAGAGAATGTGTATCTTCGTCGGCACCATCTCGTCGTTTACATGTGCCATTCTCGGGAAAATCAATAATGTTAACCATAAAGAACACACCACGATTATCTTTGCTTTCCATAGGATATGTGTCAATACTAGGATGTTTAGTTATGCGTAATGACTTTTTAACTGCATTTGTATTCTTAGGACTAATATCACCATTATATTCTTGTAAAGTATCGTTCGAAGTATTGTGTTCATGCTGGAATGAAAAATTTAAATTATGAATACATAATCTTTAACTTTTAATAGATGAAAGAAACATGTAATTAAACTAAATGTTGATCCAATCTATACTATCTATACTGCTATAATAAAGAGGTAATGTGTGTTTGTTTGTAGGAGGTAATCTCCGAAACTACTAATCAGATTTTCCTGATATGGATATGGGAAGTGCTATAGGCTATAATTTTTTTAAATATTTTTATTGATCGTGGCACCTCAATTGCAAAATAAATTTTTAATATCATATACTATGATAGAGAGAGCGTAAATTTGTGCAATGTCACCTGTTATTAATCTTAGTAGCTATGCCTGAAATGGGCGGGATTGGATAAGTGGGCGTGGTACCTCCCATAGCTTTGCATATTTGTCTGAGGTCATCTAAGGGAAGGGAACAAAGTTTTTGTTGATTAAGAACTGAATGATGTTTTTAAGGTTATTTGGCACGCTGAATCCAAATCCGCGCTTTGTTTTTTTCTATCAGCTCGACTTTTCGCGATATACCGTAATGTTCAAAATTAAGGCACTTCCACTACTTATGTATTGCAATAACTTGAAAACGGTTTTATCATATTCAGTTTAAAAAACTACAAAACTATTGTGGACAATATTATATTTAAGCCGTGCTTACATTGATTTTAAATTTGCCCCGTAGTTTCAGAGATACCGGTAAAGTTTTGAAAAAAAGAACAATTTAAAAAAAGTCAAAAATACGATTAGCACCTGTAACTTAAAAATGCGAGCTGATGGAGAAAAATGGAGATTAGATTTGAAATTAGCAACCTCAAATTAGTAAAAAATTTCAGTTTTGTTCCCTTGTGTTATTAACGTGGGTAGTCAGACTTAAAATGGGCGGCATCGGACAAAGGGGCGTGGCAACCCCATACAAAGTAATTAATAAATGTCAATGTAATAGTGAGAGCTTTGGGACTCTGCGTGAGCCCTTTCATTACGATGCAGGGGGAAAGGGGTAGCGAAGCACACCGGCTTACATCTAGCATATAATAAAATTAAATTACTACTGAATTCACTTAATATGAACTAGATGACTGCAAATGTTTAACTATTCATGTTATGCCGCTCATAGATGTTTGAAAATTACATATGAAATCACTGTCGTAAAAATTAAAATCTAATGTTTTTGCCCTCATCAACATAGAAAATTAACATGTCAAGACATGTGGCATATGCACTATGTATTATAAATGTTCTTTTTAATACAAAACATTTCTTTTTTGTAACCACGGACGTAAAATTTATAAAGGTCTTAACCTTTAATATTCAAATAATGGTTATTACTAATCACAGTGTTCATATATCTATAATATTAATAGGCTAGGCGATTTCTTGTGACTGATGTTTTGTTCTACCATTTTATCCCGATTTTGACCAAGCGTATATTATTTGAAAGGTATTTCTTTTTAGTCGATTTGCAGATTTACAGATTTTTAATTATTTTCCTTTATTTTGAGTAAATTGCATTTAAAGTTGCTACTAACCCATACAAAAAATTATTATTTATTAAATTTGTTAATGTGTTTGTTAATGAGTTTGTTATCTTCACTCACAATAATAATGAACCATAAAAGTGTTGGTTTGTGAATTGGCTAAGTTGAAAAATAAAGCTGCCTAGAAATTGCACTCGAATTTCGAGCGCTGGAATCTGCTAGTATACAAATATGCGTGGAGATTTTGCAAGCTCCTATTATAAGAAAATTCATTAAACAGTTGTCTTAGTTTTGGAATTTTTAATAAATTGTATCGATTCCTTGAAAATGAGCTGACCAAGCGGAATAAAATTTAAAATTCAAAGCGGTATATATTCTACCGGGAAAAAAGTTCAAAAAGCGAGCTATTTAATATATTTAAAGAAATAATATAATATAATATAATAATAAAGGTGAAGTCCTTAAAATCGTCATTGTTTGATCACGGCGTAAAAATGTTTATAAATTTAACGATAAGTTTACGTCAAATCTTTCGCATCATAAATGTTTCATAGAATACAAGTCATCGAAAGAGAAAAAATTACCAAAAGTACAACCAAACAACGAGCTGAAAAATAGTGTACCGACTTAATTGTTCAGTGGGTAGTTGGTAGTTATTATTTAAATCTTGCTTTTTTGTATTAACACTGGCTATGAGTTTGGAAACAATTTGGATGTGAGAGGTCTTCTTTTACACTCTACAACTGTGTCAAAAAATGTTGGAAGCCTTTATGGAAATCAACACAAAATTGTGTTCTATACAAGAATTGGTTTCGGCATAACCTGTGATTTATGGAGCGACAATTATTTAAGAACTTCATACATTGGAGCAACTGTACACTACATAAAATCTGGGGGGTTATTGTATAATTCGATTCGAAACGAAAATATTTTCGAAAAGAATTTCCTTTCGCAAATTGAAATGGAAATAATAGTACGAAAGCGTACTACAAAGTACAATTTGTACGAATTCGTAAATTTTTTCATTCGAATCGAATTACATAATAACCCCCCTGGAACCATAGTAAATAAGATTCTTGGAATCATCGAAATGGGAAGTGACAGAAATACAGGTAAGTTTCTTATCGCGATTATAAACTTTTTCCGATTAAATTTTTCATTAAATCATTAAAGGTATTATAAATAAAATTATATGCATACTTAAGGAATTTGACTGTGAATTTAATGAAAGGATTACAGTAGTAACTGACAGAGGATCTATTGTGAAAGCAGCATTTCATTTTGAAGAAAATATTTTCTGCATCAACCACCTGATATACATATAATGTCCTTGAAGAAGCAATTTCTGGTACAGCTGAAGTCAACGCAATTGTAGGATCTTGTACCAAGCTAGTTAAATATTTCAAGAAGTCAGGTGTTAATGTTCTCTAAACACCACGTTAAAAAGCTATACGCCAACACGTTGGAACACTGTTTCCTACTTATTAAAATCGATACAGTTAAACTGGGTCCATATAACGTAGATACTTCAAGAAAATCATGAGACTACTACATTGAACAATCTTAATATAACCAACATTAATGAAATAATTGAGATTCTTAAACCCATTGAGGAAGTTTCGAAGTTTTTGAAAGGAGAAAAATATCCTACCATTCATCATGTTTACCCTCAGATAAGAAAACTTAAAAAAGTAGTCATAATAAACAATCAAAATGATTCAGAAACTATTAAAAAATTTTAGGAGCAAAGTTTACTTTATATGGAATCTGTGATTGATGCAAACATAAAGAACTTTCATAAAATTGCACTCTTTTTATTTCCACCGGTGAACAAACTGACAAAGTTTTCGGAGAGTGAGAAAAGAAGTATTCATGAACAATGGATAAAAATGTTAGAAACATACAAATCTACCTCGACTATCTCAGACACTAAAATATACTGTAATTTCTGAGGATGATCCTTTTATCGATTTCGTACAAGAGATATTTGCACCCGGATACGATAGCCAATGAAAATGAGATATGAGCAGACAATTTTATATCACAAAGAATTTGATCCACTGGAATGATGGGAAGCCCGTAAAAGAGAATATTCTTTGTTTTTAAGTTGAGTTGTTTTGTATTAGCGACACCAGCCAGCTCCTCAGTATCAGGAAGTCTCTTGGCAAAAGCTCGACATTTGTTATCTGAGAAAAGGTGCATTGCATACTATAGATTCAAATTATGAGTAAAGCAGGAATATAACCGTGAAACGTTTTACTGGAAAAATAAGTTATTATTTGACATTATACGTTTTGTTGCAAAAAATTAAAAACTAGATATTTCTTTTTTGTTAAAAAATACTTGTGATAGTGTTTTATTTGTTTATATATATAATATTAATAGGCTAGGCGATTTCTTGTGACTGATGTTTTGTTCTACTGTTTTATCCCGATTTTGGCCAAACGTATATTATTTGAAAGATATTTCTTTTTAGCCGGGTTGCAGATTTACAGATTTTAAAATTTTTCCTTTATTTTGAGTAAATTGCATTTAAATTTGCTACTAACACATACATAAAATTATACAATGCTATGTGTGTGTTTATTAAATTTGTTAATGTGTTTGTAATAAAAATGAGTTTCTTTTTTGTGTTCATACTTTTAGGGTATTTATTTAATGAAAAAATAAAATTTCCTAGAATTTGCGCTCGATTTCGAGGGCTGGAATGTGCTAGTAGCTTATAAAAATAAAGTTTTATTTCAAAATTCAAAAATAAGTTTTTTATTTAGAAAAATTGTTATCAATTTTGTATTTGATTTATTTAAAAACTTTATTTAAAATATAGAAAGTATGAATTATAATATTTTTATGAAAGAATAGAAAATATAATGTTCTAAAAGCAATTTTTAATCGGAGCAGTGAATATATGGTGGCACAGAGTAAAATACCGACTGATCTTTTTTTTGAAAATTTTAAAAAATAGGTATTCCCATTAGATCAGGTATGTTGTTTTTTGTAAAAACAAAAAAAAAACTTAAGATTTTAACTATCTCTTGGATTTTGAAATTCAACAACGTATCGAATTCGATTTTATTTTCTCTGCGTTAACTCGTTTGTAAAACTGATGGTCGAAAATAGCATTAAGCGATATGAAACTGAATCCTTTCCTGCACTTTACAGTTAGAATTTGGTAGACCATATATATTCTCACAAATTGATTAAAAAATGCACAAAAATTCGTTAACGCCAAAAACCGTTTTCTTCGCCAAAAAACCTTTTTTAACTACATTTTCAAGTGATTTCCTTTTTTAATTTTGAAATAAAAAGTTAATTTTAACTAATTTTCTGGAAAACCGAAGAATGGTTCCAAACACTTTTTGTTCCAAAAATGTCGTTCTGGTCTAAATTTCTTGGATTAAACATGAATTAAATATGAATGCACTAAAACTGTCATAAAAAGCTTTCTTTGATGTGATAGAAATTGTAATCAGTGCTAGATTGCGAGCGCTTCGCAAATTAGTCATATTAAAAAAAATATGCCACAGTCCAATTTCATAAATACTCCCAAGTTTCGTTGGAAATATTAAAATATAAACAATTACCTAAAAAATTAATAGTATCTAAGTTTGATCTAATGTGTTTAGGGGTTTAATGATACATCAAATAAAAGCAGTTTGTGTTGACCTTTTGTGTCTTAAATTGAGATGAATTAAAAAAAAACGAATCAAAAATGATTCCAAATGGGCCAACGATACCTCATTGAATAGAAATTTCAAATACATATCTGACAAAATCAATTTTTTTAAAACAGATTTAAAGATAGTAAGACTATGTGAGTTATGCTATTATATACCTGGCGATTGTGTCCACCTCCTTGATCAACCTCTTCATTATTGTTATTAGTAAATGACGGATGTCTTTCAATAGTATTAGGTGTCGTAGTTGGAATTCCTGTGCTTTTGCTTTTACGAAGAGATACCGTACTGTCATCGTCATAGCCGCTTATTAAGTCGAAAGCATCATTATACTTCAAATCAAGAAAAATGCGACACAGTTTTTCATAGGCATTAGGTCCTCTTTTTATAATTTTCTCAAATAATTTCTTATGTTGTTCTTTTTTAATTCTTTCTGCACTCCAAGGTTCTCCTGTATTTGAAGGTTCCACGCGGTAAATATTTTGTATCATTATATTGGACAACATTTCACTGTTTAAACAAGCTTGGCACAATTTCTCAAAATCTGTCAAGAAGACTAAACGATCAATGTTTTCCTTGATGAGTTTACGGTGATTATCATTCATTATTGATATTAAGTTAGTGACGTTTTGTTTTAAGTATTTAATGAAAGTCTAAGTTTATTGGTGGCAGTTATTGAATTTATAATTTCGAACACAGCGGCAGATTTCGTGACAGCGTAATTGCAATGTTTAGGAAGCTATATGGATGCTGCTAAAAATATTGTGAAATTATTCTCACCGCTCTCTTTCTGTATCTCTTTAGTATAGTTTCTTTATTTCCCGTTTAGATCAGTTGCTTTGTTGTTCAAAGCAAAGTATTTTTCGTATCTCTTTGTTTAAATTTTTAAATCCTTATTTTTTCAAAAGCAAATTATTTAAATTAGTTTTCGCCAATTTTATTTTATGCACAACTTATTTATCCTTGGTAAATAGGTTCTTTAACTATAAAATATATTATTAATTTATATTTATATTATAAAATTTCTTTTGAAACAAAAGGTATCAGTTTAACGAAATGCACTCTGTCTAGCTAGCAAAATACTAAATGATTAACTAAATAATCGGATCAGTTGTAAATTTTGGTACGAATTTAATGAGTCTCTAATAAATCAAGGTTGCTTGAGTAAGTTTCAGTGTTGGCGTGTAGTTTTTCACCCAGACTTTTTTCGTTGAATAAAAAATTTTTGTTTGTAAATATTGTATGGATTATAAAATTTCAAAATAATTTTTTTTTTTTTGATTTGGTTTAGAATCTTTATTTAAAAAACAGGCAATATTTAAATATATTATAAAAGAATATAATATACAATATATTATTGAAGAATAGAAAATATAATGTTCTAAAAGCAATTTGTAGTGGGAGAAGTAAATATCTGTGGTTACAAGCAATCATGCTTTCGAGAAAAATAGCTTTTTATATAAATGTAATGGGGCTTCATTACAACTTAGGTGAGAATATTTGTATTAATATCTTTTTAAAAAGCAGTAATAGAGAAATGGGAATTTCAAGTAAATATAAGGATTTTTTAGAAGAATATGATAGTATACACAACTCAAATCGGCGAAAATCATTCTTTCGCGAAAAATAATTGTTTACATACATATGTAGATGTAATGGAAAAATGAGGATTTCACGTAAATATAAAGCATTGTTAGTAGAATATGATAGCATACATAACTCAAATCGTTCTTAAGTCGACTTAGGCGGTTATCGCTTGTGACCACAGATATATGGTAGCACGGAGAAAAAATACAGACGAATTTTTTTTTTGAGAATTTAAAAAAATAAGTATTTTTAATAAGTTTAGGTATGTTTTCCTTCTGGTTATACCCTATACCACTATGTGGTTTGGGTATAATGACTTTGTGCTGCTGTTTGTAACAACCAAAAATATTTGACCTAGACCCATCTTTAATTATACCGATCGAATCAGAATCACTTTTTGAGTTGATTTAACAATGTCCGTCCGTCCGTCTGTGTGTCCATGTAAACCTTGTAATCAAACTGTAGGTCGCAAATATGAATATAGTCCATTAATGAGTAGTCCAAAAA
Source organism: Cordilura impudica (assembly GCA_963682025.1). Classification (NCBI taxonomy): domain Eukaryota; kingdom Metazoa; phylum Arthropoda; class Insecta; order Diptera; family Scathophagidae; genus Cordilura; species Cordilura impudica. The sequence continues at coordinate 112,958,275 of OY821519.1, forward strand.
TGATCCCTTTGGCCTCGTATAGAGCTGCTTTCCGATCTTCACTTAAATCTATTAAAAAACAAAAATATTGCACTGATTCTTCTCAGATTCTGTTTGTATATATTTTTGCAAAATACAAGAGACTTTACCAAACATGATCAGGATCGGTCCATTTTTGGACCTAGTCCCCGATATGAACTTTTTCATATCTGCAGCCAAAAAAATTAATAAAAATCCCACTAAAATTTGGTTTTTTGCTTATTTTCTATGTCCAGTTAGTTGGGCCTAAGAGATAGGGTTTCTAAACGCATGGTATAGGGTATCGTATAGTCGGTCTAGACCGACTATAATTTTCTTACTTGTTTTATTTTATATTAATGGTGTTAAAACAAAAAACACAAATGTTTTTAACTCAATCTTGGTTTTTGAAATACAACATACGTATCGAATTTGATTTTATTTTCTTTGCGTTACTCTCACAAATTGATGAAAAAATCTAGATAGTTCTGGAATGCCAAAAACCATATTTCAAAAACAACGTCAAACTCTTTAAAATTTTACCGCTTTTTAACTACATTTTCAAGTGACGTTTGATTGTTTTCCGTTTTTTTTATTTAAAAAAATCCGATTATAACAAGTTTTTTAATTTTAACTAATTTTCCTAGAAAAAACTAAATATTGTTCCAAACACTTTTTGTCCCAAAAATGTCGTTAGCGAGATGTGTCTGTTGGTGACCACTACTTTGGCTTAAATATTTTAAACTAAACACGCCGAAAGGAAATATGAATACACTAAAACTGACATGAAATAGAGGGTTTCAATGTCCGCAGCTTTGATGCTATAGAAAAATTGCAATCTTTGTTAGTTTGCGAATTGAAGAATTAAAAATATCTAATTTGATTAAATAATGATCAAATAAAAGCAGATTTTGTTGACCTTTATGTCTTAAATTTAGATGAGTTTAGAGGATAGTGGCTTAATTTAATCCAAAATCGATTAAATTTGTCCAAATTTTACCATTACGTTGGACAAGATTTCATGAAATAAACAAGTTGAGTTTACGGGCGTCACTCCGATTTTGTTAATTTTTTTTAGGGGTTGGGGGCCTTTGGGGTAATTTAAGAGAAAAAAAAATTTTTTTCGGTCGAGCATTTGTATATAACTTTATTTAGTATCGCATTTCAGCAATATATAAACCATTGAAAAGCTTCCTTGAGTGCCTTTTATTTGATATCCCAAAATTCGAAATACGTTAACCTTTTATGAACCTATTTCAGTTTTTGTATTTTTTTTAGTTTTTTTTTTTGGAAAACGCGTAATTATCTCATAATATGATCCATATAATGTTGGTATTTACAACAACTGAATGAAATATGGGCCTACTAGCTTCAGAACCGGATATTTTAGCGGTTTTACCTACACTTTAGTTTTTTTTAAATATGTTATTATTTAATAAGTTGTATTCTTTCGAACTTTCTAAATTACAATTTAATGAATAAATAGTCGAGTTGAATTTATTTTTAATTTTTTTTTTTTTTGTTAAATTACCGCATAATTTATTATACTATTATATATCCGTAGGCGTAAAAATAATAGTATAATAAATAATGGGTTAATTACTCCCAAAATATTTAACTGAAGTAGACATAACAGCAAATTATTATTATATCGCAATAATATGAGATTGGAAATGTAATAGTTGAAATGAAGCGCCGCAGGACGGATAAATAATAGTATAATGAAATAGAAAAAATCGCGCGATTTTTTCTGTAAAAATTTTCATAATAGGACGGATAAATAATAGTATAAAAATCACGTGAGTCCGATCACAGGGGAGATGTAAACATCTAGTAATTAAAAATTTTTTATGTCACTTTTTTAAAATCAAACAGAAAGCGTCATCTATGTATCACTTATAAACAACTACAGGGGCTCTGGTTATACTTGTGGGGTTGTTGAATTATATGTTATACGTTTATATTGTGAAATTTTTACCGTTTTACAGCAAAGGGTTGTTGAATTAGCTGAAAAAATTTTATATCATAATTTTTCACCAATACAATCATAAGTCACACCGATTTGTCTTACGGCTCGCATGCTACGCTGTTTTTCTGATTGTATTGTGAAATACAAATTTACCCCCCTGCGCGTATAGATGTTTAAACATCAATAAATTGTAATAAAATATTGGAATAACGTGAGATTGAAATGTAAATGTTGAAACAAAGCGCCGCAGTAGCAAAATTTTTAAGAAACATCGTGCGATTTTTTCTAAAAAATGTTCATAATAGGATGGATAAATAATAGTAGAATAATAGTATAATAATTTATGGGTTAATTTCCCAAAAAATAATTAGAGCGGAATAGAAATAATAGTAAAATAATAGTATAAGTAAATAAAAAAACTTAAAAAAATACAAAAACTTTAATAGGTTCATAACGGGTTAATGGATTTAGAATTTTGAAATATCAAATAAAAGGCACTCAAGTAGCTTTTCAATAATATAATAATATGTATATTGCTCAAAACCGGTCAAAAAGGTCAAGGCTTTGTCGGTCCATAACTCCGAAAATATGCTCGACCGATAAAAAAAAAATGTATTTCTCTGGAATCGCAATAAATTGTTGTATAAGTGGTAAAAATTTGGAACGGATCGGGGTGACGCCCGTAAACTCAACTTAAGCCGTAAATACTAAATAACAACAAACAAGAACTTCAGATGAACTTTTAAAGTAAAAATAACCAAAAAATTTTCACACATACCTGATAATAAAAGTACTCAAATTTTAACTTATATTAGATTACATTATGTGTTTAAAAATGGTAGAATTTTACGATCCAAATTTTAACATATTTTAAATATCTCAATTTATATTAAATATTTGGTTTTAAGCAATTCTGTGTCAATATGTATTCACAATAGTTATTCACATTTAGTATACTAATAGTTATTCACATTTAGTACCTTCCTTCTGTGTTATCATTTTACTGTAAGTGCCGCTGGCAATAACAGCTGTATGCTAATTTTATTAATATACAATTTTCGCGTGTGTAGTGTTTACTTTTGTAAATTTCCATATACTATTTGACGTGAACTTTAATTAACATTCATTGAACACATTTTTCTTTCAATAATAAAAAGGTAGGCATTGTGGATTCGAAAACAATAGTATTATTGGATCCAACTTATCAACCGGTGTGGTGCATTTATTAAGAACGTGTCGTAGAATAATTTATACAATTGAAATATTTGTGAAGCACTCATTATTTTGATTGTAAGAAATTAGGGTCTTAAATATAGTAATAATATCCTTGATTTATCCTTTTATACATGAGACCATTTTGTGTTAAAGTACAGTCGTGGTTTAAGGTGATATTACACGAAGTGTTTTACATATGTACTGTCACTTTTTTTATCCATATGAAATTCCTCATGTCTGTCAAAATTCTTTTACATACGATTCATAATTTTTGCCATCACACGTGCATATGTATTTCCGTATGACATAACCTCTAAATGTAAACAACAGCTGATTTAATTTGTGAATTTACAAAAATTTATTGTTAAAAAAAAAGTTATATATTTTTTAATTGTTAATTAATACTACACAATTTATTTTTCTTTCAATATTAATCTTAAAAATTTACTCTGTTTTTCTTTCGCCTCAAGCAGTGTTGTATTTTCATATGTCTGTCATGCAAAAATAGAACCTGTTCTAATTGAAAAATGTACTTGTGACTTTCCTCATGTATTGTACATAAACAATGTTTCATATGTATCACACGATGGGTACAACTTTTGTTGTGGGAAAATTTGACAGTACATATGTAAAAAACACATCATGTAATAGCACCTTTACACAAAAGAATTGTATTTTTGATGTGTAAACATCTATGCGCTCAGGGGGTAAAATCTTTTTCACAAACAATCTCAAAAACAGTGTAAGGGAAAATCGGTGTGAGGTATTGTAAGTGTATTGGTGCGAAGATTATGATTAAAAGAAAGCGCCATATATAGATGGCAAACAACTGCAATAATCAAATATAACAACCGTAACAGTTGTTATACATAGATGGCGCTTACTGTTTGATTTTAATTGACCTGTAAATAGATGTTTACACATCCACCCCTGTGATCGGACTCACATAGTTTTTTTATAAGTATGTATACAGGCAGTTTATGAAAGAATTAATTATTTTTAAGTTCTGTTTATCGAATTGAATTTATCAACTGAGTTGAATTAAATAGAAAAACAATGTACCAATATATAATTTTTAAAATTTCGATTTAGTTTAAAATTTTATCGAATTATCCATTATTTTATAAATTGAATAAGTTATCGTTTTATACGAGTTACAGTTATTATTATACAAAAACGTTTGTGAACATTCCTCTGTGAATAATCATAGAAGTAAAAGATCTCTTTTTCAACAACTATTTTCTAATCACATTATTTTTTAATTTTATTGTTCGCTCATCTTGCACTGTGATATACTTTTTTAGTTACGTGTTAAGTCATTCTCGATGTTTTATTTTTTGCTATTTTAATTCCGTGAATTTTTATTTGTCTGAGAAGTTTCCCTACATTGAAATATTAGCATATTTTGTTTAACAGAACAATTTATAACTTACACAAACTTTAACACGTTCTCGACATTGGCATTGATTTTCACTGTTTTTGCCTCCTTTTCCATTGTTTCTGTTATTCTCTTGTTGGGTAAGCAACCATCAATGTAAGTGACGTTACATTTATTTAAATATTAATATGTTAGAGAAAGGCCATATTTTGTCTATTTTGTAAAAGTAAGCAACTTTAAATGATGGATTTTTGAAGCACATTTTATGTTTATTCTTTATGTTAAGTACTTTATTTAAACTTTGACTTATTTTATGATATGATGCGTGTTTAAGCGAAAAAATACATTGAATGACTGAAAATGATGAAACCTTAATAATGTGAATATAAATCTTGTAAAGAAGAAAATTTATATTTATATATGTATGGAGTATTAACATAATTTGATATTTTTATGCATATTTTAATAAAAGGCAAACTGTAGAAAGTACAAAATGATGGCTTCAGTTTTTCAAAAAATTTAATTTTAATTTCAATTAATTTTCAAAAATTTAGGTTAAAACGAGTGTCATGTGATGTTTTTATATAGACAGTTTTTAACTGAAAAACATGAAATTATAAAATACTTCTGAACATCCGCAATTTTCATTTATAACAATTGATTCTTTTTAAATCATTCTAGGCTGGTTCCTAATTTGGCAAGCATTTTGATAAATGATTCAGAACATAAAATGTTTATTCTACTACCTCCATTTGAATATTCAAAGTAAACGACTAAGGAAAAGATTAAAAAAAATGGCTGTATAATCATTTACACGGGATGTTGATAATTCTAAATTGGAAGAACTGAAAGAATATCTAGGAAAATAACCCAATTTTATATGCTAAAGGACTTGCAAAAGTAAAATCTATAAAATAACTGATTTAGGAAGAAACATGTATACATAAGAGCTACATGCATCTGATATAAATGTAAATGTTTGCAATTTACATAGAAAAGATTATCCCCAATTATGTTCTGAAAAGACAATAATTTTGTTGAGAAATTTTATTAGTTTATATTTGAATAAAGAGAATATTGAGAATACCTAATATTGTACTATAAAATATATTTAAACTAATACATTCTAATTAGTTGTAAACCTATTTATATTGATTATTTAAAAATGATTTCATCAAATGAATTAAGAAATATTGATGCATTGATGTATTGATGCAACACATAAACAAATATTTACTGAAATGATTAACATCTTAAGAATATACAATAATTTCTCTACTCCGTTTCTATATTCATCAGATGAATTTCATAAATATAATTTTGTAAATATTTATATGCAGAATACTTTCACATGTGAACTATATTATCAACAATATATATTAACATAAAAAAACTGTTTAACCTATACAAACGTATTTTTTACTATATATGCCTATACAATAAATCTTAATAAAAAACAATATATTAAAAAAAATTCTTGTATATTTTTTAGTGCATAGAATACATTTTTGTTATCATATCATCATAATCAAAATTTTTTATTTGAGTTAGTTGTATGTTTAATAAAGGTATATTCAAATTTTTTTAAACACATGAGCTACGAGCTTCCAAATTCGACACCTACGTAATGGGATAGCCAAATGCTGTTTTTCATATTTCTGATGAATACAAAACAAATTTTTTTAGTTTGTAGTCTAACATGAAACAAGCATTTCAACCTTTAAAGCGTTCAAAATTCTACATGGTTCAAAAGATATAAACAAAAGAGTGCATGGTGGGAACTATTATTTAGCAAATTCAAGTGCAAAACCAGTTTTTGTATTTGGATTTTCCAAGGGTTATTTTTGCAACATTTGGCTATTCCATGCCCGTGACCTTTTTTGCCTATATCTCTTAAACCAGGTAGAATATTTGTAGGTACAAAAGTATCCCGGGTGTGTGTTCTCGTAGAAAAAGTTGGGTATGCATCGTAGGGTTACGAAATTTTTGTACTGTACTGAAACCATTATTATCGATTAAAACTTGGCGTATACGAGGCATGGTCTATTGGTGTAAAATAGCGCTTCTTGAATGCCCATCCAAAGTAATTCGGCATTTTTAAAATTTGGTTGAGCAATTTCGTTTTTTTACATCATTTTAAAGATTTTCAATGGGATTTAGGGCTTTGCGCTCGCCAAGCCAAAAGCTTAATATTTTACTTTAAAACCAACTTCTTAACTATTTTTGTTGAGTGTTTGTGGTCGTTATCATATGTAAGAATTGGCATATTTTTGAAAGCAAAAGGCTCCAGATAATTTTTAAAGATGCTAAATATTTAATTTTTTTCAATTTTGCCCTGTATTTTTACAAGACAAACGTGGCACTATTCAAAAATACCCCAAACTGTCAAGCTTCACCACTGTGTTTGACCCTCTTTTATATGTACTTAATGTTCAAACTGTGTACAACTGTTCTACCATCGGGTCCAATGAGATTTACTTTTGTTTTGTCGCTCCATATAACTACTATTTTTTTCCAACAGATAATTCTCCTTCAATTTCCTTTATCTGGCGAGAGGACTTGAACGGATCGAGCTTGGTTTCTTTATTTTGTTGTGACAATTACGCTTACACGTATTGCATTGCACACCGAATTTGGAAAGCACTTTAGTATTTGCGTAATTTTTGCCGGGGGTATTTTCTGCTCATGCAGGTGGTATGTTTCCTAAAAACATAATTAATACCAGTTCATGCAGTGTCATATTTATATGCATAGATTACATGGTGCGCTTATGTGGCAAAATAAAGTTTGATCCATGTTATTGTGGATTTTATTTTTAATCGGAGACTACAAGATCAGTACAAATTATAACTAAAAAACAAGTCGAAATATCTTTTTACTATAGTGATGTAATTAAATAAATATATTAATGAGTGCAACGAAGTGTTCTATTTCTATGTCCATGACTGTATTGCGAAAGTTGCCATTAACTATAGTTAAGATAAAAAAGATGTATCTATTTGAAAATTTTTAAATCACGTTTATTCATTTCATCATTTGCTATAATTTAAAACAATAACTTTTGTACACTTTCAGCATACGCTGAATTCTTTAATTTTCCAGTTAAAGACTCCTTTTCCAGCCATACGAAGTTTTGACTTGCAGACTTGTCCACATTACCGGTCTTTAACGAAGCTCTAAAAAAGAATACCTTTGCACCAACACTTTGGTCACGTGCAGAAACTGGATATTTATATTTGTAAAACCCAAAGGGAGCATTGCCATAAAACTGAACATCCATTTGAAGACCACATTTTTCTTTAATAATACGTTCAGCAGTTTGTCTCATAGTTTCTCCATTTGAACGAGGACCTTGGGGCAGAAGGAAATGGCTTTTAGAGCCTAGTTTTTGTTCAACTAATAAATATAATGTATCATCCAAGCAACGATTGGTAGATGCTACATTATTAGCTTTATCGTCGACTGTTGAACGAGGTGCAAATGTAAATTTACTTATCTCTTCTGTGTATGCATCTTTTAAATCTTGGGCTGTTTGCTTAGACATCGTCTCATCAAGATCTGCATCCAATTGACCCTTTTTGAAAAGTTCTGCTTGTTTCAATTCGCGTTCGTGTTGAAGTTCATGTTTGGATTTTAGAGATTTTTCAAATTCTACACTCCATAAATATTGTTGGAACTCTTTTTCAATTTCATTAAATTCTTTAGTAACCACAGGTAATCTCTCCACAAGTACTCCGGCATACAAATCCCATTTTTCGTGCTTTGCAGTCAAGCTAGCCAGAGCACGCGATGCACCCTGGGTATTAGCTTTTAGTTGTCGCGCAACTAGTAATGGAAAACGTTGTATCATTTTGTTTTAATTTATAAAATTCTTTTGTAAATATTAAATAACAAACAAGAACTTCAGATGAACTTTTAAGAGAAAATAACCTAAAAATTTTCACACATAGCTGATAATAAAAGTACTAAAATTTTAAATTATATTACATTATATTATAATAAGTGCTTAAAAGTGGTAGAATTTTACGTTCCAAATTTTAACATATTTTAAATATTTATCTCAATTTATATTAAATATTTTGTTTTAAGCAATTCTGTGTCAATAGTATTCACAATAGTTATTCACATTTAGTACCTTCCTTCTGTGTTATCATTTTACTGTAAGTGCCGCTGGCAATAACAGCTGTATGCTAATTTTATTAATATACAATTTTCGCGTGTGTAGTGTTTTCATTTGTAAATTTCCATATACTATTTGACGTAAAACTTAATTGATATTCATTGAACACATTTTACTTTTAATAAAAAAAGGTAGGCATTGTGAATTCGAAAACAATAGTATTATTGGATCCAAATATCCCTCAATCAAATTCTAACCTATCAACCGGTGTGGTGCATGTATAAAAAATGTGTTGGACAATAGTTTATACAATTGAAATATTTCTGAAGTACTATTTTTTTTTGATTGTAAGAAATTAGGGGCTTAAATATAGTAATATGCTTGATTTATCCCTTTATACATGAGGCTATTTTGTGTTAAAGTACAGTCGTGGTTTACATAAAGGAATCGTATATCTTTTATACGTATACATGCAGTTTCTGAAAGAATTAATTCTTTTTAAAGTCCGTTTTATCAAATTGAATTCGTCAACTGAGCTGAATTAAACAGAAAAATAATGAGCCAATATATAATTTTAAAAATTTCGATTCAATTTAAATTTTATCGATTTATCCATTATTTTATAAATTGAATAAGTTATCGTTTTATACGAGTTACAGTTATTTTAATACAAAAACGTTTGTGACCATTCCTCTGTGAATTACCGTAGAAGTAAAAGTTTTTGAAACAGCTGTTTTCTAATCATTTTATTTATTAATTTTGTTGTGCGCTCATCATCTGCACTGTGATATACTTTTTTTTAGTTACGTGTTAAGTCATTCTCGATGTTTTATTTTTTGCTATTTTAATTCCGTGAATTTTTATTTGTCTGAGAAGTTTCCCTACATTGAAATATTCGCATATTTTGTTTAACAGAACAATTTATAACTTACAAAAACTTTAACACGTTCTCAACATGTCGGTAGCCTCGACATTGGCTTTGATTTTCACCGTTTTTGCCTCCGTTTCCATTGTGTCTGTTATTATCTTGTTGGGTAAGCAACCATCAATGTAAAAGTGACGTTACATTTTTTTTAAATATTTATGTATATGTTGGAGAAAGGCCATATTTTGTCCATTTTGTAAAAGTAGGAAACTTTAAATGATGGATTTTTGAAGCACATTTTATGTTTGTTATTCTTTATGTTAAGTACTTTAAACTTTGACCCATTTTATGGTATGATGGTGTTTAAGCGAAAAAAAAACATTAGATGACTGAAAAGGTAAAATCTTAATAATGTGAATATAAATCTTGTAAAGAAGAAAATTCAGCTTAAAACGGAACGATTGATATTTATATAAAATAATTTATGGAGTATTTACCGAATTTGATTTTTTATGCATATTTAAATAAAAGGCAAACTGTAGAAAGTACAAAATGATGTGTTCAGTTTTTCTAAAAATTTCCTTTTAATTTCAACTAGCAGATTCCAGCCCTCGAAATTCGAGTGCAAATTCTAGGAATTTTTTTTCCATTAAATAAAGACTTTTAAGGTATGCTAATCAATTATAACCAATTCACAAATCAACACAAAAAACAAACTCATTTTTATTACAAACACATTAACAAATTTAATAAAACACACATATCATATGCATAATTTTATGTATGTGTTAGTAGCAACTTTAAATGCAATTTACTCAAAATAAAGGAAAATAATTAAAAATCTGTAAATCTGCAAACCGGCTAAAAAGAAATACCTTTCAAATAATATACGTTTGGTCATAATCGGGATAAAACGGTAGAAAAAACATTGGTCACAAGAAATCACGTAGCCTATTAATATTATAGATTAATTTTCAAAAGCTTAGGTTAAAACGAGTCATTTTATGTTTTTATATAGACAATTTTTAACTAAAAAACATGAAATTATAATAAATTAATACTTCTGAAGCTCCGCTATTTTTATTTATAATAATTCATTCTTTTTTAAATCATTCTAGGCTGGTTCCTAATTTGGAAAGCATTCTTGTCTAAATTCCGTTTGGTACGTGAACTTCTTGGTCAAACAAACGCTGACGGAACTCCATTAATCTCCACAGAAAAATCCACCGAGTCCACTGCCGCTGTTGGAAGTACTGCTAACCAAGCACACAACAAACCCAAAAAATTAAGGAAAGACTAACGGCTACTGAGTAATCGTAATTTGAAATTACAAAGTAGTTTGTAACCAGTACTTAGTTAATCAATAATTTAAAGCCCCCTAATCTAAACAATATGAATATTCGCTGCGCTAAACCTGAGGATTTAATGGCAATGCAACATTGTAATTTGTTATGTCTGCCAGAAAACTATCAAATGAAATATTATTTCTATCACGGACTCACCTGGCCTCAATTGAGTTATGTGGCTGCCGATGATAAAGGCAACATTGTCGGTTATGTTTTAGCTAAAATGGAAGAACCCGATTCCGGAGAGGATAGTAAACGTGGTCATATCACTTCTTTGGCGGTTAAACGATCCTATCGTCGTTTGGGATTAGCTCAAAAGCTAATGAATCAAGCTTCCAAAGCCATGGTCGAATGTTTTGATGCTCAATATGTTTCTTTGCATGTACGTAAAAGTAACCGCGCTGCTTTGAATCTTTATACGAATACACTGAAATTTAAAATTATCGAAATTGAACCCAAATATTATGCAGATGGCGAGGATGCTTATGCCATGAGACGTGATTTGGGTGAATTCATTGGTCCCAATACAAATAAGACTCTTGATGGCGATGAAATTCAAGAGAACAATAAGGAAAACAAAATAGTTTATCGTGAATCATCCGGACCGGCAAATCATGATCATAGTAATCATGATGGTCATTGCTGTTAGAATAGATTATTATAAAAGGGCAATTAACAAATTTGAAAGCAAACATCAGTAAGGCGTAGTATTTGCATATAATTTTATTTGCATATTTTTAAGTTTTTTTGTATCATTTTTATGATAGACACCTTATTTCTAATTGTGTAAAAAAATAAATTCGTAATTCTTTAATAAAGAATTGAAAACGATATAAAAATATATTTCTTTTTAATTGATATACGATAATTGCAGAAAATTAACAATATTTAAGATGTAACAATTTTAACTAATCGCCGAATACTTTAAAAATTTAATTTAGAAAAATCTTTTGACGAGAATTTTCCTTATGAAAAAAAGAGTAGTTAAAATAGAATTTGAGTGACTTTTTTTCGGATCGTTTGATTTTAATCGATATCGATGCGGCGATTAGATTCCTGTTTTAATCCAATACTTTTTCATAAATTTTAGTTGAAAGTTTTTCAGCGCAAAGGTTTCTGGATCCAATTTTATATGGCTACATGATCAATTCTTTATCCTATCATTTATATTATTTTTGATTTTCAATAAAATATTTTATTCAAGCAACCAAAATTTCGCTATCGAAAAAAATTAACAAATGGTATATTAATGGGTTGCTGTTATAACAGAAATATGTACGCATATATTAAGAGATCCATGGATTTGACGATAATCTGCATAATTATCTTTTTGTTATTTTAGTTATGATTAATATATTGAATAAAAAAGGAATATTCAGTATTGAGTCTAAACCGAAAACAGAAAACATATATTTGTTATTAAATACTAATGCGCTGTGTATTTAAAATAATACCTCGGTTTTATTTTTCCTAAGCCTGAATAATTTCTAAAGCAATTGATAGGGCACTGTTACACGTTCAATATTGTGATATTTGGATCGTGACCAATATATATTGAACGTGTACGTGGTTTATAGTATTTTTTAAGAAAGCTGTATTTAATGTTTGCATTGATTTAGACTCAGAGACGAATTTTGAACTATATTTAAGAGAATAATGATGATGAATGTAAAGACTTAAGTAATTCAACTGTTAGAAAGAAAGCCAAACCAAAATTGTGATCGAAAATCTAAAACAGTGGGTTAAGAAACGATACAAAGGATGGAAGAAATGAGATAATAAGACAATTAATGTATGGTTCTAAGACCTGGATTTATAAAGATAATATTAAGCATCTCACTGAGATATTTTGAGCAGAATCATCATCCCCGAAAAAGTTTACGTGAAGTTTATGAAAAAGTGGAATTGAAAAAGAATTGATCTTATTAATCTAAGATAATTTACACGTACTTTGCACGGCTAAATTTTTTCTCATATTTGAGATAATATCAAAATTCAAAAATATTTTAAGTTATACTAGTTATTAAATACTCCTAAGATTGGCTTTTTAACTGTTTTTTGCATAAAAAAGTAGTTGCAATAATGTCCATATAAATTCGATAATCCGGACTGCATTACGAGACTCATTGTGTATTCTATAATCTAGACTGATTGTAACTTTATTATCCGGATTGAATAAAAAATAGCTATTTTTATACTCTATATTTTTTTTTTTTTAAAGAAAAGACACTTTTTGAAAAAATGTACTTTTTTGAAAAAATTAACTTTTTACAGAAAGATATTTTTAAAAAAAGGTTATTTTTAAGGAAAGGTACTTTTACAAGAATTGGTAATATTTTAAAAAGGCACTATTTTAAGAAAAGTTATTTTTTACTAAAGGTACTTTCGGAAAAAGTAACTTTTTATGCAAAGGTACTTTTTTAAGAATAGCCTCTTTTTAAGATAAGCTAAATTTTTTAGAAATGGTACTTTTGATGGGGTTTACTTGGTTAGGCTTAAGGTCATCAATTAAAAATAAAATTCAAATTTTAATGTTTTATTTTTAAATCTTTATTATATTTTCGATATTTCGAACAGCTTCGTTGTTCATCTTCAGGAAAAAATTTTAATTATCTTTTAGTGAAGCGTGGAGTTGAAGAAAACGTCCTTTCTTGTTTGTTATCTTATTTCAACTGAAATAAAGATAAAGATTTAAAACAACAGGTCAACTATAAATTTCTAACAAATGGTACTTTTTTAAGAAATGGCACTTTTTGAACAAAAGTACTTCTTTAAGGGAAAAAAGTTTCTTAAGAAAGGTACCATTTTAAGAAAAGGTATTTTTTAGGAAAAGTAGCTTTTAAAGAAAATATGTGTTTATCAGAAAAGGTACTTTTTATACTCTATACCACTATATTCTGATGTTTATAACTTCCAAAAATATTTGGCCTAGACCCATCTTTTAAACTCAAAATCACTTTCTGAGTCCGTCCGTCTGTGTGTCCATGTAAACCTTGTAAACAAACTACAAGTCACAAATAATAATATATATTGCTGTAGTTTGGTATACAAGTTTTTTTTCGGCCATGTGACGACCGCTATTCCGGTTTATAACTTCCAAAAATATTTGACCTAGGCCCATCTTTTAGACTCAAAATCACTTTCTTTCCATACAAATGCTTACCGATCTTCACTTAAATCTATCAAAAACAAAAATTGGATTTTTTTAAAATTTGAAATTGAGAATAGTAGGTGACCTTACCAAATATGGTCATGATCAATTTTTTAACCTAGCCCCATATAAAAATAACATGAGATATAAACATTTTCATCTGCATGCCACAAATTAAAAACAATAAGGGTTTTCACTCTTGGTAGTAAAGGACCCTTGTAACCCTTGTAAATGTTGTAGATATAGTAAAATTACTACTATTTACAACACCACAACAACAAAATGTATGAAAATGAAATTTACTACGCTGTGTCAAAAGTACAAGGGTAAAAGCTATAGTACATCTACAAGACTAAACATTTACAAGACTGAAACAGCTGATTGTTGAGCTGCCAAAACAATTGTTTATTTTTCTATTTTTCATTTTGTGGTAAATGAATCAAAATAATAATAAATAAAATGTATCAAAATAATGAAAAGCCCCTTCTCCAGATGACCCGAGTCTGTATAGGACAATTGCTAACTGGTACTCAACTGGAAATTGTTCACATGAATGGGGTTGGTTAAATTCTGTATGTCCAGAAATCATAGACACCAGTGTATGAAACTCAATTCGACTAATCCTCAGCATTTGCAAAAATCTGTTGTCATATAATTGGGTTAAGACATTTAGTGACCACTTCATTGATTTTGGAACCAAATTCCAAGCTCCGCGGCGGTACACTTTACCTAAAATAATGTCATCAACTAATTCATCTACAAAAGGAGAGTAGTTATATTTTTGTATTGTTTTTATTATTGCAAGTAATAAATTTATAATTTTTTCTTTTTCTGTAATTTTGAGCATTTTACTTATCTGCAAATTCTTGTTGATAGTTTAAGTTTTCAAATTGATAAAAAAAAAATAAAACAAAAAACAGCTGATTCATTAGTTTACAATACACAACACAAAAGACGTTCACTCTTTGTAGTATAAAATCGTTGTAAATATAACAGGGTTGTAAATTTAACACCAAGAGTGAATACCGCTAATATCTCTAAAATTTGTTTTATGCTCATTTTCTATATCGAGTTATTGCTTCAGCAAAGTTGGATCCTAGAACCTATGTCGCACCGCTTGTTATAGGCTATCATATAGTTTATTAATATTATTGTTTTAATCGTACATACTTATATGTATAAGAAAAGCAAAATTTCGACAATGTGTATAAACATCTGTTGTAGCAACATGTTGTACGTGCCATCACTCAAATTCATACAAAGTTTGAATTGAAATAAAATTGTATTAAACAAACATTAAAAAAAGAATAAAATAATGAATTCTTCTTTTTTGAAATTGAAAAAAAAAAAAAAAAAATAAAAAACGAAAATTACAGATAAAAAATATATTATGCAGTTTAATAACTGAAATAAACAAATGTAACCGATAAAAATACGTTAAGTGTAGTAATTTGTTTAGAATAACTACTGAAAAAGTTTAAAAAAATATTTCTTCGGAAAGAAATTCAATTTTCATTTCTACCGAAAACTATTTGCTCGAACAACAAATTATTAACGAAAAAATTGTATAACTGTTTCCAATTTGAGTTCAGCAAATTTTGATCTAAGACCTTTTCTCGAAACTTGTGGTATAGGATATCGTAAAGGCGGGTTCGATCGACTATAATTTTCTTACTTGTTTTAGTTTAGTATTGTATAATAATTTTGACCTGTGGACCGTGGTTTGTGTAAAATATTTCCGCGTTTTTCAACATATTCGGTAGACAAGTTACATAGCGTTGAATAAATAAATACGTGTTCTTTAACAATACAGATAATACTAAATAGATATAAAATTTTTTTAGAACACTAGCGAAAAATAAAACAAGTAAGAAAATTATAGTCGGTCTAGACCGACTATACGATACCCTATACGATGCGTTTAGAGACCCTATCTCATAGGCCCAACTAACTGGACATAGAAAATAAGCATAAACCAAATTTGAGTGGGATTTTTATTAATTTTTTTGGCTGCAGATATGAAAAAGTTCATATCAGATGCCACATCTATACGGGGACTAGGCCCAAAAATGGACCGATCCTGACTATGTTTGGTAAAGTCTCTTGTATTTTGCAAAATATATACTAACAAAATTTGAGAAGAATCAGTGCAATATTTTTGTTTTTTGATAGATTTCAACAGCGTTCATCCTACGGCCGATAAAAGCTTATATACCAAATTTTATCAAAATATATTCATATTTGCGACCTGCAGTTTGATTACAAGGTTTACATGGATACACAGACGGACGGACGGACGGACATCGTTTAATCGAATCAGTTAGTGATTCGATCGGTATAATAAAAGATGGGTCTAGGTCAAATATTTTTGGTAGTTACAAACAGCAGCACAAAGTCATTATACCCAAACCACATATTGGTATAGGGTATAAAAAGAAAAAACCAATACCACTTTTTCTCGGAACTGGTCTGTGTCCAACACTGAAAGTACTTATGGAAGTGTTTATGGAAGGTTTTCCTGAAAAACTTAAAATTTACATTAAAAACAATTTTGAAAAATATTATATAAAATTTTAATATAAATAAAATCTCTTCAATTAGTTATAATTTTTTATAAAAATTTGTTGTTTCGTTGAAAAGTTATTACGCTTAATTTATGTTACAATTTTTATATGCGAAATCCTTAAATATAAATTGATGTTTTATAAACTTAATTTGATAGTTTTGAATTTAAATTCACATTTTCTTATCAGCAATTGATATTGTTGTTAATGTTTCCCGAAATACAATTTTTTTATACCCTCCACACGTCAGTGTAGTTCCGTTTGTAACGCATCGAAAAACTAATTTCCGACCCCCATAAAGTATATATATTCTTGATCCTTATCACAGCTCGAGTCGATATAGCGATGTCAGTCTGTCCGTCTGTCTGTTGAAATCACGCTCATTCACAAAAAAAGCCATCTAACTGGATAAGGTTACAAAAATATCATTTGCCATAACTCCCAGCAGGTTGGTATGAAAATGGGCTACATCGGGCATTATTGTGATTAGATACGAGCAAAAATATGTAGATATCTCTAAAAAAAACATAAAACCCAGTGTGTTTGTTGTAACAGTTCAGTGGTTGAACATAATAATTGTACAACATAAAACAAGTAAAAAAATTATAGTCGGTCTAGACCGACTATACGATACCCTATACCATGCGTTTAGAAACTCTATCTCTTAGGCCCAACTAACTGGACATAGAAAATAAGCAAAAACCAAATTTGAGTCTGATTTTTATTAATTTTTTTGGCTGCAGATATGAAAAAGTTCATATCGGATGCTATATCTATACGGGGACTAGGTCCAAAAATGGACCGATCCTGATCATGTTTGGTAAAGTCTCTTGTATTTTGCAAAAATATATACAAACAAAATCTGAGAAGAATCAGTGCAATATTTTTGTTTTTTAATAGATTTAAGTGAAGATCGGGAAGCAGCTCTATATGGGGCCAAAGGGATCATTTTTGACTACTCATTAATGGATGTAATGAACGCATATAAAACCCAATGTGAGTAAGATCTATATGACAATTTGATCTTATGGCAATATGTGTTGATTTCATAGGGGTCATTTGTGTGGGGGCTAGGTCTGAACATGGACCGATTCTCACCAATTTCAATAGTGTTCATCCCATGGCTGATCAAAGATCAAATACCAAATTTCATCAAAATATATTCATATTTGCGACCTGCAGTTTGATTACAAGCTTTACATGGACACACAGACGGACGGACGGAATCAGATAGTGATTCTGATTCGATCGGTATAATTAAAGATGGGTGTAGGTCAAATATTTTTGGTTGTTACAAACAGCAGCACAAAGTCATTATACCCAAACCACATAGTGGTATAGGGTATAAAAAAAAAGTAAGAAAATTATATTCGGTCCAGACCGACTATACGATACCCTACGCCATGCGTTTAGAGAACCTATCTCTTAGGCCCAACTAATTGGATATAGTAAATAAGCATAAATCAAATTTGAGTGGCATTGTTATTAATTTGGTTGCCATTGAATATGAAAAAGTTCATTTCAGATGCTATATTTATATTGGGACTAGGTCGAAAAATGGACCGATCCTACCCACTTTTGGTAAGGTCACTTATAATTGCAAAAATATATAAATACCAAATTTGAGAATAATCTGTGCTACATTTTTGTTTTTTTGATAGATTTAAGTGAAGATCGGGAAGCAGCTTTATATGGGGGCTATGACTAAGAATTGTCCTATAGGGTTTATTTTTGTAGTACTGATTAATGGGAGTAATAAACATACACAAACCCAATTTACCGAGGTCTATAATATAATTTGGATTTTATGACAAGTCGATGAACATGGACCGATTTTCACCAAATTCAATAGCGTTCATGCTATGCCGATAGGAGCTTACATACCAAATTTCAGCAAAATATATTCATATTTGCGACCTGTAGTTTGATTACAAGTGGTACATGGACACATAGACAGACGGACGGACATCGCAAAATCGACACAGAAAGTCATTCTGGATCGATCGGTATAGGGTATCGATAGGGTATAAAAATGAAAAAACATGGTATTTATAAATTTTCTTTGTATTTTGGATCTTAATATACCAATAACAGACTTCTGTAGTCCATGCACGAACTACATAGTACAATTGAAAGAACTATGTGAATTTATTCGTATTCTTTCGGTCTTAGTTATTTCGGTTTTTAGTTCTCTCGTAAATTTTCGTAAATTTTTTCATCCATATAGTTCAATTTTCATTTCTGTTTTTAATGTTGCCAGTCATACATATTTTACGCTATATAATTATTAAATGTATAACTTTACAAAGTTGCCAGACTAAATAAAATATTTTCTGCCACTTGTTTGTTGTATCACTCTCACACTTTATTATTTTTATACCCTATACCACTATGTGGTTTGGGTATAATGACTTTGTGCTGCTATTTGTAACTACCAATAATATTTGACCTAGAGCTATCTTTTATTATACCGATTGAATCAGAATCACTATCTGATCCAATTTGACGATGTCCGTCCGTCCGTCCGTCTGTCCGTCCGTCTGTGTGTCCATGTAAACCTTGTAATCAAAGGCAGGTCGCAAATATGAATATATATTGATTAAATTTGGCATATAAGCTGTTATCGGCCATATGATGAACGCTATTGAAATTGGTGAGAATCGGTCCATGGTCAGACCTAGCCCCCATACAAATGACCCCTATGAAATCGACATAAATTGCCATAAGATCCAAATTTTCATATAGATCTTACTCAAATTGGGTTTGTATGCATTTATTACATTCGTTAACAAGTAGTCCAAAAATAATCCCTATTGGACAACTCTTACTCATATGCCCCATATAGAGCTGCTTCCCGATATTCACTTAAATCCATCAAAAACAAAAATATTGCACTGATTCTTCTCAAATTTTGTTTGTATATATTTTTGCAAAATACAAGAGACTTTACCAAACATGGTCAGGATTGGTCCAATTTTGGGCCTAGTCCCCATATAGATATAACATCCGATATGAACTTTTTCATATCTGCAGCCAAAAAAAATAATAAAAATCCCACTTAAATTTGGGTTATGCTTATTTTCTATATCCAGTTAGTTTAGCCTAAGAGATAGGGTCTCTAAAGGTATATAATTCTAACCTGCTCCAGATAACGACAAACAATATTATTCTAAGTTTATCGAGGTAAATGGTTTATTTTGTGAATGAGTGTGATTTCAACAGACAGACAGGCGAACAGACGGACAGATTTAAATCACTACAGCGACTCGAGTTATTATAAAGATTAAAAATATATGTACTTTATGGGGTCTCGAATTTATTTTTCGAACGGAATGACAAACTGATATATACCCTCTGTACAGTGGTGTGGAGGGTAAACAAATTTTGAATAACAACTATAACAGGAATAACATAGAAAAATCATGCTTTTTCATGTCTACTATACCGATTGACACGACTTGAAATAGCAACCTGGTCAGGATATCAATGATTCATTTACACTAAAAGCGAGCTACGCAGTGACCTATTGAGGGCGTGATCGTAATATATACAGACGGAAAGACGGAAATAAGTATATCAACTCCGCTTGTTAAAAGGATCATGAATATATTTATTCTATGGGGTCCAGATTTTTTCTAATTATTACAAACGGAATGACAAATTTATATATACCTTCTGCGCACTGTTGTGGGTGGTTTAAGTAAAAAATATTGCAAAAGGAAGATGTTTTTTTAAGTTTTTTATATAATTTACAATTGTATTTCAGAAAATTACGACAAATTATTAATTTAATTTCAGAACCATAATTTTATTTCAAAATTATCAATATAATAGTTAGGTATCGCATAATTGGTTTATAAACTCGATATAACAAACTACAATTCTCAATTGATGTTCTGTGAATATGAATTTATACTAGCAGACCGCATCCCTTGAAATTCGAATGCAAATTCTAGGAACATTTATTTTTTCATTCAATTATAAATATTTGTTGAACACACAGATGATATATAAACTGGGTTTGTTAATAACTAATTTTATAAGAGCCTAAAGGTATGCTAATCAATTTTAGTCAATTCATAATTCAATATAAATTTAACAAATACACACACAGCATTGTATTGGTTTTTTTGAAACTTAAATACGTGTTTTATGTATGTGTTAGTAGCAACTTTAAATGCATACTACTACAAAAAAATGTTCCAGACGGTGCAAATATGTAAATATGGTGGACAGCTAAAAAGAAATACCTTTCAAATGGGACATTTTTGGGACAAAATCGGTTGATAATTGAAGGTTTAAAATCGGTCACAAGAAATCGCCTTGCCTATATTAAAGACTTTTTGAACTTTAGTTGATGTTTCCTGAGTTTAAATTGTTTTTTCCTGACTGATATTATTTAAATACCGTTTTCTGAAATTTTTGATGGTTTCTGAATCGCAATTATTGAATTAGTTTCTTATTTTCTTAATTGCAATTGATTTCTTAACTGAAATAATGATTTCAATCTAAATATCAAATTCAATTTTCTGAATTCCAATTGTATCACAACTATAAATGAATTACAATGGATTTTTTAAACAATAAGTGATACTAATTTTTTTGATAAATATTGATTATTAGAAGTTCGCGAACAATTTATGACATAAAAAAAAACGAAGTTTTCTGCTCTTGCAAAATGTGTGATGAAGAGCATACTGCAAGTCTCCAACAATACCACTTTTTCTATGAAATGGTCTGTGTCCAGCACTGAAAGTACTTTTAAAGTATTTATGGAAGGTTTTCCTGAAAAACTTAAAATTTACATTCAAAACAATTTTGAAAAATAATATATAAGATTTTAATATAAATAAAATTCTCTTCAATTAGTTATAATTTTTTATAAAAATTTGTTGTTTCGTCGAAAAGTTATTAATTTTTATATGCGAAATCCTTAAATATAAATTGATGTTTTATAAATTTAATTTGATATTTTTGAATTTAAATTCACATTTTCTTATCAGCAATTGATATTTCCTGAAATGTTGTTAATGTTTACCGAATTAATTTTTTTTTTTAATTTCAGTTGTTTTCTTATACATATGTAAACAAATTTGGTGTTGTTGAATTTCAATTTGTGTTTAAAGAATAGAATTTATATTCTCAAAAATTCAATTGATATTTTCTAAATTTCAAATTATTATTTCCGACGCTTAAATATGATTTTCTTAAATATAATTGATATTTTCTAAATTATAATTGATTCTGAATTTTAGTAACTTTTTATTGGAAATCTGAATTCCAATTTTTCGAATTGATATTTCCTTAATTTCAAATGGAAATGTTGAATTTGAATTTAATTAAAAGTGCAATTTTGTATTTTTGTGAATAGTACTGATTTGGTAATAATAATAGATTTTTAAAAATAATATGTCCCCGCAATGAAATAGGTAAAGTAAAATAATAATTTTATATAACTTGTAGAAAAGTTTTGTAAGCAAAAACTCTCAATGATATTTCCTTACTCGAACCTGTCTACACTTTTGAAATTGTTGTTATATAATAGTTTTTGTTATTTAATTGAAAATGTTGACATTCATGTTACAATAGAAATAAATTCTGATTAGGTATTAATTAATAATAGGTTTTATTACTTAATATCACACTAAGAAGCAAAATGAAGTGAAGTGTTAATACAAAAAAAATATTTTTTTTCCCTAAAACAAGATATTGCAGAATTTTATAAAAATAGAATAATATACCGATTTATTACAATTAAGCGTTTTTATGGTTACTAGCAGATTCCAGCGCTCGAAATTCGAGTGCAAATTCTAGGAAACTTTTTTTTCAACTTAGCCAATTCACAAACCAACACTTTATTATTATTGTGAATGAAGAAAACAAACTTAAAAACACATCAACAAATTTAATAAACAAACACATAGTACATATTGTATAATTGTATGTATGTGTTAGTAGCAACTTTAAATGTAGTTTACTCAAAATAAAGTCAAAAATTTAAAAATCTGTAAATCTGCAAAACGGCTTAAAAGAAACACCTTTCAAAAAATATAGGTTTGGTAAAAATCGGGATAAAACGGTAGAACAAAACGTCGGTCACAAGAAATCGCCTAGCCTATTAATATTATATATATATATATATATATGTATGTATGTATGTATATATAGTAATATATATTTCCAACAGTAGTGTCAATTTGTACCATCTTGCGAAGTTATAAAAATCAGAGATTATTGATATATATTTTATATATGTGTATAGGGTGACCTTTAATAAACAAAAGTGTTCAAACTCCCGGTCTCACCCACTAGAAATATGCGAATAGCAAAAAAAAAAAAAACTGAGAAATACAAAGTTTTGGCTCAATCAAATAAAAAATTTAGAGGTGCCTCAACGCGACTGCAAATTTCAAGTGTGTTTATATGCGGAAAATATGACTTTTTTCAGATTTTACGAAAATTTCGTTCTATAGTTTAATTTTTTCGACAAGATGTTATATGAATCGATATCAGTATTATCTTTTCAAAAAGCTATATGACTTCAAAATCCAATAGAAACTCGCCAAGGAACAACAAATGCCCCAAACCACTTTTGTGCCAAAAAAAAAAAACTCTAGGTCATGAAATGTGATGAACATTTTTTCAACTTTAACAAATTGATTAAAGCCTTCATTTTTTTGGTCTCTATGCCTAAAAGTACTCAGATATGAAATAATGTTTTATTACCACGTTGTTAACTTATTGCGAAATGAGACTAAAAATAGAAAATTTTTTTGATAAAATTTTGAAAACTCCCTTTTTAAATTTTAAAAATTTTCTTTAAAAAAAATTTCAAAAAATGGATCTGGCACTTTAAAGTTTTGTTAAATATATATTAGAGATTAACTGTATGCATTTTTAAGTAAATTCCTCTGTCAGAATTTTTTTTACAAAGAATTTTTTTTTTTGCAGATTTTGAGAAAAAAGAGTTTATAGTTTTTTGTGAAACGTACTCTTTCTAAATACTTTGTATCAAAAATTTATCAGTTTTCTACTTTTAAATGTTATATTTTATCTTAATAGCCTAGGGTTTCTGACCCCAAGCTAATGAAAGACAATTTATTCACAAAAATCAAATATTTTGTAAGAGCTGTTGAATTTTTATATTTGACGCTTAAAATATAATAACCAAATGTGCAACCCATTCCTTGTCGAGACCAAACTACGAATTTTGGCATATTTAAATAAACTAATATAGCCCAGCATTTGAAATTCGAGTGGAAATTCTAGGAAATATTAATTTTTCATTCAATTTTTGTCTTCCAATGTTTTTTTAATCTATATATATATAAAAATGTATGAATATTTAAATGAGCCTAAAGGTATGTTAATCAATTTTAGCGATTCACAATTCAACACAGAGCGTCTGTAACGAATGTTATAAATATTTTATTTTATTTAATTTAATATATTTCTAAGACAGATTAAACATAAATTTTATCATTCCCAGCTTCTTCTCCATATGAACTATATACTGTGCCAATTTTCACACTCCTCCGTGCCCGCCTATTGCTTAAATAGGGAACTAAAAATTTACTTTCACGTATTACTATATTGATTAATTGTTCTAGTAAGCTAGACAAAACCCTTACTATGGGTTGGGAAGTAAAATTGTGCTATATTTTTTTATCGATTTTTATGATTTGATGATTTTAAAATTTGACGTATTAACTCATTTGGACTTGGCGCCACAAATGACCCCAAGCTAGTATAGGACGATTAAGGGAACTAAAAATTTACCTTCACGTATTACTATATTGATTAATTGTTCTAGTAAGCTAGATAAAACCCTTACTATGGGTTGGGAAATTAATTGGGACGATTAATCCAAAAAGTTCAAACATTTTGCAAATACTGCTGAATTTTGGATCATTTTAACCCTAGGAGCACATAAGGGTAAGTTTGCGTAAAATATAGCACAGTTTTATTTCCCAACCCATAGTAAGGGTTTCATCTAGTTTACTAGAACAATTAATTTATTTAAATATGCCAAAATTCATAGGTTGGCCTCGGCAAGGAATGGGTTAACGTTGTTCGATTTATTCCAAATTTTTAGCATGGAAGGCTGGCACATTTGGTTATTATATTTTAAGCGTCATATATAAAAATTCAACAGCTCTTACAAAATATTTGATATTTTTGAATAAATTGTCTTTCATTAGCTTGGGGTCATATGCGATCCCACTTCCAAAAGGCTTAATGGAGTCATATTATTTTTTTCAAAAACCCTAGGCTATTAAGATAAAATATAATATTTAAAAGTAGAAAACTGATAAATTTTTGATACAAAGAAAATTTACTGAATATATCACAAAAAACTCATTTTTCCCGAAATCCGCAAAAAAAAATTCTTTGTAAAAAAAATACTTTGTAAAAAAAACTTTAAAGTGCCAGATCCATTTTTTGAAATTTTGTTTAAGAAAATTTTTTAAAACTTAAAAAAGGAGTTTTCAAAATTTTATTAAAAGAATTTTCCATCTGTGGTCTTATTTCGCAATAGGTTAACAACTTGGTAATAAAACAATACTTCGTATCTGAGTACTTATAGGTATAGAGAGCAAACAAAAAATTATGGCTTTAATCGATTTGTTAAAGTTGAAAAAATGTGTCTCACATTTCATGACCTAGAGTTTTTTTTGGCACAAAATTGGTCTGGGGCATTTGTTATTTCTTGGCAAATATTTTTCGATTTTGAAGTCATATAGCTTTTTAAAAAGATAATTTAGTATTAGAACGAAATCTTCGTAAAATCTGAAATAAGTCATATTTTCCCCATATAAACACACTTGAAATTTTCAGTCGCGTTGAGGCACCTCTAATTTTTTTTTTTGATTGACCCAAACCTTTGTATTTCTTGGTTTTTTTTTGCTATTCGCATATTTCTAGGGGGTGAGACCGAGAGTTTGAAGACTTTTTTATTGAGGGCAAGACTAATGTGCATATATAGTTTTTTTTATATCATATCTTAATGTACATATGAATATGTAAATATTAAAACCAAGAAAACGCAGCATCATTAGTTATTGTTGTACTTTTTTTTAAAGAAGTTAATACATAACTTAAAAATAATAAAATTTAAGTAATTTTATATTGTTAAATTTTTATTAATAACTAGGTAGTTCAGAATTTTTTGCTTTTGATGTTATTGATATTTGGTATTATAACCATACATAAACATTTATGAAGCAAATGCTGCCAACACAACGACCACAAAAAGAACAGTAGAATAATAACGATAACAAGAACAATACAGTAATATCATATATTTTTAATACTTTATCAGTGATATTACGGGACCCATTGAACCGATTTTGATGATTTTAAATAACGACATTCTCAGGATATTAATGAATCATCGTCACTAAAAATGAGCACACTAGATATCCTATGGAGGGCGTGATCGTGACAAGAACAACATTGACATTCTTCAAGAGTTTTTTTTACTTCTTTATTGAAAAATCTCGAGACCTATTGAACCGATTACGATGATTTTAAACAACAAATTTCTCAGGATGTTAATGAATCATTTTCACTAAAACTGAACACTCAGCTAACATAAGATGGACAGACGGACATCGCTATATCAACTACACTTGTTATAAGTATCACGAATATCTATATATTGTGGGGTACAATTTTTTTTTCTAATTATTACAAACGGACTCACAAACTTATATATACCCTCTGCACACTGGTTATAATAAACTTCTCTAATGTTTTTTTTACATAAAAAAGTTCATATGAAAACTTTCCTTTTTTCACAATATAAGCATGTTTACGTGATGATGGAGAACTTAATTGGCGTTAAAATACTTATATATTACTTGCGATTTTAACAGTATTTAAAAATTATCAAATTTCCACCAATACTGAAAGCGCTTATCCAAAAATAAACAAAGTTTAGTAACAATCAAATCTTGAAGCCCTTTCATTCAGAGTGTGTAAAACGTGGCACAATGAAGGGTATTATTCGGAAAAAAAATTTCTAATATTTTGGGCATGCTTCAAAACTTCGACTTTAAGAATTTTTCCCCACTAAACGGTTCAATTTATCTCAAACAATTCTCCACAGCATTTTAAAAAACATATTGGCTATTACAAGATATTAAAAAAAAAATCTTACCCTTTTTAATAAAACCGTTTTTTGCTGAAAACAAAAAAAGTTTTGGTAAGAAAATAAATATTTTGATTTTTAAATCAAATATCTTCCCAACCATAAGCGATAGCAATATAGTACATTTATGTTTTTAACCTTTTTATGTAGATTGCGAAAAGAAAAACAAAATCGTTTCATATTTAAAAAGTCTTTTCCATATCCAGGCTTTGGCTTTCTGTAATTTTCCAAGTGTTGTAACAGGTTGCCTCCAAATTTAATATTTTTAAAAGCTTCGTTATGGCTAACCAATCCGGATTTTATTTACGGCTCTAATTTAGAACATATATTTAGGTATTTGGAAAACGCTGGATTTTTAACAAATTTACTGACCTGAAAACCTAATAATTACACTGTAGAAATTTTCGGGATCAAGTTCTGGGTGTTGAGAAATTCTATGTACAAAGCGTCTGGCGTTCTTCGGTCAAACTTTTTTAATGACCTTTTATATTTATTCTTTACCTTGATATTTGTTTGCTTAGTTTTCCAGGTATAAATCTATAATATTAATAGGCTTGGCGATTTCTTGTGATTGATGTTTTGTTCTACCATTTTATCCCGATTTTGACCAAACGTATATTATTTGAAAGGTATTTCTTTTTAGCTGTTTTCAGGATTTGCAGATTTTTAAATTGTTTCCTACATTTTGAGTAAATTGCATTTAAAGTTGCTACTAACAAATACATAAAATTATACATATGCTATGTGTATGTTTATTAAATTTGTTAATATGTTTGTTAATGAGTTTGTTATCTTCATTCACAATAATAATAAACCAAAAAAGTGTTGGTTTGTGAATCGGCTAAGTTGAAGAATAAAGTTGTCTAGAAATTGCACTCGAATTTCGAGCGCTGGTATCTGCTAGTATATGTAAAAGGTATACACGTCAATAAAAAAGTTTGGCTTGAGAACGCCAAATCCTTTGGAGGTTTTACCATTCTGATCTAGTTCTTTCAGCTTGATTTGGAATTTCGCAACCCTGTACTGTACTTATAATTTAATATTTTGCTATAGCTATTTCTATGCAACGCCTGAACTTTATGAATACATTTATAAAATCGAATTCATACAATTTCGATGTTTTACCAACACTTTTACCAATCAATTTTGAAACAACATAACAGTTGCTCCAATATGCCAACTGCAGGCATGCTGTCTCTAAGTTATTGACATCAATTAATCGATCAACAACAATTTAAAGTCCTGTTGTAGAAACATAAAAAATTAATGCATCAATTTTTTCCCACTATTACATCGAGTTTACAATTTTCTCTTCATTTGTTTTGTTAATAAGTAATAAGTATGTCGTCAATACTTGTGCTCGCTTTTCTTTGTTTCTTTTACTTTACTTCTTAAGTTTATTCGCATTCTTTTCCTTCATTGAACTTAATTTTCCACATCCATAGTATATTTTTTTGGCTTCTCGACATTATTCATCACAAAACATTCTATTGCATAGTTTTAAGGCTTGTGTTTTGGATTTTCGTTGCAAAAAACAAAATAAAAAGTTGATTAATCGTACTTGTGCTTCTGAGTAGTACATATTGTTTTACCAGTTTAGACTTTTCGTGGCATTCTGCAACATTTACAGCTATTAGCAATAAAATGGAATTTCAATTATTAAAACGAACTGCGTTATTGTGGAACTTTAAATCTACAAATGTCTACATGCTGTGCGAGTGATACTTTTTTGGGTACATTAAAGATTTGAGAAATAATTTGTAAAAGTTTTTTGTAGTAAGAGTTTCAGCTTGTGTTGGTAACAACTCAAAAAACTTGACAATTGTCGACTATACGATACCCTATGTATAAAGTGACCAACTCTTTTTTATCATAAAGAAAGAAAAAGCGGGATCTTGAATCAAATAGCGGGCTTTTTAAATGATATTAAATTATTGTAGAACTGTAAATTAAGCATTTATCTGAAAATTATTCTAATTTCTTTAACATAGATTTTTACATTTTTCTTAGAAAAACAATAAGATCAATAGGATCTACTCATATTTTAACATTTCATTCAAATAAATTTAACACTAAATCCAGGATCATATATATAAGAGGATGTGCTAACTGAAAATTTATTGGATTGCACAAGAGTTTTAGCCAAGACAACCTATAATTTATTATAATTAATCTATAATATTAATAGACTAGGCGATTTCTTGTGACCGATGTTTTGTTCTGCCGTTTTATCCCGATTTTGACCAAACGTATATTATTTGAAAGGTATTTCTTTTTAGCTGTTTTCAAGATTTACAGATTTTTAAATTTTTTCCTTCATTTTGAGTAAATTGCATTTAAAGTCGCTACTAATACATACATAAAATTATACATAGGTTATTTGTGTGGTTATTATATCTGTTAATGTGTTTGTTAATGAGTTTGTTATCTTCATTCACAATAATAATAAACCAAAAAAGTTGATTTGTGAATTGGTTAATTTGAAAAATAAAGTTGCCTAGCTGGAATCTGCTAGTTGTATATAAAAGATCAATGTTTTCATAACACGTTCATTGTACATATTTCTGTAAACTATTGCTAATATTTAATAAATTCATCGGCTCGTATATAGCGGAGTGGTTATAGTTCTCGCCTACGAATCCTGTGTTTGCTTGTTCAAATCCGAAAATTTAAAACATTTCGGAAAAAAATATTTTATATAATAAGTCGAAGAAAGAAATATCTTTCTAGAAAACCTTTCTCTTGGCTATTCTAAGCATCAGGGTTTAGAACCGAACCCGAACCCGAACCCGGCACCCGTTCCGGTTCAAGCTTTTTTAAAAAAATTTTGAACCCTGAACCCGTTCCTGTCTGAAAATGGGTTCAGGTTCAATATTTGATTGTTTTTCAGCGAAAAAAAGAAATATTGCAGTTTCTCTTTCTCGATATTTCATTTTATTATTCGCTGAAAATTTTTTTTGTTCATTAACATAACGTGAGAAAATTCTAATGTTTGTTTTCTTTGTTTTCTCTAGTAATTTGTATTTCCCCATTATAATTTCATTTGGTTTTTAGTTTTCTTAAGTGATGCAAGCAAAATTTTTTAATAAGTAATATAGTTAGTTAAATATTTTCATAAGTAAACAGGTAGTAAAACGTAGTTTTTTAAATAGTGTGTAATAATTATTTTTTTTTTTTTAAATAGGGAAGTGTATAATAATTAGTTACAGGTTAAACATTTACGATAATTATAAATTAACAGCCTTTAAGTGTGTGATTTTTTATTGAGGTACCCAATTTTAATTATTTTAAATTAGTCTTAGTTTTATTTACTGTTTTTATTTACCCTATACATGTCGGAAAATCCTGCTCAGAAACGTTTTGACTATGATTCCACCACAGATAAGTCTACATATATGTAAAAAATGCTCATTTGTTATGAAAGGTAAATATTCTGCTAATTTGGGTCAACATCTCAAACGAAAGCATCCAGATGAATATCGAATTATTAGTGAGGAGACAAATATTCAACCGTCAACGTCATGAAAGTTTTAAAAAACATAAAATGCAGGATAAAAATTCAACTTCCCTGGAAAATTATTTTGGATTAATCAAAATTAATATGACAGCAAATTGTTTCACGGAAGCTTGCGTTAAATTAGTTACTATTAATGGTCGCCCGTTTACCATTTTTAAAGATTCAGGGATGCGTGATATTATAGAACCTATAATGAAATCACTGCACCTTACTGTAAATTCAGAAAATATTAAGGATTTAATAAATGATAAGGCAAATGAAGTGAAAAATATTATTAAAGGTGAAATTCGAAAAAAATTTATATCTCTAAGAATTGATTCAGCATCTCGGCTTGGTAGAAGCGTAATTGGAATAAATGTTCAGTATATTTGTAGTGAAAAAATTTATTTAAGAACATTAGCAATGTACGAGATTGATGATCGACAAACAGCTAATTATATAAAAAATGTCATAATTGAAGTGATCCAATCTTATGACATAAATATAAATCAAGTTTACTCAGTTACGTCTGATAATGGTAGAAACTTGCTAAAAGCTGCCGAATTGCTTCGAAATGAATTTGAAGTTTCTGACCTTGAAGAAGTAAAAGAAGAAGACGAAATAAACGAATTTATAACTGAAAACAATGAAGATGAAGGACTAGAAATGTTATCCAATATACATGGTAATACCATTCATTTCAGATGTGTAGTCATACTGCCTAATTGGCAGTTTATGATACCATAAATTCAGTTAAACAAAAGATTGATAAATGCAGAAATATTTGTAAAAAGTTGAGGGTGCCTAATAGAGCCTCTTTAGCAAAAAAATTAGGAATAAAAAAAGCAATCCTTGATTGTCCAACTCGGTGGAATTCTACTTTTGATATGCTCCATCGCTTGTTGGATTTCAAAACGTTTTGCTCAGAACTAAGTATGGATGAACTAAGTATGGATGATAAAATGTGGGATTTTGTTTCAGATTTCATTAAGAATTTCGAGCCAGTTAAAAAGTTAACATTAAAATTTCAAAATGAACAGATGAATTTAGGAGATTTTTATGGACTATGGTTGAAATTTAAATTAGATTTAGAGATAAATACCAATAAACAATTAGGAGCTGACTTGTACTCACATATCCTTAAACATAAAAACTATTTTATTGAAAATGAACTTTTAAATGCTGCCGTGTATTTGAATCCTAGATTTAAACTAATCTTAAGTAATGAAAATACTGCCAAAGCTCAAAACCAAATTTTAACAACAATAAAAAAGTTAAAAAATTTACATCTATGTATGGAAAAGCAAACACAAACTAGCACAGAAACAACGAATGCTGACGCAACTAAATTAATATCTAGTTCTTCGGATGACGAAGACAGCCTGGAAGAATTGTTAAAGAATAAGGGAAAAAAGTCAATTGCGGATACTGCATTCAAAAAAAAAAAAAAAAAAAAAAAAATAGTAACAATAAATGCACTGTTTATGTTTCGATTAAAAATGAATTCGAAGTTTATGAAGCTTATCCCAGGATTTCTAAACGAAACAATATTTTAGAATTTTGGGAACAACCAAAACTTAAATTCCGCTACTTTTTGAGGCCGCTCAAGTCGTCCCTGCAACACAAGTCAGTGTTGAGCGGGCTTTTTCAGCACTGAAATTGGTTTTATCGCCACAAAGAGTGAATTTGACTGAAGAATCATTAAGAAATATTTTATTTGTTAGATTAAATGAAAATTTTTTCGAAAAATAAATAACTAATAATAACAATAAATAATATACTTTTATTTACTTTTCTATAATATATTTTTTTAATTTACCAGAAGCATTACAAGATGACATTAATCACTAAAAATCGATTTTTTTTGGAAACCTTCTGAACCCCAACCAGGACCCGAACCCGAATCTGAACCCACCAAATTTAAATTTGTTGAACCCGTACCCGTACCCGAACCCGAAACTTTCGGGGTTCGAAACCCTGGTTTTAAACCGCCAATTGTAGGCGAATTTCCACTTTCCCAGTGGTAACTGGGCACGTAGTGACAAACATAAAGCTGAAACATTTGCTCAGCATTTCAGTCTTGTTTTTTAGTCAAATCCATGCATCAATGGTTATCAAATTACTGTACGTATTGAAAACTCCTTTACACCCATTCACGCTCTCCTCTGACCTAACCCATAAAAACAAAGTTTTTATTAAAACTGTTTCTTTACTTATGCATATGAGTTTTGAATATATTCGTGACTGTGCGTGACTGTATGTGACTATCTTAAAATTAATCTTTGGCCACAACAAGTCTATGTACAAAGTTTCAGATCGATCGGATGAGGGGAAATGAGGTTTTAATCTCTCCGTGACTGTGCGTGACTATGCGTGACTGTGCGTGACTACGTCAAAGTTAATCTTTTTTCACTGCAAGTCTATCGATCAAGTTTCAGATCGATCAGATAAGGGGAAATGGGTTTTAAATTACTTTGTGACTGTGCGTGACTATGAGTGACTGTGAGTGACTATGTCGAAGTTAATCTTTCTATACAGCAAGTATATCGACCAAGTTTCAGATTGATTGGATGAGGGAAAATCCGTTTTAAGTCCTCTCCGTCACTGTGCGTGACCATGCGTGACTGTGCGTGATTAAGTCAAAGTTAAACTTTTTTTCACAGCAAGTGTATGGATCAAGTTTCAGATCGATCGGATGAGGGGAAATGACATTTAGATCACACCGAGACTGTGCGTGACTGTGCGTGACTACCCCAAAATCAATGTGTAGTCACAATAAGACTATGGGCCAAGTTTCAGATCAATTGGATAAGGGGGAATAGGGTTGACCCACAACAGACAGACAGACAGACAGACAGACAGACAGAGAGTATGAGTTAAAAGAAAGAGTTTAAAAAGTGCCCAAAAATGATTTAAGAACTACCTATGACAGCAATAATATATCTTACCTCCTTATTCAACGAAATGCTTCAGAATGGCTACTTTCCGAACTATTAGAAAACCTCACAGTTTATTATGCTTCACAAACAGTGTAAAGACAAAACACTTGCTTCATCCTCTGGACATATAAGTCTTCTTCCCTGTCTATCTAAACTATTCGAAAAATTTGCACATGGCAAAAATTATGCCTTATCTTACCGAAAATAATGTGATACCAACACACCAGTTTGGCCTTCGTAAAGAACATGGCACAATTGAACAAGTAAATCGCATAACGGAACGGATAAGACGAACATTTGAAGGTAGGAATTACTATTCGGCTATCTTTTCTTAGACGTTGCCCAAGCAAGCATTCGATAAAGTATGGCATGAGGGTCTGCTTCAAAAAAATATGAAATATGTTTCCATCAGATTGCCATAGGATTCTGGAATCATATCTAACTAACAGAAGTCTTCGAGTAAAGTACAAAAGTCACACCACTATGTCTTTAAAGTCAAAGCAGGTGTTCCTCAGGGAAGTGTCCCAGGTCCTATTTTGTATATAGTTTTTACATCTGATAATACCAATGGACCAGCGATTAACCACGTAAACTTTTGCAGATGATACAGCCATTCTAAGCATTCACAAGAACCCTAGAATTGCATCAATGTTGCTAAAGGAACACTTACGCGATGTCGAGATATGGGTCTCTACCTGGAGAATCAAGGTAAATGAACCAAAGTACAAACATGTAACATTCAGCTTACGGCCCGAAATCTGTTCCTCAGTTTCTTCGAACAACGATGTAATTCCATACACCAACGTTGTCGTTTACCTTGGCATTCATTTTGATCGACGCCTTACATGGCGCAAACACATTAAAGCTAAGAAAACCCAAATAAATTTAATGCTTCTAGTCTACATTGGCTAATAAACCACCAATCGAAATTGGCCCTGGAATACAAAGTTGTGTTGTATAACAGTATAATAAAGCCAATAAGGACACATGGTGCCCAGCTTTGGGGAAACGCATCTAAAACCAACATTGATGTTATACAGAGGTCTTCATCGAGGATATTACGCAGGAGCTCCTTGTTACATAAGGAATGAAAATATACACAGAGACTTGAATATTCCTCTAGTGAAGGATGAAATCTACCTTCTGCAAACAAACTATAATATGAAATTGGAATTCATCCGAATTCACTTGCAAGAAATCTGAAAAACATTGCAGGCATAACACGTCTTCGACGAAACGACCAGCCTACAATACCGTAGGACCCCGCTGATTATTGGGAGTACCTCTTTATAACGATATTTTAATTGTTGAAAATACCTTTGTTTAAGTTCTTAAGATTTCGTTTTTAAGATTTGTATAGTTAGTGTCAGGTTCACCACAGAGCAGATCCAATAAATAAAAAAATAATAAATAAAATAATATTTTGCACACATATACTTTATATGTGAAATCTCATTCACCAGATCCGAAATAAATTCTGAAAACTCGAGAATTTTTCAGTGATTTGATTTGAAAAACCAAAAACAAGGCCGAAGTATGTTACTTTTATCAGCCACATCTCTGTCTATAGTTAATCGAATCACTTTTCTACAATTTCACTTCTTCACGACTTAGGCGGTTATCGCTTGCGACCAAAGAAGTATTTCCTTTAAAAAAACCTTTTACCATTTCAGATATAACATTTTTAACATTTAGCTTGACAATAAATTATAGGCAAATTTTTGGCATGCAAACATTACAAGCAAGAAAAAAATGAATATAATGAGAAATATTTTGTATTTTTTCAAAATTTTTCTTGCTTTCTAGGAAAATTGCAAATTAAACAAAATATGCGGCGTGGCGCTCTACAATGGTCAAATGCACAATCTAGCGGCACTTAATTCCGAAAAGCATAAAAAAAGCCGAATGCTTATTATACCCTATACCACTATGTGGTTTGGGTATAATGACTTTGTGCTGCTGTTTGTAA
Organism: Cordilura impudica; assembly: GCA_963682025.1. Taxonomy (NCBI): domain Eukaryota; kingdom Metazoa; phylum Arthropoda; class Insecta; order Diptera; family Scathophagidae; genus Cordilura; species Cordilura impudica. Next base: position 112,993,437 of record OY821519.1, read on the forward strand.
CAACCAAAAATATTTGACCTACACCCATCTTTAATTATACCGATCGAATCAGAATCACTATCTGATTCGATTTAACGATGTCCGTCCGTCCGTCCGTCCGTCTGTGTGTCCATGTAAAGCTTGTAATCAAACTCCAGGTCGCAAATATGAATATATTTTGACGAAATTTGGTATTTGATCTTTTATCGGCCATGGGATGAACGCTGTTGTTGTTGGTGGGAATCGGTCCATGTTCAGACCTAGCCCCCATACAAATTACCCCTATGAAATCGACATAAATTGCCATAAGATCCAAATTGTCATATAGATCTTACTCAAATTGGGTTTCTATGCGTTCATTACACCCATTAATGCGTAGTCCAAATTTCTATCCCTTTGGGCCCATATAGAGCTGCTTCCCGATCTTCACTTAAATCTATCAAAAAACAAAAATATTGCACTGATTCTTCTCAAATTTTGTTTGTATATATTTTTGCAAAATACAAGAGACTTTACCAAACATGATCAGGATCGGTCCATTTTTGCACCTAGTCCCCATATAGATATAGCATCCGATATGAACTTTTTCATATCTACAGCCAAAAAAATTAATAAAAATACCATTCAAATTTGATTTTTGCTTATTTTCTATGTCCAGTTAGTTGGGCCTAAGAGATAGGATTTCTAAACGCATGGTATAGGGTATCGTATAGTCGGTCTAGACCGACTATAATTTTCTTACTTGTTTAGTATTAATACATAGCTTCGACTTTTAATAAAAACTTTAATTTAGAAAATAATTAATCAACCAATATTTAATTATATTGGCAAAAAACACGTATTGATTAATTAGGCGCCAAATTCTTTTAATTTTTCTGGAACGAATGTTAAGTTTGAAAGCTATCAGCTGATCTAATAATGAAAAAATAATATATTGTAAAAACGTCAATTTGCTCTGTGAAGTATCAGTAATCGATATTAGGTAAAACATTTATCGATTTATAAGTTTTATAATTTGAATTAAGAGCCGCTAGATCCACTCCAATGTGGAGAGGGTATATATAAGTTTGTCATTCCGTTTGTAATAATTAGAAACAAATTTTGGACCCCATAAAATGTATATTTTTGTGATCCTTATAACAACCGGAGTTGATATAGCGATGTCCGTCTGTCCGTCTGTCCGTCTGTGGAAATCACGATGGCGGCATCAATCGGGTAGCTAGGGTGCTCGTTGACATAAAAAATGATTCACTAACATCCTGAACAGTTCGCTATTTAAAATCGTCCAAATCGGTCGATTAGGGCCCGAGATTTGAAGGAAGAACTAAAAATAGTCTTGAAAAAATATAATTTTCTATGTTGTTCTTGTCACGATCACGCCCTGAATAGTGCAGCTACAGCGATCATTTTTAGTGAAAATGATTCACCAAATTCATGGGAAGATTTCTATTTCAAAAACCATTAAAATTTCAGACCGAATGGCTCATGGGAAATTGGTTAAAATCGATCCAAAATTTGTTCGACAAGCAGACACTACGAGTTATTATAAAGGCAGTAAAAATTCACCAACATCTAAAGCAATTAATGATAAAATACCTAGTTCTTAATAAAAAAAAAAAAATTAATGTATATAGCAAAAAAAATTTTATGTATAAATTTATTTATAAATTTATATAAACATATAAAATAATACAAATAATATACATATATTATATATGTATATCCATAACAACTGCATGTTAGAAATAAGTCGGTATATTATTTTATTTACAAAAAATTCTGCAATATTTTGTTGTGGGGAAAATACATTTCTTTTGCATTGACAGAGTGTCACTATGCCACAGTAGATGGCGCCACAATTTTTGTTTGTTCTAATTAGCTTTGCAGTAGTTATTTCTATTTTAAGATGAATGTTAATATTTTCAACTGGATATCATACAGAACAATGTTAAGAGTATGTATACACGGGCTGGTCTTTTATTTCATACGTATTTTCATTAATCTTTTACAAATATGAACATAAGTTTGGCATATTAACTTTTTGTTGTCTTTACAAAATAGAGTTACCGAGTTCATCAATGAGTTTTTTGCTTTCAAAACAGTTCTACATAGTTATATAGAATTATTATTCTGTTTTAGCTACAAAATATCTGATTGCGATTACATCTAATTTTTAAAAATTGTTTATAATTACTAAAGCATTATTACTCACATAAATACAAAATTGCACTTTTTAAATTTTCCATTCAAATTTAAGAAAATATCAATTCTAAAAACTGGAATTAAAAATTTCCAATTATAAATTACAATTAATTGAATTTCAGAAAATCATATCAAAACGTCGGAAATTATAATTGCATCTTTAATATATAAATTTTATCCGTTAAACACAAATTGAAATTCCAAAACAAAAACACCAAATACCTATGTTTACATCTAAAAAATTTTTACATTTAAAAAAAAATATTGACATTCAGAAGAAATTAATAGCTTTTCAGTATCGCGATTCAGTAACTTCTTTTAACGATAGTCGAATCGTTAAAAAAAGAAAATTGCAAAATTATCAGTAATATTTTTAAACGATATTCGCTATTGTTAAAGTCAGCTGTTGTTGTTATCTAAACGACAACCATTTTTGTGTTGTTTATTCAATCGATAAAAACTTAAATTTTTAGGTTGAAATGTCGTCATACATAAATAAAAATCATAAAATAGTGAAAATATTTTGCTTTAATTAAAAACTTTTTTATATAAATACAAAAATTAAATAGCATATTCAATTCATTATTTCATTTTCAAATAAATACACAGAAATTTAGTAAAAAAATAAAGATATTAAACATAAACATAAAATCATCCTGTCAAACACGAAGTAATTTGTTTTTTTCTATTCTTCTTTGTGTTTTCGCTTATTTTGACAGAGATGCCACTCGTTTACAATTTAAATAAATAGAAAAATAGATTTGTCGACTGTCGTTAAGATGTATGTACTTAGTGAATCACTTAATCCTTAGTGCAAAAAACAATAGCTGTCGATATATTTTGCGATTGTGGGATCGTTGAAATTTACAGAATCACACTACAGAACACATTAATTTAAATTCAATGAATTTTAGAAAACGTCAAATGATATTTAAGAATTGCGAACATAAAAACTGTTACATAAATAAACGCAATTTGATGAGAATGTTATTTTTTATATATAAATTTTCACAATTTTTTTTGGATGAAAATTTGAAGTTTTTCAGAAAATAAAGAGAACAAATTATTTTATTTAAAATGTTTGGGACATTTGGTTTTTTGCGTTTGGCATCCTTAATTTGAATATTTATTATTATAAATTTATTCTCTATGTTTTCCAAATATGGCAATAGTTTAATAAAAAAATTGAGAGTGTTTTTTTTGGTTATTATTTTGTTACTCCATCCGACCTATATGGCCGCAATGAAGAAATATTTGGCCAGTTAAAAGAAACTATACAGCCATCTCCAATTAGCACGATTTAGTGCATATAGCCACCCTACACAACCATTACCTTTGCAATTGAGGTTAGAGCGAGCTATTTAATTAGCAAAAACTAAATTAAACGAGAAGTTATGTCATATAACCGGAAACGCATGCATATACGTATATAACCTAAATGCATGCCGATCAGCAACCACGATGACCAAAAAGTAAACACCGAAATAAATCCGAAATAATAGAAAAGACGAAAACCAACCCAAAGAATTTGCTGAAATAATTTGGTATTAAGTTTAACAAATTGTTTACTTCGTCATTTACATTTATTATCAACACTCAAACCGAGGTGGAGGGTATCAAAGATTCGGCACAGCCGAATTTAACACTCTTACTTGTTTTTATTTGAGTCCAATTAAAATTTTTTTCGTTGTTTGGTAGCATTTATCGGCAACGAAAAAAAATGTTTCTTATGCATAATAATTTCATTTCAATAAATATTTTATTCGTCTTTATATATTACTTATTGATAAGAAATAAAAAGAAACAGTTATCATTTAAGAAATATTACTATATGTTATAATATAAAAATTGTATGCTTTTTGAATAAGAACAAATTTAATATTTAAATATTCTTTTATTAATTCATGCAATATGAAAAAAATATATACACAATCAATAAAAAATTAAATTATAAAATAAATTACTCGTATGTATACAAACAATTTATTTATTAAGATTTTTTGTTTTATATTTATTTTTAGTTAAATTATCTTTGGTTTAACTTCACAAACATTATAGATAGTAATTTTTCATCAGATAAGTTACACCGTTTGGGGTTCTGTAATTTTCTCATTGCGCATATGTGCTGTAATAATATCCCGGCTCATTTCACTTTCTATATCGTCATCGAAAGATGAATCAGCTTCTAACATCGATAATGTTTGTCTTAATAGTGATTGGATGATTCATCAGCACCTTCGGTGGGTGCAGATGGGGTTATATTGACAATGGATGTCGTTGAACATTTGTTGCGCTATAAGATTTTAAAATAAGATTAAGCAAAGTGCCCTTTTTAGTTTAAATAAATTCTAAAGTTCTATTATTCACCTCTTTAATTGCTATTAATTTATGACATCATTGTAATCTCCTTTCGATACAAATTAGCAGCCGTTTAGACGATTCTGAGTTGTTAGTATTAACCAAAGTTTTTGAAGTAAGTCAAGTTTTATAAAAATCACCCACTAGCAGTTGTTTCTTTTGAAGGTTCAACGTTGTTTCATAGACTTGTTTTAATGTGATAACCCAATACCCTTGCATTCCTCACTTGTGAGGAACCTTTTCAAATGTTGTGAACAAATGTCTTTACATTTAAGCAAACATTGAAGAATATCATATGTCGGGTTTCATCTAGTTGGCACATCGATTTTGGGTTTGGTTAAACTTAACATATTAAGTGTATTTCGTAAGAGCGGAGTTCTTAATGTTTTAATCACATGACGAGAACGTTCAATTACAGCCTTTTTCTGGCCCTCCCCAAAAGAATCTTTAACGGTGTGTAAACAAATAAATACTAACTTGTTCTTTTCGACCATTTGTAAATTAAAGCCTAATACGGAACGATCATGACGTGTAGTTGTATCCATTTTTAAACTCTTTCTTTTAACTCGAACTCTCTGTCAGCCTGTCTGTCGTGGGTCAACCCCATTCCCCCTTATCCAATTGATCTGAAACTTTGCCCATAGTCTTGTTGTGACTACAGATTAATTTTGGGTAGTCACGCACAGTCACGCATAGTCACGCACAGTCACGGAGTGATCTGAATGTCATTTCCTCTTATTCGACCGATCTGAAACTTGATCCATACACTTGCTATGAAAAAAACATTAACTTTGACTCAGTCACGTACAGTCACGCATGGTAACGCACAGTCACGGAGAGATTTAAAACCCATTTCCCCTTATTCGATCGATCTGACACTTGGTCGATAGACTTGCTGTGAAAAGAGATTAACTTTGACATAGTCACGCACAGTCACGCAATGATTTAAAAATAACTTTACAAAAATTTATTGTTAAAAATAAAGTTATATATTTTATATATTTTGTAATTGTTAATTAATATTAAACATTTAATTTTTCTTTCAATATTAATCTTTATAATTTACTCTGTTTTTCTTTCGCCACAAGCAGTGTTGTATTTTCATGCATTTGTCATGCCAAAATAAAACCTGCTCTAATTGCAAAATTTACATATGTCTTGCCAAATGTATTGTACATAAAAAATGTTTGAAAGGGTTCACACTATCTGTACAAATTAAGGAACATTAAAAAAAAAATTGCGTAACAAGAATTCTGAGGGTACATAGTCATTAATCAGATTTAGTAAAAACGGCACATTCAGCATGGTTCTACGGCTTTTGAGTGTTGGCAATTAAATTAATGCCAATCTACTGGCATAAGATGGGAAATTTGTTGCCGGATTCCAAGAAAAACAACGCAAACAGAACAGAAGAATTTGTTTTTGAATGGATTCAATATGATCTATGTGGATATTGTATAAATAATCCCAGATAATTGATCCATATTCAAGTATAGGTTTTACGAGGGATGTATGTAATTGTTTAGTCATATAGGGATCAGTAAATTCCTTGGCCCATCTCTTAATAAAAGCAAGTACGCCTCTAGATTTATTGACGGTCATATTAATGTGAGAAATGAAACTCAGTTTTGCATCAAACAATATCCCCAGATCCAGAAAGGTATGAACTGCTACCAATGATTGTCCACCCAATGAGTAGTTTACATTAATGTAGTTTCTTCTTGAAAATCGAATGAATTTACATTTCTTCATATTCAGTTCCATTAAGTTTATATTGCACCACGTAAAGAAGTTATCAAGGTCCATATACTGCAAAATTTAATGTTTGGGAGATTGTTTATAAATAAGGAAAGAAGAATTGGTCCCAGATGGCTGCCTTGCGGAACTCCTGAAAGGACATTTATGTTTATAGACGTTTTATTTTTATACCCTCCACCCCAGTGTGCAGAGGGTATATATAAGTTTGTCATTCCGTTTGTAATAATTAGAAGAAAAAATTATGGACCCCAAAAAATATATATATTTGTGATCCTTATAACAAGCGGAGTTGATATAGCGATGTCCGTCTGTCCGTCTGTGGAAATCACGATGACAACTTCAATCGGGTAGCTAGGATGCTCGTTGACATAAAAAGTCATTCACTAACATTCTGAGAAGTTTCCTATTTAAAATCGCCCAAACCGGTTGATTGGGGCCCGGATTTGAATGAAGAATTAAAAAAAGTTTTGAAAATATGATTTTCTATGTTCATTTCTTTTGCATTAACAAACAGAGTGTCATTGCATTTTGCGCAGTGTGACTATGCCACAGTAGATGGCGGCACAATTTTTGTTCTAATTAGCTTTGCAATAGTTATCTCTATTTTAAAATGAATGTCAACAGTTCTACATAGTTATATCAAATTATTATTCTGCTTTACAAAATATCTGATTGCGATTATATATAATTTTTAAAAATTGTTTATAATTACTAAAGCATTATTTTTCACATAAATACAAAATTGCACCTTTTAAATTTTCCATTCAAATTTAAGAAAATATCAATTCTAAAAACTGGAATTCAGATTTGCAATTATAAATTAGGAAATATCAATTGAATTTCAGAAAATCATATTAAAACGTCGGAAATAATAACTTGAAATTTAGAAGCCTCAATTGAATTTTTAAAATATAAATTTTATTCTTTAGACACAAATTGAAATTCAAAAAACACAAAAATGTTTACATTAAAAAAAAATATTGCCGTTCAGGAGACATTAATAGCATTTCAGGATAAGAAAACATTAATTTAAGTTGAACGAAGTTTAGAAAACCTTAAATGATATTTAAGAATTGCGAACATAAAAATTGTTACATAAATAAGCGCAATTCGCTGAGAATGTTATTTGTATATTATTTTTCACAATTTTTGTGAATGAAAAATTGAAGTTTGTCAGAAAAAAAAAAAAAATTAGTTATCTTATTTAAAATTTTTGGGACATCTGGTTTTTTGCGTTTTGAATCCCTCATCCTTCATGATGAATTCAAAATTTGACTTCATGGTAGGCAAAGTAAAAGACAAAAATTGAAGTTCGATAATAATTCCCAGGAAGTAGTATTTGGAGTCAACAAATGAAAATATATTTTATTAACATAATTTAATTCAAAATCAAAATTGGCATCACTGGGTTGTTTTTTCTATTGTGTTGTGTTATTTTGTGTTACCACACAATTTAATAGAGAAAACTCCATTTTAATTGTAAAAAAAATTTATTTTCCAAACATGGCAATATTTTAACAAAAAAAATTGAGAGAGCTTTTTCGCAATTAAGGTTAGGGCGAGCTATTTAATTTGCAAAAACTTTAAATTAAACGAGAGGTTATATCATCTAATGGAATACACATGCATATAGGTACATAACCTAAATGCATGCCGATCAGCAACCACGATGACCAAAAAGCAAACACCGAAACGTGTGTTCTTTTATCCGAAATAATAGAAAAGACGAAAACGATCTTTCTTTGTTGGCCGAATTTAATACTCTTGTTATATTTAACATTCTGCTATCTATCACATAAGTCAGACTTGATCCATTTTAGACTATTTGAAGCAAACCCCAACAAATTTAATTTATGGTTAACTTTACCAAACATCGTGCTAAAGTCGGTGTATAAAGCATCATTTTGTTTACTATTTACAAATCCTCGTTTGACTAAGGTATTTAATTGTACAAGATTAGTTATGGCTGAGCAAACCCTCCGAAAGCCATTCTGAAACGGTGATATTAAGGAACGGCGATATTAACCGGTGATTATAAAAAACTCTCTAATAAGAATGTTTCTTTTAACGACCATTTGGAAATTTTTTTAATCTATATATTGAAAAAACCAATAATATTTAAAATTAATTACTTAAACTTTTTAATAAACTCTCGTGTACAACAAACTGTTTAATGATTGAATGCAAAAACTGTATTCAGTTGTAAAACTATAGTCATTTTCGAAAATTATTAAATTATAAAAGTTAATTCGAAACAACTGTGTATTATTGGACATTATTAAGGGGAGGGTAAGGTTTTAAAACCTGATTCTAAACATGTCGAGAGTGTTGTGTCAAAATTTCAATTAAATTGAAGCAAAACTAACTAATATACAGCGATTCAAACGACCGTCCTCATATGGTATATCGTATATAAGTCAGTTAAAAAAAAAATTTAAATCGATTTTCTAGCAAATAATATGTTTGAAGTCTGTGAAAATCATAACTCAAAATCTACTTCACCGATTCTTTTGAAATTTTACACACTATTTCTACGCATAAATCACCAGATAATCAGGAAGAGTTTTTTTATCTTCCCTTTTTCACAACAACTTCACCGAAATTTTATAGCAAAAATCGTGTTTTTCACTTCAAAATGCTGCCAAAATAAAAAATTAAAAACAAGTAAGAAAATTGTAGTCGGTCTAGCCCGACTATACGATACCCTATACCATGGTTTAGAAACCCTATCTCTTCGGTCCAACTAATTGGATATAGTAAATAAGCATAAACCAAATTTGAGTGGCATTGCTATTAATTTTTTTGGCTGCAGATATGAAAAAGTTTATATCGGGTGCTATATATATATGGAGACTAGGTCGAAAAATGAACCGATCCTGACCATATTTAGTAAAACCACTTATATTTGAAAAAATATATACAAACCAAATTTGGAAAAAATCTGTGCAATATTTTTGTTTTTTGATAGATTTAAGTGAAGATCGGGAAGCAGCTCTCTAAGAGCCCTATGACTAAATATTGTCCTATTGGGATTATTTTTGGACTACTGACTAGTGGATATAATAAACATATACAAACCCAATTTGACTGAGATCTATATGATAATTTGTATCTTATGGGACTAGGTCTGAACATGGACCGAATTTCACCAATTTCAATAGCGTTCATTCTATGGCCGATAGAAGCTTATATACCAAATTTCATCAAAATATATTCACATTTGCGACCTGTAGTTTGATTAAAAGGTTTACATGGACACGCAGACGGACGGACGGACATCGCTAAATCGACTCAGAAAGTGATTCTGAGTCAATCGGTATAATAAAAGATGGGTCTAGGTCAAATATTTTTGGTAGTTACAAACAGCAGCACAAAGTCATGATACCCAAACCACATAGTGGTATAGGTAAATAGAATTAAAAGTTTGACCAGGAAGGTCGTTCAGAAAGATAAAGAAAAGAGAAGGAGAAAGAACGGAACCTTGGGGTACCCCTGAATTAAGCTGAAACTCATTAGATGAGACCCCATCAATAACAACACGCATTGTTCGATCTCTGAGAAAACTCGATATAAATCGAGAGAAGTCATTACCGACCCCAAATGCAATAAGCTTAGATATCTGTGCACCGTGCCACCCACGAACGAATGCTTTGGAAATATCTAGAGCAACCACTTAACTTTCGCCAAAATTGCCAATGGATCGATTCCAGCGCTCAGAAAGTAGAGCAAACTGGTCTCCCGTGGAACGATTTCTACGGAAGCCATATCGTCGATCATTAAGAAGTGAATTGGCCTCTAGGTAGTTCACAAGATTGAAATTGGTCATGCTCTCCATCACCTTTGAGAGCGCAGAGCAGATTGCAATTGGACGGTAATTTTCAGGGTTATTAGCCGCACCCTTTTTAGGGATTGGTTGGACATTGGCAACTTTCCAGCAAGAGGGAAAGACTCCCACACGGCACGAAAGGCTAAAAAGTTAAGCCAATGGACTGGCTAGCGTCGAAGAGCACTGTTTCAGCACCAGTATACCATCCGGTACCGAAGACTTATTAATGTTGAGATCCGAAAGTACCTTTTTAACTGCACGTGCTCGAAAGAATATTTTAGGCATAGTACAAGATACACTTTAAAGTTCGGGCAGAGGTTTATCGCTATCCGGCAAAAACGAGTTTTTTTTTGCAAAAAGTTCAGCTAAAAAGTTAGCCTTATCAACCGGTTCAGTGAATAATTGGTCATTCATTAAAAGAGTTGGGATAGCAGAACTAGCATTGTTCTTTACCCTTTTAACAAATGACCAAAAGCTCTTACTACCCCGAGGAGCAGAGAGAACTTTAGCACGAAGACGCTGATCGTAAAGAAACTTTTGGCGCCTTAGTGTTTTGGCAAATTCAGTTCTCGCCTGTTTGCGTTGCAGTTCAGTGGCGGAATTTTTATTTTCACACCAATATCTGAATGCTTCCGCTCCAGATATGACTGCATCTCTGCAAGTCTGGCTAAACCATAATTTTTGATTAGGTTTAGCCGAAATGTGCTTTTATGGAATGAATAATCGCATACCAAGCACTATTATTTTTTCCACCATTTTCGCAGCAGCATCAACATTTTTATCCAGGAAACAAAGTTTCCAGTTGAAATGCTTGAAAAAAAAAACGTTGAGCTCAGCCCAACGAGCCTTTTTCTAAATAAAAACTATGCGCTTCAAGCTGGTGCTGAAACACTTTAAATTACAAAGGATACGGAAATGGTGCAGTGATCCGAATTACCGAGAGGTCCAAATATTTTCACTTCATACTTATCAGGGTGTGAAGTGAGAAAAAGGTCGAGAGTATTTTGTCGTTGACCTTCAATGCACGGAATGTGCGTTGGTTGATTCACTAGTTGCGCAAGATGGTTATGCGCCGTGAAAAGCTCAACGTAACGGCCTTCGGGAGTTGTTTGACTCGAATGGTGAAGCCAAGGTGAGTTATGAATATTAAAATCGCCGGCAGCAACGATTTCACTATTCGGGCAACTCTCTAGGATTCTAGAAATGAATTCAGGAAGGGTGTCGAAGACATTATAGGTATGCTCCCTTTCTGTATTTGGGCTTCTATATAAAAATCCGAAGTGCAAAATGTGTGACCTGATTTTGAACTTAACCCAAAGTGAGTTAAATTCTGCATCATTACAGTTCAGATGTTGCTGATACTGGTACACAACATTGTCGCCAATGTACATAACAAGGCCCCTATGAAGAATAAAGAGGGATAGAAGGTAGTAACCAGGTATGTGAAAATCCTGTGGATCAGCATCCCCACTTACCTGGGTCTCACATAAGCTGAAAACATCTGGCCGATGAAAGCAAAAGTGGCCATATATAGAGAAAAAATTCGATCTGAGTCCACGTATGTTGCAGAAGTCGATACGAAAAATATCTGACACAAATAAAATAAAAATTAAGTCAATTTTCCTTACGATAGTACAAGTGCAAGTACCTGCTTTATTGCTGAAACGATTAATTTTGATCAGTGCTATGCCTTTATCACAAATTAACCCAACAACAAAACAGATACCAGCTGCTTGTACTACGCAGAAAAGGGAAAAACAATAAGAGGAGTGTTAATCAACAACAATGACACTGATCGTCGTAAGCAGAAAATTCATTTGCTTTGTCATATTGCAAAGAAAAAAAGAGTATTTAAAAAAAAAAAAAAACTGCCTGTTGTCGAAGTGCTCATATGATGGGAGTAATAATATGTTGATTGTTTCCTGCGTGAGTTGTTTTGTTATTGTTGGTTGTTGGTTGTTTTTTTTTATACCCTCCACGCCAGTGTGCAGAGGGTATATATAAGTTTGTCATTCCGTTTGTAATAATTAGAAAAAAAATTTTGGACCCCATAAAATATATATATTTGTGATCCTTATAACAACCGGAGTTGATATAGCGATGTCCGTCTGTCTAGGTTGCTCGTTGGCATAAAAAATGATTCACTAACATCCTGAGAAGTTTGCTATTTAAAATCGTCCAAGTCGGCCGATTAGGGCCCGAGATTTGAATGAAGAACTAAAAAAAGTCTTGAAAAAATATAATTTTCTATGTTGTTCTTGTCACGATCACGCCCTCAATGGTGCAGCTACAGTGATCATTTTTATTGAGAATGATTCACCAAATTTATGGGAAGATTTCTGTTTCAAAAATCATTAAAATCGGTGGAACAGGTCTAGGGAAATCTCTGAAAAAGTAAAAAAAAAAAATGAAAAATATGATGTTTCTATATTGTTCTTGTTGTTATTCTAAATGTTGTGTTGTTGTCATAGCTGAACTTGTTGTTTTTGTGGTCGTTGTGGTAATAATATAATAAAAACTAACCCTTTGTACATTTTTTTTTATTAAATCTGGTAGAAAAATTTGTTAGATCATTTCTGTCATTACCACGAGCCTGCCTGCAAAATTTCAGATCGAATGGGTCACGGGAAAGGGGTTAAAATCGATCCAAAATTTTTTCGACAAGCAGACACTACAAGTTAATATAAAGGGAGTAAAAATTCACCAACATCTAAAGCAAATAATGCTAAAATACCTAGTTGTTAATAAAAAACAATGTAAATTTAGCAAAAAAAAATTTATGTATAATTTTATTTAAAGAGAAAAAACAAAAATAACGTTTGATGTTGTATTTTTTGTGTGTAATATTTACATATACATACATATTAAATAATACAAATAATATACATATATTCTATATATGTATATCCATAACAACTGCATGTTAGAAATAAATCGGTATATAATTTTATTTACATAATTTTCTGCAATATTTTGTTGTGGGGAAAATACATTTCTTTTGCATTAACAGAGTGTCACTTCATTTTGCTCAGTGTGACTATGTCACAGTAGATGGCGCCACAATTTTTGCTTTAATTAGCTTTACAATAGTTATTTCTATTTAAACATGAATGTCAATATTTTCAACTAGATATCATACAGAACAATGTTAAGAGTATACACGGGCTGGTTTTTTATTTCATACTTTTTTTCATTATTCTTTTACAAATATGAACATAAGTTTGGCATGTTAACTTTTTGCTGTGTTTATAAAATAGAGTTACCGAGTTCATCAATGAGTTTTTAACTTTCAAAACAGTTCTACATAGTTATATAGAACTATTATTCTGCTTTACCTACAAAATATCTGATTGCGATTACATCTAATTTTTAAAAATTGTTTATAATTACTAAAGCATTATTATTCACATAAATACAAAATTTCACATTTTAAATTTTCCATTTAAATTTAAGAAAATATCAATTCTAAAAACTGGAATTAAAATTTCCAATTATAAATTAGAATATATTAATTGAATTTCAGAAAATCATATCAAAACGTCGGAAATAAAAATTTTAAATTTCGAAGACATCAATTGCATCTTTAATATATAAATTTTATTCGTTAAACACAAATTGAAATTCCAAAAAAAAAACACCAAATATGTTTACATTTAAAAAAAATATTGCCATTTAGGAGAAATTAATAACTTTTCAGTACCGCGATTAAGTAACTTCTTTTAACGATAGTCGAATCGTTAAAAAAAAAGAAAATTGCAAAATTATCAGTAAAAATTTTAAACGATATTCGCTATTGTTAAAGTCAGCTGTTGTTGTTATCTAAATGACAACCGTTTTTGTGTTGTTTATTCAATCGATAAAAACTTAAATTTTTAGGTTGAAATGTCGTCATACATAAATAAAAATCATAAAATAGTGAAAATATTTTGCTTTTATTAAAACTTTTTCAATTCATTATTTCATTTTCAAATAAATAAACAGAAATATTAGTAAACAAAATAAAGATATTAAACATAAACATAAAATCATCCTGTCAAACACGAAGTAATTTGTTTTTTTCTATTCTTTGTGTTTTTCGCTTATTTTGACAAAGATGCCACTCGTTTACAATTTAAATAAATAGAAAAATTTGTCGAATGTCGTTAAGATATATGTACTTAGTGAATCACTTAATCCTTAGTGCAAACAATAGCTGTCGATATCACAGAATCAATCACACTATAGATAACATTAATTTAAATTCAATGAATTTTAGAAAACGTCAAATGATATTTAAGAATTGCGAACATAAAAATTGTTACATAAATAAACGCAATTTGATGAGAATGTTATTTATATATAAATTTTTACAATTTTTTGGATGAATATTTGAAGTTTTTCAGAAAATAAAGATAACAAATTATTTTATTTAAAATGTTTGGGAAATTTGGTTTTTTTGCGTTTGGCATCCCTAATTTGAATATTTATTATTATAAATTTATTCTCTTTGTTTTCCAAATATGGCAACATTTTAATAAAAAAGTTTAGAGAGTTTTTTTTTTTGGTTATTATTTTGTTACTCCATCCGACCTATATGGCCGCAAAGGAGAAATATTTGGCAAGTTAAAAGAAACTATACAGCCATCTCCAATTAGCACGATTTAATGCAAGTAGCCACCCTACACAACCATTACCTTTGCAATGGAGGTTAGGGCGAGCTATTTAATTAGCAAAAACTAAATTAAACGAGAAGTTATGTCATATAACCGGAAACGCATGCCTATTTTTACAATATTTTGTTTACATTTATTATCAATACTCAAACCGAGGTGGAGGGTATCAAAGATTCGGCACAGCCGAAATTAACACTCTTACTTGTTTTTTTTAGATTCGTTTTTATTATTTTATTTTATTTAAAATTAATTTATTTTATTTAAATTTATTGTTAAAAAAAATGTATGTGCTCTCGTGATTTGGCTTCCTCATCGCAGAATCTGCGCATGGGGTTTGCTACAATGCCTAACTTACTCAGATGTTCTTTGAGCCTACAGTGACCAGTAAAAATCCTCGTTAGTATTCTTAGTCCGTTCTTTGATATCCCAATATATGACTCAAATCTCTTACTGTTGTAGTTACATGTAAGAAAGTACCTTGCGTTTAGAGACAATATCTGTTAGGTCCAACTAATTAGATATTGAAAATAAGCATAAACTGATTTTGATTGGCATTGTTATACATTTTTTTGCCTTCGGATATGAAACAGGTCGAAAAATGGACCGATGCTGACCATATTTAGTAAAGTTTTTGCAAAAACATATACAAACCCAATTTGAGCAAAATCTGTTCGATAGTTTTATTTTTGGATAGATTCATGATAGATCGGGAACTAGCTTCATATGGGGGCTATGACTAAGAATTGTCTTATATAATTTATTTTTGGAGTGCTGATAAATGGATGTAATAAATATACACAAAGCTAATTTTACTGGATTCTATATGATAATTGGGATGTTATGGCAATTTAAGTCGATCTCATAGGAGTCTGAACATGAACCGATTTTCACCAATTTCAATAGCGTTCATCCTATGGCCGATATAAGCTTATATAGTAAATTTCTTCAAAATATATTAATTTTTGCAGCTTTGATTACAAGGTTTACACGAACACACGGACAGACACAAGGACAGAAAGTAAGTCTGTAATAAAAGATGGGTTTAGGTAATAAAGGATGGGTTTAGGTTAAATATTTTTGGTAGTTACAAACATCAGCACAAAGTCATTATACCCTGATTACACAGTGGCATAGGCTATAAAAATTGTATAAATAAAATTTCTATAAACACGCGTATGAACGCAGATGAACGCAGACTTTTTAAACTTTATTTTAACTCATACTCTCTATCTGTCCGCCATGGGAAAGCCCCATTCCCCCTCATACAATTGATCTGAAACTTTGTCTGTATACTTGTTGTGGCCAAAGATTAATTTTAAGATAGTCACAAACAGACACGCATAGAGACACGCACAGCCACGCTATGATTTAAACCCCATTTCCCCTCATCCAATCAATCTGAAATTTGGTCCATAGAGTTGTTGTGACCTAAATTAGTTTTAAAATAGTCACGCAAAGTCACGCAAACACATGGAGATATTCAAAACTCATATGCATAAGAAACGAAAGAGTTTTAATAAAAACTTTGTTTTTATGGGTTAGATTATTTATTTAACATCTAATTCATTTTCGATAACATTAACAGGAATTTTTGTTTTAATGGCTTAGATATTTGGTTACTTAATTTTTTAAAATTTTGTTTTTTATAAAAAGAAAACTAAATTTAATATAATAATTAATATATAACACAGTGGTACAAAATTGAATAAAGTAGAAAAATCTGGGGAGTGATATTATTTTTCTTGTAGGTCTTGTCGTACCTTTGCGCACTTATAAGCCTGTAACTTTGTTGATAATAATCCTATTTCCAATTTCTTACTTGATTTGGAAAGAAGAAACTGAGATCTTTCGAATGATATACAATTTATCTAAGAAAACTTGGATAAGAAATTTGGGTGTTATTGTCCAGCAAACACAAATTTTGTAGATTTTTTATTGAATTTATTCAAAAAGTACGTTTATTTACGATTACAACTCATATCTGGATTAAAAAATAGATAAGTAATTGACTGAGTTATTTAACTTTTCATGAAAACAAAATTTTTACCAAAATGCCTGCACAATGTTTTTGGTGTTGTTTTTATGCACCTTCTATTAAGTTACAAATCACTGTTAGCCTAAACACAACTTAGAATTACAACAAATATTTGTAATGAGAGGTTTACGCATTTAAATTATTGTTTTTTCTTTTAATATGACGTTTTGTCTTCTTTTTTACTTAGAATCTGCGTATTTAAAAAAACGTTTGCAATTTAATAAAAATCGTGTGCAATCTTATATATTAAAAGAATTTATGAATAAACTTTGCATTCAAGATTTTTTTCAATATTTTTCTTATCTCAAACCTCTATAACTAGAGTTCTAATTAACGTAGGCTGTTGACATAGGTCTTTTGAGCTATTAACTGCTTAAATTCGTTGGGTTTGAGGAAAGTTATTCGTGGAGAATCAACTTTACTTTTACTGTACGTTAACTTCTCTTGGCATATTTTGGCATTACTGTATGTTAACTTCTCTTGGCAAATTCGTTGGGTTTGAGGAAAGTTATGCGTGGACAATCAACTTTACTTTTACTGTACGTTAACTTCTCTTGGCATATTTTGGCATTACTGTACGTTAACTTCTCTTGGCAAATTTTGGTATACAAATTAATATAACATAATATAATGCTGCGGAGCAGGAGGGGTCCTCTAGTTTAAATTAAAATTAAATAAAAAATGTGTGACAATCGTAACAAATTTTGCTATATTTGTGGCTTATTTACTGATATCAGTCACCGGCGTGATTTTAAAAACAATATTGGAGTGGTAGAAGTGTACAATAAAGTATTTAATAGTTCTTTTGATACTAGTCGCTGGTACGAGCCAGAATTTGTTTGTCAATATTGCTGTAATACATTAAAAAAAAAACAAGTAAGAAAATTATAGTCGGTCTAGACCGACTATACGATACCCTATACCATGCGTTTAGAGACCCTATCTCTCAGACCCAACTAACTGGATATAGAAAATAAGCATAAACCAAATTTGAGTGGGATTTTTATTAATTTTTTTGGCTGGAGATATGAAAAAGTTCATATCGGATGCTATATCAATATGGGGACTAGGTCCAAAAATGCACCGATCCTGACCATGGTTGGTAACGTCTCTTGTATTTTGCAAAAACATATACAAACAAAATTTGAGAAGAATCAGTGCAATATTTTTGTTTTTTAATAGATTTAAGTGAATATCGGGAAGCAGCTCTGTATGGGGCCAAAGGGATAATTTTTGGACTACTCATTAATGGATGTAATGAATGCATACAAACCCAATTTGAGTAAGATCTATATGACAATTTGGATCTTATGGCAATTTATGTCGATTTCATAGGGGTAATTTGTATGGGGGCTAGGTCTGAACATGGACCGAATTTCATCAATTTCAATAGCGTTCATCCCATGGCCGACAAAAGCTTATATACCAAATTTCATCAAAATATATTCATATTTGCGACCTGCAGTTTGATTACAAGCTTTACATGGACACACAGACGGACGGACGGACGGACATTATTAAATCAACTCAAAAAGTGATTCTGATTCGATCGGTATAATTAAAGATGGGTCTGGGTCAAATATTTTTGGTTGTTACAAACAGCAGCACAAAGTCATTATACCCAAACCACATAGTGGTATAGGGTATAAAAAGAAAATTCAACCTTCGTTTGTTTTGCCCCTTTCTATGATTTGGCATCATCAGCCATATCATAAACCAAATTATTGCTATTTTTGTCAAACCGATGTTTTAAAACGCGCAAAAACATTAAGTACGCAAATGTTGTAAGTGTTACAAAACCGATACCTGTAAGTAATGATCTACCGACAACGAGCAAATCTGTCGATATAACAGAAAAAGATTTTGAACAAAAAGAGTTCCTTCCATCCAGATCTACAACAACGGAGCGGCATTTTTTGTCAAAAGCTGATTTCGACGATCTTGTTCGCGATTTACACTTGTCAAAGCGGCAATCTGAAGTCCTTGGGTCGCGATTAAAGCAGTGGAATTTGGTGGAAAAAGATTCCGTTATAACATCTGGTAGAAAAAGTGACCGGACTTGATTACTTGAAGAAAGTTTTAAGACTAGTTCCAATGACAGTGATATCGTGCATTGCGTTGATGTTCCAAAACTATTTTTGGCATTAAATCACAATTATAATGCAGATGAATGGCGACTTTTCATTGATGGTTCATGTAAAAGTAAGTTTTCTTATAAAAATGTATGACTTTATTTTTATTAATTTAAGATTTGTAATGTAATATCTAGGCTTAAAAGCTGTTTAATTGCATAACCAAAATCAATTACCTTCAGTCCCAATCGCATATGCGACTAATACAAAAGAAACTTACGAAGTGATGAAAAATATACTAATGTTTGTTAGCTATACCACCCATAAATAGAAAGTCGTCGCTGACTTGAAGGTTTTGACAATTTTATTTGGTATGCAAGGTGGTTACACAAAGTAACTTTGGGAATGGGATAGTTGTGATAGATGGACATCTCGCGAGTTACATAGAATAGGCAGGAAAAACATTTTAAATGACCAATTAGTTAAAGCTGAGGACGTTATTCTGCCACCACTGCATCTGAAACTGGAATACATGAAGCAATTTGTAAAAAAATTAGATGTAAACGGCGACGCTTTTTGTCATCTCAAAGCGGTGTTCTCAAAACTAAGTGAATCCAAAATAAAAGGAGGTATTAATTAATTTGTTTACATATCTAGTACGTTTTTCATCGTTTTTATCTGTTTTGATAACTTTTAGTTATTTTTATTGGACCTCAAATTCGAAAAATTATGAGAGATGCAGATTTCATTAACAAGCTAAGTTCCGTTGAAAGACATGCATGGAAATCACAGAAGCGACGACTATGTCACAGTTGTCAATGAGTTTTTAAGTGCGTATGGTGGAATGGGCTGCAACATGTCCATAAAAATTCATTTTCTGCATTCGCATTTGGACTTTTTCCCAGATAACCTGGGCCAGTTCAGTGATGAACAAGGCGAACATTTTCACCAGGAAATGGCAACTATTGAAAAACGCTTTGAAGGAAAAAGTAAGATAAAAATGATTTCAGAATATTGCTGGAGAACTGATGATGACGAGAAGCTGATTAAAAAAAAAAGGTCAAGCAAATACTTTTGAGTTAAATAACCAAAAATAAAATTTGTATAAAATGTTTAAAAGTTTATTTTCATGAAAAGTTAAATAACTCAGTCAATTACTTATCTATTTTTAAACGCAAATACGCGTTGTAATCGTAAATAAACGTACTTTTTGAATAAATAGTATTATAGTTTCTTAATAAAATAATGTATAAAAACGTCTCCAATTTTCTTAAATAGATGATATATCATTCGAAAGATCTCAGTTTCTTCTTTCCAAATCAAGTAAGAAATTGCCAACAAAGTTGCAGGCTTATAAGTGCGCAAAGATACAAAAACCGGTTTATTAACCGTAAACCCGAATTTTGGAGGTGTCCGGTATATTTCACTTTTAGAATCTTGTTTTACTCGACAAGCCCTACAAGAAAAATAATATCCGGTCCCAGGTTTTTTGGATTGTCGCACCGTGTAATCTATAATATTAATAGGCAAGGCGATTTTTTGTGACCGATGTTTTGTTCTACCGTTTTATCCCGATTTTGGCCAAAGGTATGTTATTTGAAAGATATTTCTTTTTAGTTGTTTTCCAGAATTCCAGATTTTTAAATCTTTTCTTTTATTTTGAGTAAATTGCATTTAAAGTTGCTACTAACACATACATAAAGTTATACAATCATATGTCTGTGCTTATTAATGTGTTTGTAATAAAAATGAGTTTGTTTTTTGTGTTGATTATGTGAATCGGCTATAATTGATTAGCTTACTTTTAGGGTCTTTATTTACTGAAAAAATAAAATTTCCTAGAATTTGCGTTCGAATTTCGAGGGCTGGAAACTGCTAGTACATATTAAGAGGCTAGGAGATTTCTTGTGACCGATGTTTTGTTCTACCGTTTTATCCCGATTTTGACCAAACGAATATTATGTGAAAGGTATTTCTTTTTAGTTGTTTTTCAGATTTCCAGATTTTTAAATTTTTTCCTTTATTTTGAGTACATTGCATTTAAAGTTGCTACTAATACATACTTAAAATTATACATATGCTATCTCCATTCACAATAATAGTAAACCATAAAAGTGTTGGTTTGTGAATTGGCTAAGTTGAAAAATAAAGCTGCCTAGAAATTGCACTCGAGTTTCGAGCGCTGGAATCTGCTAGTAATAAATAATAATATTAGAAAAAGCAAACATAATTTTTAATACAAAATTTTTTTGTCCGTCCCCCTGTGAGTTGTGCTTTTTAGTGCAACCTAATATAAAAAGCAGGAAATTATCGGGTTTTAAATTTTCCTTTTTGGATATTAGTAAAATGTATACAATTGTTAAAAATTTCTTTACAAATAAACGTAAAAATTAGCAATCAGATGGTATTACGCATATAATATAAATTGTAAGAATCAATAATAAAAAAAAAATTTGTTTAAATGATTTAAGATTAAAGAGATTTTACTCTCCAATTGCATATTAAATAAATTATGAACAAATAACATGGTTTTACGACTTTGTGCATAGACCTTTTTTCCGTTTTTTACCTGTGCTGTCTGGATTGGTTTTTGTAAAAAATCATTGTGCACTTCTTCACGTGCTTTACTTCACAGCAGTGTTTCTTTATGAAACCCTGTTCAGTATTGAGCTCACAAATGATACCACCAATACATTTTTAATTATATGATGATCATGATTTATTAATAATAAAGTTTATTTTCAATATAAAATATACATTTTGAGATCTTTCTTACCAGTATTAATTAGACATTACAGCAAATAATATAAATATTTTCAATGGAAACTACTGAAAAAATTTATTATTTGTAACATTTGAAAGTTAAAATAAGGGGACAAATTTATATGAATAAAGGTAATTTTTTTAAAAAGGCGCCTTCTAAGAAAATGCACATTTTTAAGAAAAGTCACTTTTTTAAGAAAATACATATTTTTAAAAAGTGAATGGAAAATGTATATTAACACTTAGACGAATGATTGATAATTTGTTATCACTCATACGTCATATATTTTTTTAACTTCATTGTGCGATTATCATCGCTCGCATTTAGCATATCAAAACCATATGAATTATATTCGAAAATATTCATTTTAAGGTGCACATGCAAATAACGGTATATTTTAAGCTATAACTACAGAAAGCTTTCAAAATGAATACCAGCTTCCAAACTATAATTACTAAATGCTCATATTTTATATCTGAAGCTTTTATAGGACACGATTTCATCTCCACATGCGCAGTAAAATGACAATTTTGCGAGAAAACATCACACATGTTTTTGGAAAAATCATATGGAAAGTGACAGTAAAAGAGAAAACATAAAAAAAAAAACAATAACAGAGAGTTCAGAAAATACTACGCCTTTTACTATAATAAAGAAAAGGGATATGAGTATTAATGAACATTTTGGTGAGCATTGTTTTTTTTATAGTAAAAGCTAATTCTCCACATGTCTTATTTGACAAGTAAACAACCAACCGTTAATTGTAAGGTCAGTTGAAAAGGCGCTGGCTGAGAGTACGTTACAAATAAACGGAAATTCATTTGAAAATAAAAGCGATAATGCTAATAAATCATCGCGTTCATAGCAAATAATTTGCGGTAAAAGTAAAGAAATACATCTTTAAATGACAAGTGATTGTTATTGTGAAGTTAAAAACGTGTTTAAATATATCGAAACTTAAAGTGTAATAACCAGAAATTGTTACAGGCAAACAAATTGAATTAAATTGAAACAAAACATACAAAAAAGTATAAAGATTTAAGAAATAATATTAAAGAATTTGATTAAGGGCTACAATTTCATATTGTATTTATTGTTTTTGCTGTTAAGCCAAGTGAAAATATCAAGTGGTACGTAATCCTCTATGGATAATATTGTAAAAAATGGAGAATTGCCGAAAATTCCATTAAAATTTTGTTGTTATTGGTATTTCTTAACTTTATTCTTCTGCCGGAATTTACAAAAAGAATCAATAAAATTGTGTTTGATGCTTTGCCAAGGGTGTTAACAACAGACGGCGCGTAAATAAAAAATAAAGTTTTTTAAAGTGCAAATAAAAAATAAAAAAAAAGAATATTCACGTATAGTGCGGTTTAAAAATGAAAGAAAATTCCTTTAAATAAAATCGCATCAAGAATTTTGTGATTCCTAAAAAAAAAAAATTAAAATCCCTAAGTATTAAAAGAAAAGTATCGAAATCGAAGATAAAAAAATAAAAAGAGTGTGGAAAAATATTTACAAACACACAAACACAAACAAACTTATGCATTGAAGCATAAACATACATTAATAAAAAAAAAAAAAAATCAACAACAAAAAACCAGCTCAGTGCACGTTGTCAAATCGGGTCAAAAGTTCGTAATATCATACAGCCACTAACACAAAACACACAAACACAGACACACACAGAGAGAATATTCCAGCTTATGCCAACACATGCTTAATTCTCCTGTTCCGCCTGCCTTTACCTAAAATGAGATAAAGGGACAAAAGTATAAATTTGTGATTTTCTTTAATATCTAAATTCGAATAATGTGAATTAATTTTATATGTACGAGCATGTAGAACAGGGATGATACAATTGATACAAATGTACATTTGCTAAGTACATTTTTAAACACTGAAGTAAGTAGGCGTTTTGCGGCATATGAGAATTTTTTATTGTCAATATAATAATAATAATTTAATATTTTCGGTTACCGAGTGCCTCGAGTTAAATTTTTGTTTTGCCATATTCCTAGACCGTACACCCAAAATTAAAATCATCATACTACGAGAAAAATAAGAAAGAATTAACTCAGGTGAATTATTTTTTCTAATAAATTAAACTAGCTGGACTATGCCCTCGAAATTCGAGGAAAATTTATTTTTAATTCAATTATAAATATTTATTGAACACACATAATATATATAACTGCGTTTGTTATTAAATAATTTTATAGGAGCCTAAAGGTATGCTAATCAATTTTAGCCAATGCACAATTCAACACAAACTTAATAAACATACACACAGCATTGTATAGTTTTTTTTATTTGAAGCTAAATATGTGTTTTAGGTATGTGTTAGTAATAACCTTAAATGCATTTTACTCAAGCAAAATGTTCCAGACAGTGTAAGTCTGTAAATATGGTGGACAGTTAAAATGAAATACCTTTCAAATGGGATACTTTTGGCCAAAATCGGTTGGTCACTAAAATTTTTATATCGGTCATAAGACATCGCCTTGCTATTAATATTATAGATAACCTATACATGCCAAAAATATTTGATTTAGGCTCATCTTTTCTTATACCGATTGACCTTGAATCATCTTGAGTCGATTTAGAGATTTGTCCATATAAACATTTTAATCAAACGACAGGTCGCAACCATGAACATATTCATTATGGTGAAATTTGGTATATAAGCTTATATTGGCCATAGGACGCTATTGAAATTGGTGCAAGTCGAAACTAGTCTTCATAAAATGATCCCTATGAGATCGGCATAAATTGCCATAAGATTGATATAATCATATAGATATCGGTCAAATTTTGTTTGTGCATGTTTGTTATACAGATTAATTAGTAGTCTAAAAATAAACCCTGTAAAAGATTTGTTATTCCCGATTTTCACTTAAATCTATCAAAAAATAAAAATATTGTTTTTTTTTTCTCAAATTTGGTTTGTATATATTTTTGGAAAAAATAAGTGACTTTACCAAATAGTCAGGATCTGTCCATTTTTGACCTAGTCCCTACATAAATATAGTCTCCGATATGAGCTTTTTAAAATCTGTAGGCAAACAAATTAATAAGAATTAAGAAAATTATAGTCGAGCTCGACCGATTTATAAGATACCCCATACCTTGCCTTTAGATACCTATTATCTTAGTTCTAACTAATTAGATATAGAAAATAAGCATAAACCACATTTGAGTGGCATTGTTATTAATTTTTTTGGCTGCAGATATGAAAAAGTTCATATCGGATACTATAATTATATGGGGACTATTTCGAAAAATGAAGCGATTGTAACCACATTTGGTAAGGTCACTTATTTTTTGAAAAAACATAAAAAACCCAATTTGAAAAAAAATTGTGCAATTTTTTTTGATAGATTTAAGTCAAGATCGGGAAGCAGCTTCATATGGCGGCAACGACTAAGAATTGTTCTATAGGGTTTATTTTTGGACAACTGATAAATGGATGCAATAAACATACACAAACCCAACTTGGCCGAGATCTGTATGATAATTTTGATCTTATGGCAATCTAAGTCGATCTCATAGGCGTTATTTGTATAGGGACTAGGTCTGAACATGAACCAATTTTCACCAATTTCAATAGCGCTTATCCTGTGGCTTATCCGATAGAAGCTGATGTAAAGGGTCCGCCAAATAACTTTTTTTTTTGAAAATGCTATAAAAAAAAAAATACTGAATATTATCTAAAATTTCTTTTTAATAATGGAAAATAATTTCATTCAAATGGCTGCCTCGGCTGGCCATGCAGTAGCCTACACGATCGCACAGTGGGCGATTGGGCCTCGCTAGCGGCATTTAATTCAAATTTTCAAATTTGAAAAAGCGTTCCTTTTTTTTTCGCAAATCGATAACAGATGCTTTGATTAGATTTTTGGCGGTTTTTTATAAGCTCTACGATCAGCCCATCATCAGCTGTGAGCTGTCAAACACAAAATATGTTTTAGCGAGTGCTTTACAATATTTTTTCTTTGTTGTGCGCATTGATTTCGAGCTCCTTGGAAATTTACAATTTTTACTTGTTTTATTAAAAGTGTGGCTTTTTATTAACTTCAAGGTATGTATTACATAAAAAATCAGTGTTTGTGACCGGTCTATAAATGTGTTGTTCATAAAACGTAGTGGTAATTAAGTGTATTAACAATTAGCCCGCACTAGCGTGCACCTGTCGTTCGTGGAGTAGAACTTACAAGATTCGCACGGATTCGGTCTAACTCTTTTTTTAGCTAGAAGTATGAGTCATTGTGCGTCCAAAATGTGTAATATGAACTGCTATTACCCGCTAACCTTTAAATCATGGCACTTTTTAGGAACAATGTCGGTAGCAAAACGGGTACTTTTTTTAGTATGGCATGAAGAAGCGATCCCAACCAAGAAGTTTCTCACCATGGAAAACTTTGTATTTGGTACTGTTCTCAAAAACCTTAAATATACTCAGGAGGAGCAGTACGAGATTGGCAAAAAGCTGCGAAATTTTAATAGTAAGCTTGTAGAAAAGTGGAAAAACTGTAGAAGAAATAAGGTTTTTTTTGAAAACAAAAACCAGGAATGGCTAGATACGCCGTTAGTATTGATTGAAAGATCATCTTCCGAAATTATTGGACGTCCACAAAAAGATATTTCGGAGTGTTGCAAAAAAACGCAAGTTAAGAAATTGTCAGGCCTTACCGAAGATGTGCCATCAGAAGCATTGTTGGTAGCTGCAAGCTGCAGCTTGTATAAAGGTGGAAAACGTAGTGCTTCACAGGTGGTGTCAATGGTAAACGCCGACGAAGAGTTTAGCGGTAAGATTTTGAAAACTATTAATACCCCTCAGCGTCTACCGACAAAATTTTCTGATGAAAAAGCACTGGCGCTATTTGTAGATGTTGGACATACCAAGTACACATGGAATTTGTCAAAGAGAGCCGCTAAAGGGCAAAACGCCGATATATATCCATGCTACGACAAACTGCGTTGTGCGAAAAAAAAATGCTATCCTAGTGTCATCACGGTCACTGATCATTTCGCTATTACATTACCATTACAAAGCTTAGTAGACCATACGATTGCTAGGATTATTGAAGCACACCCAGAAAGTTTTCAAAACCATATTGAAAATAATAATAACACCCAATTAACTGCTACCTACAAATGGGGTTGTGATGGCAGCAGCGGCCATTCTACTTACAGGCAAAAATTTAATGACTTCGATGGAGACATGATAGATCAATATTTATTTTCAATTTGTATGGTACCATTGATAGTGCAGAAAGGACCGACAGTTTTATAGAAAAACAATCGGCCTTCTTCTACCCGATATTGTCGACCCATTAAATTACTTTGCGAGAAAGAATCGGCAGACTTGTCTCGCAGAGAAATTCAAAACATTAACAGCCAAATATTAAATATTTTTCCAACATTTGTGAGTACCTTAAGAATTGATCACCAATTTCATATGACCATGCTTGATGGCAAAACGTTCAGTGTCATATCGGAATCGGCTTCGCAAACATGCGGAATCTGTAGCGCGACTCCCAAAAATATGAACGATCTAAATTTGGTGAAAAGCTTTCCTAATAATGCAAACCTATTTGAATATGGCTTATCAAGTCTCCACGCATGGATTAGGTTTTTCGAGTGTGTTTTGCACATTGCATATAGAATACCAATACAAAAGTGGCAAGCTCGTGGTGCTGACAAGGATGTCGTTCAACAAAATAAAAGAAGTATTCAGCAGAAGCTAAGGGAAGAAATGCATTTGTTGGTGGATATACCAATGGCTGGTACTGGCAGCACGAACAACGGAAACACTGCAAGGAGGTTTTTCCAACAACCAAATTTGGCTGCTCGTATAACTGGAGTAAGCTATGATTTAATATATCGATTTAGCGTAGTCTTACGAGCATTGGCTTGTGGATACGACATAAATTCGTCTGTTCACAGAATTTTAATTCATGGAGCAGATATAATAAACCATTTTTCCCTTCCGATTGGTATGATGTCCGAAGAAGCTCTTGAAGCCAGGAAAAGGACTATCGAAACATACGCGAGAGCAATACAAGAAAAAATTGCAGGAAAAATACAATGGAAGATATCATAAATGCTTTATTAGTTTCGTCTGACCCTTTGATATCTTCATTGTCAAATAGGTCTTCAATTTCGTCTGCAAAAAATATTATTATGGACGATGATGTTAAGAGCTAGCTTTTACTGAAGCATCTAGATATGCCTGATTCTGATTCCGAAGATTCCGAAGATAATTTTGATTTATAAAATTTGTTTATTGAAGTTAAAAAAAAAATTTTGAAATTAAAAAAAAATTTTAAAAAAATTAAAAAAAAGATTAAAAAGATTCCGAAGATAATTTTGATTTATAAAATTTGTGTATTGAAGTTAAAAAAAAATTTTTGAAATTAAAAAAAAATTAAAAAAAAATTAAAAAAAATTTTAAAAATTAAAAAAATAAATTTAAACAAAATTTTGTTTTCTTAAAAAATTCTATGACTTTTTTAAGAGCTGTGCAAAAAACCGACTGAAGATATCTTTTTTCGTTTAGAAGTTATTAATTAAATGCCGCTAACGAGGCCCAATCGCCCACTGTGGATCGGTCCAATTTTTAAGCACATTATCGATTGTGTGTAACTGTATTTCACCAACGGCTTCACGAATATTGTCCTTTAAAGCGTCAATTGTCTGTATATTTATATGGGGACTAGATCGAAAAATGGACCGACCTCGACCATATTTGGTAGAGTCACTTATATTTTAAAAAAATATGAACAAAGCAAATTTGAGAAAAATCTGTGCAATATTTTTGTTTTTTTTAATAGATTTAAGTGAAGATCGGGAAGCAGCTCTATATGGGGCCTATGACTAAGAATTGTCCTATAGGGATTATTTTTGGACTACTGATTACTGGATGTAATAAATACATACGAACCCAATTTAACTAAGATCTATATTATAATTTGGATCTTATGGCACTTCATGTCGGTTTCATAGCGGTCATTTGTATGGGGGCTAGGTCTGAACATGGACCGAATTTCACCAATTTCAATAGCGTTCATCCTATGGCCGATGGAAGCTTATATACCACATTTTATCAAAATATATTCATATTTGCGACATGTAGTTTGATTACAAGCATTATATGGACACACAGACGGACGGACGGACATTGCTAAATCGACTCAGAAAATGATTCTGAGTCGATCGGTATAATTAAAGATGGGTCTAGGTCAAATATTTTTGGTAGTTACAAACAGCAGCACAAAGTTATTATACCCAAACCACATAGTGGTATAGGGTATAAATAAAAAAGCCGACCAAGACACCGTTTCGTAAGTACACTCAAAATTTTTGTTTTCAAACTCTTTCTTTTAACTCATACTCTCTGTCTGTCTGTATGTCTGTCTTTCGTGGGTAAACTCCCTTATCCAATTGATCTGAAACTTGGCCCATAGTTTTGTTGTGTTTGCAGATTAATTTTGGGGTAGTCACGCACAGTCACGCGTGGTCACGCAAAGTCACGCGTGGTCACGCACAGTCACGGAGAGATTTAAAACGGACTTCCCCTCAACCAATCAATCTGAAACCAGGTCGATAAACTTGCTGTGAAAAAAGATTAACTTTGACATAGTCACGCACAGTCACGCATAGTTACGCACAATCACGGAGAGATTAAAACCTCACTTTCCTACATCTGATCGATCTGAAACTTTGTCCATAGACTTGATGTGGCCAAAGATTAATTTTAAGATAGACACGCAAAGTCACGCACAGTCACGGAGAGATTCAAAACTCATATGCATAAGTTAACCTTCTAATGCATGAATTTTTGTTTTGACTTCTAATTTCATATTAGTTTCATATTGTTTTTTGATTTGATGCTTCGTTTACCTTTTACAGGTAAAAATTTCTACTCCGCCTTGAGGCGGATCTATACATTAACGTCTCAAATAAGTAGACGCTGTATTTCGATTTAAATTAAAAAAAAAACATTTTATTAAGATAATTTGTAAGTTTTGATTTATTCTTTATTACGGAAGTAGTAAAAACATTTATTTATTGTTGAATTGCATAAATTAATATTATATTTAACACAAAATGCTTGAGTTTCCGATTTGCAGCCAGGAAATTTGCACATTTTCTTACCAGAGCGGTCTAAAAAATCACACAAATTCCAAATTTGATCGTACTTAATATTTTCCACTGGCAGATACGCCTTTTTAGTCTTTGGTGGGGGCGTTGAAGAAGATGGACGACCGCGTTTGGCAGGTTGTGCCGAGCGAATCAAACAAAGCGATTCAGCCACCTCTATTCTGAAGTCAGAAAGTGAACAATTTACGACGCATTTGTTTAGTCTATTATAAAGATTTACGTTTACCATAGCTATCCAAAATGTGATAAAAAGTTCTATTTGTCCACTTCCTGGTCTTCATTTTTATATGGTATCGACCTAGCAGTCCGTCAACCAAATCTATACCACCCATATTCTTATTGTATTCTTTTATAATTGCTGGACAATTCACCTCTATATTTTGTTTCACTTTATGATCCCAACGAATTGCTTTTGAAGAGTGAGGATTTTGCATACCAATAAATTGTTCCGTTCCCACGTAAGTGGAGAGTAGTCGGACTGATCTTATGTCATTCCACAAAACGCTGCTTATATCTACTCCGCAAACTGTTCCAACGCATTCTTCAACGTACCCATGTTATACCTTTTGAGATTGCAAAGCAGTATCGGTTGAAAGTTTTATGTTTGGTACCCGGTTTGATCGTAATGTATCTAAACTGTGAATCCCATGACTTCTAAGGTATAATAACAATCCCATTGATGTGTAGAAATTTTCGAAGTATATGATGTGATTGATATTGTTTGGAATGTTTTGTGACAATCTAACCACAACATTAAATGCAGCACTAAGATCAGGACAATTGGGCAAAATTTTGTTATCGCCAGCGCCACAATATATTTCAAAAGCATAAGAACGACCTGAAGTGTCGCAGAGTACAAACAACTTCGCTCCCCACTTGTGAGGTTTAGCCGGCATGTATTGCCTAATAGGATTTCCTTTCATCTTTGTAGCATACATTTGCTCATTACTGCAAAGACGTTGGAGCTTTGGGACCAAAGCAAATCGTCCAAGGGGTCGTAGGCAGGTTTATCTTTTTCCATAAGCAATGAATCATCATTAAAATGCAGGTTAATCCGTCAAATTTAAACTACATTCAAGAGCATTTCGCATCATTTTTGAAAAGTTAAGCATAGAATCTCAATTTTGGAATCATCTTGAGGCTGTACATAATTAGGATCCCTTTCATCATCGTCACTATCGACCAATTTCATCCTCCGTCATAAATGTTTTATTTTTACGGAACATGTTTGATGCTGGTAAATGATAAAAAGAAGTAAAAGGAAGGCTAAATAAGTTAACGCCGCAGTGCATAAGTCCGCCTCAAGGCGGAGTTGAATATTTTTCATTTACTTACCTGTTAATATTTTTTTTCACAACAATACAGACACCCAACGAAAGTATATAAGATTTCTTATACGTTGATATTTTTTTAAAGTAAATTCGACACAAAAGATAACACTTTTTTATTTACAAAAATTGGGGTCTTTGTAAAAATAATAAAAAACGCGCAATAGAAGCCACCTGTCACTACAAACTGTCATTACTCGAAAACTAAAAAGAGTGTTGCCAGTCTGAAAAAACACAAACGTAGCTTAAAGCTTTAACTACACTTTAAAAAAAGTCGGAATTAAAATACAAAAAAATATATATCAGATCAGCTTTAGCGTAAACCCCGTCAAAAAGCGAGGCTATGCACTAGAGGGTTAAGAAAGAGTTTTAATAAAAACTTTGTTTTTATGGGTTATATTATTTCTTTATCGAATTGTGTATTTACTTTTCAAAATTTCAAATTCAACATGAGAAATTATATAAATTTTATTGTGACAAATGCACAATTTTCTTTTTATGGTAAATTTTTTTTATATTCGGCCTAATAGATATTAACTGTATGCTCATATCTGGGCCGGCGTACATTGAATTGCAATGTGTCAAAATTAAGGATTATTCCAAAAGTTTAAGTTAATGTATTGTAATAAGTTTTGGCACCGAGTTAAAGCAGATAAAATTCACCATCAACAGCTGTCAAAAAAATTTTTCCACGTTGTTTACAATTTTGCTATACTTTCCCAAAGTTCAAGAATTTTCACTAATTAAGTGCAAAGAGATAAAAAGTAAAAAACTACGAATTTCACGTATATTCTTTTGGTTGTTAGTTCTGAAATCAAAACTTTTGTTAAATGGAAGCTTCAACATCAGTTATTGGACTATGTTGTTGATAATTTTTTTTTAAGAAAAATGTTGTAGAAATATTTAAAATTTTTTAAAAATTTTATCCTAAGCAAAAGGTATTTTTGAAATAAATGTAGAGTTTAAAAGTGTTACTGGGTGAGATCGGGTAAAACTGTTTCCATAGTAAATTACTTTGGGATTTCAGGCTGTGGAATCCAAAAAAAAAAAAAACATTTTGCCTATATTTGCAAACACGCATAATCTTTAACTTTCTTTTAAAAATCTCCAGTTACAAGTCAAAATATGCTGCAAACGTATTAGCTAACACTTCTTCCTTGTTCATTTCAAAACTTTAAAAAGAACGTGTAGAAAACCAAATTGAACTACTTTTGGATTCTATGGTTTTATTAGGAGAACGGTAAATAAAAATTAATCACAGACTAATGTTGGTGATAATCAATGGAAAAGTATGTAATGATATAACAGATACAACATCTACACAAAAGTGTTACGTTTGTGGTGCAACAAGTAAAGGTTTTAATTCAGTTGTTAGAATGATTTGTAAAGAAGTTAATATAGAATCTTTACAGTTTGGTTTATCTATCCTTCATGACTGTACGTTTATCATACAAACTTCCAATAAAAAATTGCAAGCTAGATCAGATTATGATAAGAAAATTATTTCAGCTACAAAATTACGGATTCATAAAGAGTTTAGAGAGAAAACTGGACGCATCGGTGACCAATCGAGTCCAGGCTTTGGAAATTCTAACGATGGCAATACTGCCAGACGTTTTTTTTTCAGAATGCCGTCCTGAACAATTTTCGAAAGTGGACATAGAATTGATAGAACAAATGTCCTGTTCAAGTTAAAAAGTAAAGAAACTATTATCACAACATGGCCAGAAATTTCGTTAAGCTCCCGCAATTCATTAATTCTTTATTCACGGGCCAGAAATAGTATCACATGCATTATTGCCAATTGGCCAACTATCTAATGCAGCTCAAGAATCTCGAAACAAAGATTTTAAAAATTATAGAGAAAACTATGCGTGTAAATTCAGTCTAGAGGAGTCGAATGAAGACATATTTAATGGGTTTCTACTTAGATCAGATCCATTACATACCGCAAAGGTAGGAAAAAAAATTCATCATATACCACAGATGGCACTAGATTTAATAATTTTGCCAAATACAACAGGAGAAGAAGAGGTTAATGATGATGAATATGAAGATGATGACTATGAAAGTGATGATGATTATGATGAGTGTGAAATATGATGTAATAGTGATTGCAATAATGAAAATTTTGTTAACACTGTAGTGCGCAATTTGATTCTTTAATATATCTCTTTAGTATCCAAAGTTACAACAAAAATTGTGAACCAAGGAAATTTTTCCCGAAAAACAAAAAAGCGCTTAACAGGTTTTAAAAAATATTCAAAAATTATTTTTTTCCCAATCCTAACTTAATTCTCATTTTGACTATGATTCAACCCCCTGTGCGGCGTCAGGACGGTTTCGGTATTTTGTTTTAGTTGCCGAATACAGTGACAATCCGGTTTAGCATAAATAGGTGGCTGGAAATGGCAACAAATAACGGCTTTGACGTTTTGATAATTCTGTATATGCTTCAGGAAATTTGCTGCAAATATTGATAAGAAAAACTTCTTTTAATTTTTGATTTAATTGATTTAAATTTTGTTTAAATGGTGC
This sequence comes from Cordilura impudica, assembly GCA_963682025.1. Classification (NCBI taxonomy): domain Eukaryota; kingdom Metazoa; phylum Arthropoda; class Insecta; order Diptera; family Scathophagidae; genus Cordilura; species Cordilura impudica. The sequence goes on from OY821519.1 coordinate 113,027,115, forward strand.
GTGGTAAAGAAGAAGATTTAAAGATTTAAACAGAAAATTCGACCGGTTTATCTTGTTCTTGAATGAACGGATTTTGAACCCAGCACCAACTTTTGAAACCCATGTCTTCCGATCGGAATGAAATTTGCACCAAGGTTAGTCCTATTGGATAGTAGTTTAGACACAATTTTTCAACAAGATCCGTCCAGATCTCTCTGAGTTAGGGGGGGATCAAAATTTGACATTTTGGCCAAACAGGTGTTTTTTTCTCATCAATGTAACTTATTACCTATTGTTCTTAGAAAATTTTCTCCCAAATAGTTTAGATAGCTATTTCTTCAATATTTCTGAAAAAAAATACTTAAAAAAAAAAAAAATTTGTAGACTTTTTTTTTTTTTTTTTTGCTAAATTAAAGCATTTTTTGCCTTTTTTTCCAAAAAGGGCATTTTTTTTTTCATAAGAAAGCTTAGGAATTTTCCTTTAAGAGCTTTTTGGTCGCTTAGTGGGATGGGAGTGGGATATCTATCAAAATAAATGTTTTGTAACTCAAGACAACGGTTTTTCAATTTTTCACAAATGCACTATTTTGAATTTTTTCCTATTTGTGTGTAAAACCTTACAAATAAAACTTGTACTGAGAAACTAGACAAATTAACCTTTCCGAAGGTATGTAACATACCTTCATAACATAACAGAAGAGAATGGTTATCTGTAACCTGAAAGAGTTATTTGCAACATTTCAATCTGAACACGAGGATGTTAGAATTGGCTTCACGAAATTAACCCAAATGAGGCCAAAACATTGCGTTTTGGCAGAAAGCAACCGAACTCACACAGTATGCGTTTGCGTTTACCATGAAAATGTTAAACTGATGTTGAAGAAAATCAACTTAAAGTATTTAAGGTGAGTCAATTATTTTTATTCCATGGGCTCATCGCGATTCTGGTACTATAGGCCAAAACAAGTATATTTGCCCAAGGAACCATACCTCTAAAATCATTTTCGAACCCTCCAAAATTTCGATGAAAAAATCAATTTATGTCGTACATGGGCACCCCATATAAAATTATTATCGAACTTACGGGAGAATGATAATATTTTATTTCTTTTTACATTGAAAATGTTTACTTTTCTTACCATTTAATTTTGTAAATATATATATCTTCAAGATCGAAAATTTAAATTTGCCACTCAAAATATATATTAAATGCTCATGTCATAAGGGGGGACATGACATTCGGGGCAGAGAAAACAGACCATTTTTCAAAAATTCATAACTCAGTCAAAAACAAACATTTTTCCAAAATTTTTTATTATTGTAGAGAATTGAACAAGTTACAAGAAAAAAATTCAAAAAAATATATTTTTCACTCAAACATGGTTTTATAGAGCTCCTAACTGGCGGTAGAGAAAAAAAAAACGGGGCCACGTGGTTGCAGCGCTGGGAGTCGCAAAAATTTTCCGATCTGGAAAAAAATAACTTTTTTAAATCTTAACAAAATTGGTTATCGTATGGCACGAGCTTTTTTTTTTAAATTTTTTTTTTTAAATTTTGGTGATGTTCCAAATTTAAAAGTGTGTTTTTTCGAAAAAAAATATTGACTTTAAAAATTCATAAAAACTCGAAAAAAAAAAATAAAAAAAAGCTAGTGTCATACGATAGCGAATCAAGTTTCAAAAAATACAAAAAAAAAAAAAATTTTTCGTCAAAAAATGAACCCGCTAGTGCAGTTACCAGTACGAAAAACATGGTTTCGAGATAAACGCGTTCAAAGTTTGTGAACAAAGAAAAAAAATATCATTGTACGGTTTGGCATGTGAAATTGTAGAAAATGTTTTTGAGTCTCCATTTCCGATGTAATACTGATATTTTACACCATAGTTCAGATATTTGAAACATTGTCAAAATTGCATCCGGTTCCAATTTTCCTGCGCTGCCGCTATGATTCATGGATCACGATGCTTCATGCTCTGATAACCATATTTCAAAGCCTGCATTGTTCAAATTAAAATTAAAAATCTTAAGAATATTTACTAAAATACAAAATTTAAGAAAAAAGAAAGTCGATTTCAAAAAACTGCCAATGTCATGTCCCCCCATAATTCGAATAATCCAACAAGTATCTTATCTTGAAATAGCCAACGGACTTCTGTATGCAACAGAAGAGTTGAGTGATTACTACTCATATTATCACAATAACGGTACTGATTGCAATCGATGACTATTAATGAAGTTTATAACTTGCACAGCTTCATCAAACAAGTTTTAAATGAGGTTGACATATGTTTAGATACCAGTGCTCGTCTATGTTGAATACGGTGACTACTGGTGCTGTTTTTTGCTACAGTCTTTGTGAGTGGTACAGTATCAGCAACCTTCTTTCTTCTTCTTCTTTCCATGAAAAGAAATAAAGAAGAGTTAGTTCCTGTTCCAGTGCAGATAAAGTAAGCATAAATGTTGGCAAACATTTTCTGTGACTGGAAAGCATAATAACAACTTTTCTGTATTGTTGAGTATAAAATTTTTAATTCTGAAAATCAATTTATATTCTCTGAAAACACATTTGATTATTTCTGAAATACATTTTATAATTTTTGAAATACATTTTAAAATTTTTTTAAATACATTTCATGTTTTCTGAAATACAATAATCTAACCCATAAAAACAAATTTTTATTAAAACTCCTTCTTTCCTTATGCATATAAGTTTTGAATCTCTCCGTGACTGTCTATTTTAAAGTTAATCTTTGGCCCCAACAAGTCTATCGACCAAGTTTCAGATCGATCGGATAAGGGGAAATGGGTTTTAAATTACTCCGTACTGTGCGTGACTATGCGTGACTGTGCGTGACTATGTCGAAATTGATATTTCTTTAAAGCAAAAGGGGGAAATGACACTTAGATCACTCCGTGACTGTGCGTGACCACCCGTGATTACCCTAAAATTAATCTGTAGTCACAACAAGACTATGGGCCAAGTTTCAAGTTGCGCCCGGGGCATGAAGACTCCCTTGCGCCCCTCGCTACGCCACTGATTTCTAGTAGTTACAAACATCAGCACTAACTTATTATAACCTGAGCACAGATTGATATAGGGTGTAACAAATGCATTTCGATGTACTCGATAATCTATAATTATTAATTATTTTAAAATTAATAAAGTTAATTAAATAACAATATGTTCAACACTGCTGTGGTTTCATTTACAATAACCTTATACCCGAATTAATTAGGATTATTTTATAAATTCCGCTATTACAAGCTACCATTATCAACTGTTTTCAGTTAAGTAAATATTGTTAGTTTTGTGCAAATATTAGTTTATGTAGTTTAAGTGTACAATTTTTTTTTTAATTTTTTTATATAAACAATTGTTAAATCTATTATATTAGAGTTTCAGCCCAATTGGCAGGCTGAAATGTCGGCACCTTATTTGAAATAATTAAAGTGAGTCCAATTTTCCTAAGATAAGCGATATGAGGATACTATGGAACAAAGAAAAACAAAAACAATACTTATGTATAATTACTTCCTTACCCGTATAAGGAAACACTTGAAAAAAAGTTAACAGGTCCTTATGTTTTTAGTACTTAGAAATTTGTCTTGTTATTATGTAGGTAAAAAATTAATAATCAAACTCCAAAACATAAGACTTCGAGATAATGGAAATATCCATTATTGCGTGCAGAATATGTTGTTGGGGAATTTTAGCGATTGTTATACCCTCCACACTACTGTGCACAGGGGATATAGATATATTCTTGATTCTTGTAACCAGGAGAGTTGATATTGTCCGTCTGTCCATCTGTGGAAATTACGTTTGTTATCCTAAATTTTGTAGTTGGTGTGTCAAAGCTGTAATTATTGTTGTTGTAATCGTTGTGTCTGTAGCATGCGCTTAATCATATTTGTTTAGGTTGATAATGCCACAATTTGTTTAAAGTTATCCCGAAATAAATACAAAAAATTAAGAAAATATATCCTATAGCTTGCATTTCGAGAGTTGGTCTTAGGTCCAAATTTAAGAAATCGTCCGACAAGTTAATAAAATGGTTATCAAATATGACCAGGATGGGTCCATTTTTCGACCTAGTCCTCATATAAATATAGCACCCGATATGAACTTTTTTATTTCTGCAGCCAAAAAAATTAATAATAATGCTACTCAAATTTGGTTTATGCTTGTTTTCTACATCCTAGACATTCTAGACCATGGTATAAGGTATCGTATAGTCGGTCAAGGCCGACTATAATATTCCTAATTGTTATTATACCCTATACCACTATGTGGTTTGGGTATAATGACTTTGTGCTGCTGTTTGTAACAACCAAAAATATTTGACCTAGACCCATCTTTAATTATACCGATCGAATCAGAATCACTTTCTGAGTTGATTTAACAATGTCCGTCCGTCCGTCCGTCTGTGTGTCCATGTAAAGTTTGTAATCAAACTGCAGGTCGCAAATATGAATATATTTTGATGAAATTTGGTATATAAGCTTTCATCGGCCATGGGATGAACGCTATTGAAATTGGTGAGAATCGGTCCATGTTCAGACCTAGCCCCCATACAAATTACCCATATGAAATCGACATAAATTGCCATAAGATCCAAATTGTCATATAGTTCTTACTCAAATTGGGTGTGTATGCATTCATTACATCCACTAATGAGTAGTCCAAAAATGATCCCTTTGACCCAGTATAGAGCTGCTTCCCGATCTTCACTTAAATCTATTAAAAAACAAAAATATTGCACTGATTCTTCTCAAATTTTGTTTGTACATATTTTTGCAAAATACAAGGGACTTTACCAAACATGATCAGGATCGGTCCATTTTTGGACCTAGTCCCTTTATAGATATAGCATCCGATATGAACTTTTTCATATCTGCGGCCAAAAAAATTAATAAAAATCCCACTCAAATTTGGTTTTTGCTTATTTTCAATGTCCAGTTAGTTGGGCCTAAGAGATAGGGTTTCTAAACGCATGGTATAGGGTATCGTATAGTCGGTCTAGACCGACTATAATAATCGGTAGTCCAGAAATGATCCCTATGGGACAACTCTTGGTCATAGGCCCCATATAGAGCTGCTTCCCGATCTTCACTTAAATCTATCAAAAAACAAAAATATTGCACGGATTCTTTTCAAATTTTGTTTGTATATATTTTCGCAAAATACAAGAGACTTTACCAAACATGGTCAGGATCGGTCCATTTTTAGGTCTAGTCCCCATATAGATATATCATCGGATATGAACTTTTTCATATCTGCAGCCAAAAAAATTAATAAAAATCCCACTCAAATTTGGTTTATGCTTATTTTCTATATCCAGTTAGTTGGGCCTGGGAGATAGGGTCTCTAAACGCATGGTATAGGGTATCGTATAGGCGGTCTAGACCGACTATAATTTTCTTACTTGTATTACATTACGTCAATTAAGGGGCAGGTACATTTGAATTACGTTAAAATTTTGTTTGTTTGTTTAGACTTATAAATAACGTATTATTGCACTAATTTATTTTATTTAAAACAGTGGCATAGCTTGCACTGATGTTGTCGGTATCTTCTTATCTTCAATCGAAAATACAGTTGTTCCACTTTAGAACAATTCGGTTGGTGAATATTTCTTCTGTGTGTAGGATCCAAAGATATTAAATAGTTTTCATATTATTTTAATGATTTTTAAAGGAAAATGGGAGGAAAAAAGCCTTTATGTGATTTAATAAATTCAAATACTATCTGAAAAATATTTATGTGCTTATAGGAGGTTTATTAGAAATAATAGACCTCTATAAGCATATAATTTTCAATTTGGTGATTTCTTTTTAATTTTACGTTATTTCGCGACATTCTCTTATCAGTGGGTAAGAGGAATTTTCAATTTTGGCAAAGTTATTGTTATTAATCCTTGATATGAAATCGATAATTTTTTCATAACCTCCATGAAAAAGATTTGTAGGATACCTCCAGGGCTTTTTATACATCATATTAAGACATTTGTTTTGTATAAAATGTAAGCGTTTTAGGTGATAGTTGGCAGCGTCACTCCAAATAGGACACGCGTATGTTAACACTTTTGAAGAGTAGAAAAGTAGATTTTTGTTTTGGTGGTTTAGAAATGACCTTCTATTTAGTAGCCATAATGCTTTAAATGATTTTATAGCTTTTTGGCCCGTAGCCGTAATATGTTGTTTAAATGTAAGCTTTTTGTCCAAGACAAATCCGAGATATTTGACATGATTAAGTACATTTATGGTATTATTTCTAATAAGAAGATGACGTCGTGGCAGTCTTTTGGGAGAATTGTTGAATGGAAAATTTATTGCTTGGGTCTTGTTTGCATTAATTTTGATTTTCTATTTGTGGAAATATTTACTGCAATTTACAAGACTCTTCTCCATTTTCTTCAGGAGTGCACTTGTAAGTTTGTTTGAAGAAATTAACGCAGTATCATCTGCGTAGTAAGCAATTTTCATATATATCGGGACTTTGAAATCGGATGTATATATCGAGTAAAGCAATGGCGACAAGACTGATCCTTGAGGTAACCCTGTGGTGATGGTTTTTGGAGATGATGTTTCATTATTAATCGCAACTTTAAAGCTTCTGTCATGAATGAAATCTGAAATAGGTTTACATAGATATTTTGGTATATTTGCATTAAGAAGTTTAAATACTAGGCCATTATGCCAAGCGGTGTCAAACGCTTTTTCAATATCTAACAATATTGGACCCGTTGAACGTTTATTGTTTTTATTGGTGATTATTTGATGTTTAATTCTATTTATTTGGTGAGTAGTGCTATGTTCTTTAACAACAATAGAATTGATCATTACAAATTCACTAAGACGAGAATGTAGTATTTTTTCAAATATTTTACTTAAGTTATTAGACTAATAGGTCTATAGATATTTGGGTTATTTTTTGGCTTATTTGATTCGTTGACAGCTATAACCTTAGCATTTTTGAAATGGTTTGGGAAATAGTCTGTCTAGACCTTCAATAATGTTCTTACTTGTTTTTTGTTGTCTTAAAGAACTACCCTTTGCATAATGAGTTTGTGTTGATTTTTTATTACACCGATGATTAAAAATCCCTTTCTGAGTTGTTCGATAATCTATAGGGTGCATCATTTGCAAATCGATTAACTCCACTTTAAGATTTATGAAAAGTTGAAGTAGTCGACAGTTGAAGTAATCGACAGAAGCCGTGCTGTTCGAATGTGGCTACTCCATCTCCAACATTACAAAATTATTACCTTTTCTATTATTAGAAAATATATACATGATCTCAAACCGAACAATAAAAAACGAATTATTTATGAAAATTTTTATGTGAAAGCGCTCGATTGACGGCTAACTGTAATTTTAGTAATTTACAGTAAGCTTACAAATATTTTTTTTTGATTATGTTTAAAAAAGGAGCACAATTTTATCGAATTTATTTAATCTTAGAATCTTCACAGATTTCCAAATATTTATATAACGTAAATTAATCAAATTCCAATCCACTTAGTATATTTAGCACCTTATTTAAATCTAGATTAAAATATTTTAATCGAAATTCATAATATATTGTACAAATCCCGATTTTAGTAGTGTAGTTGTAGTGTTTTCTCTAGCGTTTAGTTTACAAAGTGTGAACAGACCATCTGAAGAAATTCTGAAGCCCTAGTATTGCGATCCAGCAATCCACCTCTAGCTCGTATTATTAAACTTGCAACACGTGATGAGAAATCTAGTGTAGAACGTAGTTTCGTATCATAATCAACCTGAGAGTATAAATTGTGGAATTCAGAGTTTCTTGCTTAAAAAATTAGATCGTCTTTTTGCTTACCTTTAAAAGATCTTCAATCTGTTTTCAATTTTTGCATATAAGATTAACAGAATTTTCGGTACAAATTTGATATATTCGCAGAGAGAAGTCCATTCATCTGCCCAATAAAAAAATAGACATGGACGGACGCAAAAACATGTGAATTTATAGGGTCATTCCAAGCCAAAGCCATCAAAAACATTCATACTTCATTTAAGCTATGTTTCGCTAACTAGATTTTTATTGAGTATATTTTCACTCACTACTTGAGGCCAGTTATTACTAATTAATTACTTAATTATTTTTTCATATCGATAACAACAAAAAGGTCGAAACAGCACTAAAGTTGATTTAAAACAAAAAATAATTAACTTATAAAATTTTTGCTTGAGGTTTAAGTCCCCATACAAAAATCACATAGGATACGTATCTACAAATATTTACATGACAACCGGCTTTTGGTTATTTTCTATGTCCATTAATGACTCAAACCAGTATGATTGAACTTTAGACTCTTAGTATATCGTATAGTCAGTCCAAACTTAAAATTTTACTTAGTGTATTTTCACCACGCTTAAAACAATATGTTTTGAGTAAAATATTTTACAATAAGTTTTGAGTTCTAATTTTGTTTACACAAAACAACCCTACACCTCCGTTATTTGAATTTTTCAATCTATATCAGTCCTGGCCAACCCAAATCGTTCTGCGAGTCAACTTTTTTATCAAAAAATTTCAGCGGGCTATATATTACATATATGAAATATCAATTTTAATTAAATCATTTATTTCTTTTATTTCTGTACATACTATTATTTCACGAAAAACATTTATTATTATATTTTAACCAGATTTTTTTTATTGTTTCAAGAACATTTTTTAACCATTTATATTAACTAGCAAAGCCCAGTACTCGAAATTCGAGTGCAAGTTCTAGAAAATTTTATGTTGCATTAAATTTTTTTCTTTAAATGTTTTTGTTTGATCTACATGTATAAAAAATGTATGAATATTTAAATAAAATTCATTAAATTTCATTATGAATATTTGTTGAACACAGAGAAGATATATAAATGGGTTTGTTAATAAATAATTTTATAAAAGCCTAAATGTATGCTAAACAATTTTAGCCAATTAACAATTCAACACAGGGCGTGTGAAAGTGATTACCATAACTTTAGGCTCTTATAGAATTATTTATTATAAAATTTTATGTATTTCTGCACTTCTCCTCCAAATGATCTATAACTATGCCATATTTCACACTCCTCCGTGCGAGCATTTTGTTTAAAAATATTTACCTTCACGTATTATTATTTATACTAGCAAATTCCAGCCCTCGAAATTCAAGCGCAAATTCTAGGAATTTTTGTTTTTTTTTGTTAAGTAAGGACCCTAAAAGTATGCTAATCAATTGTAGCCAATTCACAAATCAACACAAAAAACAAACTCATTTTTAATACAAGCACATTAACAAATTTAATAAACACACACATAGCATTGAATAAGTTTATGTATGTGTTAGTAGCAACTTTAAATGCAATTTACTCAAAATAAAGGAAAAATGTAAAATAATATACGTTTGGTCAAAATCGGTATAAAACGGTAGAACAAAACATCAGTCAGAAGAAATCCACATAAATTTTAGTAGTTGCACACCGTAATTGACTTTCAAGATTTTCATCTTTTAATGAAGCGCGAAATTTTCTTTCCTTAGATTTTATTTTTGAAAAAAGGTTCACAAACATATTTAGCGCAAAATGACAAAAATACAATAAGTTATAGTGAAGTGATAACAATATATGTGTATTGAATGGGGTTGAGGATTTTACGACCCAAGGATTTCTAAGCATTCCATATATGCGTACTGCGATGGAGTTGATATGGTTAGACCAAGTTAATTTGTTATTGAATATCACTCCCAGATGTTTTGAAGAGTCTACAAATTTAATAGTTTCGTTGTCTATATAAAGTTGAATATTATCATTAAAAGATCTTTTACTTTTTAAAAAGAAATACGCATTTGGACTTAATTCATTGGCTGAAGCCCAGTTGTTTATGTTGGCTAAATCGTAAATGTTATTATTCACATACGAATGAATGTTTGTTGAAAGCTTACATTTCAACCTTGCTGTGAGTTATTACAAGCAGCATAAAAAGGTCCTAGTACGGATTATTTACATTAAGGGCATTTGAATTTTTACCATTCAAACTTACAGCTTGTGGTCTTCCAGTGAGATATGAATTGACAAGCTTGCATGCTGAATGAGAAGAGTAACACAATTTTTCAAGTTTTTTCGTTATTAAGAGATGGTCTACTCTGTCGAAGTATGAAACCATATTATTATAAAGTTAAGCTCTTAAATCTTCAATCACGTATATTGGCGCTGTAATACAGCTTCTTCCCTTAACAAATCCCGATTAGAAATCGGGACAAAATATTATTCTGATTGAGATAGTCATTAGTTTGTCTGCACATGAGATTTTACATTAGTTTAGATAAAAAAGGGAGAATTGCAATAGGCCGAAAGTCATTGTTTTGTTTAGGAATAGGGATAATTTAGGAGTGTTTCCATCCTTGAGGAAAAATGGATTTTGTAAGGATCGTGTTGAACAGATGAGTAAGAAATGGCAAGAGCTTTGGGATTAGGGCTTTCAAAAATAAAGAATTCATTTAATCTAAACAAAATGCATATGATTTTATGGCTGAGAAACCTTCCAGAACTTCACCTTGGTTTACCCAACGAAAACTAAAAATATTTTCAATGGGAACAATGCATAAATCATTAAGGGTTTTCACTCTTGGTAGTAAAGAACCCTTTTAACCCTTGCAAATGTTGTAGGTATAGTAAAAGTACTATTAGTTACAACACCGCAACAACAAAATGTATGAAATGAAAATTTACGACGCTGTGGTTAAAGTACAAGAGTAAAAGGTATAGTACATTAACAAGACTAAACATTTACAAGACTGATCGTTGAGCTGCCAAAACAATTGGTTAATTTCATTTTTCATTTTGTGGTCACTATTAAAATAAATAATAAAAAAATAGATCAAAATAATAAATAAATATCAAAGATTGACCGATAACATTTTCGGCATTTTTCTAACTTTCAAATGCTTTTTGATAATTTTAGTTTTCAAATTGATGGAAAACAAAACAAAAATTAGCTGATTCATTAATTTACAATACACAATACAATAGACAAGGAAAAGTGTAAAATTGTTGTAAATATAACAGGGTTGTAAATATAAGAGCAAGAGTGAAAACCCTTATTACAAATGTTGGATACCGGCGATTGTACATTATAATTTACAAACTTATCATTTAGATAGTTTACATCGATATCAGCATTACAAGGTGAGGTGTTTTTATGCCCTATACCAATCTTGCGAATATCTTTCCATTTCGATCGACTGTCAATAGCTGATGAAAATTTTCTTTGTTAAAATAAGGATTTTGCCAACTGAATTCCTTCTACACCAATTTTCCTAGCAGATTTGAATATATAAGTTGATGTTCTTCCGTTTTATATTTTTTCCACCTGCTATGTGCAACATTACGTTTATCTATTAATGATTTTATTTCCTGATTAAACCATGGATATTTATTTTCTTGCATAAATTTCGTTTTTATGGGAACACATAAATCAAATAAATTTTTAACATTATCCCGAATGAACAACAACTGGTCATTAACATCATCAATGCTGTATATCTGCTGCCAACAGATGTTATCTACATGTTGATTTAACGTTGTGTAATTAATATTACGGAAGTCACGATAAGTTATATAAGTATCATCTTTGATTACACAGGATTCATATATAAAGTATAAAATAACGTGGCCTGAAAATGCCGCTGCAATGAGCTGTTGATGTTGTTGAGCTTTTGGAAGATGGTTAACAAATACTAAGTGTATCAAACTATTGGAAGATCTATGAAAGTGTTTTGGTGTTAACAAATTTACCGGACTGAGATTTAGCAGAAGCATTGGCTGTATAAATGGGTTGTTGACTAGTAGGTTGTTATTGAAATCACCGACAATGACAATGTCCTCGTACTGTATCGAAACATTTTCGAGTAGTTTAATAAATATGTCCATATGTATGTGAATCCAAAGCAAATAATCTTAAGGTGGGATACTTTTCCGCTGTTATATACATGTTGTAAACATCAATTTTTGATGTCATATGATGAACCTGTTTCAACATATTATTTCTATCAGTAAATTTTCTGGAACAGTGGAAACGTCTACTTGAAATAGAGAAGAAACTACCACATATTCATACCACATTGTAATATTTCTTAAGTTCTGAGAAACGACGATTAAATTCAGCTGAAAGTTTTCCAATTTCATCAGCACACTTTGAAAACTTAATAGTTTCATTGCTCTCAAATTCTTTTAATGACGGAAAATAGTGAAGGTTGTTACAAACATCAATAATTAAATAATCTTGCCCCTGTAAATCCTTGCTGAGATGGTTTATCAATTGAGAAACACAGGTCCAATAACGAAAATTCAGCATTTAAATTTATAACTGGAGTTCTCCCCACAGCCATAAAATTTTCAATATCCAACCGTAATTCAAAAAATCTTTTTAAACATTTTCCGCTATTCAGGCATCTAACCTCGGTAAAATAGGCAATATCACCGTATTTGGAACTTAATTCGTTAAGATATGCTTTAAACTTGCGATTCTGAAGCGCATGCGATCGAATATAGTTAACTGACATGGTTCATGGACAATACTTGGGCACATAAAGTTTGTTGATGTATCAAAAGTTCCACCAGTTTTCCCATATGTAGCTTCCAATTCATTCATAAAAAAATTTACAACTCCTTTATGTTTAACAATCATAGCCGGTGCAACATTTGTCGTTAATCCAGAAAGCGCCTCTAAATGTAAATAACTGCAGGATAAATATTTTTGTTTCAGCGTGAAAACCATCCTCTCCTCTAGTGGTGTCTTCCACACTTAAAAGGTTAAGCAGTACTTGTGGAATTTCGAAAGACCCGTTAACTCCACGAAGAAATACAACAAGTTGAGATTTGTCTGAAATATCTGTACCGAAATATCGTCGAAAGCCAGAGAATATGCTTTGAATTATTGAATCCAATCTCAACACTATTCCATCTGAAAAATCATTAATGCGACGACAAATAGTTTAATGACACAAACTTATGCTTGAAAACATTTTATTTTTATCTGTCACATCTTCTATAACAGCTGCCAAACATTCTTTTAAAAATTCTCTGTCCGATAATTGTTTGCAATTAACATTGCGACAAAATAGCTTGTTTTTAAAATAGTAGAAGTTAGTTGTAATGCAGAGCTAAACTTTTTCTGATGGGATTTTAGATCAGATTTTAGTTCGGTTACTTTAATTTTTCTCAATTCTTTACTAAACTTTACATACACGTCGCGTTTCGTTCCATAATGTCTTTAAACATTGTACTAGTAGAGTCCAGGCCTCGTAATTTGAGTGAAAATTCTAGGAAATTTTGTTTTTTCATTTAATAAATAATTTTATAAGAGCGTAAAGGTATGCTAATCAATTTTAGCGAATTAAAAATTCAATACTTTTTAAATAAAATTCATTAAATTTCATTATAAATATTTGTTGACCACATGGAATGTATATAAATGGGTTTATTAATAAATTATTTTAAAGGAGCCTAAAAGTATGTTAATAAATTTTAGCCAATTCAAAAACCTTATATAATTTATGTATGTGCTAGTAGCAAATTTGAATGAGCGTTACTCAAAAAAAATGTTTCAGACGGTGCATATCTGTAAACCTGGTGAACAGCTAAAAATAAAAACCTTTAAAATGGGGTATTTTTTTTTTTTGTCAAAATCGGTTATTAAATAAAATTTTTACATCAGTCACAAGAAATCGCCTTGCCTGTTAATGACGTTGTATTCTTTAAAAACAGCTATTGTATTGCCGCAAATCAAATATGCTAATTTTGAGTTCTGTACTATAAAAAAGGGAAGAAAATTCCCAATGGTCGCTGTATTTTCTGTTTTCTTCTGAAACTTTCTCTTTTTGGAATTTATTGTAAAGGCCAAATTGTAATTATAATCTTAAATATATTTACGCTGATCCCTGACTCACTGACTGACTGACTAAGAGACTGACTGATTCTGTAACGCTGAAATAATACACACACATAGCACTCCCTACAAAGCTATGTGAAATACACAAACAAAATTCAATTTTTCTCATTTTATACAAACCCACAAAAAATTTTCTCTCTTCTTTATTACCGACTAGTGCTGCTAATAAAAGTTTCTGAAAATCGACAATTTTTGAAACTAAATCGCCAAAATCGTCATTTTTAAAACAAGAAATTGTCAAGAAAATTTTACCGCTTATAAAATTCAAAAAAATATTACAAAAGGAAACAATTAAATTTATTTATATCATTCATATTACGAATACTATTACAGCATTGGTTATTTCTATATATATAGAAATGTATTAGTGATGAAATTTCAACGAAAAATATGTAACACAGCAATCAACTAAATAATTTTATTGATATGTATCTATAGCTGAAACATATAAAATAGGTTTAATGTATCGCCGTAATTAAAACTTAAATCTTAAATGGAGATGCTATTCAAGGTATTTCCGTTTTGAAACGACTTGACCCAGAATTAAATCTATACGTATTTTATGATTTACATTTACAATGAACAAAAACTATCAATTTTCGATAAACAACCCATTAATTGTTAACCCTTGAAATCGTAATTTTTATACTACTGAAAATTTTAAATCTTCAATCATCATTTTAACAAATTTAACAAATCATATTAACAAATTGAAAAATCGTCGAAATTACAATAAGTTGTCAAAATTGGCAGCACTGCTAACGACAATAGCACTACATATGCAGATTTCATGTTACATATGGAATAAGTTGAACGCAAAAAATCCACCAGAAAAGCTAATATCTATTCAAATTCTTCTTTAAATTCCCTTTATTGGTCAATGAAAAAATTCTGCAATAAAAAGTACTGAATGAAATTTTAAACATTTTTATTTTTCTCATTTAAAGTTGTCCGATATGCATACATACTTCTTTTATCAAACTAAACTTGTCCGTTTGTCTGTTTTGTTTTTCATATCAAAATTGTTTTGTATTGTTAGGAGTGCTTTCGCTCAGGTTCTCTGATGGCCAGCACTTGCAAAAGAGTATGCTTTTTTGATAAATATTTGAAAAAAAAGAGATCTTCAATGTGGATTTTGTTGTTGTCCAACGTATGATTTCGTTTAAAGCTCTGTATTGAAAAACACTTGCAAAAATAGTGCAATATTAAGTTTAAAAATTAAATTATTCTAACTTTGCATAATTAAACTACTTTGTAATATCAGAAGAGAGGTGGGAAAATTATTTTTTTTCACTCATAATATTAATTTTTTCATAATTTGCTTTCAAAAAAATTTGACAAACATAAATTACGTAAATAGGTATATTTAAGATTTTAATTTGAATAATTTATTGAAATTACCATGGAAGAATTAAAGGCGATTTGGAATAATAAGTTTTTTTTTAAGTAAAACTAATACGCCCTTATTTTTAATTTTTTTTGGATTTATAGATAACTTTGCAAAAGTTGTAGTTCTCCTTTTTCAGTTTACATGTATGATGAAATATGAAATATTTTTTTCTCTTTTGTGTAGGTGTATTGGTGTTTGCACTTCCTTAAGGGGTGGTAGGTTTTAAAACCTTTTTTTTGTATTTCACTTTCTGAATGCACAACATGTCGCGCGTTTTGTGTCAAAATTTTAAGTAAATCAGAGCAGTTTTTAAAAAACTTTAGACCGATTTTCTCGCAAATAAATGTTCGAAGACCGTGAACATCATAACTCAAAATATACCTGACCGATTGTTTTGAAATTTTAGACACTATATCTACACATAAATCATCAGCTAACCACGAAGAGTTTTTTTAATCCCATTTTCTTCCCCATTTTTTAACAACAAATTCCCGAAATTGTATAGCAAAAATCGTTTTTCACTTCAAAATGCTGCAAAAAAAAAAAAAAAAAAAAATTGAAAAAAACTCTTCGTCGCTACCTCAGGAAACATGTCACCTTTTAAACGCATTTCGATTTTTTTTATTTCACATGATCCGGTAACGAGTTATGAAGTTCATCGCAAAACAACAACGGCTCCGGAGATTCGCTGTCACGGACTTATTTATTAAAATTTTGAATTGAAAATTTTTTAAAATATTCTTCAAATGTTATGCTATAACGTGTATATGAAATAAATAATCCAACAGTATTCATATCTTCAAAAAAGCATTATGGAAATACGACTTTTTTTTAACTTTTAAAACCCCCCCCTTAAGAAACTTTTAAGAACCTTGCTCTAAAACGTTTTTTTTTTCTCTATGCTATTCTCTTTTTTCTACTATAAAATGGAGTTCGGTTATAACGAATCAAATTAGTTCGTTATAGACTAAGTTTGTTATAACCGTAGTATTTCTTTGTTTTGTCTGAAAGGTTTAAAAACTTTTTTTAGTTTAATAAGTTTATTTATTTTGATGCATTTTAAAAAGTTATAAAACATAAGTTAAATTATTAAAAATATATGTACATATTAATAGTTTGTCTTAATAAGACTAAAATTACCGAGTTTCTGTCAAAATAAAATATTTTTTTAAAATCGTATAATATTAAAAACTCCTAAAAGCAGAAAGTATAAAGCAAAGGTTGGCTACTGGAAAATTTTTGCGAATATATACATAAAAGGACCTCTTGCAAAACTTCATTTGAAAATCAAAGTTTTTGTTTCGTATTTTTTACAACTGTTTTTCGATTTTTTTTTGAAAGAAATTCTAAAAACATTAAAGTTAATTTTTTAAAAATACATAATATATAGGAAGATTTGTTTTTTAAAGTCAAGATAAACGGGCGCCTTGGTGCCACACAATCAACTAGTTATGTATATTTATATACAATAAGTGCAATTGACAATTAATGTTACTTACATATTTATTTAATTTTTCTGCTATAGAAATAAAATTAATTATATTTTTTATATTACTTTTGTTTGTGTTATGTATTTTTTCACTTGCGTCTTCATAAATATCATAACAAAAACAAAGCCAAACAACAAAAGTTTCCCAATAATTGTTGGCTTCGTCATTAACTTTTTTATGGCAAAGCCTACTATAGATATATTTTTAAAATACGCGTATAAATGTTTTTACTTTTGCTAACTGAGAGAGCGGGTTTTTTCCAAAGAAAAATGTTACAATAATTTTATAACGCCTAGGAATATGTAATCCCAAAATACATAGTGAAGGTAACCTTTTCACAAAGCAAATATTTGAGACGGACTAAAAACATGATAAAAACTTTTTGGCATTGAATTTTGTTGCCAATGTTTTTTATATAAGAGAGCCCTGTTTAGAATATCAGAAACACGCTTTTACTCAAAGGAGGGAGTACAAGTAAACAAAAGGAAACAAGCAAAAATTTTAGGGAAACATTTTTTGTTCCAAAGCTGTTAAAATTTTCTTTAATATTCGTAAAGACACAAGTTATTTTACTTTTTCTTCTTAATATAAATATTTACCCAAAATCAATTTTTGTAGAGAAAATTCGAAAATCCTTTTTTCAAACCACAGAAAAATATTTTAAATTATATTTAAAAAAAATCTTTTAACTCTAATTGAAGCGAATTTTATCAGCTTTACAATACAAACAAAATCGAGGGTAAAAATTACTGCCTACATCATGTACGCAGTACAACAACTCCGATAGGGAGGCATTACAACTAATTATGTCTTAAAAAAATGTGTACAATTTTTTCCGTCTATGAAGACATTATGGATTAATACATAAGTACATATGTATAATTTTAGATATTATATGTTAGATACTATGTAGTAGTATACCCACTAAATTGTTCGCATAATTATTATATTAAATATTTAAATCATAATGATATCTAACAGGTAAGAAAATTGTAGTCTGTCTAGATCGACTATACGATACCCTATACCTTGGTTTAGAGACCCTATCTATTCGGTAGAACTAAGTGGATATAGAAAATAATCATAAACCAAATTTGAGTGGCATTGTTATTAATTTTTTTTTAGCTGCAGATATGAAAAAGTTCATATCGGATACTATATTTATATGGGGACTAGGTCGAAAAATAGACCGATCCTGACCATAAATGGTAAAGTCACATATATTTTGAAAAAATATATACAAATCAAATTTGAGAAAAATCTATGCAATATTTTTGTTTTTTGATAGATTTAAGTGAAAATCGGGAAGCAGCTCTATATGGGGGTTATGACAAAGAATTGCCATTAGGGTTTATTTTTATACAATTGATAAGTAGATGTAACAAATTTGAACGAAATCTATATAATAATTTGGATCTTATGGAAATTTAAGTCGAGTTCGAGGTCTGAACATGGACCGAATTTCACCAATTTAAAATTTCTATGGCCGATAAAAGCTTATACCCAAATTTCATATTCATATTTGCGACCTGTAGTTTGATGACAAGGTTTACATGGACACAGAGACGGACAGACAGACGGACTGAATGACATTACTAAATCGATTCTGATGGGTCTAGGTCAAATATTTTTGGTAGTTATAAACAGCAGCACAAAGTCATTATACCCAACCACACAGTGGTATAGGGTATAAAAAATATGAAATATAGTGTGAGCGACAATACGATGGAAACCAAAAAAATTTGATCATAAAACTAAAAACTCTTTTATTAATTTTAACATTTGTATGTTTTATTTATTTAACAAAGAAGAAATATTAACAGAAAGTCAGAAAAAACAAGTAAGAAAATTATAGTCGGTCTAGCCCGACTATACGATACCCTATACCATGGTTTTGAGACCCTATCTCTTCGGTCCAATTAATTGGATATAGCAAATAAGCATAAACCAAATTTGAGTCGCATTTTTATTAATTTTATTGGCTGCAGATATGAAAAAGTTCATATCGGATGATATTTCTATATGTGGACTAGGTCCAAAAAAGGACCGATCCTGACCATATTTGGTAAAGTCACTTACACTTTGAAAAAATATATACAAACCAAATTTGAGAAAAATCTGTGCAATATTTTTGTTTTTTGATAGATTTAAGTGAAGATCGGGAAGCAGCTCTATATGGGGCCTATGACTAAGAGTTGTCCAATGGGGATCATTTTTGGACTACTAATTAATGGATATAATATATACATATAAACCTAATTTGACTACGATTTGTATGATAATTTGGATCTTATGGCAATATATGTTGATTTCATAGAGGTCATTTGTATGGGGGCTAGGTCTGAACATGGACCGATTCTCACCAATTTCAATAGCATTCATCCCATGGCCGATAAAAGCTTAAATACCAAATTTCATCAAAATATATTCATATTTGCGACCTGCAGTTTGATTACAAGCTTTACATGGACACACAGACGGACGGACGGACGGACGGACAGACATCGTTAAATCGAATCAGATAGTGATTCTGATTCGATCGGTATAATTAAAGATGGGTGTAGGTCAAATATTTTTGGTTGTTACAAACAGCAGCACAAAGTCATTATACCCAAACCACATAGTGGTATAGGGTATAATAACAAAACTTAAAAGTATTCATTCTTATGCTGTTGGCAAAACAATGGAAACCTTATTATACAATAACACTATACAATAAGACCGTGGAATAAAATGATGGATGATGCTTATACCGAACGATTGTATTTGGTTATTATAGTAAAACCCCCAAAGTGTTTGGTCCTGTGTGTATATAGGCGAATTTTATGGGTCTTTAAACATTTCGCCAACACTATTCGCCAACAGTATTCTAATTCCAATTCATGTGTTCTTTGGCAAGATTAATGATGGTCTAACGATTTTTCTGTGATATCAGTGGTTTCCTTAAAGGACGGTTAGAACCAAGATCAGCACATAGTTTAACTTTCAGATTGCTAATGACCTTTTAAGTAGCATTTTAAAGAGGTTTATGGGACCTGCGCCATAAAATGAAATTACGGTTTTATTGATAGAATATTTCTCCCAAATATTCTTATGCTTGCGACCAGCACTAAGATCATCTATTATTCTCGTTCTTAACTCTACATAAAACTTTATTCTTGCCATTATTTTATAATAATTGAAAGAAAACATCAAAATCTATAAATATTTAAATAACGGTGAATTTATTATTAAATTAAAATAATAATGCGTTTAAAAGAGACAGCATTATTTTTTAAATAATGATAAATATCACATAAAACTTGATTTTGAAAAGAACTGCAGATATAAATATCTGAACAATTGAATGCGATTTTTTTTTATAATTTATTAAAATACAAAAAAATATTTCTTTTAGATTCCCATTTTATTAAATTTTTTTTTTAATATTTTCTTTAATATTCATAAAACGACCAGTAATTTTACTTTTATTTCTCTTTAATATATTTGCTCTAAATCAATTTTTGTAGTACAATTCAAAAACCTTTTCTGAAAGCTACAGAAAATATATTTTAAATTATGTTAAAAAAAAAAATCGTTCTATTTCATATTGAAGAGAATTTTACCAGCTTTCTAACAAACAGCCAAAATTACGCGTAAAAATTACTGCCTACATCATGTACACAGTAGAACAACTCTGATTGGGAGGCATTACAACTAATTATGTCTTAAAAATATGTGTAAAATGTGTTTTCTGCTTATAAAGACATTATGGATTAATACATACATATGTACATTAGGGTGGAGTGAAATTTTTTTTTCGAATTTTGTTTCTCCTGTACTACGAATCGATGCTCCATAGCCTTAAACATACTGAAAAAATATTTTAGCTTCCTATGTCAAGATCTTAAGATGGCACAGAAGACTTACATTTTTGAACTAGACCATTTATTGAAACTAGCAGAGCCCAACCCACGAAATTCGAGTGCAAATGCTATAAAATTTTATTTTTTAATTTAAGAAATAATTTGACCTCTTTTGAGTTTACTTTGTACATTTCTCAGTGGCATTTTGTTTATCACTAGTGTTTTGAATAAAATTAAATAGAATATGTTATATTGAAATGGTACATTTTTGTCGAACAAGAAGTTTTTGCTTAAATGGTGCGTGGTAAAGAAGAAGAAAGCATATATTTCAAAAATTCATAACTGCACTGTATTCTTAATCGGACCGGTTTCTGGCATTTCAGCCTTCATCAGCGATTTATTGAACATTGTGATAATTGTTATGTTTTAATTGAATAGATTGTTTCTATATGAAAATTTTTTCTACTTAAGGCGGCCGTGAGGTTTTGAACCATGAACCTTAACATACACTCGTACTTGCACTTTTTGGTCAGCGCTTTAACACACTCACCTAAAGTCAGGCCTACGAGCAGTGTGGTTAGTTTTCAGTTTTCGTACCATACAGCTTTACTTTGTATTAATTTCAGAAGATACAACTCTGTCCAAACAAACAATCGTTATTTTTGAATTTTTTAATATTTTTTTTTTGCATTTATACTTCTAATTTCCACTATTCTCAGTTTTCGTAAGAGTTGTCATATGTGATGTACGGTTTTTGTACATACCTACATATGCATTTGTGCTATACAGTTTGAACGCTTTAATATGCTAGATATTGCGATGTAAGAGATTTTAATAACGGTATTTGTAATTAATCGCAGTTTTGTTTAATATAGGGAGAAAACATGTCAAACCATCATACGATTCGGCTGCACCCTCTCCGTTTTGAATGAAATTTTCCACAAATGTTGTATATTACTAGACTTGAAAAAACCCAAACTTATGGACCCCAACGACTTTCGGTTTCCGAGTTATGACGTCATGAATATTAGAAAAAACTCAAAAATGTCACTAAAGTGTGTTTATAAAAATGTCTATAACTTTTAAACTGTAAAAGCTAAAATATTTTTGTTTACAGTTTTTTAAAGGTAAGAATACGCTCTTTAAAATGATATGCATATGCATTTTTTTCATGGAAATTTCCACCGAAATTTTTTCGGATCTAAAATTCAGAAGGCCAAATCGGGAAAAACTATATTTTTGAAAATTCTTAAAAAAATATATGTTAATGTCTAAACCCTTGTTAACATATATTCAAAATTTCAGATTGGAGCCATGATTAGTTTTTGAGTTATGAGCTAAAACGTGGCCCTATATACGATTTGCGCTTGTAAAAGATGGGATAAAAAAATGTAATAGCACTCAAATGACGTATATTAATAAGCTTAACATAAAAATATTTGGTTAATTTTTTGGAGCTCATCTTCAATACATACCAGTGATTTAATTAAAAGTTTTTTCAATTTTTTTTTTAAATAGGATTCAAAAGTTTATTAAGGAACAAATACTTTTAATTTTGAGCAAGTACAATTTCGTTATAAAATTTTATTTCAGTTTGAATATAAAAAACTCAAAAAATTTACAATATATATTGTAAATTTTTTGATATATTATAAACATTTATTTTTTATTTTTGCTCAAAAGCACACGTTTGATTGTTATTGCCGTTTTTTCTTAAACTAACATACAAAGCAAATAAAATGTAGAATGTAATGATCAGCTTCCCAGCAAAACCCAAAACTACGGAACTTGTAAAGTAATGTATCTATACATTACAATATAGGTGCCTTTTACAAGCGATAAGTCTCAATGTAATGTATCTTGTGTAAAAATCAACGGACACATTACCTTGAGTCTAATCTCGTGTAAAAATCACCTATGTTGTAATGTATAAGGTAATTTATAGACACAATTGTTTGTGTCCAGTTTTGCTGGGTTTGCTATATTTTTTTCTACAAGTTAATATCAATGCGTTTTTTTATTCAATTTGAAAATGCAAGTGAGTAAAATAACGGTCATTTTTATTTTGCATAGATAAAATAAAAAATCTAAGAATTAATTGATGCTTTATGTGGGCAGTTGTAGTTTAGCACGTGTCCAAGACGGAATAGTTCAAATAAAAAAGTTAATATTATACAAATACTCGTAAAAAAATAGTGATACAAAAATTTAATTGTAATTAATATGCCGTTTGACAAAATGTATTGTTGTAACCCTTTTAAAATATTGGGACACAAATATAAGTTAGTAGATCTAAGAGAAGTCCAAAAATGGATGATTGGCGTTAACAGAAACATATCATCATCAAGCAGAATATGCCATTTTTGCAGAATAAAACTTTTTCGACTTAAAAAAGAAAAAGCATTAGAAGAGCTGGTTTCTGAAGATGAAAATGAAGTTGAGGAATTGGAGCAAAATGAATCATTAAGTGCAGATAAGCCATTTGACACACCAGCAATTGCAGTTTCCCAATTAAACGATGTGTTACCATATTTAGAACAATCTCCAATATCAACCAAAAAAATGATGTATAAGAAGTACAGAAGCGCAAAGTTTAAGACTGTAAGTTGTTCAATAAAAAACAAGCTTTTTCCAGGATTGACACCATCAACATCTCACCAATGTCCCGATTCGGAAATAATTGAGCAATTAAAAGTAAAATTTGCAACTCTTACAAAAAACAGTGATAGAATGGAATTACTCACGATTTTGCCGAAAAGCTGGTCTATTCTTAAAATGATGGAGGAATTCCAAATATCAAATTACATGGCTCGCAAAGTTAAACAACTTGTGGATGAAATAGGCATTTTAAGTACCCCGAATCCAAAACTGGGAAAAGCCCTTTCATCCGAAATTATGGAAAAAGTAAAATCGTTTTATGAATGCGATGACATTAGTCGATGTATGCCAGGTGGGAAGGATTTTGTTTCTGTTGTTGAAAATGGAGTTAAAGTACTTAAAACAAAGAGACTATTGTTGGGAAATTTAAGAGAAATGTATGCCTTGTTTAAAGAAAGATTTGAGGAACAAAAAATAGGTCTATCGAAATTTTGTGAGCTTCGCCCTAAAAATGTTGTGCTGGTCAACTCAAGCGGTAGTCATAATATATGCGTTTGTACAAAACACCAGAATGTTAAATTAATGTTGCACTCCATTAATTTAAAAAAAATAACAAATACAATGGAAGATTTTAAGATAGAATCATACAAAGACTGTTTTAAAAAAATTGTTTGCTCTACAGAGTCTCCGCAGTGCTATCTTGGTAAATGCAATTTATGTCCCGGAACTCATAATTTTAAAGACACTCTTCGTCAGTTACTCGATGAAAACGATATTGACGAAATAACATACAAGCAATGGATTAGTACTGACAGGGATAGTTTGGAAACAATGATTAAACCTACCGATGATTTTTTAGATTTATTTATCGAAAAACTAAAAAATTTACTGCCACATTCCTTAATTTCCAAAGAGCAGAACGCATTTCTAAACTTTAGAAAAAATTCATTAAAAGAAAACGAATATGTCATTGTTTGCGACTTTTCGGAAAACGTTTCCTTTGTTGTCCAAGATTGTGTCCAAGGATTTCACTGGAACAATTCCCAAGCTACATTATATCCGATTGTCATATACTATAAAATTGATGGAATATTGAAAAATACTAATTTTATAATTATTTCAAGCTGTCTTGTTCATAATAACTACTATAGCTGTTCATTTATTTCACAAACACATGATTTTTTTTATATTAAACAAGTTTCAAAGAGTTCCGGAAAAAATAATATATTTTTCCGATGGATGCGCTGGTCAATTTAAAAATAAAACAAGTAAGAAAATTATAGTCGGTCTAGACCGACTATACGATACCCTATACCATGCGTTTAGAAACCCTATCTCTTAGGCCCAACTAACTGGACATTGAAAATAAGCAAAAACAAATTTGAGTGGGATTTTTATTAATTTTTTTGGCTGCAGATATGAAAAAGTTCATATCGGATGCTATATCTATAAAGGGACTAGGTCCAAAAATGGACCGATCCTGATCATGTTCGGTAAAGTCTCTTGTATTTTGTAAAAATATGTACAAACAAAATTTGAGAAGAATCAGTGCAATATTTTTGTTTTTTAATAGATTTAAGTGAAGATCGGGAAGCAGCTCTATATAGGGTCAAAGGGATCATTTTTGGACTACTCATTAGTGGATGTAATGAACGCATACAAACCCAATTTGAGTAAGATCTATATGACAATTTGGATCTTATGGCAATTTATGTCGATTTCATATGGGTAATTTGTATGGGGGCTAGGTCTGAACATGGACCGATTCTCACCAATTTCAATAGCGTTCATCCCATGGCCGATAAAAGCTTACATACCAAATTTCATCAAAATATATTCATATTTGCGACCTGCAGTTTGATTACAAGCTTTACATGGACACACAGACGGACGGACGGACGGACGGACGGACGGACGGACGGACGGACGGACGGACGGACGGACGGACGGACATTGTTAAATCAACTCAGAAAGTGATTCTGATTCGATCGGTATAATTAAAGATGGGTCTGGGTCAAATATTTTTGGTTGTTACAAACAGCAGCACAAAGTCATTATACCCAAACCACATAGTGGTATAGGGTATAAAAAACTTTGTTAATTTGTGTTATCATAACGCAGATTTTGGGTGTGATGCAGAGTGGCATTTTTTTGCTACGAGCCACGGAAAAGGTCCTAGTGACGGCCTTGGTGGAACTGTGAAAAGAGAAGCACGTAGAGCCAGTTTACAACGTCCACTTGAAAACCAAATTACAACGCCAAAACTCTTATTTGATTGGTGCGAAGCAAATTTAAAAATTGTAATTTTAAATATCTTTCTGAAGACGATTATCAAAAAGAAGATCTATTTCTCAAAGATCGCTTTAATGGTTTACGTACCATTCCAGGTACACAAAAATACCACAGCTTTATTCCCGAAGGAACCAACAAATTAAAAGTAAAGATATTTTCAAACGATACTGATTTTTTAGTCGAAAACATTTATACCTAGATGTTGTATAAATTATTATTTTATATTAAATCTCAAACCTTTAAAGTTTTTAAAACTTTTTTAATGTGATAAATTTAAAAAAATATATCTATACTAATATAATAAAGAGGTAATGTGTGTTTGTTTGTTTGTTTGTTTGTTTGTTTGTTTGTAGGAGGTAATCTCCGTAACTACCCATCTGATCTTCCTGAAATTTTCACAGAGTTTTACTGCGGATATGGGTAGTGCTATAGGCTATAATTTTTTAAATATTTTTAGTGGGCGTGGCACCTCCCACACAAAGTAAAGTTTTAATATCATATACATATATTGAGTACTATGATAGGGAGAGCTTTGCAAATTTGTGTGAGGTCACCTATTGTTAATATTAGTTGCTACGCCGGAAATGGGCGGGATCGGATAAGTGGGCATGGTAGCTCCCATACAAGTAATAGTTCAATATTATATATCTCGAGTAATGTGATAGAGAGATGCAAAATGGGCAGTATCGGACAAATAGGCGTGGCACCTGCCATACAAAGTAAATATAAAATGCCATATATCTGGAGACTTTGTGTGAGCCCATAAATTTTTCATTTGATTAGTTAGACAAAAATGGGCGTGATCGGAGCAGTGGGCGTGGCACCGCCCATACAAAGTAAATATATGATATCATATAACTGGTGTACTACAAAAGGGAAGAAATATTGGGCGGGATGGGATTAGTGGGCGTGGCACCTCCTATGTAAAAAATATGAAGCACTACGAAAGCGGCAGTCTTTTAACAAGTTCATTAGTTATCAATGTGATTTGTCGTGGAAAATATATCGTCAAAATCAAAAATCGCCAAACGCAAAAATCGCGAAAAATAAAAATATCCTCAAAAACAAAAATCTTTAAAATCAAAAATTGCCAAATGATATTCTAAGTTCAAGGCCAATAGTTAAGTGTTGCCAGATCTAATATGGATAATCCATCTTCTTCTCATGGGCAGCTACATGTACCTTGCTCCAGGGTAGGAACGCCGAAAAATCTGATAATTGTTGTACCGAATGAAAAAACAAAAAACATTGTATATCAGGATCAGCAAGCATTGAAAAAAAAAATCTATACTAATAATCTATACTAGCTTAATAAAGAGGTAATGAGTGTTTGTTTGTTTGTTTGTAGGAGATAATCTCCGTAACTACTTATGTGATCTTCCTGAAATTTTCACAGAGTCTTACTGCGGATATGGGAGTGCTGCAGCCTTAAATTTTTTAAATATTTTTATTGGGCGTTGCACCTCCCATACAAAATAAATTTTTAATATCATATATATTAAGTACTTTGATAGAGAAAGCTTTGCAAATTTATCTCAGGTCATCTATTATTAACGTGAGTAGTCAGACAAAAAATGGGCGGGATTAGACAAATGCGCGTGGTACCCCCACACAAACTTAATAACAAATGTGCTATATATGAATTACTGTATTAGTGAGAGCTTGGGACTTTGCGTGAGCCCTTTCATAACGATTCGGAGGGTAGGTGGGGGGGGGAGGGGGAGGGTGTAGCGAAGCACACCGGGTTACATCTAGTATTTAATAAATTTGTATTACAAATATGAAATACAAACTATATTTTTAAGTTTTTGAATGTTTTGGTTGATATCTAAACAATAAAATTATATAATAAATGAATTAATTAAAATGAAATCTAGACAAATATGAATTTTATTTTACTATATAAGAAACATATCTAGGGGGAGTTACAGCATAATTTCGCAAGTTTACCATGTATGGCGCACCCTTTTGTGTTTATTATACATATCTTTTACAAGCGCAAATCGTATATAGGGCCACGTTTTAGCTCATAACTCAAAAACTAATCATGGCTCCAATCTGAAATTTTGAATATATGTTAACAAGAGTTTAGATATTAACATATATTTTTTTAAGAATTTTAAAAAATATAGTTTTTCCCGATTTGGCCTTCTGAATTTTAGATCCGAAAAAATTTCGGTGGAAATTTCCATGAAAAAAATGCATAAGCATATCATTTTAAAGAGCATATTCTTACCTTTAAAAAACTGTAAACAAAAATATTTTAGCTTTTACAGTTTAAAAGTTATAGACATTTTTATAAACACACTTTAGTGACATTTTTGAGTTTTTTCTAATATTCATGCCGTCATAACGCGGAAACCGAAAGTCGTTGGGGTCCATAAGTTTGGATTTTTTCAAGTCTAGTAATATACAATATTTGTGGAAAATTTCATTCAAATCGGAGAGGGTGATTCCGAAAAAGGCACTTTTTCATGATGGTTGGACATGGAATCAACCTATAAGTTTATTTTTGGAAAGAAAACATACTAATATAAATTCCACACATATATGATAATTATTGCATGCATAGTTCAAATTTTATTTAACATTCTTTCACAGATTACCAAATGTGCTATCATTTATAAATGGGTGTGTTAATAAATAATTTTAAAGGCGCCTAACGGTATGCTAATCAATTTTAGCAAATTCGCAATTCAAAAGAGGGCTTTTGATATCTATAATATTAATAGGACGGGCAATTTCTTGTGACCGATGTTTTGTTCTACCATTTTATCCAGATTTTGACCAAACGCATATTATTTGAAAGGTATTTATTTTCAGCAGTTTTGCAGATTTACAGATTTTAAATTTTTCCTTTATTTTGAGTAAATTGCATTTAAAGTTACTACTAACACATACATAAAATTATACATATGCTATGTGTGTTTTACTATATTTGTTAATGTGTTTGTTAATCAGGTTGTTATCTTCATTCACAATAATAATAAACCATAAAAGTTTTGGTTTGTGAATTGGATAAGTTTTAAAGATTAAGCTCCCTACAAATTTCACTCGAATATCGAGCGCTGGAATCTGCTAGTTTATAATAAACACATATACAGTATGTATTTAAGATATGTGTTAGAAGCAATTATAAATGAGCATTACTCCAAAAAATGTTCCAGACGGTACAAATCTGGAAATACGGTGGACAGTTAAAAAGAAGTACTTTTCAAATGAGGTATGTTTGGTCAAAATCGGTTGCTAACTACAATTTTTATATCGGTCACAATAAATCGCCTTGCCTATTAATATTATAGATAAAAGTATTTTGGTATAACACAGTTTTATATGAAGTTAATTCAAGTTGTTTCAGTCTTTTATTTATTCACATAAAACACAATTAATATAAATAATTAAGTGTTATTAGAAAGCATTTTTGGAAAAATTGAGATTTGGTCCCAAACAAGGGGATACCTTGCGTAGATTTAATTCTTTGATTCTGATCCACAGACAGCAATTGCTTGAGTATGGCAAGAAAAGTTTTCAAATTCAAGAAAGTTATTTTCCGAACATATCAACTTTGAAATTTCCGCATTAGTATATTTCATGGTTATTGGAGGTTCTGGTACTTTCACATTCATTCAATCTATCATATCATAGTAATTTGTTGCATTTACTTGAAGTTCTGGAAAACGAAACTCGCGAACTTTCTCTGTGGTAGTTCCTTTTCTGGCTTTTAACACTCTTCGAAGAGCCAATTACCTTATTTGTGATACATCATCTTGTAGCATAGCCACCAACAAATTTTCTGGGTGAGCGAAATAGGAATATATAAACTTCTTTTCATCATATTGAAAACATGAACTGGACCGTATATTTACAAGGTGGCCTTGGCTTTATGTCACAATTTCATAATGAAAAGCGCTGGTTGCTTGAGGTTATCTGGTGGTTTAGCCGTACTAATGTACAAACGAAGAAATCTATTAGTGCAGGTTAATCATCGAGAGTGTGCTAATTTTCCTGGGTCTCTACTAGCTAAACTTGATGAAACTAAGCCAGTTGATGTGGCGGAACATATTTTGTATATGTATTTTTGATCCGTATATAACAAATTAATATTAACTTTTTGCAATTCTGTGGAAATTGCTTCAAAAGCTTCTGTTTTAAAATCGAGGCACTCATCTAGTTTTTCCTATACCTCCGGAAATGCTGTTATGACCTGTAGTGTTTCCATCGAGACTTATGACGCAGTAGCAATTCATTTGCGTGCAATAAACACACAAACCATTGTAACGGTCGTGTTAGATGTTTTTCTAGAAACGCAATTACTCCATTTTTATGTCCCGTATTGACAGCCGTTCTATCACATCCAATTGCCACCAAAGATGAATAAAACTCAAACTTTTCTGCCATAAAGTCAACAATATTCTTCTGAATATTAGCTGCTTTTTCTGAATCTATCGAGAAATGCCCTATTTACTCAAAATTTGGCTCAGATATCATTGAGATATGTTCCTCAGTGATAGTATTCCGTTGTGACTTATTTTCAATAGAAGTCAAAACTAAAGTTTTATCTTTACGACCGTCAAAATAAATAGTCGTCAGAGGTTTTCCTTTCTTGACGTATTTTACTGTTACTGTCTGTTACGCATGATGAGTTTTCGGCACTTATAACGTTTAAGTCAAGCATTGCTGCATTAAAAATAAATGCTGCAAATCGATCTGAATCTCCGGTCCTGTCACATGCTAAAGTAAGACTTTGCAACTTATATTTCATCGGCTTATTTTCTTTTTGTTGTCCTTCTTTTTGAGCTTTTCTTGTTCTTCCATCTTCCTCCGATTCTGATGTTCCGCTTGAAGAGCTGCTGGATGAACAATGTACTATGGGCATAGATGAAGAAGTACTTGTAGTAACGGTTTTATGCGCAAGCTCATCATACTTTTGTTTTCTTACTTCTCTGCATCGTAAAGATTTTGCTCTTACCCTATCCATACAACAAATATACATTTTACGCTCAATTCGTTGGACCTTTAAAAAGTTTTTCTCAGCAACAGGTACTTCAGTAAAGCATTTACATACATTTCTGGATGCACACTTACATGTTGCGATATCAAATAACTTTTCTCGGGAATCCTTAAAAAAATGGCGTCTTGGCGTCACTGCAATTTCTTCATACTCTTGTATGAACTTAATCTTGCAACAACTTGTTGATGACTAATTATTGGAATCGATGCCTTCTTCCATATTTGTTCGATATCAGTAGCAATTATTTCACATATCTATAATATTAATACGCAAGGCGATTTCTTGTGACCAATGTAAGTTTCACAGTTTAACCCCGATTTTGAGAAAAAATTTATCATTTGGAAGGTATTTCTTTTTAGCCGTTACCCAGGTTTACAGATTTTCATCGTCTGGAATATTTTTTGAAGTTAAAGTTGCTAATAACACATACATAAAATTATACAATGCTAAGTGTGTGTTTATTAAATTTGTTAATGTGTTTGTGTTATTGTGTTGAGTTTGTTTTCTTCATATAAAATTAGTTCAATTGTGAAGCATACCTTTAGCGTCTTTTTTAAGTGAAAAAATAAAATTTCCTAGAATTTGCAGTCGAATTTCGAGTGCTGGAATCTGCTAGTATACTTTATTGAAGCATATTTTGCATTGTTTAATTGAAGTAAATCGTTTCCTATTTAATTAGATCACAATACGTTGGTAAGAAATTGGGATTTAATAAGTTTTACCAAAAAATGCAAATCCTTTCGAATTGTAGACATTTTAAAACTTTGAATACTTTAATACTAGCAGAGCGCAGCCCGCGAAATTCGAGTGCAAATTCTTGGAAATTTTATTTTTTCATTCAATTTATTTCTTTCAATATTTTTTTAATCTATTTAATTCATTAAATTTATTTCATTATAAAAATTTTTTGAACACACAGAAATAAGAGCTAAAGGTATGCGAGTTTTAGGCAATTCACAATTCAACACAGGGCGTGTGATATGCAACTATTATAATGAAATTAGATTGCGTTATTGTCGTTATTGGTTTATGTCCAAAATTATTTTTCAATTCAACTTTTCATATACAATTTTTGCAACCACATTAACAAATTTAATATCATTTTATATATGTGTTAGTAGCAACTTTAAATGAGCATTACTCCAAAAAAATGATCCAGACGGAACAAGAAATCGCCTTGCCTATTAATATTAATTATAGATTATTTTAATTATTAAAAAGTAAGAAAAACAGTTATTCGTCGATTAAACTTCTGCCTTGTTCTAAGTTTTTGTTTAACAGATAACACTTTAACTCTCTTATGAAGAAACAGTAGCAAAATAGCATTAAGACAAGGGGATTCCCCAACTGAGTTTTATGTACATACTAGCTGACCCGGCAACCTTCGCTTTGTCCAAAAGAGATTTTTTGATTGAAATTATTTCTAAATTTTTTTTTATCGCAAATTATCGACCGTTAACAGATGACGCAAAAATATAATTTGATTTTTCGAATTCAGTTATAATTATACGGATAGCTGACCCGACGGTCTTCGTCCCGTCCAACATTTGGCGAAAATAGAATAAGATCAAGTATTAATCAAAAAAGAATAGAACAATGATTGTAATCAACTTAATGATGCACGAAATACAACATTTTTTGTTTTCTGGTCCAGAGCGTAAACGGATAGTGTGGATGGTTTCTCAACTCGGGAACACGCAACATATAGCTAGCCGTGTGAAAAGTATGACATTTTCAGATTTATGCCGCACACTTCCAGGGACTGCCCTTGTGACTTGTTTATTGTCATCGCAAATGCAAGTTTCACTGGGAACTGAACACCTTTGAACTGGAACGTCAAATCGGTTGAAGTCAAGGGAATTCGCGGAATTAAACATCTCCCTTGAACCGCCATTTCAAAATCCGTGCCACTATCACATTACTCATTAATTTCGTCACAATCAGTCGGGTTCCATTGCATAGTTTCGGGTCATAAGGATGATAGAATTAGGAGATTCACCGTAAAGCAGCGTGCATAATGGCTCTGATGGTGGAAGCAATTTGGTAATTTCACCTTTCCTCCCATGCAACACTATCTAGGCGGTTCTTTCTCAAATTTAACTGCATTGCAATGCTCACAAACGACAGACATCTGGCCGAATTGAACCGATGTGTGCGAACTGTACTGAATGTTGAGCTCATATCGAAAGGGTGCATGCTCAATGTTCACCTGAATAATTTGTTGTAGCCTACATTGT
Organism: Cordilura impudica; assembly: GCA_963682025.1. Taxonomy (NCBI): domain Eukaryota; kingdom Metazoa; phylum Arthropoda; class Insecta; order Diptera; family Scathophagidae; genus Cordilura; species Cordilura impudica. The sequence goes on from OY821519.1 coordinate 113,059,908, forward strand.
CGTTCAAAAATCGAACATTGTGATATGGCTTCATCACTTTGCCGAGCACGAACTTCTCTTCTTCTCAACCATTGTTGCTCATTGTGTGCTTCGTTGATCTCTTCTTTTGATAAATTCACTCCTTCATCTTATACTACCGCAGTAGCAATTAACTTGAATGAAAATTGCGGATATTTCATTTTTTGTTACGCTGCTGAAATTGCCATTGCTCTTAAACATTTTCCTTCAAAACGATCCAATATATTAAAGTTCAATAATTACTTTTATTGAAGTAACCGATTCCGCCCATTTTTACACTCACACTAATAACCTATGAACCCACACAAATTATCTTCATTTTCCTTTTATATTATTCAAGATACTTTTATTATTTTGAAAATTTATTTTATACGGTAGGTGACACGCCCACTTGTCCACTCCCGTCCATTTTCGCCAGGGCTAATCACAGAAATAATAGATGAACTCACACAAACTTGCAAATCTCTCCCTATCATTATACTCGGTACATGTACATAATATCTAATCAGTACTTTGTAGGGGATGTACCACGCCCACTTATCTGATCCAGCATATTTTCGTTAGGTGTACTTACACTAATAACAAATGACGTCACATAAGGTATCAAAGCTCTCCCTGTCATGATATTGAGTCCGATATTGAGTGTAGGTGCCACGCCCACTGCTCCGATAATACTAATTCTGACAACGGCTACTCACAGCAACTCGCAGCAATAATAGATGACCTCATACAAAGTTGCAAAGCTCTCTTTAAAACAGTACTCAAGATATATGATGTTAAAAATTAATTTTGTATGGGAGGTACCACGCCCACTTATCCGATACCGACCATTTTTGGTATGACTATCCATATTAATAATTGATGGCCTCACACAAATTTACAAAGCTCACCCTCTCATAGTACATGATAGTATATGATGTTAAAATGGAAAAACAGCGTACAGCGCCATCTGCTGATTCTTTTTGTACCTTTCTTTTTTCCTAAACCTTCGCGTGGCAGTTACAAACAAACTCGCAGAAGAAAGTATCCCTTTTGGTCCTGTAGTTTTCAAGTTTTAAGCGGACGAACAATCCACGATTAATTTTTATAGATGAATTTAAGTGTTGCTAACAATTTCTAAAGTGGTGGAAACTAACGATTTTCAATTTTGATATTTAGCATGAATTATGCTTTTTTACAGAGTCTTGGATTAACAATACCGGAGATTTTTTTTGTCATTTTCACTCCGCCCTAATATGCATATAATGTTAGATATTATATGTTAGATATTAAACATAAAAAGAACATTTATGAAAATTGTTACAACGGGCGCTACATTTGAGAAATTATCTTTTCAATTGGAATTTTTTAATTTTAATTTACTTATTTTTTTTTTTTTTTGATACTCTAATTAAATTACATACAAATGAAAGGCTTAAAGAAATACAATATACTGAGATATATATTTAAGTGCCTTAATCAAATTATTATCCAAACTTATTTACTGCTTTGTGTAGTAACAATGTACGTAAACTGCCGGCCACATAAGTAAGGAATTCAATTTTCCAATTTCTAAACCAATATATTTACAAGCCCCAGGCTTAGGCTGATACCAAATTTGTATCTTTATAGGTTGTAACCTTATTAAGGCAAAGGATAAAAAAGGTTTTTTTTGTTATAGGTATTTTTAATATTTAATTTTGTTATTGGAATAAAAAACTGTTTTTTAAGGGTTACTTGAATAAGGAAATGTAATATAAATCTATAAGTATTTAGTTAAATGTTTTTGTTGGTTTAATAAACGATTAATTAAAATAAAATTATATCTTTAGCATTGAAAACTACCACCGGTGTTAGAAATAAGTTTGAATATACGATTAGGTATAGAGCGGTAAAGTGACTAGAGGCATTTTATCGAAAACAAAATTGATGGCCTCATACTACGACATGGCAACCAACAGCATAATTCCTCTTTCTCTATTGTGTTTTCTTTGCAAAAATATATCTATCTTAAACCACTTAGGGCCATTATTATAACTTGCCTTTAAAGTAAATGTTAGTATAAGGTAACTTTAGCTAAAGTGAGCAATAAAGTGGCCTTTAACTGTTTTTCGTTACTACAACTTCCCAGTAAAATAATATTAATCTTTTTGACTATTGACCAAACGAATTGGTTTATAAAAATACGTAGCGGCAACGTACTTTTATTTATTTGTTTACAAACAACCCAGCCAAAAAAGATTTGTGAAATTTGTTTTTTTTTTCTTTTTGTGTCGTGTGGGAAATACACCAAAATGTATTAAAAAAATTTAAAATGATGGTGCCAAACAAGGAAATTTTACAACAAACAGCAAATAATGTGAATTTCTTCTTCTTCTTCATAGACCAGAAAATGTGGCAATATTAAATACATAAACTTCACGTGGAAAATTAAATTAAATACTATCTTCCCTTTAGCTTAAAGTCACTTTTAGCTTAAAGTATACTTTAATAATGAAAAACTAATAACCTGTCCGATAACATCCTAACTTAAGCTATTGGCTATTGGCAATTATGGCCCTTAGTCGACTATGTAATTTTCTCTTTGGCAATTTAAAGACGCTGCGACTTATTGTTTTATTAAGAGGTGTTTATATCCTATAGCACTATGTGGTTTAAACATAAACTCCGTAGGTCTAGTTTTAGGTGTAGTTCCCATATAAAGCTGAAAAAAAATATTGCATAGATTTTTTAAAATTTGGTTTATATATTTTTTTGAGTAAAATAAGTGAGGGCGATCCCGGAACAACACGGCCTGACAAAGGAAACACAGCAAATGTTATACAAATTTTCTTCATTACTCAACATAAATCTCCTTTTAGCTTGATACACTTTTCTCAGTGATATTCAATAGCTTGGATGCCCTGTTTATAGTAAGAACTGTCTAGCTCCTTAAAATATCCTTTAATCACAGCCTCCGCTTCGTCATTATTGGTATATCTTCCACCAACGACCCATTTTTCAATTTTGGAAATAGAAAATAATCCGGGGGAAAAAGGTGTGTGCTGAAGCTATTGGAACTTAATTCCATGGATTTTGATCAATGCAATAGTGGATGTGTGAACTGATGCATTGTCTTGATGAAACATCACTTTCTTTTTATACCCTATACCACTATGTGGTTTGGGTATAATGACTTTGCGCTGCTGTTTGTAACTATCAAAAATATTTGACCTAGACCCATCTTTTATTATACCGATCGACTCAGAATCCCTTTCTCAGAATCACTTTCTTTCTCAGAATCACTTTCTGAGTCGATTTAGCAAGTCCGTCCGTCCGTCCATGTGTGTCCATGTGAAGCTTGTAATCAAACTACAGGTTGCAAATATATATTGATGAAATTTGGCATATAAGCTTTGATCAGCCATAGGATAAACGCTATTGAAATTGGTGAAATTCGGTCCATGTTCAGACCTAGCCCCCATACAAATGACCCCTATGAAACCGACATGAAGTGCCATAAGATCCAAATTATAATATAGATCTCAGTCAAATTTGGTTTGTATGTGTTTATTATATCCATTAATCAGTAGTCCAAAAATAATTCCTATTGGACAATTCTTAGTCATAGGCCCCATATATAGCTGCTTCCCGATCTTCACTTAAATCTATCAAAAAAACAAAAAAAAATTGCACAGATTTTTCTCAAATTTGGTTTGTGTGTACTTTTTCAAAATATAAGTGACTTTGCCAAATATGGTCAAGATCGATCCATTTTTCGACCTAGCCCCCCATATAAATATAGCACCCGATATGAACTTTTTCATATTTGGTTTATGTTTATTTTCTATATCGAATTAGTTGGGCCGAAAGATAGGGTCTCTAAGCCATGGTATAGGGTATGATATGGTCGGACTATAATTTTCTTACTTGTTTTTCAAATTCAGGCCGAATTACGATGTAATCAGTTAGCATAATATTCGCCGTTGATTGTTTTTGCTTTTTGACGATAACGCATATCACATAATCCACGCACATCCCAAAAAAGAGATGCCATAATCTTATCTTATCAGTCCACTGTTTTGACTGTTCCTTTATCTCAGATGTGAAGTGGTGGACCCATGTCTGAGCCATGGCTACGAATCGACGCAAAAACTCGACTTTATTGTGGTGAAACATCGCCAATCACTCCATTGAAACATCATCATGACGCTGTTTTTATTATATTGTGAACAAACGCTCAACGCTCAACGGACAACTTTTTTGTCTCAAAATTTTCGATGTATAGTACTTTTTGAAATGCCTATCATTTCAGCTAGCTTCAGCTGACGATCATCAAATAGCATTTAGTGGATTTTGTTAATTGTTTCTGGCGTGGCCACCATAAATGGCAGCTCGTAAGTCCTCATTTAAACTCTGCCACCAAATAGAATAGAATATAGCTCGGTTTTAATATTGGTTGGGCTGAGACCTTTTCAAATGAATGTATGAATGTATTGAATTTTTCCCTTGGAACTTAAAATATATGTTTTGTACATCAGGACGGGGTGTTCTGCGACTGCCCTCTTAAATATGGTAACGATTAGTACACATTTTGACCTGGTCCAAAAAACAAAAACTAGAGTCCGTTATATACTTTTTCTTACCTGCACGGCGCAAATTTATACCAATGCCACTCAACCTTGATTTACTCTTATTTTCTGTATCCGACCATACCATACCCTATCTCTTCGGTCCAACTAACTGGATATAAAAAATAAGCAAAAACCAAATTTAAGGGGCATTGTTATTAATTTTTTGACTGCAGATATGAAAAAGTTCATATCGGGTGCTATATTTATATGTGGACTAGGTCAAAAAATGGACCGATCCTGACCATATTTGGTAAAGTCACTTATATTTTGAAAAAGTACACACAAACCAAATTTGAGAAAAATCTGTGCAATATTTTTGGTTTTTTTGATAGATTTAAGTGAAGATCGGGAAGCAGCTATATATGAAGCCTATTATTAAGAATAGTCCAATAGGAATTATTTTTGGACTACTGATTAACGGATACAATAAACACATACAAACCCAATTTTACTAAGATCTATATTATAATTTGGATCTTAGGGCAATTTATGTCAATTTCATAGGGATCATTTGTATGGGGACTAGGTCTGAACAGGGACCGATTTTCACCAATTTCATCCAAGCTTTACATGGACACACAGACGGATGGACGGACGGACGGACATCGCTAAATCGACTTAGAAAGTGATTCTGAGCCGATCGGTATTATAAAAGATGCGTCTAGGTCAAATATTTTTGGTAGTTACAAACAGCAGCACAAAGTCATTATACCCAAACCACATAGTGGTATAGGGTATAAAAAAAACAAGTAAGAATCTATATATGTATATAAAATGGAATGTGTGTTTGTTTATTTGTTTGTTTGTTTGTACCTTATAGGAGACCAAACCTCTGGACCCATCTTCCTGAAATTTTCACAGCATTTTTAATAGGGTAATAGGGTACTTTTTTCGACCTCGCCCACCTTTACGCCCACTTTTTTAAAATTATGTAATTGCTCCCATATAGTTTTTAACAGATTTGCTTCAAATTGTGGTAGAAATAAACATTTTTATGCCACGCCCCTTTTCACGCCAAATTTTGTTTGAAAGTTTTAAACTTTTTATTCTCTGTACAAATTTGTTCCTTCCAATGGATTTTTTTTTATTTGGTAGTATATTGCTCTTAATACTGTTACCGTCGCGATATAACTATGAACCACGCCCACTTCACGGCCCCCTTTTTTTTTAATGCAGATACTTACTTATACCACTAACAATGTTTGCTATACAAAATACTTTTTTTGTAATATGTATTTACCTAAGGTTTTATACACTTTTTATCTACAGGTAAGGTAGCCATACATTTTTTTATTACCAAATCCCCTTTTTTTGCCCCATTTTACCTTAAATTATAATTAGTCTGCTTTCAATCTATCTATATATATAAAAATGAATGTGTGTTTGTTTGTGCTTTATAGGAGGCCAAACCCCTGAACCGATCTTCCTGAAATTTTCACAGCGTGTTACTGTGACTCTGGAAGGAATAATAGCCTATACAAATTTTTGATTGGACAAAGGGGAGGTGCCACGCACATATAACCCAAAACTTTAAATCGTCATATCTCGGTAATTTTTTGACCTACAGCGGTCATATTTGGTATATATGGTATTGGCATGAATAGAAATACATACCAGGAGAAAAGTGGGCGGGACCACACCCCTTTTTAGAAAAATGAAAAATCGTAATATCTTCTAAATTACTTGAAGGATCGTCATGAAATTTTCAGAAAAGGATATTTTTGCGAAATACTAAGTCCTTAACTATACAAATTTGCTAGTGGGCAAAGGGGCGTGTACCCGCCCATATAACCCAAAATTTAAAATCGTCATATCTCGGCCTTTTTTAACCTACGGCGATGATATTTTGTATATATCGTATTGAAATTAATAGAAATAGTACTACAAGAAAACTGGGCGGGACCACGACCTTTTTAGAAAAATTAAAATCCATAATAACTTCTATTAAGCCCTTGGCTATATAAAGTTGTTAGTGGACAAAGGGGCGAAGTCCCGCCCATATAACTCAATATTTGGCATGGATTGATTTGCTTAATAAGGTGTTTTCTTAAATAGGTATACATTCCATACGAAAGTCGGCGGGCCAAGTCCCTTTGTTTCCGATTTGTAGGAAGCCACCCCTGTACACCATTCTTCCTTAAACTTTCTCAATGTGAAACTTTCACTCACTACACCCAATTGTTATAGCCTATACCACAATGTGGTTTGGGTATAATGACTTTGTGCTGCTGTTTGTAACAACCAAAAATATTTGACCTAGACCCATCTTTAATTAAACCGATCGAATCAGAATCACTTTCTGAGTTGATTTAACAATGTCCGTCCGTCCGTCCGTCTGTGTGTCCATGTAAACCTTTTAATCAAACTGCAGGTCGCAAATATGAATATATTTTGATGAAATTTGGTGTATAAGCTTTTATCGGCCATGGGATGAACGGTATTGAAATTGGTGAGAATCGGTCCATGTTCAGACCTAGCCCCCATACAAATTACCCCTATGAAATCGAAATAAATTGCCATAAGATCCAAATTGTCATATAGATCTTACTCACATTGGGTTTGTATGCGTTCATTACATCCATTAATGAGTAGTCCAAAAATGATCCCTTTGGCTCCATATAGAGCTGCTTCCCGATCTTCACTTAAATCTATTAAAAACAAAAATATTGCACTGATTCTTCTCAAATTTTGTTTGTATATATTTTTACAAAATAAAAGAGACTTTACCAAACATGATCAGGATCGGTCCATTTTTGGACCTAGTCCCCATATAGATATATCATCCGATATGAACTTTTTCATATCTGCAGCCAAAAAAAATTAATAAAACTCCCACTCAAATTTGGTTTTTGCTTATTTTCTATGTCCAGTTAGTTGGGCCTAAGAGATAGAGTTTCTAAACGCATGGTATAGGGTATCGTATAGTCGGTCTAGACCGACCATAATTTTCTTACTTGTTTATATTCGATTATTGATGTGCCAGGCTTTCCACCACATGTGCTACAACTCAAAATTGGAGTGCCCATTATTCCAATGATCCCAACTGTTTTACCATTCGGCTTCAAACGATTACAGTTTCCTGTTCGATTAGCGTTTGCGATGACTGTTAGCAAAGCTCAAGGTCAATCTCTTCAAGTTTGCGGCTTAAATTTAGCAAATCCATGTTTCTCGTATGGACAGCTTTATGTTGCATGCTCGCTTGTAGGGAAACCCACCGACTTATATGTTTATGCTCCAGATGGACAAACTAAAAATATTGTTTTATTTTATAACGATGAGGGGTAGCGAAGTATACCGGGTTCAGCTAGTATAATATAATATAGAAAATAAACATAAACCAAATTTGAGTGGCATTGTTATAATTTTTTTTTGCTTTCGGATACGAAAAAGTTCATAGCGGATGCTGTATTTCTATGGAGACCAGGTCAAAAAATGGACTAATCCTGACCATATTTGGTAAGGTCACTTTGAGAAAAAATATTGCAATATTTTCTTTTTGATAGGTTTAAGTGAAGATCGGGAGGCAGCAGCTTGTCCTATAGGGTTTATTATTGGACTATTGAGCAATGGGTAACACACACAAGCCCAATTTGACCGCGATCTATATGATAATTTGGATATTATGGTAATTTAAGTCGGTCTCATAGGAGTCATTTGTATGGGGACTGGATCTACACTTGCACCCATTTTCACTAATTTCAATAGCGTTTATGCTATGGCTGATAAAAGCTTAAATACCAAATTTCATCAAAATATATTCATATTTGTGACCTGTAGTTTGATTAAGAGGTTTACATGGACCCACAGACAGACAGACGAATGGACGGACATCGCTAAATCGACTCAGAAAGTGATTCTGAGGCAATGGGTATGATAAAAGATTGTTCTAGGTCCAACTAATTGGATATAGAAATAAGCTTAAACGAAATTTGAGTGCCATTTTAATTTCTTTGCCTGCAAATATGAAAAAGTTCATATCGGATGCTATATTTACACGGGGACTAGGTCAAAAAGTGGACCGATCCTGAGCATATTTGGTCAAGTCACTTATTTTTTTGCAAAAACATATACAAACGAAATTTGAGAAAATTCTGTGCAATATTTTTGTTTTTGGTAGGATTAAGTGAAGATTTGGGGACTATGACTAAGAATTGTCCTATAAGGTTTATTTGTGGACTACTGTTTAATAGCATTCGTCCTATGGATAATGTAAGTTTATGTACCAAATATTATCAAATTATATTCGTATTTGTGACCTGTAGTTTGATTACAAAATTTACATGGACACACAGATGGACAGATGGACGGAGAGATTTTTAATTTTAATTTAATTTAATTTATTTCATTATTTTTCCATTACAACAAGATATACAATCCTATAATTAAAGTAATGGATTTTTACAAAGTAATGATGAATAAGTACATTTAAAAATACACAGTATATAAATAGTACACAGTATAACAGAAAAAAATTAATTTAATAAATAAAACCCAAAAAGATAAAAAATTAATAAAAAAAATGGTTAATACATATGAAGCATAATGGGTTAATTTAATAAAAATATATAAATAAATAAATAAATATAAATATAAAAGAAATATTTTTTTTTTTTTTTTAAAGAAACAAAATATATGTATATATAAATGAGAGCTGAAATCAATTACATTTAATTAATTATGAGTGAAATTGAAATAGTTCTTTCTAAATTGCTGAGGGTTGCTTATAAATTAATTGTTCCAAAGACGAACTGAATTAATATAAAACTGCCACTCAGATATTAAGCTTCGATATCTTAAGTGTATGATATCGTTCGATCTTGGTGAACGTGTAAAAAGTAATCTTTCGGACAAGTAAGGCGGTGCACGTGTATATATAATTTTGTGTAGCATTAATAGCGTTCTTATTTTCATTAAATCAGTAAGAGTCACCCCATATAGTTTTTTGGAATATTGAGATATATGATCATATTTTCTTAAATTAAAAACATATCTTAATATTGCATTATACGTTGATATTAGTTTTTTTCGACTTGTAAAATCGCAACTTGCATATATTTCACATCCATATAGTAGAGTTGGTATTAAGTAGGTTTTTGCTAATAAAATTCTAATCTTAAGTGGTGTAACATACTGGGTGTTCCACAGTGTCCGTAGTATTGCATAAGTCTTCCCTGTAGCAGCATTTATATGGTCGCACCATGTGAGAGTGGAATTAAAAGTGATAAAAGTGATTCTTGGCTGTTGATACAATTTCTATTTTTTGATCATTAAGCATTACAATCGGCTCAAAAGGTAACTTCAAAGTTTTCTTAGCTATTATTAAACACTTAGACTTTATAGGATTAAGACACAAACCGTTTATATTTGCCCAGTCATGAATGTGTTTCAGATCTCTGTTTAGTTTTTCCAAACAATCGTTTATGTTGCTTAAATCACTACTTATATAGAGTTGTACATCGTCAGCATACATGTGGACATTACAGTATTGTGAATGTCGCACTAAATCGTTGATGTAAATTGAAAATAGTAGTGGTGCCAGTATTGATCCTTGTGGAACTCCTTTCAGAACAGGCAATGGAATTGAAATTTTATTGTTTGCAAATACAGATTGGGGACGGGATGATAAATATGATGACATTAAACGTGTTGATAGAGGAGAAAAATTGAACAATTTAAGCAACTTCAGGCAGAGAACTTCATGATCCACAGTATCAAATGCTTTGGAGTGGTCAAGAAGAAGAAGGAACGAGATATTTCCATCGTCAATTTTGCTACGTATTTCTTCAGATACATCAATAAGCGCTGTTATGCAGCTGTGTTGTGGTCGAAATCCTGATTGCCTATTTGTCAACAAATCATTATTATTGACGTAATTACTTATTTGACCATGGAGTAAATGTTCAAAAACTTTTGACAAATGCGGTAGTATTGCAATTGGTCGGTATTTGTTGTTTGGTTTTGGGGTGGGTTTAATTTTCGCATATTTCCAATTTTGGGGATAAACGCTATTAGTGATAATATTATTGAAGATGTACGTGATACAGAGTAACATTAGCGGAATAATAGCTTTCAGAAATTTTGGATGAATGTTGTCAACCCCAACTGCATTTGATTTAATCGCGAGACAACTACATAGACATCCGATTGATTTACACAGTTAAAGTTAAAACAATTACCAGAAATAGTTGGACAGTGGTCATAAAAGCTTTTATTCGGACGAACATTGGGAAGATTTGTAAAGGACTCGTTTACTTTCTCTACATCTATGTCACTGGTAGCCACACAGATAGACAGACAAAGGGACAGACTGACGGACGGACGGACGGACAGACATCGCTAAATCGACTCAGATAGTGATTCCGGGTTGAACGGTATAATAAAAGATGGGTCTAGGTCAACTATTTTTGGTAATTACAAATATCAGCACAAAGTCATTATACCCTAAACACATAGTGGTATCTATAATATTAATAGATAAGGCGATTTATTGTTATCGATAATTTGTTAAACAGTTTTCTCTCGATTTTGACCAAACGTAGCTTATTCGAAAGGTATTTCTTTTCAGCTTTCCGTCACATTTACAGATTTGCATCGTCTTGATAATTTTTTTTGAGTAAAATGCATTTAAAGTTGCTATTAACACATACAAAAAATTATGCAATACTATGTGTGTGTTTATTAAATTTGTTAATGTGTTTGTGTGTTTGTTTTCTTTATTCACAATAATAATTGTCTTGAATTGAAAAATTGTTTTGGAAATAAACCAATAACCACAATAATCGATATTAAATATAAAAAGTGTTGAATTGTGAGTTGGCTAAAAATTAATTAGCATACCTTTTGGGTCTTTATTAAATGAAAAAATAAAATTTTCTAGAATTTGCGCTCGAATTTCGAGGGCTGGAATCTGCTAGTAGGAAATAAAATTTCTAAGGTAAAACAAAAAGTGTACAATTTTTATATTCGTATGCATTTTGATATAAAAGATATTAAATTCCCCTTTTATGTTCAAATTAGCCTAAAGCAACTTAAGGTTTTGTTTTTTATCGTACTTATGTATTTCACATTTAAAGCCGGCAGCGAAGCAATGACACCAACCGCATTGCCAACTGCCTTTAACTTTAAATAGGTAATTCTTATATTTAACCCCGGCCTGTTCATTTCATGGAACAATTGTTCATGCTCAACTCACATGTATTCTTACGCTCTTGCTTTTAGTCGCCACTGAAAGAGCGACGAATGAACACGTGTGGCGGATGTATGCTGATTTTTTATACCCTATACCACTATGTGGTTGGGTATAACGACTTTGTGCTGCTGTTTGTAACTACCAAAAATATTTGACCTAGACCCATCTTATATTATACCGATCGAATCAGAATCACTATCTGATTCGATTTAACGATGTCCGTCCGTGTGTCCGTCCGTCCGTCCGTCCGTCCGTCCGTCCGTCTGTGTGTCCATGTAAACCTTGTAATCAAACTGCAGGTCGCAAATATGAGTATATTTTGATCAAATTTGGTATATAAGCTTTTATCGGCCATAGGATGAACGCTATTGAAATTCGTGAAAACTGGTCCATGTTCAGACCTAGCCCCCATAAAAATGACCCCTATGAAATCGACATAAATTGCCATAAGATCCAAATTATAATACATCCATTAATGAGTAGTCCAAAAATTATCCCTATGGGACAACCATTACTCATAGGCCCCAAATAGAGCTGCTTCCCGATCTGCACTTAATCTATCAAAAAACAAAAATATTGCACTGATTCTTTTCAAATTTTGTTTGTATATATTTTGCAAAATACAAGAGACCTTACCAAACATGATCTGGATCGGTCCAACTTTAGGCCTATTGCCCATATAGATATGAACTTTTTCATATCTGCAGCCAAAAAAATTAATAAAAATCCCACTCAAATTTGGTTTATCTTATTTTCTATGTTCAGTTAGTTTGGCCTAAGAGATAGGGTCTCTAAACGCATGGTATAGGGTATCGTATAGTCGGTCTAGACCGACTATAATTTTCTTACTTGTTTTCAATGCAGTGAAAAAAATAATAGCAATGCACGAAAAAAATTTTATGATTATAAATGCGTTCGGTAATCCACAATGTCTTATTTGTAATAAAACATTTAAGGAAAATAATTTAACAGTTTCTAAACGACATTTTCATTATTTTCATAACGATATCAATAAATTAAATGAAAAAGAAAAGCTGTTTGTTTTAAAAAACAAAAAATTTTTCAGATTTAAAATGTATTTGTTCTAAAGCATTAAGTTCTGAAAATTTAAAAAATGTTTTTTTAATACGCAATTGTCAAGAAAACATAAATATTGAAAAATTTTTAATATATGATCTTAAAAATCTTTAATAGAATTATTAAAAAACTCAATTATTTAATATAAGATTTGAAAAATTTTTAAACATTCGAGTCCGATCGTTCATTAATTCATTCCGATCGAATGTATTTCTTTCCTTGCAAAAATTAAATTTTTTTTAACATAAGATCTTTTTTTAATATGTAAATACAATGAAATATGTCTTTATTTTTTTCCATTCCATTTAATAATTGAATTTTTATTTAATATTTATTTCTTTAGAACAATTTTACAGAAAATATTAACAGTTTCATGTTTTCAATAAAAAATAAATTCATACAGATACTAACACTGCTACTTATTTATATATTGAACATTTCTTATATGCAATTCTCATTTGCTCACCAACACAACTACATTTTTATTTTTGAACACCACTGATTTAACCACACAGTAATGTAAATCTCGGTATTGGCTCATGTTAACACAAATATACTTATATAACTCCTAACTTCTCTCTCTCTCTCTGTCTCTAGCGATGTTCACTGTGAGTGCCAATTAAATTAATTAAATCCTCTTGCCAACAAAAAAAAAAAAAAAAAAAAAACAACAAAAAATACTACAATAATAAAGTTAAAAAAAAGTACAAATAATTATATGGCAGAAACCACAGATTATAGGAAGAGGAATACGTTAAAAAACCTACTCGTGTATATTTAATATAAAAATGTACAACTCAGTTCAATAAAGTTGTTAAACACCTTTCACCTTAAATATTTTCCTCTTAAATTGTGGAATACTAATTCAGCAACAACTATTACATTCGAAATTTCAATTAACATTTTCTCATGGAAAAATTGAAGTCAACAACAAATTAAGGTATGTACATATTTATGTAGTCAGAACTATTAAAGATTTAAGTTTTATGTTTTTTTTTATATAATTTGTAAAATTATTTTTAAATAAAAATTTTCCGTAAATGTCGAAAGAAAAAGCATTAAAGTTGCCGGTCAATCCTTTTTATGCGTTTAATAAATAACAAGAAAAATATTCATTCCAAATAAGTACAACGGGAAAGAAATGTATAACAATAGTGTATCAAAAAACTCAAAGGCTTCTGCAATGTGAGCTGGTATTATGGTTCTTAAAGTTGGCTTATTTTTTATTTTTCATTATTATGTCCATAAAAAAGTTATGTTTTTGCATTGTCCAATTAAAGGAAAAAACATTCTAGTTATTTATTACAGTGTATAAAATATGTGGGGTTAACAGATAAATTGCATAATTTTGGGTTAGTACTTTTGAAGGTTGTTTTACATCTGGCACGGTGGCTAGCTTTCGTCAACTCATAACTATTTTATCTGTACATTTATTAACTTAATTGGAAAAATTTTTGCAATGTAGCCCAAAAATTTTTAAAACTTTTGGGATTGTATCTTCATTTTCCATGGGAATTATTTGGGATGGAAATGGTATTTAAACTTTTATACTATTTTAAGTTTTTTAACTCTTGCATTTAATGACCGAATTGATATCATAAAAGAGGACTGTCTAGACAGTTAAACGAACTCTATATAATCTATCAAGAAATAATTGCTTAGTTACATACTTTTTTGACTTGAGAGGACTTAAAAACTTTCTAAACGTCCACATATCAAAACGAATTTCATAGATTTGATTTTTTGTTAATTTATTCGGCCTTTCTGTCGTCTCCTTCTTTGGACACGCTTCTCTCATTTCAGTTCACTGCTTTGCCTCAGCTGTGAAGTCGTGGGATCATGTCTTATCCATGTTTACGAATAGATGCAAAAACTCGGCTTAATTGCGGTGAAGGATCGCCAGATACTTTACTGCAACATCTTCCCGGACAGCTTTCACTTCTCCATATTTTCAGGCAATATGCGATGTAAAACACTGTTTCAAATGCCTTCTATTTCAGCTAGCTGGCGCAGCTTCAGCCGACGATCATCCTATACTGTTTTGTGTATTTTCTTAACCTTTTCCGGCGCATAGTGCCGGAAAAACTCGAATTTTTAAGCTATTGAATTGAAATTTGGTTTGTATACATTTTTTATGCACCCAAGATGACCTACCAAGTTTCATACGATTTGGGGCACTATTTAATATACCTGCCATATAGCCAATCTGGCTGATTTGCCCCAACTTTTTTGTTTATAAAGCTATTGAAGTGAAATTTTATTTGTGTAAATTTTCTATGTTCCTAAGATGACCTACCAAGTTTCATATGATTTGGGGCACTATTTTATACAGCTGCCATATAGCCGATCTGGCCAATTTACCCCAACTTTTTTGTTTATAAAGCTATGAAATTTGATTTGTGTAAATTTTTTATGTTCCTAAGATGACCTACCAGGTTTCATTAGATTTGGGAACCTATTTCATATAGCTGCAATATACCGATCTGGCCAACATGCAACTAGGTTTTTCATTTTCCATTGAAATTATTATTTTTAAATTTTTTATTATATTTGACGGAAAAAAAATAATAATAATACAAATTTAAATTTCAGTATTTATCTCCTATTATTGTCTGGTGATTAGTCCTTCATTCTGAAAGTAAAGATACAGTTTACAAAATCTTAAATAAGTATGGTTATGTTACTTACTATAGAAGATACTAAATTTTCTTCTAGTTCAAAATATTCATCTTCTGAAGCAATAACCTCTAGTCCATGCTGTTCTTCATACTCTTCGCCAGACGAATTCTGTGTGGAATCTGGATCATATTTTCGCATTGAATTTTTAAATGTGGTGCTTGTAAGAGGGATATAACTTCTGCTGGTATGATTTTTTTTTTTTTTTTGATTGTATTTGATCGTTCTTTTAAATAGGTACTGGACAGCAATGGATCAGAACTATCGATGGATCTATTAAAAACGTCTGTAATATTGTCTAATTGACTGCATTTTCTTGCGTGGCCTCTTCTATCGCTCTTGTACAATTTATTTCGGGATTCAGATGCATGCTCTCCAAGGCAGCCTACAGGAACTAAGCAAGTATCTATTATTTGGTGTCCATGTACTAAGACTTTGTGAACAGTGGGAGACATGGGGTATTAAGGATACTTTTTCTGATATGCCACAAAAACTTTAGCACAGAATGCTTTAAACTTTTCCGAGTTTATATCGTACTCGCAGTTAATTGTTGTTAAAATGGATGAAAACTGTGTAGAATATCATAATCAAAATCAAGAATTGATGACAGTAAAGCTGCATTGGAAAATGCTCTTCTCGCTGTGTTGCCATCATTGGAGTTTCCATTTGAAAGAGGCTTGTCCACTTTTAGGCCCATTTCTTTCATCATTTTTAATTGTAACAGTCTTTTTCGTGCTTTTAGTTTAAGCTTATCGCAATCCTTGACATGCCACTTCTTAAGTTTAATTCTATATGAGATTTTTAAAACAAACTCGAAAAAGCGGATCCAAGCGTGTAAAGGACTGATTCCATATTGAAGAGCGTGCGCCTTAGCCATGAAAATCTTCGAGTTTATATCTTTAATGTCGAACAATTGTTTTGGCTTCGCTCCACAGATAGGGCAAGACTGACATGAGTTGGATCCTGACAATATGTATAAGACTTTCCCATCTATTACTGTCATGTGTCCAGTATATTCGACATATATATTTTTCTTTAAATTTATACAAATATATTTGCATGTTGCAAATCTGTGCATCCAAGTTTTCCTTTTCAGCTAATATGAGGGCGGTAGTTTCCTTAATGAATTCAATCTTCAATGGCCGGCAAAATCTAACAGATTGCGGAGCCCTATTGAGCCAAATAATTTGTTGCGTCTCATTTATCTATTTCAATGGTACAATTGTAGTAACGAACAGTGAACTGTCAATTGAAGGACTATCGTGGACCTGGAAACGCTGTTTGTACAAACTCTGGCCGGACGAACCATCATATCCATAGCTGAAGAATAACTTGCAATGTACCACGTTGGGAAGTGTTTCTAGGACCTCGTGTTGCATTTCGAGAATGCGGGAGGACGTATGATCCAAAAGATTTTGTAATGATACATGTGCCTTATTTTCAAAATATTCAATTCCTTTTGGCCTGAGTTTTAATTTAGAATTAAGTACGGCCGGATATGCCGGGTATATATCACATCCGTGAATTTTTGCATTTCGTTGTATATTTATATACTGACTTTTTGTGAATCCATTTTCCAATAAAAATGCAAGCGCACTGTCAGCTGACATTTGTTTGGGCTCATCCGCAAAAAGGTTTTTTTTATTTCAATAATACTCTCACAACTCCCAGCTGCTTTCAAAACAACAGCTAAATTTTTTTCATTTGATTTTTTAGCTGAAACTGTGGCAGCATGTATGAGTAAGGGAGATAAGATGTTATTCTCCTCTGAAAGTTTCGTGGCTAATTTTCTTTTCAGGCGAGGACCAGCGCTTTCGTAATCACATTTTGGGCGACCCCCTTTATTTACTAACGCATAATGACCAGTGATTTCTATGAATATGCTTTTGTCAAGCCATTTTGAGAGCTTTTCTTTAAATCTTTCCAGAGTTGAATTACACTTTAGCAAGTGTTTTTTTTATATAATTGATGAAGACTTTCACTTTTTCATTTATTAACTTAGTGTTCTCGTTATTTAAATGTTTTTGTGGGATACTTTCCAATATGTGCTGTTGTATGGCGTCTCTTGAGCGATTATTGTTGCTCCAAATGTCAACCAGCTCAGAACGACTAAACACATATTGTACTAGAAAAATTTGATTTTTTCGAAAACGTGTGGATTCGGACAAAAAGGATTATTTTCTTATTAATTTGCACACTTTGGTTAATAACTTCTCACCTACAACTTTTTGCAATGCTTTGCCATGCAAAAGTACTGATCCACGAAACACAACTACACTTGTTAAACTCATTCTAAAAATACACATATACAAAACACGGTACAATAGGACAAAAACACATAACAACGATACAAGCATTGGTAAATAATAGTTTTACATACCTGGACAATCGTTTTCCATATTTATCCTTTTCACTTTTGTGTAAACTTTCGCCAGAACAATCAATCAAAGTTGCAAAATTTTTCACGCCAATTTCACACAAAACGTGTTGTACATAATCAGCTGACTTTAACAGCGCGCAAACAGAACAGTATTGCTCCATATGTTTAAGTTAAATATTTTTTTTTATCTAACTGGGGTGTTTAAAAATTAAAAATCAACAAAATTTTAAAATACTTAACAAAAAAAAAAAAATGGACTTTATGCCAAAAAAAACGGGAAAAAAAACCACAGTGCAGTGGCTGAATATTGGTTATCTGTACCTTTTGAACCGATCAAAATATTTTAGTAATTCTTTTTTTAGTGGGTAGATATTAAATTGAGCTTGGGTTTGTTTTTATTTCATTAAAATTAATTGGGTACTTTTTAGAAATTCCAGGTCAAAGTTGAACTTTTAATGTTTTTTAACTAACCATATTTGGTAAAGTCACTTATATTTTGAAAAAATAAATACAAACCAAATTTGAGAATTTGAAGATCGGGAAGCAGATCTATATGGGGCCTATGGCTAAGAATTGTCCTATAGGGATTATTTTTTGACTACTGAATAATGAAAGTAATAAACACATACAAACCCAATTTGACCGAGATCTATAATGATAATTTCGATCTTATTTCAATCGATGACGATTTCATAGGGGTCATTTGTATGGGGACTAGGTCTGAACATGGACCGATTCTCACCAGTTTCAATAGCGTTCATCTTATGGCTGGTGAAAGCTTATATACCAAATTTCATCAAAATAGACTCATATTTGCGACCTGCAGTTTGATTACAAGGTTTACATGGACACACAGACAGACGGACGGACGGACGGACGGACATCGTTAAATCGAATTAGATAGTGATTCTGATTCGATCGGTATAATAAAAGATGGGTCTAGGTCAAATATTTTTGGTAGTTACAAACAGCAGCACAAAGTCATTATACCCAAACCACATAGTGGTATAGGGAATAAAAAGTGTTTTACCCGCGGATCGTCACGGGTGCAAAAGTATACATAGAGTTAAAGAGAACACTTTCAGCTTTCTCCGGGTGGTATACGTTTCTTGTTCCCTTTTGTTCGCTAGAAGTGCTATTCCGCTAAAGTTGAAATTTGACACAAATATAGTAGTATAATAAATATTTCAGAACACCCCTATTGTTAAACGGTAGGGTTGTGACCACTTACAATAACTGAAGACTGCAAGTCTATCAACCTTGTCATTATCGACGATAACTTGTGAGTAGTAACAATTTATTTGTAATAAAAAAACAAAAAATCACCTTTTTCTGAAATTAAAAAATCAGTGGAGTTTGACAGCATGCCATGCCCACACTTAGCAATAGTTTATCCTAATTTTTTGGCTATATTAATTTGGTTATATTAGCTACAAAATGGCGTTAAAATTTTAAAAATCGGTGACAAAAAAAATTTAACTTTTGGCCAATGAAATCAAAATTTCAGCCACAGTGCGGCGTGGCCACATCAATTGGTCGATCACTACGGTAGTCGTCTTGACAGCGCGTTCGGCCTCGTTTAAACTCTACGGAGCAGACTCCCCCGAGTAGAATCTAGATCAGCTTAAATATTGTTTGGACTGATACCCTTCAAATGAAAAAATTTTCTCTATGTTTACAAATTCATTGCGACCGTTTATTTTTGATGTCCAAAAAAAATCTACTAAACTAGTTGGCGCCCTGAATTTTAAAACATATTTTTTATAAGGTTGCCACTTTTCACAAAAGTATTTTTTTTTAAAGTACTGCCGCTATCTAGACGTCTGGTCGGGTTGTTCTGGAAAATTTATTTTTATTTTTATATATTCTTAAATTCAATATCTATAATATTAATAGGCTAGGCAATTTCTTGTGAACGATGTTTTGTTCTACCGTTTTATCCCGATTTTGACCAAGCGTATATTATTTGAAAGTTATTTCTTTTTAGCCATTTTGCAGATTTACAGATTTTAAAATTTTTCCTTTGTTTTGAGTAAATTTCATTTAAAGTTGCTACTAACACATACATAAAATTATACAATGCTATGTATGTGATTATTAATTTTTTAATTTGTTTGTGATAAAAATGAGTTTGTTTTTTGTGTTGATTTGTGAATTGGCTATAATTGATTAGCATACCTTTAGGGTCTTTTCTTTTAATGAAAAAATAAAATTTCGTAGAATTTGCACTCGAATTTCGAGGGCTGGAATCTGCTAGTTAAAAATAAAAGTTTATAAAAAAATTTTATTATGAGTGTTTTTATTTGACCTTTGCGTTTTAATTTTAAAAAAATTATTATTTCAAGCTCGAGGTCTGTATTTTAATATATAAAATTATATTTATTTATTTTATTTTCGATATTTCGCCAACCTCCGGTTGGCATCTTTCAGGAAATAAAAAACGAGTGACAATAGTCAAAATACCAATGCGTATGGACGAATTAACATGCAATATAAAATGTTAATTCGTCCATACGCATTGGTATTTTGACTATTGTCACTCGCTTTTTATTTCCTGAAGATGCAATATAAAATGTTAATTCGTCCATACGCATTGGTATTTTGACTATTGTCACTCGCTTTTTATTTCCTGAAGATGCCAACCGGAGGTTGGCGAAATATCGAAAATAAAATAAATAAATATAATTTTATATATTAAAATACAGACCTCGAGCTTGAAATAATAATTTTTTTTTAAAAGTTTATAAAAAAAAATTTTGATCCATATTAGTTATTTGGGATCATCATATCATGCTACAATATTTTGATCTTTAAAATTTGATGCTCCAATAATATAAAATTTCTTAAAGTTATCGTACTGGTATTGTTTAATATATTTAATTACTTATTCAAATCATTTCCAACCAAGATGAATTAATTCCTTAAAAATCTTTTTAGACTTTCATCACTATCCTCTTTGTATACATACAGACGTACTCGTATACTCGTACACATACATGTAAACTATAGTGAGCATTAATGCTGTTGTCAACGTGTTAGCATTTTTAATGAGTTCAAATGATACCACTTGTCAGTGGTAGGCTTTTCATTTTAATTTTTCCTAGACAATATAATGTTTGTGCCGAAAGTTGTTAAATGGAATTTGTATGTATGTGCATGTACTGGGGCCTGGCATATAGTCAATATAAGTGTGTATGTGTAAACTTACTACTATATTATTCCATTAGTATAGTTGTCAGCTGTTTGGATTCAATGTACATAAGTATTATGAAAACTAAAATTATGGTTAGAATTTAAAATTTTTCGTTAAAACAGTATTCGTTTACAAAATCAGTGGTGATTATGGGATATGTTAAACAAATATTATGACATTAGTTTACCTGACGGCTTTCTATGCTACAGGATATCATCTTTGTTATTTTGGTTGTTTAGATCCTTTTCATATGATTCCATTATATTCCACTTATCTCATAAAAAGTTTTTACAATCGTTGTTGTTTTACAGTGCCTTTTAGTTTAGATATGTACAAAGTTGAACAAAGACATCCTTATTAAATTTTCTTTTAAAAAAAATAGTTTTATTATATTAATTCAACTGTTAAATGCAAAAAAAGAAAATGATTTTATTTCTTTTTATATAAGTTATTTCCTTTTTATATTTCATAAATGAAACATGATGTGTTTTGAGTGATTGTTACTAATCAACTGCTTTCTTTATTGAATTGTTTTTCTTATTTAAACTTAAAACTATGGAATACAATAATTAATGCCCATTTGACAACATTGGGTCTTTCTCAATAGTTTATTGCCCACTTGACAATTTTTGGGACTTTTTGTTAAAAATAATAAGTTAAACATTTTATCGTCTGCATTAATGACCTAGTTTACCAATCGAAAGAACAGAGTACTGTTGCGACACATAATGCAATATGAGACGCAACAATTATTGTTTACATTGAATTTTGTTCTTTCGCCCACAAAGCATATTATCGATTGGCTTGTGACAAAATATTCTATAGCTGCGACACACAATGCAATTTGAGCCACAACATAATTTATTGAACTTAAACAAATTGATTAACAAAGCGAACACAGCAAACATGAGAAATTAAAGAGAATGGGAGGGAGTATTTAGAATTAACTAAACAAAATGTTTTGTTTGTTAACTCTTCCCCACTAAAATTTTGATTGTCCTCAATCAAAAATAGGGTATTTGAGAGATCCTTGATATAGGGTACCCTTTCGGCTCGTTTTCATTCAAGGTAATATTCTGCGGTGGTAATGGAGTATTGATATTAATTATTCCTGAGCATTTAGAGCCACTTCTATTACACATTTTTTTCAGACAGACAGATAACATTAAGATGATTATGAGAACCACTAGTACGTAAGTGATAGTGTCACCCAATCTACTTTCCACATTCAGAAGTTCTATTGCTTCAGTATTGTTCACATGCATTTCTTTGATTAGTTCCAAGGTGAGAATTTCTTCCACGTGTGTGTTTCCCATGACTGGTTGCACTACGGCTGGGAGAATGTTAGAAAAATTAATTTCAGAATATGAAAAAGCTTTATCACCGATTGATACAGTTTCATTATGGAATTTAATGATGAAAGTGCCATTTAAATCATATGGCTCTTGACTTATCAGAATCGTACCGTTAAATTGGTTCAGTAAAAGTGTTCCAGGGAATATTTCCTGTATTGTGGGTATATGGAAGTTACTTGTCAAGGTACAATTAGAGGGTTTGCTGTGGATTAAATTGGGGAGGCATTCAGATCCGCTGATGTCCTCAATACTGTCCTCTTTGCATATTGTCAATTTGTTGTAGTTCTTACAATCATTTTTTATTCCAAACATCTTTTCATTACAATTCAAAATTTCATTAAAAATAATTTTAGTAGCAGTTCTATTAATTTTCACAGGTTTTATAAGTAGCTTATTGCACAATATATCATTTGTTGTAGGAATGCTGACAATATAAATTAAGGAACTATTGTTAGTAGCTATTTTTATTTCACTAAATTCCAGTATCTCTTCTATGTTGAGGTATGGGATTTTATTATTTTCGAACAATTTCCTAATGGTTTCTATTTCATCATGAGACAGAATAAACGAATTAATTACACCTACTTTGGCCCAATGGATGGCATATTGTAGATTAATTATTTCTTCCTTTATTATTTCCAGTTTGTATTTCAATTCGGTAATATCTAAATTCCGGAAGGTCTGTACATCTTCTTGCACGACTTTTATTACCTGGTTCATTTTTGAGGTCAATTCGTTGATTCTGTCTAAAGATAATTTGTTTATTATAACCTGTTTATTGTTATTTTTTAATATATTATTTGTTTTTTGTGTTATTATTTCAAAGTCGTCATGGTCAGGATTACCTGCTATCCATTTCCATGCCGAACCTATGAAATTTAGGGATCGTTTTGATCTTGGTTTCAATTGGTTTAGCTTCTCTTGTAATTCGGATATTTCATGGATTAAAAAGGGATGTAAGGGATGGGATGTAACCACTTTTGAAATCACTGTTGCCTTCATATCGTCAATAAACATCTGGTAATCGTTTAAGTCCACATCATGTATCAATCTTACAGACCCCATTTGGAGTTTTGCTACACCTGTATCAATTGCTACAATTCGCGAATTAGTATAGTCCAAGATCTTTACCTCAGGTCGGACTAAGGGCAACAAAATTATACAAAAAAAAAAGAAAAAATAAAAAGAAAAAGTTCTTTAACCAAAATTTGAATTCATTCAGTTACGAATGTTGTTTTTGTGAACAATTCTTCCGTTTTCTGTCACCACCGTTGTATGTCGATTTTCCTTGACTATCTCCTGCTTATAGTTCTTACTGAGCTTTGTTCCCAACCTTTTATTCTGTTTGACAAAAATCACTTCTCCTATTTTATAATCCCTGGCGACTTTTCTACCGCGATTATGATATTCCAAGTCCGATAGTTGTCGGTTCTTAAAATCTTCTATCAACTTGATCCTGTCTTTTTCCCGTTCTTCAGGGTCTCTTGATGACCGTTTACCAAAAAATACATCGTACGGTTTTCTTCCTAAGGTCGAATGAACAGTGTTGTTATACTCGTAAGTAGATTTATCCAAAAGTTCGGACAAGTTATTATGAATTCCTTTCGATTTTATACATCGCATGATCTCGGAAAGAGTAGAATGAAACCTTTCTATCTGTCCGTTAACCGTACTGGCGTATGGTGGAATTCGGAAAACCTTTACGTTAAATTGATTTTCCAACATGAATATGATGGCCTTTGAATTAAATGACTTTTCATTATCCATCACGACAATTTCTGGCATACCAAAGTTCAAAAGTATTTCTCTAAGTGGTTGTTTGATGTCTTCCGTCGCTCTTGAATTAAGTTTTTTTGTCTAAGCATATTTTGTCAACTTATCGATTGCTGTCAGAATAGAAGTACCTTCCGTAATATAAATATCGATGTGTATTATTTGACCAGGATATTGTGGGATAGGGGTTTCTTGCAGAGAAATATTGTTAGGGTGTCTTTCATATTTGTTCTCCTTACAAACCTTGCATGATGTTACTATTTTTTTTATTTTTGCATTCATCTGTGGGAAATAACATCTCTCGAGTAATTGAGCTTTATTTTCATTGGCATTTCTGTGAGCTCTGTTATGTTCATTTATAATTTTTATTTCCTGATCTGATTCGTTAAGAATGTCGGCTACCATGTTTCTTGTGTAAAGGAATTTGTATTTGCAAAAATTATCGGAATACACTTCTTGTGCTTTTCCCAATATCTCGTCGGTTGTTTTCACACAATTCGTTACTGATGGGTTTAGGTATTTAGTGAATATTTCGTTTAGTCTTTTCTTGGAGAGGTCTGGTTCTGATATGATATGTCTGTGGTATGTTGGAAACACAATTTGAAATTCATATGATTGAGTTTCATTCTGTTCTATAAACAGTTGATTTTTAAAAGCATTTATTGGAGCATTTGTATGTTGGATAAGGTTTCGAGGTAGGCTATGGTCACTATGTTGCGTGGCGTCTGTCGAGATGATCTCAAATATTTGCTGTGGAGGTCTAGAGAGTGCGTCCGCCACAGCATTAGTATTACCAGGTTTGTACGATAATTCGTAATTATACTCCTCCAATATTGCTTTCCATCGCCTAAGTTTGCTATTAGTATTTCCGTTGCTCAGAGCGTGTGTCAACGGTTGGTGATCTGTAAAAATTTTTATCTTTGCTGCTCCGTAAAGGTAGTTTCTCAAACTCTTAAGGGCCCAAACAATCGCTAACATTTCTTTTTCGTTTGCAGCGTAATGTTCTTCGGCTTTGTTGAGAGTTCTTGAAATAAATGTTATGGGCCTACCATCTTGTTCCAATACAGCTCCGATCGCATAGTTGGAAGCATCTGTTGTCAGTCGGAATTCTTTTTCGAAATTAGGGTAGGATAACATAACATCTGCTGATGTCAATGTTCTTTTGATTTTATTCAGTGCCTCTATGGCGTTGTCATCTAGTGATATATTTATCTTTTTTGAAACATTTTTGGACATTCGTCCCTCTTCCCCTCTCAAAAGAGCCGTTAGAGGTTTTGCCAGTTTGGCGTAATCCTTGATGAAACGGCGATAAAAGCCTGCCATGCCAAGGAATGATCGGAGGTCCTTAAGCGTTTTTGGGGTCGGAAAGTTGTTTATCGTTTCTACTTTTTTAGGGTTAGCCTGTATTCCGGTTGTGGATATTAAGAACCCTAAGAATTCTACTTCCGTCTTCAAAAACTCACATTTATCAAGCTGAACCTTCATGTTGGCTATCTCTAAGGTGTGGAATACCTGCTCGATGTTTTCCAGATGTGATTTCTCATCTCTGCCGAATATTATGATATCGTCTATATAAATATAGCAGATTTTGCCGATGTGTTCCCGCAGAATATCATCAAGGGCTCTCTGAAATATTGAGGGTGCGTTTCTCAATCCGAACGGAAGCCTCGTAAATTCGTATTTGCCGTTGTTGATCGAGAATGCAGTTTTTTCCATATCTTTTTCTCTCAGAGGAATCTGATGAAACCCACTTTTCAGATCCAGAACGGAGAAATATCTATTTTCTCCTAGCTGAGAAAGCACCTCATTTATTTCTGGTATAGGGTATCGGTCGGCGATTGTGACCGCATTTAATTTCCTATAATCGATAACTACTCTGTATTTTTTCCTACCTGAAGCATCCATTTTTTTGGGGACAACCCATACTGGTGAATTGTAAGGTGACTTTGAAGGTCTTATAACACCCTGATCCAACAATTCTTTAATCTGAGCTTCTACTTCGTCCTTCAAATTCATAGGATATGGATAACATCTAGAATATATAGGGTTATCGGTGGTGGTTCTAATTTCACCTTTTACTGATGTCGTGTAGGTAAGACTTTCGTTTGGTTCTGAGAATAAATTGGGATGTTTTGCTATTATGTTTCCGATTTTTGTTTCTTGTTCTATTGTCATGTGTTGTGTCCTTATTTGTATTGAATTAACAGATTGGGAAATTTTCTGTTTCAATTTTATTTTGATATGGTCCTTAACGATCATATAACTTCCTGCTGCGTGAATAATTGCTGACAGTTCTTTAAGGCTGTCATTACCCAATATCGCATGAAATGATTTCAACGAAGGCAATAAGAAAAATTTAATATCTGAGCCGAAGAGATTTATAAAGGTGTGGTGAGTTACGGAGGTTTTGCCTCCAATGGAGTTAGCATAGAAATTGACCTCGTTGGGTATTGCTTTTTTTATTAAGGAATTTTGTACATAATTTTTGTTCGATCCTGTGTCGACAAGTATTCTAAGTATTTCTCCGGAGCTCGTCTTAGCTTCGAAATATGGCAAAGACGAGTTCGCTAATCTAAAAAATGAATGTCAGTGAAGTCATGGTCCTCGATGAAGGTTTTTTCATTATGTTCGTCGTTCTGACCGTCAAGATATTCTTGCATTTCCTGAAGATCTTCTTCAGTGCCGCTAGCTAGTACATGATTGTTATACGATTCGAAATCGTCTTCGCTGTAAAGGTTAACATTTTGACCATCCGTTTCCCAGTTATCGGTGTTTATATGAAAGTTTCTTTGAAACTTTTGGGGTTGTTGGTATGTATTGTCTGGTGGCCTTTTTCCTGCGAAATCGTTATTTGGTCGTGGTCTATTCATGTAATTGATCGTTCGGGTTTGCATTGAGCGGTCTATGTCCATAGGTTCTGGTCTTGGTAATGGTTTTGGGGCAACTGGTCTCTGTGGTGGAGTATTAGAACTGAAATTTCTGGGTTGGTTAAATGAATTTGATGGCATAAATTGTCGTTGCTGTCTGTTAAAATTTTGATTGGGAGTATATTGTTGTTGTGGTTGTCTGTAGAAATTTTGGGATGTTGAAGGCATGTGTGCGAGGTGTGGGTAGAATTGAGGTCTTGTAAAGGTTGATTGTGGGAATAGTGGTTTGTAACTTTTCGGAGGTAAAGGTTGTTGGATTTTGGTAACCTTATGGGTATAGGCATGTTGAGCTCTATAGTTTTGGTTTTCCAGTTTTAGGCATAAGTGCAATGCCTGTGGAAGATCCGCTGGTTCTCGAATTCCCAACAAACGTGGCAGGTCTCCTTTGAGTCCACGGACGAAGGTGTCTAGTGCTTTATCTCGGTATGTCTGGGTTAAAAGGTCCATAGCTTCTCTGCCAATGTCCATACAGGCGAGTTTGTTCATTATAAGTGAAAGATGAGTATAGACCTGTTGGTAAAATTCCTGGATTGTGGTGTTTCCCTGAATCAAGGTTGTCATTTGATACTCCAATGTTCCAAGGTCTCGTTTATCTGCGTAATGCAGAGTAAGGCATTTTGATATGCAAGTCCAATTAAGGGGAGTATTGTACGATTCTAAAGCGGCGTCTGCTGGGCCTATGATCTTATTTCTTACTACGTTGAGGATTCCGTAGTATTTTGGTGTCCCTCTGCTTGATTCGTACAATTTAAGTACACGTTCCACACTTTTCCTCCACGAGCTAAATTCGGAAGGATTGCCTGAAAATTCCCTCAGACATCGTACCACATCCGGTACCTTGTCTAGGTCAGTCAAATTCTCCATATACCTATCTTCTATAACTTGGTCTATACCTGTCATAGATGCGCCGGGATTTAAGAGTTCTCTAACCAGGCTATCACATTGTTCTCTACATAACCTAGTCACTATGTCTGTTACAGTGGCTTCTAGTTGTGGATTTATGTTAGGGGGATTTATTTCGGGATTGCGAACTAGGACTGGGGGTCTAATCAGATTATTTGGGTTGGCCATATCCAAGTATTAATTTCCCCTTTAATTTTGTTAGCTTATAAAAAAAAATTTAATGTTTTTTTTCCTTTTTAAGAAAAAGTATTGAAAAAAAAAAAATTTTATTCTTAAACTTAAACACAGAATTTTTAATGTCTTATTGTCAAAAAAAAATTCTTCTCAAAATATACTTTAATTCCAAAAAAAAATTTGTTTTGTTATTTTCTTAAATGTATTTTTGAAAAGAATCCAAAATTTATTCTTAAATTTAAATATAGAAAATCCTTCTTTTTTTTTTTTTTTCTTTTTTTTGCTTCTTAAAATGTTTAAATTGAGCGCAATATATATTTTTGGATGCTTACAGCTATTTGTTTGACTTACTTTAGAATAGTCAATAAATACTTCATTGTTGAATTTTGTGTCGATGTTGGTGATGGTGTTGATTCGTAATTTGTATCCTCTTTGCTGCCCAGACAAAATCGTTGCCTGGTGACAATGTTGTTTTCCACTTCAAGTTGAGTTTGTAATTAATTGAAATATTATTTTTCAACAATTTATTGGGATTATAATTTATTAGTTTTGACAATTTCGTATACAAATTGGGGTTCTTCTTTTATTTAAAAAAAAATTATTGTAATTATAATTTGACAGTTTCGTGTAAATTAGAGTTCTTCTTTTATTTAAAAATTTATTGGAATTATAGTTTTTGATAGTCTCGTATAAATTAGAGTTTTTATTTAAAATTTATTAGTTTCGTGTAAATTAGAGTTCTTCTTTTATTTAAAAATTTATTGGAATTATAGTTTTTTTTTTGTTTTGATAGTTTCGTATAAATTAAAGTTTTTTAAAAAAATTTTTGTAGAGTTTTTTAATTTTGAACTTCTTTAGGGTTTTAAATTTTATTAAATTAATTCTGCACTTCTTTAGGGTTTTAAATTAATTCCGCACTTCTTTAGGGCTTTTAAATTTTATTAAATTAATTCTGCACTTCTTTTAGGGCTTTTAATTAATTCTGCACTTCTTTAGGGCTTTTAATTTAAATTAAATCTGCACTTCTTTAGGGTTTTAAATTAATTCTGCACTTCTTTAGGGCTTTTAAATTTTATTAAATTAAATCTGCACTTCTTTAGGGCTTTTTAGATTTTATTAAATTAATTTTTCACTTCTTTAGGGTTTTTAAATTAATTAGAACACTTTTTATCCTATGCACTACTTTAGGGCTTTTAAAGGATTAAGTTTTATAAAAACACTTTTACTACCATAATCCTATGCACTACTTTAGGGCTTTTTAAGGATTAGGTAATCTGTCAGTTTTTTTTGTTGGGCGCCAGTTATTTCCTTTTTATATTTCATAAATGAAACATGATGTGTTTTGAGTGATTGTTACTAATCAACTGCTTTCTTTATTGAATTGTTTTTCTTATTTAAACTTAAAACTATGGAATACAATAATTAATGCCCATTTGACAACATTGGGTCTTTCTCAATAGTTTATTGCCCACTTGACAATTTTTGGGACTTTTTGTTAAAAATAATAAGTTAAACATTTTATCGTCTGCATTAATGACCTAGTTTACCAATCGAAAGAACAGAGTACTGTTGCGACACATAATGCAATATGAGACGCAACAATTATTGTTTACATTGAATTTTGTTCTTTCGCCCACAAAGCATATTATCGATTGGCTTGTGACAAAATATTCTATAGCTGCGACACACAATGCAATTTGAGCCACAACATAATTTATTGAACTTAAACAAATTGATTAACAAAGCGAACACAGCAAACATGAGAAATTAAAGAGAATGGGAGGGAGTATTTAGAATTAACTAAACAAAATGTTTTGTTTGTTAACTTATATATATGTTTTTAACATTAATACAAAAAACCTTTTGTAGAAAAACCAACTTTAAAAAAAGAACAAAGTAGAAAATAAATTTTAGTTTTAGTTCTTTTTATATACGAACACTAGCGAATACCAATGAACTTTGTTGCGCCCTTGTCTAACTTAGTAAAGTGTCAAGACTCTCGCTGTGATAATAGTCTAGACACAGAAAAAAGTGCGATAAATCAATTGTCACAGTAAACACTGTTTTCGTAAATACAATTAATTTTTAATTGAAAAGGCACTAACAACCGATTTTGTTAATATAGTTAATATTTTTTTTACTCTATACAATTATGTGGCCGGGGTATAATGACTATGAACTGACGTTTGTAACTACCAAAAATATTTGACTTAAACCCATCTTTTATTATACCGATCGACTCAGATATGTTTCTGGGCCGATTTAGTGATGTCCGTCCATTTGTCTGTCTGTCTATGTAATCAACCTGATAAAGAAAACACGACTAATTTGGGAAAAATATTCTTTATTTCTCAACGTAATCTCCTTTTAGCTTGATACACTTTTCCCAGCGATATTTGGTAGCTTCGAGAACTGCCTAGCTCCTTAAAAATGCTGTCAATCGCAGACTCCACCTTTTTATTGTTGGAAAATCTTATACCACGAGTCAGTTTTTAATGCTTGGAAATATAAAATAATCCGAGGTGCGTGATGGAGCTTGTTGAACTTTTATTCTTGGATTTTGGCCATCGCAATGGTTGATGTGTGTCCTTAAAAATGAAAATGCGATTTTGGGGACTGTCGGGGTCCAGGTAGTTTCCTTTATATATAAAACTAATAAATGTGGAGCTTGGGGACGATTGGATAAAGAAAAGTCGCGCCGAAAATCGGACGAAAATTTCAAGTGTGTTTATATGGGGAAAATATAATTTTTTTTCCAGATTTTACGAAAATTTCGTTCCACTGTTTAAGTTTTTTGACAAGTTGTTATATGAATCGATTTCAGTATAAATTATCTTTTCAAAAAGTTATATAACTTCAAAATCGAATAAAAACTCGATTAAAGCCATCTTTTTTTTTTGTTTCTGTATTTATTATTACTCTGATATGAAGTATTGTTTTGTTACCACGTTGTTAACCTATTGCGCAATGCGACCGAAAAATGGATAATTTTTTTGATAAAATTTTGAAAACTGAGATTTTGGTGAAATATTCAGTTGCAAATGTACTCTTTCTAAATACTTTGTATCAAAAACTAATAAGTTTTCTACTTTAGAATGTTTTATTTCATCTTTGTAACTATGGGATAGGGAAAAACCAATTTGACGCTATTAACCCATTTGGACTTGGCGCCATAAATGACCCCATGATAGTTTAGCACGATTTAGTAAGATATTCAAATATTTGCAAATACTGTCGAGTATTATTAAAAGCATTATAACCAATTGTGTAAATCTTTTAAGCCTAAAATTTGGCATAAATCCAAGGTCGTTAACCCATTTTTGGCCAAGGCCAGTTTTGGATCTTAAGATATTTTTGAATAAAGATTACCAAAAACGAGCTTTTAATGACTTTGTGCTGGTATAGAGAGCATATGGGGACTAATAACAGGAGAAGTTTATAAGGAAAACCGGCAGTATGACAACATTCAACAATTAAAAATTGCTGTTATTGCCGCCTGGCATAATTTCGATAAAAATACAATATCAAATTTAATAAAAGGTATGCCAAATAGGTTATTTGATATTATACGTAATAAAGGTGGTGACTTTAATTATTAAACTTTGGTTTTGTTTGATTTTATTTCGTTATTTTATCAAATTCTTTGCTTGCGTTTATAGTTATGCTCCGGCTGAATTTTAACAAATTAAAGATAACGGTACTGATTTTTTGTTTATGCAACATGTTCTCTCTAAACTCTAAAATTGTATAGAATAATAACGGTATTTTACTTAGCAAGTAATAAAAATATCTGCATGTTTTGTCTTCGCTTATAGTTATGCTCCGGTCTGTATTTAACACTACTTAGAATTTAAGAAATATAATTCGGTTAATTTTTTATTTAACTCTTCAGTACTCCTGGGATCAAAATAATTCTTTGCAGACAAGCCAAATCGCTTCGCGGGTCTAGCTTTAAGAAATATTGTGCAAAATGTATATACTGAAAATTATATATCTTTGGTACAATTATCTGCTTATTACTCGCGAATATAACTTAAAACAACTTTTAACAAATTTTACTTTAATACTAAAATTGATTCAAATAACAAGTAGTCGAAAAAATTAAACTGTAGAACGAAGTTTTCGTTAAATCTGAAAAAAAAGTCACATTTTACCCCATATAAACACACTTGAAGTTTTCATCCGATTTCCGTCGCGTTTTCTGTATCTGATTGTCCATATATGAAGGAAACGAACTGGATCCCGACGCTTCGCTATTTAAAAAATGTCCATATAACGTAGCACGACGCTAAAGTCTCATACATCGTTACGAATCAATGGAAAACTATACTTTATTGCGGTCAAACATCGCCCAACAATTTATTGAAATATCCTCATGACGCTTTTTCGTTCTATTCTATTTGTTACCCAATATTTCATAGTTGTAAACTAAGAGTAGACTCCCTCAGAGTAGAATCTAGATTGGTTTTAACATTGGTTGGACTGAGACCTTTCAAATGAAAGTATTGAGTTGCATAACATTTGATGGCTCAAAAAAAAAAAAAAACACTAAACAACGTTGCGCCTCGAAACTAATAAGTTTGTCACTTTTCACCAAAGTAATTTTTTTCAAATTACTGCCGCCATCTATACGTCAAGTCAGGTTGTTCTGGATCTTCCCTTATATTTTAATGAAATTTTGTATATTAGCATTTATCGGACATATGATGAATACTATTGAAATTGGTGAAAATCGGTGCATGTTCCTCAAACAAATTACCCCTATAATTGCTACAGGATCCATTTATCATATAGATATCAGTTAAATTTAGTTTGTTTATGTTTATTACACCCATTAGTTAGTGTTGCCAAAATAAATTCTGTAGGACAATTCTTAGTTTATGTTCATGTATATGTTTTTGCAAATAATAAGTGGCTTTACCAATAAAGATCAGGATCTGTAAATTTTTTGACCTAGTCTCCCTATATATTAATAACAATCCAACTAAAATTTTGTATTGTTAAAATTCTTAGCCTTCAACAGCTTTGCTTAACAACGGTTTTATCGTATTGAACAGCAAAGTTGTTAAAAACACATTGGAAAATTTTCGGGGTCATTGCGTGGGGGGCGAGCAGAGTCAAGTCTCCAAAAGTTTTGGAGTGCCAAGCCCAAATTTTTTATGACTTTTAAAATTGTTACCTTATCTTAATATTTGTTTGCTTAGTTTTTCAGTTATAACATAGGAACCATTACTGTTTCTCATTTCAATCTTCAACAAAATTGTAAATAAGGCTTAAATAAATAATATTTATTAATATATCCAAGTAAAAAAATAGAATAAACAACTAAGAATGTTAAATTCGGCCAAATCTTTGAACTGATTTATTATTTATAACAAATGATTAAGAAATGTTTGAAAAAGTAAACAATTTGATAAACAATTTGAAATACTAAATAATTACAACAAACACATTGAATTTTTAGCATTTTTTAGGTTATATCTTGCCACAGTTAAAATACCGACATTTTCGAAAAACAATATTATCCTATGGTTTCTACAGACAGACATAAAGACGGGCAGATGGAGAGATGGACAGACCGACAGACAGATATCGCTATATCGAGTCGAGTTGTTATAAGCATCAATGGTATATATGTATATACCCTCTGCACAGTGGTAGGGAAGGGTATAAAAATACTGAGGTCTGGTTGATTTAATATTAAAAATATCACTCATACGTACAGTCGGTGTCAGCTTATTTGATGCAGGTCAAAAATTCAACTTCATCATACATTAACTGCTGAACCAAACATGATACCGATACAGAGCATACTTTTTTAATCATAAATGATATTAAATATATTTTACAGATCGCTTTGTTAATTTTAAATAAAATAAAAAGTAAAAAAAAATATATTTCTACATTGAGCAGCTTATTTGATGCAGTCAACTTTTAACGATATTTATACCGTTGGCCAAGTTGTAGTGGGCCGTTTTACTGAATTTAAAAAATTGCCATTTCGTGTAAAAATAAATATTCTAAAATTAACATTTGAAAACCACACCCTTTTTGATTTCCAAAACCTTAAATATGGGCCGACGCACAACCATTGAGGAAAGGGAGTTGGTCATCCACCATTATAAACAATTGAAAAGTCAGCGTGAAATTGCTGAACAAGTGAATATACCATTTTCTATAGTTCAGCATATTATAAACGGATTTTGAGAGAGTGAAGGACAAAGGTAGAAAGGCACCAAAGAAAATTCTTACTGAGAACGACACAAGATGATGGATCATATGGAAAATTAATGAAAACTCCAAGTTATTGGTATGACATGACTTCCAAGCAAACCAAAAAATATAATCTGCCGGTCAGATTTCACAAAAAAATACTTTTTAAAGGATCCAGAAATTTGAAACACTGCCATTTTTCCGATAAATCGAAATTTAATATATCTGGCTCAGGTGGAAGGACGATGGAGTGGCGAAAGCCCAATACACAGCTTGAGTTAAAAAATTTGCGTGCGACTATAATACACGGTGTGAGCAGTGTCTTGGTTAGGTTTGAATGGCAGCACCAGGAGTTAGAAATTTTATTTTAATCGAAGGTGACATAGATAAAATGATGTACCTTGGTATTCTAAAAGAAAACTTGCTACAAAACAATGCTAATAAACAGAGTGTGCGTCGCAACTTTCGTTTCTACCAGGACAACGATCCGAAATATAAGTCGGTAGTAGTGCAGACATGGCTTATATGGAAGTGTATCCATCCCATGGAACCACAGACGAGTCTCCTGACTTGAACGTTATCGAAAATTTATGAACGTTGCACAGTGGGTTCGATGGTACTAAAAGTGGCGATTAGTTCAGGGAAGCCGTAGTTTATAAATATTTTGAGTTTTTATTGATGATTAATCATAAATAAATAAAAACACAGCATTTTAGAAAAAAAATTTAAAAAAAAAATTTTTTTTTTAACCTGTTAGGCGCTTTTTTGTTTTTTGGCAAAAAAGTTCTTAGTTCACTATTTTAACTGTAACTTTGGAACGAAAAGCGATAAATGAATAGATCAAATTGGAAATTAGAGCATACTTAATGTTGTAATGGTGCGGCGTTGATGGAAGATCCGCTTCCGTTTCCCTGAGCCTTTGCTGGTCGCACGTGCTGGCGTAGGGGCCTAGCTCGCCGGATGGGTGGGGTCTTGCTCAGGCCCAGGGAAACCGCACTACGGATTTTCACGTGCGATTTACAAAAAAACTGTCAAAACACGGACGCTAAATGGATGGATGGCCATACTTACCTTGGGATTGGGGACTAGGTGTTCTGCCCCTTTTGCCCTCCCTACCATGTTACCTCGACTCCATCTTACTTGGAGGTAACCCATTTCAATAATGAAAAGAGTTTGGTTTGGTTTGGTTTTCTACATTGGTTATAACAAGTTTTATTGAACCTTCATTTTAAGGTTATTTTAAATTAAGTTTAGCAAAATTTAATTTTTAGGGAAATTTTAATTTTAGGAACATTTTTAAATATAGCTCAATTTTAATTTTAGAAGAATTTTTTAAATTTTAGCAAAATTCTGTTTTAGGAAAATTTTAGCAAAATTTTATTTTTTTTTTTTAGCTAAATTATATTTCTTATTATAATTTTTAATTTTAGCTCAATTTTATTTTTATTTAGGAAAATTTTTAGATTAATTTTATATTTAGCAAAATTCTTAATTTAGAGAATTTTTAGTTAAATTTTAGTTTAAATTTATATTTAGAAAAAAAATTTTAGATTTAGAAAATTTTTATATTTCGAATATTTTATATTTTGCGAATTTTGACATTTCGAAAATTATATATTTATTTAAATTTTATAATTAGAAAACTTTTTTTTAGGTAATTTTAGAAAAATTTTAATGTTAGAAAATTTTTGTTTAATATAATTTAATAAAAAAAATTAAGTTTGAATGCGATTTTCAATTCAATGTATTTTTTTTTTTAATTAAATTTAGTTTAATTTTAGCTTTAACAAAAAAAATTTTTTGTTTTAAATATGGTACCATTTTGTAAATTCTCTTAAATTTCTATAATTTTAAATTTAGGTTAAATTTTAAATTTTTATTTCTAGCAAAATTTAATTTTAGGGACATTATAATTTTAGGAAAATGTTAAATTTAGAAAAATTTTAAAGAATAGCATAATTTTAATTTTAGGGGAAATTTTAAATTTAGCTTAATTTTTTCCATATTTAGGAAAATTATTTTAATTTATGAAATTTTGTAGCTTAAACAAAAGTTGACTTTTAGCACTATTTAATTTTAGGACAATTTTTTAATTTTTTAGGAAAATTTTTAATTTTTAGGAAAATTTTTAAATTTTAATAAAAAATTTTTAATAGTAGAAAAAAATTTTTAATAGTAGAACAATTTTAATATTAGCAAACCTCACATCTAAAAATATTTGATATTTAGTTTAAATTTATAATTAGAAAAAAATTTTGATTCATAATTAGAAAAATCTTTAAAAAAATAATTTTAATTTATAGTTAGACAAATCTTAGAAAATTTATTTAATTTAGATTTAAGAAAACATTTTAATTAGTGTCTTTTAATTACCGCCATATGGTTGTAGGTGTTGAGGATGAAGCTGCTGCCGCCAGACGCCGTGGTTGTGTGTCGCAATAGGCAATTAAAAAAATCGGCCATAGCTGCATTAATAACGATATTGTTGCTGATTTCCATACAAAATGTTTATCATTCCTTAATTTAGTTTAATCAACTTGTGTTGTTTTATATTTTTATATTATTTTCCAATTATTTATTTTTTTAAACATTCTGTTCTTTTCTTAACATTATTGTCTTTTTTGTTTTCTTTTTTTTTTTAAATTAACTTAAAATTTTTTTTGCTCAGAACACTTTCTGTCACATGTAAAGTTTTATATTTTTATACCCTATACCACTATGTGGTTTGGGTATAATGACTTTGTGCTGCTGTTTGTAACAACCAAAAATATTTGACCTAGACCCATCTTTAATTATACCGATCGAATCAGAATCACTTTCTGAGTTGATTTAACAATGTCCGTCCGTCCGTCCGTCCGTCCGTCCGTCTGTGTGTCCATGTAAAGCTTGTAATCAAACTGCAGGTCGCAAATGTGAATATATTTTGACGAAATTTGGTATATAATCTTTTATCGGCCATGGGATGGACGCTATTGAAATTGGTGAGAATCGGTAAATGTTCAGACCTAGCCCCCATACAAATTACCCATATGAAATCGACATAAATTGCCATAAGATCCAAATTGTCATATAGATCTTACTCAAATTGGGTTTGTATGCGTTCATTACATCCACTAATGAGTAGTCCAAAAATGATCCCTTTGACCCCATATAGAGCTGCTTCCCGATATTCACTTAAATCTATTAAAAAACAAAAATATTGCACTGATTCTTCTCAAATTTTGTTTGTACACATTTTTACAAAATACAAGAGACTTTACCAAACATGATCAGGATCGGTCCATTTTTGGACCTAGTCCCTTTATAGATATAGCATCCGATATGAACTTTTTCATATCTGCAGCCTAAAAAATTAATAAAAATCCCAATCAAATTTGGTTTTTGCTTATTTTCAATGTCCAGTTAGTTGGGCCTAAGAGATAGGGTTTCTAAACGCATGGTATAGGGTATCGTATAGTCGGTCTATACCGACTATAATTTTCTTACTTGTTTTTTTTATTATTTTTTTTTGAACACACGCAACGAAATAAATATTTTGTTTTATAATTCTTTAATTTTATTTTTCAAATCAAATTTATTTAATTAATTTTCTAATAAGTTTATTTTTAAACATTTTTTTTGTATTAGATTATAATTAGATAATGTATATATATTTTTCATTATATTTTCCTTATTGTTTTTGCATGCGTTCTTTGTCTTATTTTTGTCTATTTTTTGTTTTTTTAAATTTATTTAACTTAACTTTAATTTTACTTTTGTTTTAACTTTAATTTAATTTTAATTTCATAAACTACATTTTTAATTTTTAAGAGGGTTTTTCCTCAACCGTTCTTCACAATAAACCAAATTCAACTCCTCCTTTAATTTTCAATTCTTGTTAATCAAGCTACACTTCTTCATTCATTACTCTGCAGATAAAAACCTGTTTATTAAACAAACAAAATCACCACCGCATTGAGAACATTCATATGCATTCATAATATTCTCTAGTATTTATAACACTCCCACTCATATATGACTATGAGAGCAAGTGAGATCAATACAAGAAAATACGTGGTTTGACCAGCATGATTGCATATGAATGTGTTCATGATTTCATACAACCAATGAAGAGAAAAAAACACATAAATCAGTTTGCCAAAAAAAAAAAAAAAATACCATATAAGGTGTTGTTTATATGTACATACTTGAACTTGAAAATAATTTCAAGATCAAGGTTATTATTTTTTTCTTCTTTCTTATTCTGCTTGTAACAGAAATTCTTTTGTTACAGTGCAGAGCAAAAAAAGATCACCGTCACAATGTGCTATTAAAAAACTTAAATAATAAATATATAATGTATATTAATATTAGTATAAAATTAATTTAAAATTAAAATTATTTTTATCACTAAATCCCATAAATAAAAATATAAAAATTATCTCTAAAAAGTCACGAAAGAATGGTTTATTAAAATTTTTTTTTTTAATTTCTTGGCGAAAACTCTGTTTTTATTTTACAATTTTAATAAACAGTATCTTTAATATGAATAGGCTAGGCAATTTCTTGTGACCGATGTTTTATTCTACCGTTTTATCCTGATTTTGACCAAACGTATATTATTTGAAAAGTATTTCTTTTAAGACGTTTTGCAGATTTACAGATTTTTAAATTGCTTCCTTTATTTTGAGTAAATTGCATTAAAAGTTGCTACTAACACATACATAAAATTATAAATATGCCATGTGTGTATTTATTAAATTTGTTAATGTGTTTGTTATTGAGTTTGTTATCTTCATTCACAATAATAATAAACCATAAAATGTTGGTTTGTGAAATGGCTAAGTAGAAAAATAAAGCTGCCTAGAATTTGCACTCGTATTTCGAGTGCTGGAATTTGCTAGTTAAAATAATTGTGTTACTCTGCATTATCAAATTCATCATAACTATCCCAATTATGATAATCTTCATTACCATCATTATCTTCATCATAATTATCATAATCTTCATCATCGTCATCACTATCTCCATTGCTATGATGATCACCTTTTTCATCACCATCTTCATTATCTACATCTTTATTATAATTTTCATCAGAAATATTTGGGAAAACTAATAACTCTAATTTCGAAGTTGGTAAATTATTTTTTTTTCTACTTCTATGTCTTGTTCATGCTAGATATAAACGGGTCAGAACTTAGAAGAAACCTATTGAAAATATCAGCAATGGACTTTTCTCGGCTGTATTTACAGGCAAAGTGCCCTCTATTATTTTTAAAATCTTTATTTCTGGCTTCTTGAGCTTCTTCCGATAATTTTCCAATTGGTAAAAGTGCGTGCTGTTTAATCTCCGGCACGCGAATAAAAAATTTATGCAAAGTGGGAGGACCAACAATTAGTATTGTATGCATTTTTTTTATCCGAGTTAAGCCCATGGTTTAGAGACCCTATCTCTTCGGTCCAACTAATTGGATATAGCAAATAAGCATAAACCAAATTTGTGTGGCATTTTTATTAATTTTTTTCGCTGCAGATATGAAAAAGTTCATCTCGGATACTATATTTATATGGAGACTAGGTAGAAAAATGGAGCGATCCTGACCATATTTGGTAAAGTCACTTATACTTTGAAAAAATATATACAAACCAAATTTGGAAAAATCTGTGCAATATTTTTGTTTTTTGGTAGATTTAAGTGAAGATCGGGAAGCAGCTCTATATGGGGCCTATGACTAAGAATTTTCCTAAAGGGATTATTTTTGAACTACTGATTAATGGATGTAATAAACACATACAAACCTAATTTGACTGAGATCTATATGATAATTTGGAACTTATGGCAATTTATGTCGATTTCATAGGGTCATTTGTATGGGGACTATGTCTGAACATGGACCGATTCTCACCAATTTCAACAGTTTTCATCCAATGACCGACGGAAGCTTATATGCGAAATTTCATCAAAATATATTCATATTTGCGACCTGTAGTTTGATTAAAAGGTTTACATGGACACACAGACGGACGGACGGACGGACGGACATTGCTATTTTGACTCAAAAAGTGATTCTGAGTCGATCAGTATAATTAAAGATGGGTCTAGGACGAATATTTTTGGTTGATACAAACAGCAGCACAAAGTCATTATACCCAAAACACATAGTGGTATAGGGTATAAAAAGGCTCTGCATTGTCTCGGGGTTTTTATACCCTATATCGTATAGTCGGTCTAGACCGACTATAATTTTCTTACTTGTTTTTAAAATTAAAGCTGAAATCCTATACTTTTTTAAAATCTACAAGTCCAACTATAACTAACTTAAAAAAAAAAATACTAAAAAAAATTACACAAAATTTTTATAACCAAAAGAAAAATAAAGAATACCTGAAGTTGAATGTTCTGTTATAAAAGTTTTACTTTTTTAAAGATTTAATAGAAAAATAAGCACTTGAATCGTAAAGAATATCAATTTTTATGCATTTTGCAAAAGCAGCATTACTTTGCTGATTTTGACAGCTCACCACGGGGTAAGTATACAACATAAATGGCTGAAATTTCACATAGTGATGTGATTTTATCTAGTTTCACCCTATACAAAAGTTTCTGACAAAAACTTAATTCTAAAATTTCAATAAATCGCAACTTTGGAACCTTTTGAACCCATTGTGCGCTGTTAGAAACTAACATCCGCAAACACAATATTTCTAGCAGAAAAGCTTAAAAACAGCATTGCAGAAGAATGAAGTAAAATTCAGCCAGAAACTACACAAAAACTGATTGATTCAATGCAAAATCGTCTTAGTGCTGTTACATCTCAAAATGGTTATCATACCAAATACTAAAAGTATTGAAAAATCGAAAATTATAATAGTTTATAAGTAGATATATAGTTTTTTGCTTTTTATTTTAATTAAAATCAACAAAGCAAGCTGTAAAATATATTAAATATCATTTTTGAATAAAAAAGTACGCTTTTTAAAATATCTTTTTTATTTTTTCGGTATTGTATTTGGTTCAGAAGTTAATGTACGATGAAGTTGAATTTTGCCCTGCATCAAATAAGCTGAAGAATGAAATGAGAAATCATCAATAGTTCTTGAGTTATAGCTGATGAACCAAGGAAGCACACATCAAGATAAAGAATATATCAAAAGTCATGAGAACGCCAAACCCTTGGAAGGGTTCACTATACTGGACTTGTACCTTCACCCTGACTTTCTCACCATCCCAGAATTGCTGTTGGCCTGTTTAATCAAGAATTATATTTTAATAATTGTATTGAATTATTATATTGTTGCTAGTTAATCATATTATCTACAGTAATCATATTATCGTATTAAAGAGTATTTTTTTTACCAACTACTGAATTTTTTTTTAATGAAAAAAAAATTCTAATTAATATATTCATTCATAGTTGTCATTATTTTTTTCTAACTATAATAATATACAACATATTATATATTAATATTAAAAATTTTTATGTATAGATTAGGGTTTGCTAAAATTGTCAAAGATTTTAATTTTTGACCCACTCTAATACACATGTAATTAATTAATTCATTGGTATTGAGATTTGTTTAAAATGTTTTGTGTATAAAGTTTTGCCTCAACTTTTTCTTGTGTCTTTACTATAAAATTAATGGGCAAGACACGTTATTAATGATGGTGCAGCCAAAAGGTACAACAATTTTATTTTTTTTTTTTATAATATTTTTTAGAATATTGTAAGTTTTTTGTTTACCTTCATTAAAAGTTTTTTTTTGTTTTTTTTCATAAGCCAAAAACTTCATTTATATAACATATAATTAAATATTTGTTTTAACTTTTTATTTTTATTTGATAGAAACATGTATTGTCTACGCTTGTTTAAAAACGCTAATTTTAAAGGAAATTTTAACGTTAATGTAGTAAAATCAGACTTTGTATCTAAAAGTTAAAGTGTACATCACTGATTTTGTTTTGTATTTCAAAGACTACTTTTTCTTGTCTTAGTGATTCTTCAATTGATTTTCAACAACTGATATATTTTAAAACAAGTAAGAAAATAATAGTCGGTCTAGACCGACTATACGATACCCTATACCATGCGTTTAGAGACCCTATCTCTTAGGCCCAACTAACTGGACATAGAAAATAAGCAAAAACCAAATTTGAGGGGGATTTTTATTAATTTTTTTGGCTGCAGATATGAAAAAGTTCATATCGGATGCTATATCTATATAGGGACTTGATCCAGAAATGCACCGATCCTGATCATGTTTGGTAAAGTCTCTTGTATTTTGCAAAAATATATACAAACAAAATTTGAGAAGAATCAGTGCAATATTTTTGTTTTTTAATAGATTTAACTGAAGAGCGGGAAGCAGCTCTATATGGTGTCAAAGGGATCATTTTTGGACTACTCATTAATGGATGTAATGAACGCATACAAACCCAATTTGAGTAAGATCTATATGACAATTTGGATCTTATGGCAATTTATGTCGATTTCATATGGGTAGGTCTGAACATGGACCGATTCTCACCAATTTCAATAGCGTTCAGCCCATGGCCGATAAAAGCTTATATACCAAATTTCATCAAAATATATTCATATTTGCGACCTGCAGTTTGAGTACAAGGTTTACATGGACACACAGACGGACGGACGGACGGACGGACATTGTTAAATCAACTCAGAAAGTGATTCTGATTCGATCGGTATAATTAAAGATGGGTCTAGGTCAAATATTTTTGGTTGTTACAAACAGCAGCACAAAGTCATTATACCCAAACCACATAGTGGTATAGGATATAAATAGCTACAAGAAGTTGTCAATATAACAATTTGCAAACCTGTTAATTAAAAAAAATTATTCAAAATTGTTATTGATAGCCAACAACT
Organism: Cordilura impudica; assembly: GCA_963682025.1. NCBI lineage: Eukaryota > Metazoa > Arthropoda > Insecta > Diptera > Scathophagidae > Cordilura > Cordilura impudica. The sequence goes on from OY821519.1 coordinate 113,103,242, forward strand.
CCTTTTTAATTACTTAATAACTATTGTCATTTTTTTTCTGGGAATATGTGATGATAAGTATTTAATTTGTATGTGCGTTGCCACACCCATGACCCCATTGGATCTAAGGTAAAAAACCCATAAGAGCTCAAACCGAACATGGAATGTCAACTTTAGTTTAATAGCTTCTATGGTTTCGAAGATCATTTCCTTTAAAGTAACGCACAAGTGATTTTTTATTTTAGGATTAACGGTTAATATGTAGACTACAACGCCATCTACTTGACTGATCGTTTTGAAATTTTATACACTATTTATAGACATAAATGACCAGGTATACACGAAGAGTTTTTTTTTTTACCATTCAACAAATTCACCGAAATTTTGTAGCAAAAATCGTGTTTTTCACTTCAAAATGCTGCAAAAAAAAAAAAAAAAAAAATTTAAAAAAATCTTCGTGGTTACTACGGGAAACACATCAACTTTTAAACGAATTTCGATTTTTTTGTTTAACATGATCCGGTAACGAGTTATGATGTTCACAGCAAAACAACTTTTTTTCGAGGCGCCTCCGGAGCTTCGCTGTAACGGACTTATTTATTGAAATTTTTAAATGAAAATTTTTTCGGAGATATTTCAAATCTTATACTATAACGTGTATATGAAATAAATAATCCAACATTATTCATATCTTAAAAAACTTATGAAAATACGTTTTTTGGCCTTTAAAAACTTACCCCTCCCCCCACTTAGCTACCACACTGTGCAATCTTGTTCTTTTTTTACCTGATAGCATTACGTGTTAAGGTTATAAAGAGTTTGTGCTGATGTTTATAGCTACCAAAAATATTTGGCCTCTACCTATTTTATATTATACCGTTCTACACAGAGTCACCTTCTGCATCGATTTAGCTATTGCCGTCTGTTCATCTGTCCATCTGTTAATGAATCTATATAAACCTTGTATTAATATATTTACATGGAGTGAAAACTTCGTAGCCTAGCAATGAAAAACTGCTTTTTTGGATTTGAAATCAATTTTATTCTTCAACGTAATCTTCACTAAGTGAACTGCACTTCTTCTAACGGTCCTCTAACATTCTGATACCCTTGAAAAAATATGATTTGTCAAACTCTTCAAGATAGGCTTCCGTCTCTGATATGACTTCTTCAGTTGTTAAAATCACTTTCCCTGGAGCCATTTTTTCAAGTTTGGAAGTAAATAATAATCGCTGGGGGCCACCTCTGGAGAATACGAGTGGTTCGAAGGTAACTCGTAATGTAAATACTTCAATTCTGAAGCCAAAGCAGATGTATGCGCCGGTGCATTGGCATGAAGGTACAATAATTTCTTCCGATTTAGGTGGGTCATTTTTTCATAATTTCTTCATCCAATCTGTCTAATACCTCAACATAGTACTTGGCAGTTACTGTTTTTCCAAAGCCTAATTTGAATCATGAACACGTTTCAGTTTTTGTTCAACTGTTAAAAATCGCGTCACCAATCGAGCAGAAAGATTTTTCTTACTGAAATGATCATGTAATATATGAAGAACTCGGTCTGCTGTTATCTTTATGATATCAGTAATCTGACTCACTTTAATCTTTTGATCATCCAATGCAACCTGATGCACTTTTCTAACGTTTGCTTCGATAGCTGCTTCATTTAGACGACCTGGTTTCCATACAAATAACCCATATCATACCTACTAAAGCTGATTCCCAATCTTCACCTAAATCTATAAAAAATGGTTTAAATATATTTTTAAGAAAATTATTGGCTTTAGTGAATGTGGTCATGATCGGTTCATTTTTGGACCTAGTCCCCATATTAAAACAACATCAGTTATGAAGTTTTTCATATCTGCAAGCCCCAAATTAATAATAATAACACTAAAATTTGGTTTATGCTTATTTCCTATATTCAGTTATTGCCACAGCAGAGTTGAATGGATACGGTCCAGACTGACTATAGCTTTCTTACTTGTTTATAGTATCTTTGCCTTTATATGATATAAGATAAAACTCTCGTATTGTCAAATGCTGTTTAATATTGTTGAGGTCAAAATATGACACATCCTCTAGAAAAATAACAGAAAGTTCTTTGATTTTGGGTTCTTTGATTTTGGAAAAGAACATCACGTACTAACCAAAAATTGTTTTGCTGTGTTAGTAGATTGGATTAGTTGATAAAAGGAGCCATGCATAGTAGATATCATACATAAGTGAGTCTCTCCCTGTCTATAAATCTAGGAATTCAGTTTCATTTACGTAGTTCCATAGTTTAAATGGTGCGTGGTAAAGAAGAAGAAAGCATATATTTCAAAAATTCATAACTGCACTGTATTCTTAATCGGACCGGTTTCTGGCATCCAGAATAACTCCCTTAATTCATCCAAGATGGGTATGATTTCACTGCATAAGTGTTGAACTCTTATTAACGCAGTGTCTAGAAAATTGTACTCCAACGTCTCATCATACTCCTCGCATGATCTGCAAGCCCCTGGTTCTGGTCATCATGTTAGTTTTTGCAAAGCCCTCAGTTCAGAGTGGCCGATAAGAATTTCAATTAGTTTCTGCTCCTATCCAGAATTTCTCCAGTTTTCGATCGGTCTGTGTAGCCTAACAAAATCTTTTTTTATTTTTATTAACCAACACTCAGGGGCTGCCCCCTACAAATTAAGTGCATTGTGTTGATTTCAGGAAAATTAGTTGTGGGAAGGAAAAGAGAGGGAGTAGTGTTTGTGGATATTTGACTTAAATTTTCTTAGATTATAACTGTCAGGAAAGACCTGTGCGGGGAGTTTATTACACAGTTCGACTGATAAACGATTTCACTCTGTAATGCATTATGCGATCAACTGGACAATAGACTACAAACGGATGCAATCTGCTAGAGAAGCGCGTAGAGCGAACTGAAACTCGGTCACTTGAAATAAGTTAGCTAATCTCAAAAGAACATATCCCATGGTAGTATCTATAGACATGTGCTACACAACCCACATTCCGATGATGTTCCCATGTGTCAATAGAGTTGGATACCCTATTGTCATTGATGAGCGCCAACGCCCTCCTTTGCACATGGTCCAGTAGCTCTAAAATAGTCCTTGAAGCTCCTGCCCATATATGGGAGTTGTATTCCATTTTGGGCCGGATGTAAGTGGTATAGATTTTAAGAAGATCAGAAGGAGTGAATTCATTTTTGCACCGTTTTAGAAAACCAAGATACTTGAAAAACAATCTCGTTCCAACGAACATCACATTGACTTCTCATGCCTAGAACATCAAGAGTATCTGATTCCTCAATACCTATACCACCCTTATATACAGATGACATTGTTGAATCCATGACCCTATGGGGCAAAATACAACATTGAGTCTTCAGCGCATTAAAATCAACCCTATTCGCTTTATCCCACTTGGAGATTGTTAACAGGTCTTGATTGAGTGTGTCATTCATTGTCTTCCTTTTGCCCCCAACCTCCAGGAGGCTTGGCCTACAATTAAAGAAAATGAATGACAAATGCTACTGTCATCTGCGAAAGAGTATATAGAGTTAAAAGTCTGACAAAGAAGGTCGTTCAGGAAGATAAGGAAAAGAGAAGGAGAGAGAACGAAACCTTGGGGTACCCCTGAATTAAACTGAAACTCATTAGATGAGACCCCATCAACAACTTTGACCTCGTTTTTGCTACCCTATACTGAGATATGCGAGTGAGTTGCTTAATTTCGCTAGTTTCATTTTGAGGACTTGTGACGGCTGCCTTAAATGGGCTTTTCCTGGCTTGGCCATCAGCTACTTCATTTTCTATTATACCAAAATGCCAAATAATTGCAACACTACCCTCTCTGGGAAAATTGTTAATTTCCTTCTTGCATTTGAGGATTATTGCTGATTTGACATAGTCTGAGGTTAAGCTTTGATAGCTGCTTATGTGTCTAGTGTTGACCTGATCGCGATTATATCAGCCTAAAAGACTGAATTATGGTCTGGAAGACAGTAGAATTTCTGTATTGAGTGGTCAATAATACCCCCTTTGACTACCATCTGTTAAATTTTGAGCAAACTTCTCCTTAAGTTTGTGTTAATAAAAATGGAAAAAATTAATTCCGATTGTTCATAAAAACCCACCACTCAAACCAAGAAAAAATTTATAAGGCTATGGGTACATAAAAAAGGAATTTACTGAGTTTATGATCGACCAAGTACTAGTGACGACGAACGTTCTAGTTCGTCTAGTGACTCTTTTATATTTCCAAACCTAAAGAAATGGCTCAGCCGATAGAGATTTATCTTCAAAGATGCAATTATTTCATCACCAAAATCCCATTTTAAGGACCTTGATAAATTCTCTTTTTCGGATGGGATTAAATAATTCGAGAAACGTTGTTCAAATTGCACTGAGCTAGAAGAAGACTGTGCTTAGATATATAATTTTTATTTTATTAAAAGAACTGTCGTTCATTGAAAAATTCATGGATTTAGTGAACCGCTATCGTATGGAAAAACCTATACCAGTTGCATTTACTATTCAAACTTGATCCATCTGTATAGAAATGTGAACCTGTTACGTTCTCTAGTAAGTTCTCATTTATCTACTTTCCCTGTCGGTTGCAAACCTATAGAACGGTGTGTTCTTCGATAATCTCGCGATTATTTTGCAGCTTACAGTGTTTTTTTAGAACCCCAAAATTGCTTGAGGACTGGTGAAGTGGCTACGCCTATATTCCCCTGTATCTTTTGCTCGTAACATGGCCAAGGATGCTTTATATTTTGTTTGAATTTCAATTGGGTGTGAAGTTATGGCGCCGCTGATTACTATGCAGAAAAGGCTTAAAGTAACACTTCGTTTTGCCCCGATGTTCCCATAACTACAGATGCGTACGTCAATATTGATCTAACAATGCTAGTGTAGAGTCAGTTTGTCATTTTAATTTTAATCTCCATTAAGATTTTATCATCAGTACAGTGGTAAAAGTCATTAGGAATTGGCAAAAACTATGTTAATAAAATAAATGGTGTATTTACCTTTTTTTTAGCGGCGATGTAATTTTGTGTAGTTTAAGTTCCAACCAAACTAATTTTAATAAAATATATCTACGAACAAGTGATGTGATAAGAAGATAAATATTTCTATGTAATAAGAAGATTTAAAATACAAATGTATAAAATTTTTAAATATACAAACATTACGTAACATAATCCAATGGTAAACATGCGATACAGTTATTTCCTGTATCCCAAAAAAGGATCAAAGACAGTTTTATATTCTAATTAGTTTTATCAGCAGTTTTACAGCAGCCAAAGAAAAACAAAAGTAACCCAAAAATTTTTTTTCAATCAAGCTAATTAAAATATCTTTCTCAGTTTTTTCGTTCTGTTGAGTGCAACGAATTAAATTCTATTAGACCCTCGTTAAACCAAAAATGTTAAGTTGTTAATTACTTCAAAACACTTGATTATGTCCACAAAATATTTTATAACAAAAAACAAAAACAAACTAAACAAACACTTAGCAAAAAAGTACTACAAAATTCACCTTAAATTGGTTAGTTTATTTAAAAATACTTTTTAGTTACATAAATGAACACTATCCCCGTTCAAAAAAAAAAAAAAAAAAAAAAAATAAGCAACAAGTAAGAAATTATAGTCGGTCTAGACCGACTATACGATACCCTATTCCATGCGTTTAGGTCCAACTAATTAGATATAGAAAAAAAAGCATAAAACAAATTTGAGTGGCATTGTTATTAATATTTTTTGGCCGCAGATACGAAAAAGTTCATATCGGATACCATATACATATGGGGACTAGGTCGAAAAATGGACCGACCCTGACCATGTTTGTCAAAGTCACTTATATTTTGAAAAAATATATACAAACCAAGTGTGAGAAAAATCTGTGCATTATGTTATCTATATGATAATTTTGAACTTATGGCAATTTATGTCGATTTAATAGGGGTCATTTGTATGGGGACTAGGTCTGAACATAGACCGAATTTCACCAATTTCAATGGCGTTCATCCTATGGCCGATAAAAGCTTATGTACCAAATTTCATCAAAATATATTCATATTTGCGACCTGTAGTTTGATTGCAAGGTTTACATGGGCACATAGGCGGACGGACGGACGGACGGACGGACATCGCTAAATCGACTCAGAAAGAGATTCTGAGTTGATCGGTATAATAAAAGATGGGTTTAGGATAAATATTTTTGGTAGTTACAAACAGCAGCACAAAGTCATTATACCCAAACCACATAGCGGTATAGGGTATAAAAAAGATAATCTCTGTTTCTATAAGGCTTGAGTTTTGATGAATCTTTTTTTTTGGCGTTTCTTTCGCAGTTATTTTCGCAGATCACAGATGTTATTATATATAATATAATGGCTTTGTGCTGATGTATGTAACTACCAAAAATATTTCACCTAGACCCATTTTTTATTATTCCGATCGACTCAAAATCACTTTCTGAGTCGATTTAGCGATGTCCGTTTGTCCGTCTGTGTGTTCCAGTAAACCTTGTAATTAAACTACAGGTCGCAAATATGAATATATTTTGATGAAACTTAGTATATATGCTTCCATAGTCCATCGAATGAACGCTATTGAAAATCTGTTCATGTTCAGACCTAGTTTATCTAAATATGACTCCTATGAGATCGACTTAAATTGTCGTAAGAGCCAAATTATCATATAGATAATCATGATTTTCTTAAAGGAATGCTTTACTGAAGTCAGTATAAATAAGTAAGAAAATTATAGTCGGTCTAGACCGACTATACGATACCCTATACCATGCGTTTAGAAACCTTATCTCTTAGGCCCAACTAACTGGACATAGAAAATAAGCAAAAACCAAATTTGAGTGGGATTTTTATTAATTTTTTTGGCTGCAGATATGAAAAAGTTCATATCGGATGCTATATCTATATGGGGACTAGGTCCAAAAATGGACCGATCCTGATCATGTTTGGAAAATCTCTTGTATTTTGCAAAAATATATACAAACCAAATCTGAGAAGAATCAGTGCAATATTTTTGTTTTTTAATAGATTTAAGTGAAGATCGGGAAGCAGCCCTATATGGGGCCAAAGGGATCATTTTTGGACTACTCATTAGTGGATGTAATGAACGCATATAAACCCAATTTGAGTAAGATCTATATGACAATTTGGATCTTATGGCAATTTATGTCGATTTCATAGGGGTAATTTATATGGGGGCTAGGTCTGAACATGGACCGATTCTCTCCAATTTCAATAGCGTTCATCCCATGGCCGATAAAAGCTTATATACCAAATTTCATCAAAATATATTCATATTTGCGACCTGCAGTTTGATTACAAGCTTTACATGGACACACAGACGGACGGACGGACGGACGGACATTGTTAAATCAACTCAAAAAAGGTATAGGGTATAATAACGTCAGTATGTTGTCCATTAACGAAAGCACGATTTACCAAAGTTGTCAGTTATAAAATATTAGTTGAAATAGAGCACCCCTTATAAACACCATGTTGCAAGTGTGAGATTTTAGAAAAAACACGATACAGAGATAATCCGTTAAAAATTTCTCAAATAGGTTAGGAATAGCACAAAGCTTAGCTATGCCTCTATAGTTAGTAACATTGGATTTGTTTCCAGATTTAAATAAAGGAATAATATATGAATCTTTCTATAATATAGGAAAATAATGATGTTTAATAGAGGAGTTAAATAAAATGCTTAACGGAACAGCCAAAATATGGGCACGGTTCATTAAAATGCAACAAGGAATGTCTTTAGGTCCACAGTTAGTTCAATATTTGATTTTTTTTTTTATATCTGAAGATATCAGATAAGAGAAAGTGAAATTGATTGACGTTCTATAACTGGAGAGGAATATATGTTTGAAATGCCATATTGAACATCAGAATAAATTGTGCTAAAAAAGTCAGTAAGATTATTGATTACATTTAGATATCGAACAGATTTCCTTTTTTAGTTTACAAATTTATAAAACGAATTTGGATTTCTCTTCAGATATATTATCATAGCTTATATGTATTTATTATAAAGTTTTGTATTGAGAATATTATATTCTGCATGTGTACCTGAATATTTACTATAATAGTTTGATTTACCAGAATTCAGAAAAAACACTGACTGAGTAAAAAACTCGTACATATATGAAAACAAGCATAGCTCAGACCAACAAACACATATTTTTATTTTCATATCAATTATCTGTGTTTTTAAATTTTGTATGGTGCCGGACACATCATGACTGTGTTTCGTTTTAATATTTCGTTATCTACACGAAAATTTTTCTATCACGTATTTTTTGTTTCGAAAACACATAAACCACACAGATTCGAGTGTAGCTTTATTTTAAGTTCGTCCTCTGGTGCCTAAACGGCGAAAAAAAACAGAACATGAACAAAAAACAGATTCAAGTTCAGTTATATTTTAAGTTTGTGTTCTGGTGCGTGTACTGCGAAAAAACAGAACATGAACAATAAACAGGTTCGAGTTCAGTTATATTTTGAGTTCGTGTTCTGGCTTGTGTACTGCGAAAAATGAAAACGTCAATTCGCGATCTGATACACCCCAATAAAAAGGACGACAATTGTTTCAACCAAATTTATTCAAATTTTATTGACTCTTTTTTATGACTTACGTTTAAATTATTTACAATTGTCAAATATTTTCAAATTTTATTGACCCTTTTTACAATTGTGTTTATTGACTGGTTTTCATTTTAATAAAAGATGGTAATAAAAGAACACAAACACTATTTAGCATCATAAAGGTTACACTTGTTGGCTGTTAGGATTTTTTACATTATCCACCCTTATTTTCGCAACCAATTAGTGTCAATAGAATTAATTGTGAATTATTATATTGACCATTTTTTATGATGTATTAAACACTTGTTTTTCCCTGTTTGTGTTTTAAATTCATAACAAACCACTTAAAACAAAAACACAATTTAGCATCATAAAAATTACACTTGTGTAATTTTCTTCGGAAAAGAATTTTATGAAGCCTATTGCAAAAAAATTTTAAAATCCTTTTCAATTGTTTCGGTTTTTTGTGAACTTAAAATATAACTGAACTCAAACCTGTTTTTGTTCATGTTCTGTTTTTTCGCAGTACACGTACCAGAACAAAAACTTAAAATAAGGCTACACTCGAAACTGTGTGGCTTATATGTGTTCAAAACAAAAAAATACGTGATAGAAAAATGTTCGTGTAGATAAAGAAATATTAAAACGAAACACAGTCATGATGTGTTCGGCACCGTACAAAATTTAGGAACACACATAATTGATATGAAAATAAAAATATGTGTTGGCTGCTTTAGAATAGAACATTGTGTGTTTTCTGAGCCTTCAGATTTACAAGCACACACAGACAGACAGACAGGCAGATGGGCAGACAGACAGACAGCCGGACGGAAGAGCGGACCATCGGCCAGCACTAAATTAACTCCGAAAGTGATTCTGAGTCAATTAATTTAATAAATATTTTGGATAGCTACAAACATCAGCACAAACTCACCTAGTGGTACATGGTAAAAAACTATGCTCGGAGTGGTTTCTAATTGGTCTTGGGAGCATTTTTTTACGATTATACGGTTGACAGCGAATTTCCTAACACACATGGCATCCACGAGATGTTCGTTTTGTGTTCGTTTCTACTATGCTACGTCTTTTTTTAATAATGTAAACAGAAGAGCAAACTCTCCCATAGTGAAATCTAATACTGCTTTGATATTATTTGTTTCACATTTTTGCATATTTTATTACCGTGTACCCAAAAACAAATACACCAACTACTTAAAGTCTTGAAACAAATTTGGTATTTTATTCGTCTCCTAACAAAATTCCTTTTCCATTATCATTTACATTTATGTGAAGATTAAAATGTAAGGTAAATAAGCTGGATCATAATAATATGAACATAAACCAAACGTATATTACTATGATTTAAAGCAAAGTAGGTTTCTGAAAAATGTCAAGGTGCAAAAGACCACAAAGGCAAATTCGTCATTCAGTTTTCAATTGGTTAAGACAACTTTTGCTATTTTTAAAAAATTTAAAAAAAAATTAATTTCGAGCTATTATCAAACACTTGTTAATTGGAAGGCAAAATATATAAGGAAATAAGACGAAGTCCATAACACATCTGCATTAAATGTAGCCCTACATCCAGAATTGATGAACTGCATTCCCAACTTTCAGTTGAAGCAGCGATAAAATCTACGATAGAATTTCGATGTGGAATTATTGAAAAAAGGAAAACAGTAAATAGGGAATATTATTATTGGGCATATTAGCGAAGAAATCAAGAAAAAACGCCTCCATTTAACTTAAACATTTAATATTTTCTTCAAGATAGTGCTCGGATGCACAATGTTGGAATTTCGAATTTCTTTTTCTCAAGATTTGACTCCCGAAGACTTTATGCTATTTACAAATTTAAAGAAATGGTTCGGAGGAAAAGATCTGGCTCCAATAAAGAAGCTGATTTCAGAATGACTAGATGAAGTGTATCGAGCAAAAAGGAGATTTTGTTGTAAAATAAAAAATAATCAACCCAAAAAAATATGTTTGTTTTTTTAAATACCATAACCACAAGCCATTGGTGATAGGTCATAGGTTTAACTTGAATTCATTCGAAAGGAATCACCTTTTCAATGCTTTCAAAGTAACAACTTCTTTATATGTTGTTTTAGACAACTTCCGTAGATGTCAACTTAAAGTTATTTTGCCAGAAATGTAACTTAAGTCCTCACAATCTCATATAAAAATGGTGATATCTAAATTAATATTGAAATTTATAAATTGATATCGAGGAATCAGAAAACAAAATTGAAACATGAATTGATATACAAAATTTATATTAAAACAAGTAAGAGTGTTAAATTCGGCTGTGCCGAATCTTTGATACCCTCCACCTCGGTTTGAGTCTTGATAATAAATGTAAATGAAAAAGTAAACAATATGTTAAACTTAATAACAAATTATTTCAGCAAATTCTTTGGGTTGTTTTCGTCTTTTCTATTATTTCGGATTTATTTCGGTGTTTGCTTTTTGGTCATCGTGGTTGCTCATCGGCATGCATTTTGGTTATATACCGATATGCATGCGTTTCCGGTTATATGACATAACTTCCTTTTTAGTTTAGTTTTTGCCAATTAAATAGCTCGCCCTAACCTCCACTGCAAAGGTAATGGTTGTGTAGGGTGGCTATATGCCTTAAATAGTGCTAATTGGAGATGGCTGTATAGTTTCTTTGAACTGGCGAAATATTTTTTCATTGCGGTCATGTAGGTCGGATGGAGTAACAAATAATATCCAAAAAAAAAAATCTCTCAACTTTTTTATTAAAACATTGCCATAATTGGAAAAGATAGAGAATAAATTTATAATAATAAATATTCAAATGTCCCAAACATTTTAAATAAAATAATTTGTTATCTTTATTTTCTGAAAAACTTAAAATTTTTATCCAAAAAAAATTGTGAAAATTTATATATAAATAATAAAAAATAACATTCTCAACAAATTACGTTTATTTATGTAACAGATTTTATGTTCGCAATTCTTAAATATAATTTGACGTTTTCTAAAATTCATTGAATTTAAATTAATGTTTTCTGTAGTGTGATTCTGTTAATTTCCACGATCCGACAATCTCAAAATATATCGACAGCTACTGTTGTTTGCACTAAGGATTAAGTGATTCACTAAGTACATACATCTTAACGACAGTCGATAAATCTATTTTTCTATTTATTTAAATTGTAAACGAGTGGCATCTCTGTCAAAATAAGCGAAAACACAAAGAAGAATAGAAAAAAACAAATCACTTCATGTTTGAGAGGATGATTTTATGTTTATGTTTAATATCTTTATTTTTTTACTAATATTTCTGTTTATTTATTTTAAAATGAAATAATGAATTAAATATGCTATTTTTTTTTTATTTATATAAAAAAGTTTTTTTTAATTAAAGAAAAATATTTTCGCTATTTTATGATTTTTATTTATGTATGACGACATTTCAACCTAAAAATTTAAGTTTTTATCGATTGAATAAACAACACAAAAATGGTTGTAGTTTAGATAACAAAAACAGCTGACTTTAACAATAGCGAATATCGTTTAAAAATTTTACTGATAATTTTGCAATTTTCTTTTTTTTAACGATTCCACTATCGTTAAAAGAAGTTACTGAATAGCGGTACTGAAAAGCTATTAATTTCTCCTGAATGTCAATATTTTTTTTAAATGTAAAAATTTTTAAATGTAAACACAGGTATTTGGTGTTAATTTTTTGGAATTTCAATTTGTTTTTAACGAATAAAATATATATATTTAAGATGCAATTGAAGTCTTCTAAATTTAAAATTATAATTTCCGACGTTTTGATATGATTTTCTGAAATTCAATTAATTGTAATTTATAATTGGAAATTTCAATTCCAGTTTTTATTAGAATTGATATTTTCTTAAATTTGAATGGAAAATTTAAAAAGTGCAATTTTGTATTTAAGTGAATAATAATGCTTTAGTAGTTATAAACAATTTTTAAAAATTAGATGTAATCGCAATCAGATATTTTGTAGGTAAAGCAGAATAATAATTCTATATAACTATGTAGAACTATTTTGAAAGCAAAAAACTCATTGATAAACTCGGTTACTCTATTTTGTAAACACAACAAAAAGTTAATATTTCAAACTTATGTTCATATTTATAAAAGAATAATGAAAAAACTTATGAAATAAAAGACCAGCCCGAGTATACTCCTAACATTGTTCTAGTTGAAAATATTAACATTCATGTTTAAATAGAAATAACTATTGCAAAGCAAATTAGAACAAACAAAAATTGTGGCGCCATCTACTGTGGCATAGTCACGCTGAGCAAAATTAAGTGACACTCTGTTAATGCAAAAGAAATGTATTTTCCCCACAACAAAATATTGCAGAATTTTATGTAAATAAAATAATATACCGATTTATTTCTAACATGCAGTTGTTATGGATATACATATATATAATATGTGTATATTATTTGTGTTATTTAATATGTTCATGTATGTATATGTAAATATTACACACAAAAAATACAACATCAAACGTTATTTTTGTGTTTTTTCTCTTTAAATAAATTTATACATAAAATTTTTTTTTGCTAAATTAACATTGTTTTTTTTTTATTAACAACTAGGTATTTTAGCATTATTTGCTTTTGACGCTGGTGAATTTTTACTCCCTTTACATATATTAACACGTAGTGTCTGCTTGTCGAAAAATTTTTGGATCGATTTTAACCCCTTTCCCGTAACCCATTCGATCTGAAATTTTGCAGGCATGCTCGTGGTAATAACAGAAATGATCTAACAAATTTTTTTAGTGATGCCAAAACAATGGAAACTTTTAAAATTTTCTACCAGAGTTAATAAAAAAAATGTACAAAGGGTTAGTTTTTATTATATTATTACCACAACGACCACAAAAACAACAATTCCAGCTATGACAACAACACACCATTGAGAATAACAACAAGAACAATATAGAAACATCATATTTTTAATTTTTTTTTACTTTTTCAAAGATTTCCCTGGACCTGTTCCACCGATTTTAACTATTTTTGAAACAGAAATCTTCCCATGGATTTGGTGAATCATTCTTACTAAAAATGATCACTGTAGCTGCACTATTCAGGGCGTGATCGTGACAAGAACAACATAGAAAATTATATTTTTTTAAGACTTTTTTTAGTTCTTCATTTAAATCTCGGGCCCTAATCGACCGATTTGAACGAGTTTAAATAGCTAACTTTTCAGTATGTCAATGAATCATCTTTTATATCAACGAGCACCCTAGCTGCCCAACTGATGCCGTCATCGTGATTTCCACAGACGGACAGACGGACATCACTATATCAACTCCGGTTGTTATAAGGATCACAAATATATATATTTTATTACAAACGGAATGACAAACTTATATATACCCTCTGCACACTGGAGTGGAGGGTATAAAAAATAAAACAAGTAAGAAAATTATAGTCGGTCTAGATCGACTATACGAAACCCTATACCATTGTTTAGAGATCCTATCTCTTTGGTCCAACTTATTGGATATAGAAAATAAGCATAAACAAAATTTGAGTGGCATTTTTATTAATTTTTTGGGCTTCAGGTATGAAAAAATTCATATCGGGTGCTATATTTATATGGTGACTAGGTCGAAAAATGGACCGATCTGGACAGTATTTGGTAGAGTCACTTATATTTTGAAAAAATATATAAAAACCAAATTTGAGAAAAATCAATATATTTGTTTTTTGATAGATATAAGTGAAGATCGGGAAGCAGCTCTATATGGGGCCTCTGACTAAGAATTGTCCTATAGGGATTATTTTTGGACTACTTATTAATGGATATAATAAACACATACATACCAATTATAACTGAGATTTATATGATAATTTGGATCTCATGGCAATTTATGTCGATTCCATAGGTGTCATTTGTGTGGGGACTAGGTCTGAAAATGGACCGAATTTACCAGTAGCGTTCGTCCTATGTCTTATATACCAAATTTTGTAAAAAAAATATTCATATTTGTGACCTGTAATTTGATTAAAAGGTTTACACACAGACGGACGGACGGACGGATATCGCTAAATCGACTCAGAAAGTGATTCTGACTCGATCCGTATAATAAAAGATGGGTCTATATCAACTATTTTTTGTAGTTATAAACAGCAGCACAAAGTCATTATACCCAAACCACGTAGTGGTATAGGGTTTAAAAATTATATTGGGAAAAGGATAATTGATGATGAATTGCGGATAATAAGTTTAAATAAAAGTTTAAATTGTATAAGACTAAATAGAACCATCTGTATCTACGTGTGAAGTTCCCAAGGTCCAGTGAAAATGAATATGCAGCACGGAGAAAAATCTTAGCTCTTGATATCTAAGGCGCCATTCCTTTACTCTTAGGCACTCACAAATCCAGACAGACTACCAGCTAAGTCGGTGGTTAAGCGCTCAGCCAACTAAACACAGTATCCAGTGAGCACTAACTTAAGTCAGTTGGGGACATCTCGTCATTTATTTAAGGTAAGCTGCCTCCCAGATAATGTTCGACACCTCTGATAAAGGGATTAAAATATCGGCACAAATTCTTCACTCTACCGATTCGAAGACCTTCCATGCGTACTTGTCAGCCAAGTTGTTACTCATTAGCCCACTATCTCCTTGAACGAAGCCTCAAAGTTTTTTTTTCGGATTCGGTTAAGAGACCCAATATATTTGTTTAAACATTTTGATCTCACTCTCATCGATTCTAAGGTTTGGGAGTATCAAAACTATATTTATGATTGATGGATCAATATGCCGTTTATAACAACACATTCCTAGGTATGTTGGGCCAAACTCAGCATGGCCAAGGTTTACAAACTTTCCAAAATTAACATATGATTGCCAACATTTTAATGCACAAATGGCGGTAAGTTTAAATCTTGCGTGCATTTTTAAACACCCTCTATTTAATATTTTCAACTGAGAGAGAGAGAGAGAGAGAGAGAGAGAGAGAGAGAGAGAGAGAGAGAAAAACGATATAATTTGATTTCTTTACAAAACGTTCTAGTATTTATTTTCCATGTTCACTTTTTTCATAGTTTCATCGATGAACGATTACACTGTGGAACAAATTCAGGTTAGCAAAAGTTAGGTCGATTCTGAGAGTGAGGGATGAAAATAGAGGCGTTTGTTTATGTTAGTTCGAATTTTTTTTTTAATCGACCTTCGAACTTTGCAGTCAAATGCCAATTTTCAGCATATTGTTTATATGGTTTTTTGGCATAACTCGTCGACTAATTGATATTTTTTCAATCTGTAAAAGCCAAATTATTGCTAGAGACCTGTGCAACAGCCAAATTTTTTAAAAAAATTGATTTAGAAAATTTTTGTGGTGCTTAGGAAGCAAAATGTTGAAAAAATAATTTTTTAATAACATCCGAAGCACTAGGTAAAACATCTTTTACGGGATCTACAAATACATCTTTCCCCATATGACTAACCCATGTGAAATTTATTGCTGATGATACATCTTTTCATGAAATCCTGATCCAAAAAATGCTTCTAATGCTTTGTTAATGTTTAGCAATGTGTAAACCATGTTGTCCTCATAGCTTAATAAAGCTATGCGTATCTGATGTTAAGCCATTATGATGTTTCCAATATACATACATAGATACATACTAACAAACTCACACACAATGCCGGTATTTGTCAGAAAAAAAATATATATAATACAAATAGTTAAGAACAAACGAATACTAAGCAGACATACAATGTCGGCACTTTACAGAGATTTCAAGCACCCAGCAAAAATAAACGAACTTATTCAAAGCGAACGGCTCTCTTATGGCTAGCAAATGAAAATATATTCCTATCCATCGTTTCAAAACAACATCCGAAAGTGTGAAAAAATTTTTACTAAAATTTTTATGTGGGGTGTATACAGTCTGTGCTGGCTCTGCAGGCAGTATGCCATGGTTCAAATCGTGAATCGCATAATTTTCTTCTGTGTTTATTGTATGAGCTTATTATAAAGAGTGTGTGTTGATAGCAGGAATACTTGACCTAAACCTTTTTTTATACCCATCGATTCAGAATTACTTTTCGCCGTGTGTCCGTCCATCCGTCTGCCTTTCTGTATGTAAGTCTGTTTGTTTTTTAATGACATCATGATATCTTCCAATTTTGACCCTTAGCATATTATCAGGACAAAAGGCTAGCTAACAATTTCGTCATCAGCTTTGTATGTATTCTAGTCCACCATTCTACAAGAGGATTAGGGTTTCGATGTTCTTTTACATCTATCCTTCATGATGCGGTAAATAAATGTGTCATACCACTTCCATGTCTCATACTTTAACATTTCTTCCACAATATATTCGGGTGTTAACACAATTCCGATCTTATCATTAAAATTAATGCGATCCGATCTTATCATTTAATTAATTCTCCATTATTTTCTTCTGCTCCGCCTGCCACGCAGTTGCCCTCTTCCTAAATTTTAAAGCATTTTATGTAGGTATTAAGACAACCACGTCCTTTTATTAGCCGTGTCATGTTACCGTGTCTTTTTTCCACCCATTTGGTAATGTTCGGTATTAGACTATAGGTCCATACATCTTTATCATCTCTTTCCCAGTGTTCCTGTCATTGTCTCAATAGCGTTTGTTGTGCTTCTCTTCTATTATTCTTCTATTATTTTTACGCACTGGAACCAGATTTCAGTTCTTTCCTTAAATAGAAGATCTGTCGGAGGAATTCCAGCTAACAAATAGGCAGCACCTATAGAAATTATGCGATATTCTGATATTACTCTTAAACCACGAATTCGTTGAGGCTGTTGTATATTTTCCTTTTCTTACCATTACGAAAGTTGGAGCAGCATTCGGTTTGCGAGCGTATAACACTATTTTTAATTCTTCTAGTGGAGTCCCTCGGCTTTCTTTATCACGTATTATGTTAACGACATCTTTGAATTTCAGTTTATCACCCAGTTGCGTGCCCAGGTAGCGGAAACTACTACCGGAATTTACGCGTTTATTCCTTATTTTAAGTTTTGGTATATAAAAATCCCTGGGATCTGTAACCAACTCCGCTTCCGTTTTAGTCAAAGCTAACTTCAGACCATCCCAGCCATCCATCATATCGGCTGAGACTATCGTTCGCTAAGATCTCTATCATCACCGGTAGTGGGTGTGACACGACCAAGGCAATATCTTTGGCATAACTCATTTTGAGTAGGTTGTCACACATTACGTTCCACCAAAGACTCCTAGAACTGATCCCTGTGGTACACCTGCTCAAACAGTATATTCTTTCATTGCGGCATCAGTTCGATACGTGTAGATTCATCTGCATAAATAATCTACCATTATATTGTAGAGGGAAGCATTTTTTCCTTTTTCCATGACAGCATCAAGTACCAACTTCCATTTTACTGTATTAAAAGCTTTTTTTACCATTTGGTGAAAAGCCGCGGATGTTCAGACCTCTCTTCCCCTATCATACTGACTTCAATTGTGTGTGTATTAGATGGAGTCGTCAAAAAAAAAAAAGTTAGAACTCTGACTCCGACTCCGACTCCATACGATAACATTTTTAAAAATGGAAATATGTGAATTTCGGCAGCTCATTAAACATTATTTTTTGCGAACAAAAAAACCGTAAATAAAACCAAGCAAATGCTTCATAAATACTATGGGGACTCCGCACCATCGATTTCAATGATAAACAAGTAAGAAAATTATAGTCAGTCTAGCCCGACTATACGATACCCTATACCATGGTTAAGAGACCCTATCTCTTCGGTCCAACTAATTGGATATAGCAAATAAGCAGAAACCAAATTCGAGTAGCATTTTTATTAATTTTTTTGGCTGCAGATATGAAAAAGTTCATATCGGATGATATGTCTGTATGGGGACTAGGTCCCAAAAAGGACCGATCCTGACCATATTTGGTAAAGTCACTTACACTTTGAAAAAATATATACAAGCAAATTTGAGAAAAATCTGTGCAATATTTTTGTTTTTTGATAGATTTAAGTGAAGATCGGGAAGCAGCTCTATATGGGGCCTATGACGAAGAATTTCCTATAGGAATAATTTTTGGACTACTGATTAATGGATGTAATAAACACATACAAACCCAATTTGAATGAGATCTATATGATAATTTGGAACTTAAGGCAATTTATGTCGATTTCATAGGGGACATTTGTATGGGGACTAGGTCTGAACATGGACCGATTCTCTCCAATTTCAGGCCGATAAAAGATTAAATACCAAATTTCATCAAAATATATTCATATTTGCGACCTGCAGTTTGATTACAAACTTTACATGGACACACAGACGGACGGACGGACGGACGGACGGACATCGTTAAATCGAATCAGATAGTGATTCTGATTCGATCGGTATAATTAAAGATGGGTGTAGGTCAAATATTTTTGGTTGTTACAAACAGCAGCACAAAGTCATTATACCCAAACCACATAGTGGTATAGGGTATAAAAAGTGGTTTACTGACTTTCTTTGTGGTCGCACAAATACAAATGACGCTGAACATTGTGGACGGCCAATTGTGGTCAATACACCCGAAAATGTCGAAAAAATCCACGATTGTTGAGATTGTTTATGCTATAGGTATTTGATATGGCAGTGTGGTCTTGATTTTAAATTATCAGTTGGGTTTAAGAAAGCTGTGTTCAAGATGGGTGCCGCGTTTGCTCTCAATTGACTATAAACGTAATCGTGGAGTTGTTTAACCGGTCTACGAATTGGTACGTCGTCCGCCATATTCTCTGGATTTAGCCCTCAGTGACTATTTCCCATTTCCAAACCTAAAGAAATGGCTCGGTCGAAAGAGGTTTGGTTCCAACGATGAAATTATTGATCAAACAAATGCCTATTTTATGGACCTCGAAAAATCCTATTTTTTGGAAGGGATACAAAAATTGGAGAAACGTTTGACTAAGTGTATTGAGCTAAAGGAGATTATGTTGAAAAATATTTTTTTTTTTGCAAAAAAACTGTGTTTCATTCTAAAAGTCACGGACTTATTGATCCGCCCTCGTACTAATTAAAGTACTTGAATGAATTTTCTCTCATAAAATAAACTGAAATCTGCTTATATATAGTGATCTGTACAATATTTCTTCGCCTATTTCGAAGAATTTTTATTTTAGCAAATACTACATGGAGTGAAAACTACGTGGCCTGACAATGAATATCCATTTTTTTTGGGTTTGATATCAATTTTATTCTCCAACGTAATCTGCGTTAAGTTAAATACAGCGAAATGCACTACTTGAAAAAATACGATTTGTCAAACTCTTCAAAACCAGCTTCCGACGTCTTTATTTGTGGAAAATCTCTTTCCCTGGAGCCGTCTTTTCAAGTTCGGGAACAAACAAGAATCGCTGGTGGCTATTTCTGGAGATTATGGAGGTGGGGAAGCAATTCGTAATGTAAGTAAAGTGTCCGCCATCTAACGTTTTTTTTTCAACTAGTACTTATTTCGTGAATGGTAACACTTAGCTCATGTCTGATTTAACAGATAATTAGCTTTATCCTTCCGCTGAACGAATATGGTTGTATATACGCTTGAACAACGCTGGGAAATATTGCGACATTACTTTGAAAATCATGGTAATGTTGCAGAATGTGTGCGAAAATTGCGTCCGTCAGCTCCGTATGTTCGTTATCTTGTGAAAAAAGTGAAAGAAACTGGCATACTCATCGATAAACCAAAGCGTGAAAAGCCAAAAACAGTGCATACACCCGAGAATATTGCTGCTGTTTCAGAAAGTGTGCGTGAAGCGCCATCAACATCAATTCACCGTCGTTCTCAAGAATTGAACATTTCGGAGGCATCACTGAGACGAATTTTGCATAAAGACCTTGGTATGACGCCATACAAAGTCCAATTGGTTCAGGAGTTGAAGCCAATGGATGGTCAATGCGTTTTCGCTTCGCTAAGTGCGCCTGCGATCGACTTACAGAAGATGCCGATTTTACCAAAAAAATCATCTTTTCAGATGAAGCTCATTTTGATCTTGACGGGTATGTAAACAAGCAAAATTGTGTCATTTGGGGCACAGAAAACCCGCACGCATACATTGAAAAGCCGATACACCCAAAACGAGTCACTGTTTGGTGCGGATTTTGGTCCAGAGGCATAATTGGGCCATTTTCTTCGAAAATGAGCAAGGAGTGATCGTTACAGTCAATGGCGATCGGTATCGGGCCATGTTGAACGAATTTTTGTTCACAAAAATTGAAGAGGGGGATATTGGCAACATTTGGTTTCAACAGGACGGCGCTACGTGCCACACAGCCGAAGCTACAGTCGATGTTTTGCGCCCTGTTTTTGAAGATCGCATTATCAGCCGCAGAGCTGATGTCATTTGGCCACCTCGGAGCTGCGATTTGACACCGTTGGACTATTTTTTGTGGGTGCCCTCAAAGATAAGTGTTACGCCAACAAGCCAGAGACAATTGACGCTTTAAAGAGCAATATTCGTGAAGCCATTGGTGAAATACAGCTGCACACAATCGGTAATGTGCTTAAAAATTGGACCGATCGTGTAGGCTACTGCATGGCCAGCCGAGGCAGCCATTTGAATGAAGTTATTTTCCATTATTAACCGGAAGGATTGTGCTTTCATATAAAAAAAGAAATTTGAGATAATATTCAGTAGTTTTTTTTATAGCATTTTGAAAAAAAAAAAAAAGTTATTTGGCGGACCCTTTACTTCAGTTTTTCTGAAGCCAAATCAGATGAATGAGCAGTTGCATTTTCATGGTGGTACAAGATTTTTTTCTTATTTAAGTGGGAACGTTTTTTCTTAATTTCTTCATCCAGTTTGCCAATAACTCAACATAGTACTTGGCAGTTATTGTATTTCCTTTTTCCAAGTAATCAATACATTTTATACCACGCGCATCCCAAAAGCACCGGCTTGCGCACGTTTGTAACCACTCCGCAGACTATCTATTGGACTCCGGTATATAATAATGAACCCATTTCTTATCCATTATTATAAATAGACGTAAAAATTAGCTTCAAACATCTTTAAAGAATACTTTGAATCACGAACACGTTTCAGTGCTTACACACCGGTACGATCGAGCAGAAAGCTATTTAAATGATCATGTAATATATGATGCTAGCAATCTAACTCACTTTAATCTTTCGACTATATAATACAACCTGATACACTTTTCCTACGTTTTCTTCGGTAACTGCCCAAATTGAACGACCAGGATTATCTGCATCAGTTGTTCTCGTACGACCACTTTTAAATGCGGAATACCACCCTTGAACCATTGAATATGACGGCGAAGATTCACCGTAATGTTTAGTAATCCTTTGGCTTCGATAGTATTTTTTCCCACGAAAAAACAATGTTTAATCAAAACATTATTAGCCATCCATTTTTTTCTCAAACTTTAAATACAGCATCATTTTTATAATGGTAACTTTTTTTCTAATTAATGAAATATCATGAAATTGGACAAGTTTCTAACAGTTGGCCTTACTGAATAAACACAAAAAATTGGTACTTATCACGCCATCTCCATGTGAGGCCACGTAGTATTTGAAAAATTCTTTGAATTCATTATTCTCTATTTTTACATATATAAAAATAAAAAAATTTTGTTTTCTATCTTTATCATTTTAATGATTGAGTTAGAAATTAATCAGGCTCAAGACCAAATATTTTTAGTTAAAATAAAGTAAAAATTTTGGCACATTTGTTTCAAAATTGTAGCTATATTTTCAATGAATTTTTCATGTAAGTGCAATACCGAGAAATTTTTGGAGTCGGAGTAGCAAGTTTTTTGTAGCGACACCGACTATGACTCCAGTATAAACACCGCGACTCCGACTCCAACTACGACTCCATTAGTCATTGTCCCCATATAAAGCTGGTTCCCGATCTTCACTTATACATATATTTAATTCAGAAAAGTAAGCAACTTTGTTAAATGTGAAAATGATTGATCGATTTTTTGATCTAGTCCCCATATAAATATAACATCAGATATAACTTTTTGGGTCAGCAAAGTTTGATCCAATATACTCTAATGAAATGCTTGGTGTTAGGTATAGTATAGTCGTTCTAGACCGAATATAATTTTCTGACTTCTTTTATTGTTAACTTTAGTTTATTTATATTTACTAGCAGATTCCAGCCTCGAAATTCGAGTGCAAATTCTTGGAAATTTTATTTTTTCATTTTATAAAGACCCTAAAGGTATGCTAATAAATGTTAGCCAATTCACAATTCAACACTTTTTAAATTATCATTGTGAATGAAGAAAACAAACTCATTTTTAGCATAAATTATATTATCATTGTGAATGAAGAAAACAAACTCATTTTTTTTACATACACATTAACAAATTTAATAAACACACATATAGCATTGTATAATATATTTCTTTCAGAAAAGTAAGCAACTTTGTTAAATGTGAAAATGATTGGCCGATTTTTTGATTTAGTCCCCATATAAATGTAACATTAGATATAACTTTTTGGGTCCTTCTAGACTAAATATATAATTTTCTGACTTGTTTTATTGTTTACTTTATTCTATTTATATTTACTAGCAGATTCCAGCCCTCGAAATCCGAGTGCAAATTCTAGGAAATTTTATTTTTTCATTTAATAAAGACCCTAAAGGTATGCTTATAAATTTTAGCCAATTCACATTTCAACACTTTTGAAATTATCATTATGAATGAAGAAATTTAATAAACACACACATAGCATTGTATAATTTTATATATGTGTTAGTAGCAACTTTAAGTGCAGTTTACTTCAAAACAACAACAAAAACAAAAGTAGAAATTTAAAAATCTGTAAATCTGGTGGACAGCTAAAAAGAAATACCTTTCAAATAAGATACGTTTGGTCAAAATCGGGTTAAAACTGTTTAATAAAACATCGGTCACAAGAAATCGCCTTGCCTATTAATATTATAGATTAGATAGAGTGCTGGACTATCACCCAATAAACCTAACTTAAAATCTATCACAAAGCCTACAATTTTTTTTTTATTTCTTCAAATTAAAAAACTGATACAAAAGATCATATCTTCCATTTGTTAAAAAAGACTAAAAAGATATTAAAAATTATAACTGTGCTTCTATGACAAGTATATATTAAAAACTAACTAACTATAACTCAGAAGTTGTATATACTAACTAGATATTGTTAACTAATATTTTTGCTGGGTTGTAAAACAAAAATGAAACACAAAAAAACTCTCAAAGGCATAATTGTGTTGGTAAAAAAGAAAAAAAAATGTTTTAGTTATTTTGTTCCAGAGCTTTTGTTGCTAATGTATGTTTCTTAGTGTGTGTATGCATGAGTGTATTTGAATTTTAGAAAATGCTACTACTCAATGCGTGTTATGTCATATGAGAAATTATGACAAGCTTCCAAAAAGTTGAAAGAAATATTTTTGCATCATGTTTTTCATAAATAACGATATTTTGTGACAGGAAAGAGGATTAAGCCTAAAGTACTCATGCCTTTCAAAACAAAAGATTTTTTGTTCCTGTTTTTGTTTTTATATTGTAGTACATACTTTGTTAATTAATGTTGTTATAAGTTATATATATGTATGTATAGGTTTTTAAAAGGGAGCATTGATGCTATTTTAATGAAATGTTTACACCAAATTTTTGTTCATATATTAATTGTATAATTAAGAAAAAAGTGTTTTCGCAGTTGTTATTAAAAGTGTCTTAGTAATGGATGTAAAAAGAAAGGTTATTCAGAAGTTATTTATTAACAGAAGCTTCGTTCATCAACTGGGAATATTAAAATAACCAAGAAATCGGTCGAAAATGGCGAAAACTAGACAAGGAACAAGATGTGAGCCGTACAATCATCCATAATGTTAAAACCAGGGAACGTAACAGTTACACTCTTTAGCATAAAAGTCATATAACAAAAGTTCTTTTTTATTTTTTTAATTGTTATTTATATATCCTGGACTTACTAAAATTTACGAATATATATGCTTTTCAAGGCGTTCACTATTATTATTATTATTATATTTAGTATGTGCCACGTACACCGATCCGATCCCGCCCATTTTTTCATAAATACTCAAAGTGATAACTTATGTACTTAGAGCACTTTTTCTCTCATAGTAACTTAGATATCTATAATATTAATAGGCAAGGCGGTTTCTTGTGACCGATGTAAGTTTCACAGTTTTACCGCGATTTTGACAAAAAATTTATTATTTGAAAGGAATTTCTTTTTAGCTGTTACCCAGATTTACAGGTTTTCATCGACTGGAATATTTTTTTGGAGTTATGATCGTTAGTTGCTACTAACACATACATAAAATTATACAATGCTATGTGTGTGTTTATTAAATTTGTTAATGTATTTGTGTAAAATTTCCTAGAATTTGCACTCGAATTTCGAGTGCTGGATTCTGCTAATTTGATATTAAATTCTTACTTTATATGGGAGGTGCCACGACCACTTGATTCATCAAAAAAAAAAAAAAAAATATTATAGCCTATGGACCGCTCGGTCCAAAGGTGTAGCTTGCTGCAACCTTCAAACACACAGACTTTGACTTTCTGCTAGTCCAGCGCTCGAAATTCGAATTTCTGGGCGGCTTTATTATTCAACTTAACCAATTCACAAACCAACACTTTTATGGTTAGTTTTTATTGTGAACGAAGATAATAAACTCATTAACAAACACATTAGCAAATTTCATAAACACACACATAACATATGTATAATTTTATGTATGTGTTTGTAGCAACTTTAATTGAAATGTACTCAAAATAAAAGAAAAAATTTAAAAATCTGTAAATCTGCAAATCGGCTAAAAAGAAATACCTTTCAAATAATATACGTTTGGCCAAAATCGGGATAAAACGGTAGAACAAAACATCGGTCACAAAAAATCGCCTAGCCTATTAATATTATAGATACCAGCTGTAACACGTAACAAAATAAAAAGGCTGGGAAAACGTTTTGCAGAAAACTATTTTATTTATTTTTTGGCGATTTTTGATTTTGCGGTTTTTGTTTAAGCGATTTTAAATTTAGGCGATTTTTGACTTTGACGATTATTATTTTTGGCGATCTTTAATTTTGGCGTGTTTTGTTTCTTCTTTTGCGAATTTTGTTATTCGCGATTTTCGGTTTGGGCAATATTTGATTTAGGCGATTTTTGATTTGGGCGATTTTTGTTATTAGCTATTTATGGTTGACTTTTGGCGATTTTTATCTTTAACAATTTTTGTTTTTTGCATTTTGATTTCAAAGATTTTTGATTTTGGCGATTTGTGTTGTTGCCGATTTTCGGTTTAGGTAATTTGTGAATTTGACGAGTTTTGTTTTTTGTGATTTTTGTTATTCGCGATTTTTGAATTTGGCCATTTTTAACTTTGATGATTTTTGTTTTTTGCGATATTTGTTATTTGCGATTTTCGATTTGGGCAATATTTGATTTAGGCGATTTTTGATTGGGCGATTGTTGCTATTCGCTATTTAGGTTGACTTTTAGCGATTATTGTTTTTTTCGCGATTTTTTATTTTTTTTTTTGGCGATTTTTGGCTTTATCGATTTTTGTTTTTTGCGATTTTGATTTCGAAGAATTTTGATTTTTGGCGATTTTTGTTCGCGATTTTCGGTTTTGACAATTTATGAATTGGTGATTTTTGTTATTCGCGATTTTCGATTTCGGCGATTTGTGTTTTTTGTGATTTTGGATTTAGCGATTTTTGATTTTGGCGATTTTTGCTATTCACAATTTTCGGAAAAAGCATAAAAATCTGGAATCTTAAATTCTTGGTTTAATGGTTTAATCCCATCAAAGGAAAACAGGAAAAGCTAAAATACCAACGCAGGAAATTGGATTACTTTCTCTATATCTACAATGTTGAAATGATAAACGCAATTATTAAAATTAAATCAAATTTCATTGGCGTTGCCACAACAGTTGCCAATAAGTTAATTAAAACTGGATTTATATGCAATGGCTGGTGACCGTTACCATTTAGAATACAAAATTGTCTTTAACATAATATGAAACGAAAGTGCTTGTCATGCCGTTTGAAAAGGTTAATAGAAAATATTTTCCCTAACCTTATTATTGCAGCTACATAATATTAATCCCTTTTTTTTGTCACTCTTTGGTAATTCTATAAAATTGTCAGCTGAATAAAACAATAAAATACGAGTACAAAAAAAGTTTTGACCATTACATAAAAATATTTTTATATTAATATTTTTTATGTCATGTACGTCATAATTTTGCTAAATCATATTTGAGCTATAACTAATCCATTTTTATGGCAAAAAAGAAAAAAGAATTTATCATGCTAGTGCATCAAAAAGTAGTATAGGAATTAACAAAAATCGTTATAAAATGTTAAAAATGTTTTTATGAAATTTTCCCCGAAATGGAATATTAAAAAAAAACAATAGTTCATCATTTATAAAGGAATTTCTAGCATTTTTAAGAATTCAGAAATGAATATTAACTTAGTGAGATTCGTTCACTTTCATAAAACTAAACTCAATGCGATAGTTAATTTTTTTTAAATCGAAGGGTAAAAACTGTCAGCGAAAATTTTCATCAGCTAAACATAGAAAGCAATCTTGTGCTTTCAAATTCAAAGCCAATAAAAAACTCTAAAATATTTTTAAATGCTTTAGACATCATAATCAACAAACGAAAGCGATAAATTAACTAGTAAAAAACTCTCTATAGCTAGTTTGTCATTGTCATATGTCATGGAACAGAAACTACAACACATTTTTGTATACTCTACATCACTGTGCAGAGGGTATATATGAGTTTATCAATCCCTTTGTGACACATCGAAGTATGAATTTGCGATCCCATAACGTATATATATTTTTGATTCTTATAACACCTGGAGTTGATATAGCGATGTCCGTCTGTCTGTCTCTCTGTTGAAATCAAGCTCATTCACTAAATGAAACATTTACCTGAGTCAAGTTAGAACAATTTCGTTTTTCATTATTTCAAACAGGCTGATAATAAAAATGGGGTAAATCGGGCATCAATGTGCCAAGATATGGGCTAACATGTGGAGACATCTCTAAGAAATGCTATAAAATTTCATATAAAATACTAAACAGAGTGAGAATTGTTTATACGTAACAGAACATGTGCATAAAAGTGCATGTGAACATATAAGAGAGTTACCAAGATGGTTAACTCTTTTTGGTTGGTTGCAATTAATAATTGCTTAAAGCACGAAAATAACAAAAATTTTAGCCATTTGTTTCTTTACTGTTGACAAGCGCGGGTAGAGGGTATGAAAGATTCGGCACAGCCTAATTTAATACTCCTGCTTGTTAAAATTATAATACAATCAATTCAATATTTGTCACTGTTGCTGGAAAACTTATTTAATAAATAATACATTGTTATTCTTAGTTTCTTTTTGTTTCAAAATAAATATTCCATACACCTGGCTGTGTTCAGGGTGTTATGAGTTTGTGTTGATGCTTGTAATAAATATAATATAAAAAATGTATTAGACTCCAAATAACTTTCCTAGAAATTTATGTTTTGGCCGTGTAAAATTGTAACCAATCAATTTATTAAGATGAAAGTTTATAAATTAGCTGTAACCCGATACACTTCGTTGCACCCATCGTAATGAAATAAATAACTGGGACTACATTTTGTAGATAGCTATTTTATTTATTTTTTGTTTTTGGTAATGTTCGATTTTGTCGATTTTGTTTTATTTTTGGCGTTTTTTTGATTTTGGCGATTTTTTATTCGATGGCCATTTTTGATTTTGGCGTTTTTATGATTTTTGTGATTCGTGGTTTTCGGTTTTGACGATTTGTGACTTACGCGATTTTTAATGTTAGCGATTTTTGGTTTTAGCGATTTTTGTTTTTACCATTTTTGATTTTGGCGATTTCTGTTAGTAGTGATTTTCGGTTTTGGCGATTTTTGTCTTTTCGATTTGTTGGTTTTTATGCGATTTTTGTTAGACGCGATTTCCTGCTATGGCCATTTTTGTTTTTTTTTACTATTTTTTTTTTGTAAATTTTTGTTATTCGCGATTTTCGGTTTTGGCGACATTTGACGATTTGATTTTAATTTTATTGCGATTTTTATTATACCCTATACCACTATGTGGTTTGGGTATAATGACTTTGTGCTGCTGTTTGTAACAACCAAAAATATTTGACCTAGACCCATCATTAATTATACCGATCGAATCAGAATCACTTTCTGAGTTGATTTAACAATGTCCGTCCGTCCGTCCGTCCGTCTGTGTGTCCATGTAAAGCTTGTAATCAAACTGCAGGTCGCAAATATGAATATATTTTGATGAAATTTGGTACATAAGCTTCTATCGGCCATGGGATGAGCGCTATTGAAATTGGTGAGAATCGGTCCATGTTCAGACCTAGCCCCCATACAAATTACCCATATGAAATCGACATAAATTGCCATAAGATCCAAATTGTCATAAAGATCTTACTCAAATTGGGTTTGTATGCGTTCATTACATCCACTAATGATTAGTCCAAAAATTATTCCTTTGACCCCATATAGAGCTGCTTCCCGATCTTCACTTAAATCTATTAAAAAAAAAAATATTGCACTGATTCTTCTCAAATTTTGTTTGTACATATTTTTGCAAAATACAAGAGACTTTACCAAACATGATCAGGATCGGTCTATTTTTGGACCTAGTCCCTTTATAGATATAGCATCCGATATGAACTTTTTCATATCTGCAGCCAAAAAAATTAATAAAAATCAAACTCAAATTTGGTTTTTGCTTATTTACAATGTCCAGTTAGTTGGGCCTAAGACATAGGGTTTCTAAACGCATGGTATAGAGTATCGTATAGTCGGTCTAGACCGACTATAATTTTCTTACTTGTTATACCCTATACCACTATGTGGTTTGGGTATAATGACTTTGTGCTGCTGTTTGTAACAACCAAAAATATTTGACCTAGACCCATCTTTAATTATACCGATCGAATCAGAATCACTTTCTGAGTTGATTTAACAATGTCCGTCCGTCCGTCCGTCCGTCCGTCCGTCCATCCGTCCGTCTGTGTGTCTATGTAAAGTTTGTAATCAAACTGCAGGTCGCAAATATGAATATATTTTGATGAAATTTGGTATATGAGCTTTTATCGGCCATGGGATGAACGCTATTGAAATTGGTGAGAATCGGTCCATGTTCAGACCTAGCCCCCATACAAATTACCCCTATGAAATCGACATAAATTGCCATAAGATCCAAATTGTCATATAGATTTACTCAAATTGGGTTTGTATGCGTTCATTATATCCATTAATGAGTAGTCCAAAAATGATCCCTTTGGCCCCATATAGAGCTGCTTCCCGATCTTCACTTAAATCTATTAAAAAATAAAAATATTGCACTGATTCTTCTCAAATTTTGTTTGTATATATTTTCGCAAAATACAAGAGACTTTACCAACCATGGTCATGATCGGTCCATTTTTGGACCTAGTCCCCATATAGATATATCATCCGATATGAACTTTTTAATATCTGCAGCCAAAAAAATTAATAAAAATCCCACTAAAATTTGGTTTTTGCTTATTTTCTATGTCCAGTTAGTTGGGCCTAGGAGATACGGTTTCTAAACGCATGGTATAGGGTATCGTATAGTCGGTCTAGACTATAACTTTGTTTCAGACACAAAAGAAATAACCGTGTTAAAATATATAAAAAGTGATAAAAATCTCCTTGAGCAAAAAAATTCGTATGGCCATTAAATTATAATGGCAGCCAACTTGACAAAACTAATGATGCAGAAGTTCTTATTTTTCGGGCTACTTTCAGTTGCAATTCTCAGAATTGATTCCCAAATCAATGAACTGAAAAATGTTGTACTGTATTATGAAGGGATATTAATAGTTTCCTTTTTTATTTATTTTTTATTTATTAACCAACACTCAGGGGATGCCCCCTACAGATGCAGTGCATTGTGTTGATATCAGGAAAATAGGTTATGGGAAGGAGGAAAGAGGGAGTAGTGTTTGTATATATTTGACATAAATTTTATTAGATTATAACTGTCAGGAAAGATCTCTGCGGGGAGTTTATTCCACATAAGACTAGATGGACTGATAAACGAATTCTCCCTGTAATGCGTTGTGCGGTCATCTGGACAATAAAGTACAAACGGATGTGATCTACTAGAGAAGGGGGTAGAGCGAACCGAAACTCGGGCACTTGGAATAAGTTCGCTAATCTCAGAAGAAAATTTCCCATGGTAATATCTATAGAACAGTGATACACAACCTACATTCCGACGATGCTCCAATGAGTCAATAGAATTGGATACCCTACTGTCATTGATGAGCATCAACGCCCTCCTTTGCGCACGGTCCAGTAGCTTCAAAATAGACTTTGAAAATCCTTTTCGGTCGGATGTAAGTGTTATAGATTTTAAGGAGATCAGAAAAAGTGAAGTAATTTTTGCACCGTTTTAGCTAACCAAGACACTTCAATGCTTCTTTCGACACTTGATAAACATGCTCGTTCCAACGAACATCACATTGAATTCTCATGCCCAGAACATCAAGAGTATCCGATTCCTCAATACCTATACCACCCATATATACAGATGACATTGTTGAATCCATGGCCCTGTGTGTCAACATACAACATTGAGTCTTCAGCGCATTAAAATCAACCCTATTCGCTTTACCCCATTCGGAGATTGTTAACAGGTCTTGATTGAGTGTGTCATTCATTGTCCGCCTTTTGCACCCCAACCTCCAAGAGGCTTGGCCTACAATTAAAGGAAAATGAATGACAAATGCTGGTGTCATCTGTGAAAGAGTATATAGAGTTAAAAGTTTGACCAAGAAGGTCGTTCAGAAAGATAAGGAAAAGAGAAGGAGAAAGAACGGAGCTTTGGGGTATCCCTGCATTAAGCTGAAACTCATTGGATGAGACCCCATCTGTAACAACACATATTGTTCGATCTCTGAGAAAACTCGATATAAATCGAGATAAGTCATAACCGACCCCAAATGCAATAAGCTTAGATATCAGTGCACCGTGCCACACACGATCGAATGCCTTGGAGATAGCTAGAGCAACCACTTTACCTTCGCCAAAATTGCGAATTGATCGACTGCGGCTCTCAGAAAGTAGAACTACCAGGTCTCCCGTGGAACGATTTCTACGGAAGTCATACTGACGATCATTAATATGTGAGTTGGCCTCTAGTTAGTTCACAAGATGGAAATTGATCATGCTCTCCATCACCTTTGAGAGTGCAGAGCAGATTGCAATTGGACGGTAATTTTCGGGGTTATTAGTCGCACCCTTTTTAGGGATTGGTTGGACATTAGCAACCATCCAGCACGGTACAAAGGCTGAAAGGGTTGGCCAATGGACTGGCAAGCGTTGAAGAGCACTGTTTCAGCACCAGTGCTGGTATACCATCCGGTCCCGGAGACTTATTAATGTTGAGATCCGAAAGAACCTTTTTAACTGCACGTGTTCGAAAGAATATTTTAGGCATAGTACAAGATACTCTTTCGAGTTCAGGCAGTGGTTGATCGCTATCCGGCAAAAATGAATTTTTGCAAAAAGTTCAGCTAAAAAGTTAGCCTTATCAACCGGGTCAGTGAATATTTGGTCATTCATTTCCCAACTGTTATAAGTTGGGATTGCAGAACTAGCATTATTCTTTACTCTTTTAACAACTGACCAAAAGCTCTTGCTGCCCCGAGGAGCAGAAAGAACTTTAGCATGAAGACGCTGATCGTGAAGAAACTTTTCACGCCTTAGTACTTTAGCACATTCGTTTCTCGCCTGTTTGCGTAGCAGTTCAGTGACGGAATTTTTGTTTTCACGCCAAAGTCTGAATGCTTCATCTCTGGATATGACTGCATCTCTGCAAGTCTGGTTAAACCAAGATTTTTGATTAGGTTTAGCCGAAATGTACTTTGATGTAATGAATAATCTCGTACCAAGCACAATTATTTTTTTCCACCATTATCGTTATTATTGTTCAGGAGACAAATTTTCTAGTTGAAATGCTTAGCCCAAAGTGAGTTAAATTCTGCATCATTACAGTTCACTTGTTGCTGGAACTGGTACACAACATTGTCGCGAATGTACATTGGTAGGCCCCTATGAAAAGTAAAAAGGGATAGAAGGTATGTGAAAATCCTGTGGATCAGCATCCTCACTTACCTGGGTCTCACATAAGGCGAAAACATCCGGCCGATGGAAGCGAGTGTGGGCATATACAGAGAAAAAATTCGTCCGCAGTCCACGTATGTTACAGAAGTCTATTCTGAATTTGTCTGATATTACAAAATTAATAAAAATATAAGTCATTATTCCAAAAAAAAAACAAATATTCCTACTCAAACAAATTAGTAATTATAATAAATACTGATAAATAGTCTAACCATAAAAACAAAGTTTTTATTAAAACTCTTTCTTTCCTTATGAATATGAGTTTTGAATCTCTCCGTGACTGCGTGACTTTGTGTGACTATTCTAAAATCAATCTTTGGCTACAAAAAGTCTATGGACAAAGTTTCAGATCGATCGGATGAGGGGAAATGGGGTTTTAATCTCTCCATGCGTGACTATGCGTCACTGTGCGTGACTACGTCGAAGTTAATCTTTCTTCACAGCAAATATATCGACCAAGTTTCAGATTGATTGGATAAGGGGAAATCCGTTTTAAATCTCTCCGTGACTGAGCGTGACCATGCGTGACTGTTCGTGACTACGTCGAAGTTAATCTTTCTTCACAGCAAATATATCGACCAAGTTTCAGATTGATTGGATAAGGGGAAATCCATTTTAAATCTCTCCGTGACTGTGCGTGGCCATGCCTGACTGTGCGTGGCTACCCCAAAATTAATCTGTAGTCACAACAAGACTATTGGCCAAGTGTGAGATCAATTGGATAAGGGGGAATGGGGTTGACCCACGACAGACAGACAGACAGACAGACAGACAGGCAGAGAGTCTGAGTTAAAAGAAAGAGTTTAAAAAGCAATTAGCTTCAAATTTAAATTGGAATAGAATGTAAAAGTTAAGTATAGACATAGGTTATAATATTGAGTTTAAGGCGATGAAAGATTTGGCCGAATTTAACCCTCTTATTTGTTTCATAGCAAACTTGTTATGTGCTCCTATGACAACAATCTACCATGTTTAAAATGTTTTAAACGTTAAAACATTTAACAATCCAAAACTCTATTAAAAATTCAAAAATAAATTATTAAAATAAAGAACCACTGAAATAATAGAAATACGCCATAATTATAATTTATAATTCAAATGGTGGCAACTTTTAAAGCGTAACTAATATTTTCTATTTGTGTTTTCCTCAAATGTCCTTTCGAAAATGAAATTACTTTCAAAAGTTTCATCTCCTTTTAACCACCACCACCCACCATTAACACCTTAAAGAATTTGAGGAAAATATAAATATTTTCCATGATAATTAGCAAAAGTATTCTACTTGTAAGTTATATTGCAAGGCAAATGAAAAATAAGAGAAAATATTTAAGCAAAAAGTTGTCAATTAAATGAAACAATTAGAGCAAAACATAAGAACAACAGGAATTAAGCATGAAATATTGTAAAGAAAATAATAAACTGGACACATCTTTAGCAAAATAATAATAATAAAAAAAAACACAGAAACTAGATAAACAAAATGACAATGAACCGAGTCGAGTCGAGGCGAGGCGATTAGAGTGAATGTGAGATTGCGTAGGAGATGGAGAACGAATGTTTCAGTTAGTTTCTATACCTACAAATAAAACTTTATATACATGCAATAAACAGTAACTTTATGCAAATGAACATAAACGGAAATCATGTTTTGTACTCAAGCGGAATGAAGACAAAACAAAAAAAAAAAAAAGGATTTAAAATACTTTCCTAGAGATTTTCTGTTGTTGTCCTGCAAACTACACCAAGTCTTAGTTTGACAGTGATTTTAGGCTTAAGAATATTTGTAAAAGGAAATTGTTAATTTGCTTAAAATATTTAGACATGATTGTAATTATAAAAAATATTTCTATAATATGGAAGCTGTTTGGTATTTCGTTATTTAGTAAATAATAATATGACGTTTAGAGAGAGAGAGAGCGTTACACAGGGGATCAGTGTTCATGTTAAGTGTTATGATAAAAAATATAAAGCAAAGAATTCATGTGAATGGAATAAAAAACAAATATAAAAGAAAAGCAAGTAAGCGTTAAAAGTCTATACGATACTCTACACTATGATTCTTGGATAAGTTTCCAAGGTTCAAAGCACAAACAATCTTGTTGAGTCATAGAAAATCCGACAAAATTCGAACACTTGTTAGATTTTCTTATTATTATTCGTGCATAAAGACCTAAAAAGATCAGTGAAAGTATTTCAGAAAATGCGTACCGATTATTTTAGTTTGACACATCACGCTGTAGGGTATACAGTGATAACAAACAAAATAAGTCTGCAAAAAATGAAGTCAAGTTATTGCTGGAACTCTAAGGAAACAAAAAAAAAAAAAAAAAAAATGGATTCATAATATAAAGATAACAAAGGATGGCCAAAAAATGCACAAACACTCTAAGGGACAATAACAATTACTACAACAATATCAAAACCATTCATTTAAAGTTAATGTAGAGCGGAGATTTTCTTCATTTTAAACAAATATATAGACTGTTAGAATTTAGGGCAGTAAGCCTACTTTTGGAACAAAGTCCAGAATGGAAAGAAGAACAAATAAACAAATTTACCTAAGTAGTTTTACAGAAAAGATAAAAATAAATTAAGAAATAAAATATAAATAAATATAAATAAAAAATACGCGGTACAATGTTCATTTCAACAACTTATATCTTCGAGTAAGTGTGTGT
Source organism: Cordilura impudica (assembly GCA_963682025.1). Lineage (NCBI taxonomy): Eukaryota > Metazoa > Arthropoda > Insecta > Diptera > Scathophagidae > Cordilura > Cordilura impudica. The sequence goes on from OY821519.1 coordinate 113,138,766, forward strand.
GTTGTACTCCAACAATTCACTTGTTTCATAAAGAACTAGGATGTTTAAAGTTGTATTTTAAATCTTCTTTAACAAAGCCTCAAGCCTTGTTGCAGATTTTGTGAAGTTTTTGAAACAATTTTGCACTGATTGCCGAGAGAAACATCCTAGGAAAATGACAGTTGTCATTGCAAATGAATTATTTTCTTTTCTTATTTAAAAAAAGAACCAAGATTTTTGCAATTTTAACAAAATTACTTAAAGATGAGAAAATGTTAACTGTGCTGATATAAAAATGCTGTTCTTTTATAATGCAGAAAGAAAACAGATTCATTGAGGCTACCAAAATTATTTGTTATACTAACCGAATTTTGGGTTGATCAGTTCGGTTGGCAAATCAAATATCGTTTACAATTACGACATTTTGTTTAACATAATTGATTTATACAAAAACTTTTGATATTATTTGGACAAAAACACCAGATTTTAGTTTTAAATTAATTTATTTATAAAAAACTAGCTGCAAACCATCGTACGAAATAAATAACTGGGTATACATCTTGTAGAAAACTAGTTTATTTATTTTTTTTTGGAGATTTTTGATTTTGTCGATTTATATATTATGGCTCATTTTAATATTGGCAATTTTTGACTTTGGCCATTACAGTTTTGTGTGATTTTTGATTTTAGGGATTTTTGTGTTGTGTCATTTTTGATTTTGGCCATTTTTGATTTTGGCGTCTTCTGTGACTTTTGTTAATCGCAATTTTCGATTTTTGGCAATTCTTGTTTATGCGATTTTATTTATTTGTGATTTTCGGTTTTTGGTGATTTTTATTTTTTTGTGTTATTTTTGGGTTTTATGATTTTTGGTTTTGGCGATTTTTGATTTTGGCGACTTTTGGCTTTTGCGATTTTCGTTTTTCCTATTTTTCATTTTGGCGATTTTTGCCTTTTGCGATTTTTGTTTTTTTTATTTTTGATTTTGGCGATTTTTGTTAGTCGTGATTTTTTTTAGGCTTTGGCAATTATTGAGTTTTGTCGATTTTTATTTTTTTGCGTTTTTTATTTTTTCGCGATTTTTGTTTTTATTGATTTTTTGTTATGGCGATTTTTTGGGCGATTATTGTATTTGAAAATTTTTGTTTTGGCGATTTTTGACCTTGACGATTTTTTTTAAATTCTGTGATTTTGGATTTTGTTGATTTTTGGATTTAAGCGATTTTTGATTTTGGCAATTTTTGTTATTCGCGATTTTCGGTTTGGCGATTTTTGATTTTGGCTATTTCGCCCATATTTTCCACGACTACACACATTGGTAAGTAATGTACTTGTCAAAAGTTTCAAAACTTTCACTTTCAGTGTACTTTATATTTATAGGAGGTGCCACGCCCATTGGTCCGATCTTGCCCATTTCTGGCCAACTACGCACATTAATAACTTATGAATTCAGACAAAGTCCCAAGAATTTTTCTATTATAGTACTCTGATTATATGATATTAAAATTTACTTTGCATGGGGGTGATACGCCCATTGGTCAGATCCCGCCCATGTTTTGTCAAGACTTTTTATATTATAGTACTCCAGTTATATGACAATAAATATTTATTTTTTATGGTGGGTGCCACGCCCATTGGTCTGATCCCACCAATTTTTCCGCAACTCTTCAAATTAGTTTAGTATGTACATGTACACAGGTTCAGAACTCTGGCTGTCGTAGTACTCCAAATATTATATGGTAAAATTAGATGTTAACAATCCACTTTATATGGGAGGTGCCACGCCCAATTGAAAAATCTAAAATATAGTTATATATAAGATAAAAAAAATGTCTTCAGCAAGAGAACGAAACATTCACGGAATATTTCCATCATCTTAGATCTTAGGTCGATGCGACTTACCACAATTTACGGATGTATGTTTTTCAAGGCCTTCACCTTATATGGTATTGAATTTCAGCTTTGTATGGAAAGTGCGACGGCACTGATACGATCCCGCCCATTCTTTTCACAACTCCCACATTGTTAACTTATGTATTCATACCAAGTTTAAGGACCTTGTCTGTCATAGTACTCCAGGTATTTGATATTAAAGATTCATTTTGTACGGGAGGTGCCACGCCCATTTGATGTATCAAACAATGTATAGCATATGTTATTTTCTATGGTAACTCTTAGATGCCCAAAGGTGCAGCCTGCTTAAAGCTACAAACACACAGACTTTCACTTTTAGATATATAGATAGAAGAAGACGAAGAAGGTAGAAGAAGATTATTCTAGTAATTTAATTAAACTTTATATTTTTATTTAACTTTGAATATTTTTGCTTATTCATTGGTCAATGCATACTGAGTTTTAGCTGATCATTTTCAGAGTCCGATGTCCATCCAAAGCATTTTAAGACGTAGTCGCCGTGCAAATGACCGCTATGTGATCGACCTAAATTCCTCTAAGATACTACCATGCGAAATGTTCTTCTTAGATTAGCGAACTCATTCCAAGTGCCCCAGTTTTAGTTCGCTGTACCCACTTCTCTAGTAGATCACATCCCTTTGTAGTCTGTTCTCCAGTTGACCTCCCAACGCATTCCAGAGAAAATTCGTTTATCAGCAGAACTAGCCGTATATGGAATAACCTCCCCACACAGGTCTTTCCTGGCAGTTACAATCTAATACAATTTAAGTCAAATATCCACAAACACTACTCCCACCTCCTTCCCATAACCTATTTTCCTGAGAGCAGCACAATGCACTGCATCTGTAGGGGGCATCCCCTGATGTCAATAATAAAAAAAGATCCCAGAAAGTTTTAAGATTTTTCATAATACGTGTAGTTGTGCACTCTCTTCTCTAGGCCAATTTTCCTATAAGAATATTTGAACTATTCTCCAACTTTTAAATTAAAAATATCGTGTTAAGGACTTTACAGTAAATTCTGGCAATCGGAATTTGTCTTGTTTTTTGAGTGTGGCTCCGTAGCTCTGGTCTCTGGTCTCAATGCTGATTGCGCTTGTTGGAACAATTTCCATTTTAAAAAAAGGACGCCTGACTCGTTTTTGTATTTTTTTATGTTATCTAACAGAAAATATCACATTCTGTGAAAATTGTATATGCAGATTTTATCAACTCCCATAAAAAACCAGTCAACCATTATTAACCAGAAATAAACTCTTGCGAATAAAGCCCAAGATACAGCTTTCTATTTATTAAAGCTAAAAAAAATAAAAAAAAAATGTAATAATAATAATAACGCATAAGCAATGCGGCCTTTTGACATGTGATTTGTGGCAATTAAGCTTGAACTGGATATCATATTTGTTCAAAACTACTTTGTACAAGTGGAAATTATTTAAAAAGAAAAATACTTAGTGTTTTTTTAACTTCCGTTGTACATTATTTTCATTATAAGTTCATAAAAAAATTCTTAACATTGGACTTTACTTTAAAAGTTCTAGGTTGAAAATAGCGTAATTATTTCGTATTACTTAGCTTTGAGTGATTTTGTAAAGATAATAAGGATAAAGTGCGATGAAACCATTTAAAAAGTTGTTAAAAAAAGGAGATGTCGGAAATGTTTGATACCGACTGATACGGATTGAGACACATTTTGTAATACTTTTTTCTTATGGCACATTCTGTTGTGAAAACTTTATAAATCAAGGAAAATTTTTAAAAATGTGCCATTTTGTTCTTTATTCAATTACAAGGATAATCCTCGTACTGTGATTTTAAAGAGCGTAAAAAGTGGAACTTTTTTTTTTAATTAAATATGCAACACTATTAATACTGATTCAGGGAAGTATATAAGATTATGTGATATAATTCTTTATATAACAAGTAAGAGTGTTAAATTCGGCTGGACCGAATCTTTGATACCCTCCACCTTTTTCATTTTCAATTTTAATTTTCAATTTATCATTTTATATTTTCCACTTTTCAATTTTCATCTTCCGTTATTCATTTTTTAGTTTTTGATTTTTAGTTTCTCATTTTTGCATTTTCCATTTTCGATTTTTCATTTTTCATTTTTCATTTTCCATTCTTCAATTTTCAATTTTCATTTTTAATTTTTCATTTTCCATTTTCCGTTTTAATTTTTCATTTTCCATTTTTCATTTTCCATTTTTCTTTTTTCATTTCCATATATTCATTTTTCATTTTCCATTTTTCATTTTCAATATTCCACTTTCCATTTTTAATTTTTAATTTTTAATTTTTCGTTTTCCATTTGCCATTTTTAATTTAAAATTTTTCATTTTCCATTTTCCATTTTTAATTTTTCTTTTTCCATTTTCATTTTCCATTTTCCATTTTTCATTTTTCATATTCCATTTTCCATTTTCCATTTTTCATTTCTATATTTTCATTTTTCATTTTTAATTTTCCATTTTTCATTTTCCATATTCCATATTCCATATTCCACTTTCCATTTTTCATTTTTCATTTTTAATTTTTCATTTTCCATTTGCCATTTTTAATTTAAAATTTTTCATTTTCCATTTTTAATTTTTCATTTTCCATTTTTCATTTTTCATTTTCATTTTCATTTTCCATTTTTCAATTTCCTTTTTCCATTTTTCATTTTCCATTTTCAATTTTTCAATTTTTTTTTTTAATTTTTCATTTTCCATTTTTAATTCTTCGTTTTCCGTTTTCCATTTTTCATTTTCCATTTTCCATTTTCCATTTTTCATTTTTCATTTTTCAATTTTAAATTTTAATTTTTCATTTTTCATTTCTCATTTTTCACTTTTTATTTTTCATTTTTCATTTTTCATTTTCCATTTTTCATTTTCCATTTTTCATTTTTCGTTTTTCATTTTTCATTTTCCATTTTCATTTTTAATTTTTAATTTTTCATTTTCCATATTCCATTTTCCATTTTCCATTTTTAAATTTTCATTTTTTATTTTTCATGTTCCATTTTCCATTTCTCATTATCCATTTTAAATTTTTCATTTTTCATGTTCCATTTTCATATTCCACTTTTTATTTTCCATTATTATTTTTAATTTTTCATTTTTCATTTCCATTTATCATTTCCGATTTTCTTTATTTCATTTTTCATTTTTATACCCTATACCACTATGTGGTTTGGGTATAATGACTTTGTGCTGCTGTTTGTAACAACCAAAAATATTTGACCTAGATCCATCTTTAATTATACCGATCGAATCAGAATCACTTTTTGAGTTGATATAACAATGTCCGTCCGTCCGTCCGTCCGTCTGTGTGTCCATGTAAAGCTTGTAATCAAACTGCCGGTCGCAAATATGAATATATTTTGATGAAATTTGGTATGTAAGCTTTCATCGGCCATGGGATGAACGCTATTGAAATTGGTGAGAATCGGTCCATGTTCAGACCTAGCCCCCATACAAATTACCGCTATGAAATCGACATAAATTACCATAAGATCCAAATTGTCATATAGATCTTACTCAAATTGGGTTTGTATGCGTTCATTACATCCACTAATGAGTAGTCCAAAAATGATGCCCCATATAGAGCTGCTTCCCGATCTTCACTTAAATCTATTAAAAAACAAAAATATGGCACTAATTCTTCTCAAATTTTGTTTGTATATATATATTTGCAAAATACAAAAGACTTTACCAAACATGATCAGGATCGGTCCATTTTTAGACCTAGTACCCATATAGATATAGAATTCGATATGAACTTTTTCATATCTGCAGCCAAAAAAATTAATAAAAATCCCACTCAAATTTGGTTTTTGCTTATTTTCTATGTCCAGTTAGTTGGGCCTAAGAGATAGGGTCTCTAAACCCATGGTATAGGGTATCGTATAGTCGGTCTAGACCGACTATAATTTTCTTACTTGTTCGTTTTTAGTTTTTCAATTTTAATTTTCAATTTTTCAGTTTTCAATTTTCATTTTTCCTTTTTCATTTTTCATTTTTCAGTTTTCATTTTTCATTTTTCATTTTCCATTTTCCATTTTTCATTTTCCATTTTCCATTTTTCATTTTTCTTTTTTCATTTTTCATTTTCCATTTTAATTTTTAATTTTTCATTTTTCATTTTCCATATTCCATTTTCCATTTTCCATTTTTCAATTTTCATTTTTATTTTTCATGTTCCATTTTCCATTTCTCATTATCTCATCATTATCATCATCATTATCTCATTATCCATTTTATCCATTTTCATTTTCCATTTTTTATTTTCCATTATTATTTTTAATTTTTCATTTTCCATTTATCATTTATCATTTTTAATTTCCGATTTTCAATTTTTCATTTTTCATTTTCCATTTTCCATTTTTCATTTTCTATTTTTCATTTTTAGTTTTTCAGTTTTCAATTTTCATTTTCCATTTTTCAGTTTTCAATTTTCATTTTTCCTTTTTCGTTTTTCATTTTCCATTTTTCAGTTTTCAATTTTCATTTTTCCTTTTTTATTTTGCAGTTTTCATTTTTCGTTTTTCATTTTTAATTTTTCATTTTCCATTTTTCGTTTTTCATTTTCCACTTTTTATTTTTAGTAATTTTTAATTTTTAATATTTAATTTTAATGATAAAAAAAATATGTGGTAGAACTTGCTTAGGCCAATGTGACACGTGCAGTATTAATATACACACATACACACAACTGTAATGTCTTTAACAATCCGAAGAATTAGAACATATACAACATATCTTAAGAAAAACAACAAACACACTGAAAAATTTTATTTTTTCAAGAGTTTTTTCAAAGTTTCATTCATAGCTCGTGAACCCTTTAACCGATTTCGACGATTTTAAATAGCAACTCCTTTGGGATGTTAATAAACGATTTTGTATAAAAACGAACGGTCTAGCTTAGATATTGACGGCGTGATCGTGATTTCCACAGACAGACGGACAGACGGTCATCGGTAAATCAACTTCCCTTGTCATAAGGATCAAGAAAATATATTTTTTTGGGGTCTCAGGAATTTATTTCGATGCGTTACAAATGGAATGACAAACCTGTTTATATCCTCTGCCACTGAGGTGTGGAGGGTATAAAAAACTCGTTTCAGATTCAAATCCTAAAGCTTTATAGATAATTTATTTTTTATTTTTTGTTATTTATTTAATTTTATTGCAATACTAACAGAACGTAACGTAATTCTAATAAATTATTATTAAATTAAGCGATAATATAATTTAAGTTATTTTTTTTTTATTTGTTCATTTATACACAATTTTGAAATCTTAAACTATAATAAACACTAGTTAACAATATAGTTTTTATTTAATATATGTATATACGAGGGGTGGGCACGTAAATGGCTTGTTGGGCCAAATTTGGAATTTCACCTACTAACGGTGGGCCGCACTATTATATTTCTGTACAAATATCCACTTTCAAACAAAATAGCAAAAAAAAAATACCCTTTAAAATACCCTTTAACTCCTCAAGTTATGGGTCAATTTTGTCCTTCTTTTAAAAAGAACAAAAACAGCATTAAAACAGGGATTTAAGCGGTTAAAATGTGCCGTACAAATATTCGCCGTGAAATTTAACTATAAGTCTCTGAATACACCAAAACGGAAAATTCAACAAGAAAGTCAGAAATAAGACACATCAAAAGAGAGCTTAGGGTTAAATTCGCATTTATTAAGAAGGTAAAATAACAGCGATATTAGAGATTTTTAGTTAAAGTCTTAATAAAATTTAAAAAAACATTTTGAAATTTTAATACTCTATACCAGTGGTTCCCAAAGTTTACTGGATTCCGACCCATCTAACAAAAACTTAAAAATTTGCGACTCACCTATTGGCTGCTTTAGAAATAGAGGACATAAATACTGGTAATACCAGTTTGCAATATCAATGAGGAAAAAAAACTTAAATATATTAATATTTTTTTATTTAATACTAAAATATCCTACAAACAGTTTATTTCAATGGGAAGGATGTATTTGTTTTCTATTTTTTGTCATTATATTTTTAGCATCAATTTCAATATTAGTAACTTTTAGTCGCAGTGAGTTTGATACGTCCAATTTGTTTCGGTATTTAGTTTTTATATTGACCATAGCTGAAAATCCGGCCTCACATAGGTATGAGGTAGTAAAGGGAAGGAGGACTTTGATAGCTTCATCAAACAGGCAAGGATACTTCCCAGCAACCGAGATCCAGAATTTCGTTAATTGCTTGCGATTGAAAGTATTTTTCAGTGATGTATCTTCCGATAAATTAATGAGCTCTTCACTTGCTTTTGTCGACATATTAGTTGGTAGTTGGTCCTGAAATGGGTTACATATCCAATTCGACTTTTCGAGCTTTTTCATCTCTTCCCCGAAATAGGTGTCAAAGTTATTTCTTAACAATGATAAATGTGCGGCAATTGCAGAAAGTACGTTCATCTTTGGCTGCGCTTGGTTTTCTACAATATAGGTTTCAAGTGTTTCAAAACAATCATATTTACCGTTCTTAATACAACTCTCCCACAAAAGTAACTTTTTCATGAACGCTCGAATTTTATCGTGAACTGCAAAAATGTCAGATTCGTTTGAACCTTGCAGATACAAGTTAAGTTCGTTTAACTTGGAAAAAATATCCGCCAAATATGTTAACTTAAGCACGAATTCTGCGTCCTGTAGATGTTCAATATATTCGGTTTTTCCTTCTAAGTATATTGATACTTCATGCCGTAGTTCCACCAACCGTGTCAGTACCTTTCCCCTGGATAACCAACGTATCTCCGTATGGAGAAGAAGAGATGTATGAAGACTACCCATTTCTTCACACAACTTCTGAAACAAACGTGCTTGTAAGGGCCTTGTTTTGATGTAATTTACAATTTTTACAGCTGTATTTAGCACAGTTTTTAAATCATCGGGTAATGCTTTTGAAACCAGTGCTTCTCTGTGAAGACTACAATGAGTCCACAAAGCACAGGGACTTTTTTCAAGAACTCTTGTAACCACACTGCTATTTTTCCCGCACATAGCCCGCGCACCGTCAGTGCATATACCGACACAGTTCTTCCATTCCAACCCTTTTCCTTTTATATACGAATCAATTGAACTGAAAATTTCTTCGCTCGTTCCACGACTAATTGGCTTACAGAACAAGATATCTTCATGCACGTCGTTTTCCCATATATAACGCACAAAAACAAGTAGTTGAGACAGGCCTTGAACGTCGGTAGACTCATCTAGTTGTACAGTGTAGTATTTACTACCAACTACTCTTCGTAATATTTCATCTTCTGCCCACTCAGCCATTTCGTCAATTCGTCGTGCAACAGTGTTATTGGATAGAGGTATGCGTTCGATTTCTTTTACTTCTTTTTCGCCAAACATTGCTCCAACAGCATCTTTAATCGATGGTAAGACTAAGTCTTCGCCAATTGTATGAGGTTTTCCCGCTCTGGCAATTCTCAAGCTTATGAGGTACGAGGCATGTACAGCATTTTCATTAATATTAATGAAATGTGAAACAATATTTTTTGAAGATTTCATATCCAACAATTTTCTTTGAAAAAAGTCTACTTGCTTGTTTTTCAAATGAGAATGCTTAGTTTCTATATGACGCGTTAACTTACTTGGACGTAAACTTTCATTCGCTAAAATTTCGAAGCAAATCACGCATTGAGGACGCGGATCTAACGCGTCATGATTCCAAGTGAATCCTAATTTCAAATATTCTGAGTCATATTTTCGTACAACTTTCCGGCGCTTCGTTTCATGTGTTGAGGGAGCTTGAAAGTCAGATTCAGTGCCAATTTTGTGACGTAACAGAGCATCTTCTTGGGTTTCCTTACTTTGTTCGTCATTAACTGGCGGCGGCGATGAAGTTTTTGCTCCGCGTTTCAACCACTTGTCCATGATTATCTTCAAATGTTAATAATTGTTTTTAAAAAGGTTACAATGGTGCTCGGTAAATACTACATACGGTAAATAAATCGAAACCACACAAAAATAAAAGACGTCCGACTAGCAATCACGATTTATTATTTAAGTAGAAATTAGTACGACAATTTTCGTATTAGTAAGACAATTTATTAGTCAAGTAGAAATTTACACGTGTTCCGTCGTTCACAATCAAATGATTAATGATGTTTTGTCATTACTGAGTCTATCTATCAACCAAGATCACGTCACAAGTGTATACATTTTGTTTCTATGCAGCGAGTGGCATATGTTTTGTTGTTATTGCTATTTGTTTCTTTGTTTTACCGTTGCAGTTTGGTGTTTGTCAATTGGAATGTGATTCTGCGTAACAGAATGACCGTTTAAGTTTGTTGTTATGTCATATAGTGTGCGTTTCTGTGTAACAGACTGGCGGCTATAGGTTGTTGTTTGTCTTACTTTCCTAAGCTTTTACATACATACATATGTGTGTGTGTTCTTGCATTTCCTATGAATAAATGAATACAAGAGAATATTAGCAGACAAAATAAGGTGGCGTGAGTGTTGTTGGTGTCAGGGTGGGTATCGTAACTCGCTACTTACAAATAAGCAGGCTAATATTGCGCATTCAAAACTTGAGCTTTTTTGGAATGTTGGGGGGAGGAGATTTTAAAAACACAGAGGTAGTATTTGCGCTTTCGGTTGTGTGCAGCTAAACAAGGTTCTAATCCGTCCCACATTTCTGGGCCCACTCAATATTTTCTCGCGACCCACTGGTGGGTCGCGACCCATACTTTGGGAACTACTGCTCTATACCACTATGCGGTTCCGGTATAATGACTTTGTGCTGCTGTCTGTAACTACCAAAAATATTTTCCCTGGACCCATCTTTTGTTATAACGATCGACTCAGAATCTCTTTCTGAGTCGATTTATCGATGTCCGTTCATCCGTCCGTCCGTCCGCCTTTCCAAAAATAATCACTGTAGGACAATTCTTAGTCATAGCCCCCATAAAGAGCTGCTTCCCGATCTTCACTTAAATCTATCAAAAAACAAAAATCTGTGCAATATGATTTTTTTCAAATTTGATTTGTATATATTTTTTCAAAATATAAATGACTTTACCAAGTATGGTCAGGATCGGTCGACCTAGTTCCCATATAAATATAGCACCCGATATCAACTTTATCATATCTGCAGCCAAAAAAATTAATAACAATGCCAACTAAATTTGGTTTGTGCTTATTTTCTATATCTAATGAGTTGGACATAACAAATGTTTTTTATTTTGTTTTAAATTTACATGGGGCCGCACAAAATTTGTTTGTGGGCCGCATGCGGCCCGTAGGGCCGCATTTGCCCATGCCTGGTATATACCGTGTCCCTTAACGAGATCGCAAGTATTATTAATATTATAACGTTTAATTAATTAATTAATTTACAGTTGTATTTTGAACAAAAGCATATAATTTCAATTTATCTATAATATTAATAGTCAAGGCGATTTCTTGTGACCTCTTATACGCTTTTAGTTATCAACAAATTTTGACAAAAAGTATACCATTTGAAAGGCATTTCTTTGTAGTTGTGCACCATCTTTACAAATGTGCATCATCTGGTACATTTTTAAGAGTAATAATCATTTAAAGTGGCTACTAACACATACATATCACACATAAAATTATACAATGTTGTGGGCTTATTAAATTTGCTAATGTGTTTGCAAAAGTTGTATATCCAAAGCTCTTGGTGAATTGTGAGTGGGTTAAAATTCATTAGCTTACCTTCAGGCTCTTATAAAATTATTTATTAACAAACCCATTTATATATCTTCTGCGTGTTTAACAAATATTTATAATGAAATTTGATAAATTTTATTTAAAAATTTTCAATTTAATGAATTATATTTAAATATTCATAATTTTTTTTATATATAGATTAAAAAAATATTGAAAGAAAAAAATTTAATGAAAAAATAAAATTTCCTAAACTTTGCACTCGAATTTCGAGTGCTGGGCTTTAGTAGTTTTAATAAGTCTATAACATTAATCTTTTAGGCATTTAGCGTTGCAACTTTAAGCATTAAAACAAACGAGCAGATTCCAGCTTTCGAAATTCGAGTGCAATTTCTAGGCAGCTTTATTTTTCAACTTAGCCACTTCAAAAACCAACACTTTTATGGTTTATTAATGTTGTAAATAAAGATAACAAACTCATTAACAAACACATTAACAAATTTAATAAAACACAGATAGCATATATATAATTTTATGTATGTGTTAGTAGCAACTTTAAATGCAATTTACTCAAAATAAAGGAAAAAATTTAAAAATCTGTAAGTCAGCAAAACGGCTGAAAAGAAATACCTTTCAAATGATATACGTTTGGTAAAATTCGGAATAAAACCGTAGAACAAAACATCGGTCAGAAGAAATCGCCTAGCCTATTAATATTATAGATGTTTCTAGTTTAGGCAAATATATATATATAATAATTCTTTATTAAAATGATGTGAGTCTCTACTCCATTAGAGACTTGTTCCAACGTTCAGCTGTATATATGAAGAATTGTATTTTTGACACGTCATAATTTAAAATGATTCGACAATATTCTTTCCATGAGGAATAACAAATTATCTGACTCAGTCAAATAAATACTCTTGGCATCAGACTAAGACATCTGTTTTATAGAAGGTCATCGAAGCGCATATTATATTATAACGATATATTATTGCTATTTGAAATCGCTAAAATCGGTTAATAGGTCTTGAGATATCAATGAAAAAGTAAAATAAGGCCGGAAAATATAAGATTTTTCTATGTATTTTTTACAGTCGTTTTTTTCATTTTTTATACCCTATACCACTATGTGGTTTGGGTATAATGACTTAGTGCTGCTGTTTGTAACTACCAAAAATACTTGACCTAGACCCATCTTTTATTATACCGATCGACTCAGAATCACTTTCTGAGTTGATTTAGCGATGTCCGTCTGTCCGTCCGTCCGTCCGCCTGTGTGTCCATGTAAACTTTGTAATCAAACTGCAGGCTGCAAATATGAATATATTTTCAATATATTCCATAGTTTGAAAATTTTCTCTAGTGCGCTATCTTTTAACATCAGTAGATTTTATTGAACATGCTAAGAATACAGCATTTAAGTCGGACGATTTGTATAATCAACCCATTTTTTTGGTATATTAAAATTACAATTAAAAAAGCGTTAACTACAGTTTTTACAAAAATAACTAAAACCTTTTTTATTTATAACTACTTTAAAACATCTATGATAAAGGGTGATTTTTTAAGAGCAATAGGAAACACATAAAATTCAGAAAAATGCACGAAGTCTTTATTTGAATCGATAGTACGGTCCATATAATTTAATGTTTGAAGATTATTTCATGCAAATGTTGACCGTGACTGCGCCTCAAATGGTCCATCCGCTTAGTACAATTTTGGCATACTCTTTCCAACATTTCTGCCGGTATCTCACGAATAAATGCTTCAATGTTGTCTTCCAATGCGTCAATTGAAGCGGGATTGTCTGTATGGACATGAACGTTAACATAGCCCCACAAAAAATAGTCTAAAGGCGTTAAATCGCACGATCTAGGCGGCCAATTGACCGGTCCCGAACGTGAAATAAAATGTTCACCGAACACGCCTCTCAATAAGTCCATTGTTACGCGTGCTGTGTGGCATGTGGCACCGTCTTGTTGAATCCACTGTCATGCAAGTCAAGTTCTTGCATTCACACCTAAATCCTTCCGCAAAATTTTCCACGTTGTTGAGTAACAGAGGCCCAATTGCTGCGAACGGCGACGAATCGATAATTGATGGTCATCATTAAAACTGGCCGATACAGCTGCAATATTTTCTTCAGTTCGCACTCTACGTAAGCGTGTTGGTGGTTGAATGTCCAACAATGTAAATTTGGTGCCAAATTTAATCACAATAGCCCGAATAGCCGCTTCAGTGGGTCGATTAAACTGACCATAAAATGGAAGAAGCGCGCGATGAACTTTCTTAACAGAGCACGCATTTTGATAATAAAATTCAATAACTTGCAAGCGTTGTTCGTTTGTAAGACGATTCATGGTTAAATTATAGACCAAACTGAAGATGTTTGAGAATGAAACAAAACACGAAACGTGTGTCAGTTGTTTAAACCAGTGTTGCCAAAAAGATAATAGCTAAAAAATCACCCTTTATAAAAACAACTATTAAAACGGTAAAAACAACAAACAAAATAACTAATGTTTTTATTTTCTAATATATGTATATATCTGGGAAATACTAAAAAAAGGCGTTTCAAAAATAACGTTATCAATTTAATCCATAAATTGAAAATAACTACGAAAATTATCTATTTCTAACTGTTATTAACTAATAATTATTACTAGCATTCCAGCGCTCGAAATTCGAGTGCAAATTACAAGAAATTTTATTTTTTAACTTTGGCCACTCACAATTCAACCCTTTTTTTGTTTATGTCCAAAATACATAATTTTTGAATTTAACACAATTATTATTGTGCATGAAGAAAATAAGCCCTTCTTGTTGATACAAACACATTAACAAATTTAATAAATACACATATAGCAATTTTCGCAACGCAATTTTCTAAAACTAAAAAAAAAACAAGTAAGAAAATTTGATTACAAGCTTTACATGGACACACAGACGGACGGACGGACGGACGGACGGACATTGTTAAATCAACTCAAAAAATGATTCTGATTCGATCGGTATAATTAAAGATGGGTCTAGGTCAAATATTTTTGGTTGTTACAAACAGCAGCACAAAGCCATTATACCCAAAACACTTAGTGGTATAGGGTATAAAAAAAGTAAGAGTGTTAAATCTTAAATCTTTGATACCCTCCACCTCGGTTTGAGTATTGATAATAAATGTAAACAAAATATTGGAAAAAGTAAACAATTTGTTAAACTTAATTCCAAATTATTTCAGAATATTCTTTGGGTTGGTTTTCGTCTTTTATTATTTCGGATTTATTTCGGTGTTTGCTTTTTGGTCATCGTGGTTGCTGATTGCCATGCATTTAGGTTATATACCTGTATGCATGCGTTTCCGGTTATATGACATAACTTCTCGTTTAATTTGGTTTTTGCTAATTAAATAGCTCGCCCTAACCTCCATTGCAAAGGTAATGTTTGTGTAGGGTGGCTACATGTATTAAATCGTGCTTATGGAAGATGGCTGTATAGTTTCTTTTAACTGGCGAAATATTTTTTCATTGTGGCCATATGGGTCGGATGGAGTAACAAAATAATAACCAAAAAAAAAGCTCTCTCAACTTTTTTATTAAAATATTGCCATATTTTGAAAACATAGAGAATAAATTTATAATAATAAATAATCAAATTAGGGATGCCAAACGCAAAGTCCCAAACATTTCAAATAAAATAATTTGTTATCCTTATTTTCTGAAAAACTTCAAATTGTCATCCAAAAAAAAATTGTGAAAATTTATATATAAATAACATTCTCATCAAATTGCGTTTATTTATGTAACAATTTTTATGTTAGCAATTCTTAAATATCATTTGAGGTTTTCTAAAATTCATTGAATTTAAATAAATGTTTTCTGTAGTGCGATTCTGTAAATTTCAACGATCCGACAATCGCAAAATATATCGACAGCTATTGTTGTTTGCGCTAAGGATTAAGTGATTCACTAAGTACATACATCTTAACGACAGTCGACCAATCTATTTTCCTATTTACTGAAATTGTAAATGAGTGGCATCTCTGTCAAAATAAGCGAGAAACAGAATAGAAAAAAACAAATTACTTCGTGTTTGACAGGATGATTTTATGTTTATGTTTAGTATCTTTATTTTTTTTTACTAATATTTCTATTTATTTATTTGAAAATGAAATAATGAATTGAAAAAGTTTTAATAAAAGCAAAATATTTTCCCTATTTTATGATTTTTATTTATGTATGACGACATTACAACATAAGAGTTTAAGTTTTTATCGATTGAATAAACAACACAAAAATGGTTGTCGTTTAGATAATAACAACACTGGCTTTAACAATAGGGAATATCGTTTAAAAATTTTACTGATAATTTTGCAATTTTCTTTTTTTAACGATTCGACTATCGTTAAAAGAAGTTACTGAAAAGCTATTATGCCAATGCCAATATATTTTTTTAAATGTAAACATTTTTTAAATGTAAACATATTTGGTGTTTTTTTGGAATTTCAATTCGTGTTTAACGAATAAAATTTATATATTAAAGCTGCAATTGATATCTTCTAAATTTAAAATTATTATATCCGACGTTTTGATATGATTTTCTGAAATTCATTAATATTTTCAAATTTATAAGTGGAAATTTAAATTCCAGTTTTTATTAGAATTGTTATTTTCTTAAATTTGAATGGAAAATTTAAAAAGTGCAATGTTGTATTTATGTGAATAATAATGCTTTAGTAATTATAAACAATTTTTAAAAATTAGATGTAATCGCAATCAGATATTTTGTAGGTAAAGCAGAATAATAGACTATATAACTATGTAGAACTGTTTTTAAAGCAAAAAGGTCATTAATGAACTCGGTAACTCTATGTTATAAAGACAACAAAAAGTTAACATGCCAAACTTATGTTCATATTTGTAAAAGAATAATGAAAAAAAACGTATGAAAAAAAAAGACCAGCCCGTGTATACTCTTAACATTGTTCTATATGATATCTAGTTGAAAATATTGACATTCATGTTAAAAGACAAAAAACTATTGCAAAGCTAATTAGAACAAAAATTGTGGCGCCATCTACTGCGGCATAGTCACGCTGAGCAAAATGAAGTGACACTCTGTTACTGCAAAAGAAATGTATTTTCCCCACAACAAAATATTGCAGAATTTTATGTAAATAAAATAATATACCGATTTATTTCTAACATGCAGTTACTATGGATATACATACATACATATATATAAAATATATGTATATTATTTGTATTATTTAATATGTGTATGTATGTATATGTAAATATTTCACACCAAAAATACAACATCAAACGTTATTTTTGTGTTTTTCTCTTTAAATAAATTAACACATAATTTTTTTTTGCTAAATTTACATTGTTTTTTATTAACAACTAAGTATTTTGGCATTATTTGCTTTAGATGTTGGTTAATTTTTACTCCCTTTATATTAACTCGTAGTAGTATTTGTCGGACAAATTTTGGATCGATTGTAACCACTTTCCCGTGACCCAATCGATCTGAAGTATTGCAGGCAGGCTCGTGGCAATAACAGAAATGATCTAACAAATTTTTTTAGTGATGCCAAAACAATGGAAACTTTTAAAATTTTCTACCAGAGTTGATAAAAAAATGTACAAAGGGTTTATTTTTATTATATTATTACCACAACGACCACAAAAACAACAAGTCCAGCTATGACAATAATGCAACATTTAGAATAACAACAAGAACAATATAGAAACATCATGTTTTTAATTTTTTTTTTAATTTTTCAGAGATTTCCCTGGACCTGTTCCACCGTTTTTAATGATTTTTGAAACAGAAATGTTCCCATGAATTCGGTGAATCATTCCCACTAAAAATTATCACTGTAGCTGCACTATTGAGGGCGTGATCGTGACAAGAACAACATAGAAAATTATATTTTTTCAAGACTTTTTTTAGTTCTTCATTCAAATCTCGGGCCCTAATCGACCGATTTGGACGATTTTAAACAGCATACTTTTCAGGATATTAATGAATCACTTTTTATGTCAACGAGCACCCTAGCTGCCCGATTGAAACCGTCATCGTGATTTCCACAGACGGACAGACGGACATCGCTATATCAACTCCGGTTGTTATAAGGATCACAAATATATATATTTTATGGGGTCCAACATTTTTTTTCTAATTATTACAAACGGAATAACAAACTTATATATACCCTCTGCACACTGGAGTGGAGGGTATAAAAATTTAAAAATCTGCAAGTCTGGTGAACAGCTAAAAAGAAATGCCTTTCAAATGATAAAGCTTTTGTCAAAATTGGTTATTAATCGAAGCCTCAAAATCGGTCACAAGAAATCGCCTTGCCTATAAATATTATATATTCTAATAGCTATCAAAAAATTTATCATTTATATTTTCTCATAGTAAAATAATCACAATTACAGTAAAAATTATCTTCTACTGTAATCTACACGAATAACTGTGGTATATCGTTCACATGACATGTTTTGTTGAATACGAGCCGTTGGCATTAGTACTTTTTGCGGATAAATTATTGCTTTTTTAGTCCACAAATCCCTTTGTATAAAATTAATGACATTTATATTACATTTTATTTCCGCCTTGTGGTGCAAATCTTCATTACGAATTCTTCATTATTTATTATAATTATTTATTTTTTATTTCAATCACAAAATTCACTACTATTTGTTTTCACTTCTTTTTAATTACTTCACTGAAACTTTTTATTTACTTTCTTTTTTATGTTTCTTTTTTTTTGTTTTTGTTTGAAAATTATATAACAATGATGTGGTAAGAACCGCTAATACTCAATCATATTGTCATAGACGAATATCAGTTTTTTAATTGTAGTAGGGTCTAGTACATCTATATTCTCGTTTATGACTCAGCAATAGAAAGCCTACTCTAATTACAAGGTGGAGTATTTTTGTGGTCACTGTCTGGGTGGTGAGAAATTCCAAGTCAGTTTGCTTAGTTTTTCCGCTATAACTCAAGAACCATTGATGATTTCTCATTATACTCTTAAAAAATATTGTAGCTAATTGTAAAAACTAGAATAAAAAATACTGATTTAATATGAAAAATATCACCCAGACGTACACACCTCTTCTACTCTACCAACTATACCGACTATAATTTTCTTACTTGTTTTATAATCCCTTTGCTTTTCAACAACTGAAATAGTTGAAAAACAGCTAAAAAATTGTCAATATACATTGTCATACAAACATGTTAATTAAAAAAAAAATTTTTGCAAATTTTAATCGAAAGCCCACAATTTATTTTTAATTACCTTTTTTCTGTGCATTTAATATGTAAATTTTTTTAATAAATCCTTTATATAAAAAATTTTTATATTTTTTTTGTAATATAATACATTTTCCAAGGTAAAATTAAATCAATAGTTTAAAACAATTTTCATCTTTCATATATACATACATACATAAATACAGCAAAAAAAAAAAAATATATATAGAAATAAAAAACTTTCTGAAAATCATTTGAAAACTTTGTAGGTTGTGCCAGTCTTATCATAGCAACATAACCAATCTAGTTTAATCAAATACCAACGCGGTTTTCCTAATACCACCCCAGTGGTTCTCTTTTGAAGAACTTATTTGGATTTAGAGATATAAAAAACAGTTACAAAAAACATCCACTACACACATATAAACACACATAAATACATTCATACTTATTATAGAAAATAAACACGATAGACATCCTGTTGATCTAACGTTCAGGCAGCATGACCTTTATTCCAAAGTTTATTGATAATTCAGCTACTTGTTATTTTAGAAAACATCCGTGTTGTTGGTAATTTTTTATTTTAAACTTTTTTATTTACAACTGTTGCAAAGTGTGGAATTTTTTATACACTTCAACAAAAAAAATAGTTTCCTTAAATATTTTTGAAACAAAATTTTAATTTAATTTTTGAATTAATTAAAGCTGGAAAGCTGTCAGTTTTATTCGAAACTGTGTGGCGCAAAAAAATTTTGATTTGCTTTAATAGTGTATTCATTATTATACGCCAAGCGTATGCTGATATTTGTAAGAACAAAAATACTTGAGCAATTCCATCTTTGATTATACAGATCGATTCAGACATATGTTCTGATTCGCTTTAATGATGCCCGTCCGTCTGCTCATCTGGGTGTAAACCTAGTGCAAGTCGCCATTTAGCAGTGACATGATGTAAAGATGGCCGTAATAGTTTCAAAAAATTATCTAGGTGAAACGTGGCAACCTTATAAAATATACGTTTAAGTTTCAGGATGCCACGTCGTTAGGTACTTTTTTTTGGAGCCATCAAAAGTAAACGGCCTCAGTGCATTTGTAAACATAGAAAAAATTGGTTATTGCTATTAAATCAGTTCAAACAATAGTAAAAATAAGCTAGATTCTACTCTGAGGGAGTTATAAAGAGACAAACAAAATGATATATAATATATGCCACGCATGTTCCCTGGAGTCCTGATATAGCCCTGTGGATGGTATCCATAAAATTGGATTTAAGAATTTTGTCCCTTTTGTTTAATTTAAATGCAATTTTTGTCCCTTTTCTTTAATTTAAATACAAATTCGGTACCCATCACGATGACTTGAACAACAAATCATATATCAATAGATTATTTCTGAACAGTCGAACAAAATGATATATGATACGTGTCGCGCATTTTCCCTGGAGTCCTGATATAGCCCTGTGGATGGTATCCATAAAATTGGATTTCAGAATTTTATTCCTTTTTTATAATTTAAATGCAAATTCAGTACCCATCACCTTCGTTTACGACCATAAAATATTTGGTGAAAGAGTTTAAATGAGGCCCTTCGAGCTAGCAAGATAAATAACGTAGTGGTCGATCAATTAAAGTAGCCGTGCCAGAAATGTTTAAGAAAATACACACAATGATATTAGATGGTAGTCGGCTGAAGGTGCGTGAGTTAGATGAATTTGGAGATGAGAAAGCTGGTGCCGCGGTTGCTCACATTGGAACAAAGCCAGCATGGTGAAGAATTCCAATAGGGTGTTTGGAAATGCCTCATCGCAATAAAGATAAGAGTTTGTATCGATTCGTCACCATGATGAGATATTGCTCCACCACTTCAAACCAAAGAAGGCGAAGACTGTTTTAACTGCAGGCAAGATTATGGTGCCTGTTTGTTGGGCAGAGTGTGAGATAATTTTCATTTATCGGGTATATTTAAAAAGGAAAACTAATCAACGGCGCACTGTGAACCATATTTGGAGAAGTTATGTTATTCATTTGAAAGTAAATACCAGTGAACCTCGGGCGCCAAATTGTGACTCTATTTCAACTATATCTCAGCGAACAGGGTCTTCGAAAATTAATTTTGTCAGTATTTTGCTAAAATTAAAAATTCCTTTGTAAGTTTTAATTTTTAAATGACAGTAACTTTTTTGTTTTAAAAGATTTTAAAGCAAAATAAATTTTGTATAATTTTGTAATTTCTAATCTATTAATATTAGAAATACAAAGTCACTGGCTCATTTAGAAATTAAAAAAAAAAATTTTAAAAACGTAAAAATTTACCGAAAATCTCCTACTTAATAGAGCATAACTCCTGACCATCAAAAGCCATCAAAAAAATCTTGCACCATTCTATAGTCCGAACCCTCCTTACACTCCTATACTCTATTATGTACCCCCAGTTTCCGTCCGTGTGCACCAGAACAATTTTTCTGACCTAAGGTCAGATATTTTGTGCAATATTTATGTGGTAAGGGTATAATGAGTTTGCCATGATGTTCGTAACTACCAAAAATATTGGACCTATGCGCATCTTTTATTATAAGGATGGACTCAAAATCACTTTCTGAGGCGGCTTAACGATGTCCGGCCGTCCGTCTGTGTGTTATGAATCAAAAGTTGGCCGTATCGGTGTATTTTCTTGCGTGAGTTTACTTGTTTTTATACTGACAGAAAAAGGAAACGGTAGAGTTGACACGAGTTGTTATATACTTATAAAAGGGGTAAAATCTTTTTTATTTTGACAGTTACATTTATTTTTCAAAAACATTAATAGTCAGAACTTTAGTTTTTTAGTTTAAATACCTGACAAATATCTGACAACCAAGTATTGCAGACCAATGAAATTTGTATTCAAAAAGGAAATCAAAGATGTCATAACTGAAGAAGTTCAAAAAATAAAAGATCAAATTAAAGAACTTGAACCAGTAATATTTAAATTTCGTGACCAAGACATTGAAGTAAATTTTAAAATGTGTCTCACAATGATTGATGGAAAAGTTGTACAACCTTTAACCGCTTTCTGTTTATGAGGATCATCTGAAAGCTGTTGATTTAATCCAAAATTATATAAAACCATCTGATTTATTAATGTTAATTGGAGATTTTAACATGCCGTCTACATCCTGGAAAGCTGATCCTGATACCAATTATTTAGTTCCATCTCATTATTCCGATTCTTCAGCTGCATTTATTCATGGTTTATTGGAAAATTGTCTTTTCCAAGTCAACTCCGTCACAAATGCATTTGGTAGACTGTTGGACCTTATTTTCGTTAATGAACCGAATGACTTTTCAATATTGCGGCATAGCCCTATTTCTAATCCGGAAGATATATACCATCCAACACTTGAGATATCTTGCTTTTGTTCCTATCCTCTTCATAAAAAAAAGTTAACTCACAGCGATAAAATCTTTTGCTTTAATAAAACTAATTACCAAGATTTACAACTCCATCTATTCCAAATTGACTGGATAAATGTGTTATCTCGTTGCAATGATAACTTGAACTTGTGTTTGCATACATTTTATCATCACCTCTTTGAATGTTTCTCGGCATCTGTACCTAAAATGTTACCTCCTAAATCGAATGGTCCTCCTTGGAATACAAAACATCTATCTCAACTTAAAAATAAGAAAAACAAAATGTACAAAAATTATAGAAAATATGGAACATTGATAGACTATATGAAATACTCGTTATCAAGATCGGAATTTATTATTGCTAATCAATTGGCCTATAATAACTATTTAATTAAAGTAAGGAATAATCTAAAAAATAATCCAAAATCATTTTATAAATTTATTAATTCTAAAAGACGTACTGCGGACTTTCCTTCGGTTATGAAGTACGGTGATTTAGAATCTTCAGATGATAACTCCATAAGTAATATGTTTGCAGACTTTTTTGCATCAACTTATTCTTCGACAGTATTTAATAATCTGTATCCATACACAATATCGGAATCTTCAATTATTAATATACCATCCATCAATCAACATACAGTTCTGAATGCCCTGACAAAATTAAAATTGTCGTATGCTGCTGGTCCTGACGGTGTTCCTAGTTGCATTTTGAAGCGCTGCGCACATTTATTGTATATTCCTTTGACTTATATGTTTAACATATCCCTTAAATTGGGTTACTTTCCTCCCATTTGGAAACAATCATTTATTATTCCCTTCTTTAAGTCTGGATCTAAAGCTGGTATTTCGAATTATAGAGGTATTGCTAAATTAAGTGCTATTCCAAAACTATTTGAAAAACTCATATATGACACGTTGTCACATCATGTGTCCTCTGTCGTATCTCCAATGCAACATGGATTCTGCAAATCACGCTCTACAATAACAAATCTTTTGGAGCTTACAACTTTAGTAAATGATGGTTTTATTAATATGAAACAAACAGATGTTATTTATAATGATTTTAGCAAGGCATTCGATAAAGTAAATCATGATCTATTGTTGTTTAAGCTTGACCGTATGGGCTTTGGTATAATGCTAATAAAATGGATCGGATCATATTTAAAAGACAGAACACAATGTATTAAGTTTCGTAACTCGTATTCCAACAACATAAAAGTATTATCTGGTGTACCTCAAGGTAGTCACTTGGGACCTCTTTTATTTACGCTATTTATAAATGATCTTCCTTCTGTAATTAAACATTCAACTACATTAATGTATGCAGACGATGTAAAGTTAATTTTTACCCTCAACAATCTTGATCAACAATCACTTTTACAGAATGATATTGATCGTTTAACTACTTGGTGTAATATGAATCTAATGGACCTAAATGTCAAAAAATGCAAATATATGATTTTTACAAGATCAATTCCAATAAATGGTCGGTATATCATGAATAATGCTGTGCTTGATTGAGTTGATTCATTCAACGACCTTGGCATACTTCTGGATAAAAAATTAGACTTTAGAAGTCATATTTCGCTAACAATAAATAAAGCTACTGGTGTACTTGGATTCATTAAACGGTGGGCTAAAGAGTTTTCGGATCCGTATACGACAAAACAATTGTTTACTACCTTGGTAAGACCAATACTCGAATATGGGTCTGTAGTCTGGGATCCGCAATATCATATACATTCGAATAAAATTGAATCAGTTCAAAAACAATTTTTGTTATTTTGTCTTCGTGGTTTGGGCTGGGATCCTAATATGAGGTTGCCATCTTATGAAAATCGTCTGGCTCTAATTAAGCTTCCTACATTGAAAAGTCGCAGACATATGCTAAATGTTACTTTCCTGTTAAAACTGTTAAATGGTAGTCTTAAATCTGAATTTCTTATCAACAAAATAAATATAAATATTCCTTTTCGATCATCAAGAAATTATAACTTTCTAACTATCAAATATTATTGTACAAACTATGCTAATTTTAATCCACTACGTAGAATTTGTGATGAGTTTAATATGCTGTATCAGTTTATTGATTTTAATAAAAGTTTGGATATTGTGAGAAGAGATATTATATTACACTTAAATGCATTAAATCAACTGAATTAAATAAATGTTATATATCAATTTTGTTAAATGTTTAATTATATATATAAATTATAATATAAATGTACATATACTTTAAGTAGTCTGTAAGGATGATTCCATAGACTGAATAAATAAATAAATAAATAAATAAAAAAAAGAAACAAAGTCATCGTCAAGCTGCATTATATGCCAAAAGACGTCAAGTCAATTCAGCCAACAGCTACCATAAAACGATTTTAAGGAAGCCTACGAATTTGGAATGTCCCCTCTCCATGCTAGAATACGTTTAATAAGGCATATTCTTGAATTGGGTTATGATTTGGAATTTTGTCCGTTAGGCGAAACAGTGAAAAAATAAAGAAAATGAAGAAAAAGAAAGCAAAAAAACGGATTCAAGAAAAATATCTACAACTAGGCCTCGTAATCGATCAACCAAAACAATTAGAAAGAAACTTAAATGATGGAAATACTGCAAGCAGATTTTTTTGCGATCCAGAAACTGGAGCATCTATCACAGGTGTACATCATGAATTAATAAGACAATTCAAAATCATATTACAAGTTCTAGCATGTAGCAGAAAGATAAATGCAAAAAAATTTGGATAGTACGCCGATAAAACAGCTACCTAAATCTATATATATATATAAAATTCATTTTCTTTTTGTTTGTTTGTTTGTTTGACCGCTATACAAATTTTATTTTTCAACGGATTTCTCTGAAATTTGGTACACACGATCTCTGTACTCCAGGAAAGGTCGCCATATGATTCTTACCAGCCATGCCTACTTTGACGCTTTCTTTTTATACAAAACTCATTTTCTGTTTTTTTGGAATATATTTTGCTATACGAATTTTTATTTTTCAACGGATTTCTCTAAAATTTGGTAGCACGATCTTTGTACTCCGAGAAAAGTGCCACATGATTCTTACTGGCCACGCCTACTTTTACGCCCACTTTTTGTATATAGTTAATTTTCTTTTTTTTGGTATATTTGTTCGCTAAACACATTTTTATTTTTCAACGGATTTCTCTGAAATTTGGTACGCACAATCTCTGTAGTCCAGGCAAGGTCGCCATATGCTTCCTACAGGCCAATCCTAATGTTGCGCCTACTTCTATATATATAAAATTTATTTTTTTTTCCTTTATATATTTCTTTGTTTGACTGCTATACAAACTTATATTTTTGAACGGCTTTCTCTGAAATTAGGTAAACGTGATCTCTGTACTCCAGCGAAGGTCGGATTATATATCTTTCTGGCCACGCCTACCTTTACGGCCACTTTTTTATAAAACTAATTTTCTATTTTTTTGTACATTTGTTCGCATACAAATTTGAATTTTTCAATGCATTTACTGAAATTTGGTACACACGGGAATAACTTTACGATAAACAAATTTCCCAAATTTAAAAAAAGGTCCCCAAAAGATATTAACAAATTCCCTATTTTTTTTTTTAAACGAAATTTATATTTAATGAATTTTGCTAAATATTTATTTAAGTGAAAATTTGCATAATGATCTCAATATCTCTCCTCCAATACACGCATTTAAAATCTGTGTTCTTTTCAATAGCATAATTTCTACGCGCTCACGGACCGCAGCTCAGCAAGCTTTGTTAAGAAAAGCGGAAATGCCTGAATCCATGGAATCTGAAAGTCCTTAAACGATTGTTTTTCTCTGTCACAATTTTATGTCGCCTTCTCCAGAATATTCGTATATGCACCAGAAGGAAAAACCAGTAATATCACAAAGCTCTAGAATAACTAAAATTCGTAACTTTTATACATGATACACTCAAATGAATAAGTTCCCAAAAAATTAACTTATTCCCCACAAAATTGGGGATGATGAACAAATTCCCCAAATTTAAAAAAAAATGTCCCCGGAATCGGTTCACGGACGCGGACACGACGCAATGCACTCGCGGAACATAGCTTAGCTA
The DNA here is from genome assembly GCA_963682025.1 of Cordilura impudica. Lineage (NCBI taxonomy): Eukaryota > Metazoa > Arthropoda > Insecta > Diptera > Scathophagidae > Cordilura > Cordilura impudica. The sequence goes on from OY821519.1 coordinate 113,165,085, forward strand.
AAATATCGGAATGATCTGCAAAATATATTTTGACGATTAAAATAAGTTGACCACAACTGTGTGGCAGCACGGGTGTGGCTGCCAAACGCGCGGAAGCGGCTCGCGAATGCGACGCGATGCGCTCGCGGAACACAGCTCAGCTAAAATATCGGAATGATCTGAAAAATATAATTTGGCAATTAAAATCGGTTGATGACAATTGCGCGGCAGCACGGGTGTAGCTGCCAAACGCGCGGACGCGGACGCGACGCGCTCGCGGAACACAGCTCAGTGAAAAGTTTTGTGATAAATTTTATGTACGTATGTGCAATGGTTACCTGTTGATGCAAATAGGCCACACATATACTACAAGCAGTTGGCTAAAGCAACCTTGTTGTAGGTACAATTTTAAACGTCGCATCCATTTTCCATATTTGAAACTTCTATAAATTTGACGTCTCTGCTCAATTATGATCACTTATTGAATGAAGTAATTCAATTTTTAAAAGTTCTGATTCCTATAATTTGCAAACGATTCCGTTATATTTGGTGTTAACAAAATAAATAAACTTAAAAAAAAACTTAAAGCGGTTTCGGAGCTTATTTTTGAAGCATTTTTGCTGTAGCCTCTTTTAAAAAACTTCTGATTTAAAAATCGAAAAATTTTAAATTGAAATAAAAATGAATTTACTCCCCAAAAAACGAAAACATTGGGGAATTTCTTTATCATGAACAAATTCCCCAATCCCATACAAATTGTTTGGGAGAAAGTTAATTTTTTTGAGGAATTTTTCATTGGGCACTAAGTACTCAGCGCCTGCTAAGCATAGTGAACCGTCTTTCAAGTCAGAGGCCTTTGGATCCCGGGCAAGACCGGGTAAAAACAGCTAGTTTACAATAAAAATTGATATAGAAATATTTAAAAAGGCAATTAAAAAATTTTGAAGTTAAGTAAAAACATACAACTTTCTATCTTGAACCAATAGCAAATAACTTTTACGTTCGCTACTTAATAAATTATATTTTAACTCGGGCACTTTCAAGTTTAAATTTAACTTGCAGAACTTTTAAAAAATATTAGTTGTAAAATTAACTGAAAAATAAGACATTATAGAAAAAAAAACCTTTTTTAACCTTTTAACACTTTACTTTTGTAGTAAAATTCAACTTAAATGAAAATGTATTTTAAACCCTCCATTAACTTTTTTTATTATCGGTCGATATTTACGTTTTATAGCAAAAATTAAAGGCTACCAAACAAAAAAAAAAAAACGCTTATCAAAATTCCAATCCAATCAAAAGTTAATTATTTTTGAACGCCTTCTCGTGAAATGGTCCACTGTGCGGTGTTATTATGCTTTCTTATTATAGCGTTCAAGTGATGTCATTAAGGAAAAAGGCCGCATTTGCCGAAAAAGATGGCAAAAACCCATTAATTATTTTTTTTTGTTTTGTTTGATTTATCGTCATTTTTCAGACATATTGCAATTACTACTGTAATTAATATGCAATTTTTAATTTTGTTTAAATGGTGCGTGGTAAAGAAGAAGAAAGCATATATTTCAAAAATTCATAACTGCACTGTATTCTTAATCGGACCGGTTTCTGGCATTTCAGCCTTCATCAGCGATTTATTGAACATTGTGATAATTGTTATGTTTTTAATTGAATAGATTGTTTCTATATGAAAATTTTTTCTACTTAGGGCGGCCGTGAGGTTTTGAACCGTGAACCTTCACATACACTCGTACTTGCACTTTTTGGTCAGCGCTTTAACACACTCACCTAAAGTCAGGCCTAAAGTTCGTATTGCTTCACCACGCACCTTACTAGCCAGATTTAGCTGCCTCGGATTATTTTCTATATCAAAACTTGAACAACTAGCTCGGTGATAGAAGATTTACCAACAATGAAGAGGTGGAGTCTGCGTTTGATGGCTATTTTAAGGAGCTAGACAGCTCTTACTATTAACCGGGTACCGAAGATATTGAATATCGCTGGGAAAAGTGTATAGTGCTAAAAGGAGATAATGTTGAGAAATGAAGAATATTTTTCTCAAATTTGCTGTGATTTCTTTGTCAGGAACTTTAAAATAATTCCTGCCGAAAAATTGTTATTCATACATGAACTCAGACAATATATACATATTACCGAAGCTCATGTATGACTTTGCGCTGACGTTTGTAACTACCAAAAATATTTGCCCTAGACCAATCTTTTCTTATAGCGATTGACTCGGAACCACTTTGTAAGTCGATTTAGCGATGTCCGTCCGTCCGTCTGTCTGTCTGTCCGTTTGTGTGTCATGTAAACCTTCTAATCAAACTATAGGTCGTAAATATGAATATATTTAAATGAAATTTGGTATATGAGCTTCTATCGACCATAGGAAAAACACTGTTGAAATTGGTGAAAATTGGTGCATCTTCAGACCTAGTCGCCATACAAATGACCCCCATGAGATCGGCTTTAATTGCCGTAAGATCCAAATTATCATATAGATCTCATTGAAATTGGGTTCGTGTATGTTTATTACATCTATTAATCAGTAGTCCCTCATATAAAGCTGCTTCCCTATCTACACTTAAACCTATCAAAAACAAAAATATTTAACAAATTTTTCTCAAATTTGATTTGTATATGTTTATCCAAAAATTAAGCGACTTTTTCAAATATAGTCAAGATAGGAAAATTTTTCGACCTACTCCATACGAATATAGCATCGGATATGAACTTTTTCATATCTGAAGGCAAAAAATTAATAACAATGGCACTCAAAATTTTGTTATGCATATTTACAATATATCCAATTAGTTGGACCTAAACGCTTGATCTGGACCGACTATAATTTTCGTATCTGTTTTAATTTAAAGTTGAATAACTCTAAAAGAAGCACCTGTTATTTATTTCGATATTTATCCTCACACCCTTAACTTCAACTATTTGAAAAATATTTACTGTCGAATCAAACATTTTCGGCTCAGTTTTAAGATATTTTTTCAGCACCGAGTTTGGGACGTACTTCGTTTATTTCGTCGCATAATTTCACATACAAGGTATCACTACCGAAATCTCGAGTTTCAGAAATTCTCAATATCGACTTCTGGTGCCAAAAATAAGCCGGTATTCTACTGAGCGTTCCCATTTAGTGATTTTAAAGAATTTGAAACAAAACGCTCATTAACAGTAATAAAAATGGGCAAAGCGACGTGCAGTTTTAGCTTCATTTAGCTCTATTGATGGTGCCAATCGTATGACAATAATCTATAATATTAATCTATAATATTAATAGGCTAGGCGATTTCTTGTGACCGATGTTTTGTTGTACCGTTTTATCCCGGTTTTGACCAAACGTATATTATTTGAAAGGTATTTGTTTTTAGTCGTTTTGCTGATTTACAGATTTTTAAATTTTGTCCTTTATTTTGAGTAAATTGCATTTAAATTTCCTACTAACACATACATAAAATTATATCAAATTATTGTTAACGTGTTTGCTGTCTTCATTCACAATAATAATAAACCATAAAAGTATTGGTTTGTGAATTGGCTAAGTTGAAAAATAAAGCTGCCTAGAAATTGCACTCGAATTTCGAGCGCCGGAATCTGCTTGTAACAAATAATCTAAGTGGAACGGTTCCTCAGTGTAATTTTTCATATAATTAAGGTAATGTTTAATATCAATGCTTTAGTATAAGCTACACCTTACATTTGAACTCGTAACCGTAGAACTCATTTTTTTTGTGGGTGTAAACAAACTTAAGTAAATTATATTAGTGTGATTTAAAATAATGTTTTTCTATATATATTTTTATTAAAACCTAAATGATGCTTAACGTAACTAAAGAAATATTACTTTGGTGTTGTCATATTTTCATATTTTGTTTTTACTCGCGAAAATTGGCTGGTGAATGATACTTATGGGGTGCGTCATATTGCGTTAAATTAAATTTGTAAATGCCGGCTTCTGTATTATGTGATACAAGCTAACATATATATACAAACACATGTGCATAAAGTAAAACATTCATACATACGAGAATGTAAATGTATATTTACATTTTTATGAATGCTTTACACCTGTTATTTAATTTGTACTCGTGTCATGTCGATGTGTTGATTGTATTTTTATAATACACAAACTGTAAGTGTAACATAAAAACGTAAGTTTATTTATATATATTAATAAAATCATTTACTAACATATTTATAATTTTATATTAGGGCAAAGTCGTAAAATTTTGGTTTGATTCTGAAGAATTTGAAGCAATTGTTTTATACCCTATTCCATGCTGTGGTCAGGGCATAATGAGTTTCTGATGTTTGTAACTACCAAAAATATCTGACCTAGATCCAACTTTTGTTAAAACTATCGAATCGGAGTTATTTTTATTTATTTATTTGTTAGCCTGTGTAACAAGACTGAAGTCTTAAAACAACACAGAAAAGGGACAAATATAATAATTTGATATTGTTTTTAATGAAAAGAATAACAAAACTGATAATAAGAGCATCAGAAAAATTAATATTTTAAAATAATAAAAATAAAAATTAAAAATTAAAAATTAAAAATAAAAAATTAAAATTTAAAAATTAAAAATAAAAAATTAAAAATTAAAAATTAAAATTTAAAAATTAAAAATTAAAAATTAAAAATTAAAAATTAAAAATTAAAAATTAAAAATTAAAAATTAAAAATTAAAAATTAAAAATTAAAAATTAAAAATTAAAAATTAAAAATTAAAAATTAAAAATTAAAAATTAAAAATTAAAAATTAAAAATTAAAAATTAAAAATTAAAAATTAAAAATTAAAAATTAAAAATTAAAAATTAAAAATTAAAAATTAAAAATTAAAAATTAAAAATTAAAAATTAAAAATTAAAAATTAAAAATTAAAAATTAAAAATTAAAAATTAAAAATTAAAAATTAAAAATTAAAAATTAAAAATTAAAAATTAAAAATTAAAAATTAAAAATTAAAAATTAAAAATTAAAAATTAAAAATTAAAAATTAAAAATTAAAAATTAAAAATTAAAAATTAAAAATTAAAAATTAAAACTTAAAAATTAAAAATTAAAAATTAAAAATTAAAAATTAAAAATTAAAAATTAAAAATTAAAAATTAAAAATTAAAAATTAAAAATTAAAAATTAAAAATTAAAAATTAAAAATTAAAAATTAAAAATTAAAAATTAAAAATTAAAAATTAAAAATTAAAAATTAAAAATTAAAAATTAAAAATTAAAAATTAAAAATTAAAAATTAAAAATTAAAAATTAAAAATTAAAAATTAAAAATTAAAAATTAAAAATTAAAAATTAAAAATTAAAAATTAAAAATTAAAAATTAAAAATTAAAAATTAAAAATTAAAAATTAAAAATTAAAAATTAAAAATTAAAAATTAAAAATTAAAAATTAAAAATTAAAAATTAAAAATTAAAAATTAAAAATTAAAAATTAAAAATTAAAAATTAAAAATTAAAAATTAAAAATTAAAAATTAAAAATTAAAAATTAAAAATTAAAAATTAAAAATTAAAAATTAAAAATTAAAAATTAAAAATTAAAAATTAACAATTAAAAATTAAAAATTAAAAATTAAAAATTAAAAATTAAAAATTAAAAATTAAAAATTAAAAATTAAAAATTAAAAATTAAATATTAAAAATTAAAAATTAAAATCAAAATTAAAAACTAATATTTAAGAATTAAAAATAAAATAAGAAATGCATTAATTTAAATTTATATCAATAAGTTTAGTTAAATAAACAAAAACAGTATTGCAAATTTTAAATAATACTGAAAACAAAACAAAACTAAAACAAGTAAGAAAATTATAGTCGGTCTGGACCGACTATACGATACCCTATACCATGCGTTTAGAGACCCTATCTCTTCGGTCCAACTAATTGGATATAGCAAATTAGCATAAACCAAATTTGAGTCGCATTTTTATTAATTTTTTTCGCTGCAGATATGAAAAAATTCATATCGGATACTATATTTATATGGGGACTAGGTCGAAAAATGGACCGATCCTGACCATATTTGGTAAAGTCACTTATACTGTGAAAAAATATATACAAACCAATTTTGAGAAAAATCTGTGCAATGGTTTTGTATTTTGGTAGATTTAAGTGAAGATCGGGAAGCAGCTCTATATGGGGCCTATGACGAAGAATTTTCCTATAATGATTATTTTTGAACTACTGATTAATGGATGTAATAAACACGTACAAACCCAATTTGACTGAGATCTATATGATAATTTTGAACTTATGCCAATTTATGTCGATTTCGTAGGGGTCATTTGTATGGGGACTAGGTCTGAACATGGACCGATTCTCACTAATTTCAATAGCGTTTTTCCCATCGCCGATAAAAGCTTATATACCAAATTTCATCAATATATATTCATATTTGCGATCTGTAGTTTGATTACAAGCTTTACGTGGACACACAGACGGACGGACGGACAGACATTGCTATTTCGACTCAAAAAGTGATTCTGAGTCGATCGGTATAATTAAAGATGGGACTAGGATGAATATTTTTGGTTGTTACAAACAGCAGCACAACGTCATTATACCCAAACCACATAGTGGTATAGGGTATAAAAAGAGTGGATTTAGCAATGTCTGTCGGTCTGTCTGTCCATCTGTCCGCACTTGTTTTACCACGCAAATTTTTTACATAACTTGTCACACACATCATTCATGAAATCACAGCAAGTTTTACGACTGTTCGGTTCATAGTACTCCAAATTTTTTTTTGTATGAGATGTGCCACGCCCACTGACCCGATCCTGTTCATTTTTGTACGACTATTCATACTTACAACCAAATAAGTTGCACAATGTCCTTAGCCTCGGGCCGTCATCGAACTGTATATGATATATGATGATATGTATTTACCATGTATGGAGATGCCACGCCCACTTTTTTCATTACTCCCATCTCTGACATAACTTGTCACACACATAATTCATGAACGCACATCAAGTTTCATAACTGTCGGGTATATAATACTGTAGATAATTTTTTGTATGGGAGGTGCCACGCCCACTGACCCAATCCTGTCTATTTTTAGTATGACTACTTATACTAACAACCCTTTAATTTTGCAGAAAGTTTCATGATTCTCGCCACCATAGTACTCTGGATATATGATGATATGTATTTACCATGTATGGGAGGGGCCACGCCCACTGGTTTGATCCCGCCCATTTTCGCATAACTTCTAACTTTTTCACACACTCATAATTCGTGAACTCACACCTGGTTTCAAGACTGTTGGGTTTACAGTAATCCAGATAATTTTTTGTATGGGATGTGCCACGCCCACTAACCCAATTTTTGGTACGACTACTTACATTAAGAACCAATTGACGTGCAGAAAGTTTTAAAACTCTGCCCATCATAGTACTCAAGATTTATGATGATATGTATTTACCATGTATGGGAAGTGCAACGTCCACTTGATGCCGCTCACATTTCTAACTTATGTACTCCTACTAAGTTCCAGGACTCTATCTGCTATCATAGAGCTCCCGATATATGATGTTAATAATTTGTTATATATGGAAGGTGCCAAATTTTTAAGAATTTTAAGAAAATCGTTCCTATGGTTTAGCCACCTATTAATGTCAAACACTTAAACAAATTTTCATTTTTATATATATGGATTTTCGTTAGTGATAATCAGACGCCCACGGAGTATTACAATTAACAAGTTTATATATTATTATGTGGCATAGCTTATTACTGCTTTTTATTTTTTTTATTGCTGACAAATATTTTAAAACTTCTAATGAAATTTTAGATTTAAATTAATAACACTAAAAGACATACATACATACATATGTACATACATACACACATATATAACTAACAGGCAATGTTACATTTTTATTAACTTTTTTAATTAAATGAGTGATTTCTTGGGTACTTTTTATAATAAAAAGAAGGAAAAAACATTAATAGTATTCATCTTACCTGCTAAAACATGTACAAAAAAAAAAAAAAATTAAACAACAATAGGAAAAATTTTGAAGTCTATTGAAGAGAAATATTTACCCATAAATATTAATGTCTACATTATTCAGACGCTTCTTTAGTAAACTATAATGGACATGAACCTCATGTACGCTTTGTGTGCAAATGTAACTGAATACCACTATTATTTGGCATTTTAAATGTTATTCTTAAATACATAAAAAAATAACAAATGTTTGATACATATTTTTTCTACATTTACGTTGGTAAACCTGGCACGTAGTTTCAAATAACGCAAAAGTTAGGCGATCAAAAATCCAACAAACTAAATTAAGCTTTAAAAAAAAATTTATTTCCCCCTAAATTGTGTACTGAAAACTTTTAAAATTTGTCAAAGTTACTTGTCGCTGTTGTCGAATGTGTAGGCTGACACATTCACAAGGTTATTCTAGAAATTAAATGTATATCAAACATACAAACATCATCAAGAAATAAGTTTAATTGGCAAAAAATTAAACGAAATCCAATTTTCGCAAGTGTTACAGACAATTTAATAATACAACTTTGTAAAATATATAAAAACATAAATTTTAAACTGCGGTCAATGTTTTCTGTATTTTTTTTTTTTACCATTATTGTTAATTTTAAGTTAATAACTACATGTTTAAATATAATAAAACTTAAAGAAAAACTATGTTCATACTTTATTTATATTTAATAAGACTGAACCACATCCTGATAGTGTCAGTGAACAGTGGCAGTTATTTTAAAATTGTTTTGTAAATATACACGAGCAAAACTGAGAGCATTTTCAGCATATTGGTGCTAACAGTGCCATAATTTGATAAATAGTAGAGCAAATTTTATAAAACTTTCAGCAATTTTTCTTTATTCTGTTACAAAAACAATTACAAGAGAAAAAAAACAGAAATAAAAAAATCTATACAAAAATACTGAGTTTTGCAGTATTCTCTGCTTTAACTTGTTTTTTTTTTTTAAATAGTGCTTGGTAGAGAAGAAGGAAACTTATGTATCTAAAAATCAATTCTACTCCTCTATTCATAATCAGACCGGTTTCTGACATTGAGCTTTCATCAGTCATTATATTAATCATTGTAATAATTGTTACTAGATAATTCACAAACCAACACTTTTTTGGTTTATTGTTATTGGGAATGAAGATAACAAACTCATTAACAAACACATTGACAAATTTAATGAACACACACATAGCATATTTATAATTTTATGTATGTGTTAGCAGCAACTTTAATTGCAATTTACTCAAAATAAAGGAAACAATTTAAAAATCTGTAAATCTGGAAAACAGCTAAAAAGAAATACCTTACAAATAATATTCGTTTGGTCAATATCGGGATAAAACGGTAGTAAAAAACATCGGTCACAAGAAATCGCCTAGCCTATTAATATTATAGATATTATAATTGATCAGATTGTTTCTAAATGCACATTTTCTACTTAGGTCGGTCTGAGGTTTGAACCTGTGTCTATCTTACATAAAGTCGTACGAGTAATTTTTTGGTCGTACGTTTCAATGCACTCACCTAAAGTCAGTCCTATGAGCAGTGTTGTATTCGTATTAGTTGACCAGACCCACTTTTTATTAAGTCGGACGATTCAAAATCACTTTCTGAGTCAGTTTAGCGATGTTCGTCCGTCCGTCTGTCCATCTGTCCGTCTGTGTGTCCCTGTACATGTCGTAAGTATGAATATCTACCTTTTGATGAAGTTTGGTACGTACGTTTTTATTGGTCATAGGATGTATGCTATTGAAATTGGTGAAAATCGGTGCATGGTCAGACCTAATAACCCCTATAAGATCCACTTAAATTTCCATAAGACCCAAATTGTCAATTGTTCGTGGTAAAATTTGGTTTGTTTGTGTTTATTACACCCATTAATCAGTAGTCACAAAAAACTCTGTAGGATAATTCTTAGTCATAGACCCCACATAAAACTGCTTCTCGATCTTCACTTAAATCTATCAGAAAAAACGTGTAACACAGATTTTTCTTAAATTTGTTTTGTATAAGTGACTTTATCAAATATGTTCAGGATCCGTCCACTTTTCGACCTAGTCCCTATATAATTAGCAACAGATATGAACGTTTTCAAATATGCAGACAGAAAAATTTATAAAAATTCCATTCAAATTTTGGTTATGCGCATAAAATTATCTAATTTATAAAATAAATAAATTAATTAAACACTTTTTCTATTAACATACATCCTGCAGACAAGCCAACTGCTTCGTGGGTTTATATGTTTACTTTAACTTAACTTAAATTGCTTCAATAAAATTGAAGTAAAAAACAAAAAAAAAAAAAAAAACAAGCAAAATTTCCAATGTATCGTCAATGGTAAAGAGTTCGTAATTCAGTGCTACAAAAAAATATTTTTTGTCAAAACTTGAAAAGCGAGCTAGTGGAGGGTTGTAGGCCTAGGTGAGGACGTACAAAACCGTTTTCAAACATTTTTAGGCTGATTTAAAAATTTTGAAAAGTTTTGGAAAGGCAAAGAATGAGGCTTTCATAAAATGTATTAGAAATTAGGTTTTTTTTCGAAAGATTTGCATTTTTTTCGTAATTTTTCAAACTCAGCAATAGTTATTTTAATTTTTTAAACTCTTTCTTTTAACTCATACTCTCTGTCTGTCTGTCCGTCTAGGCAACCCCATTCCTCCTTATCAAATTGAACTGAAACTTAGCCAATAGTCTTGTTGTGACTATAGATTAATTTTGGGGTAGTCATGCACAGTCACGCATAGTCATGCAAAGTCACGGAGTGATCTAAATGTCATTTCCCTTCATCCGATCGATCTGAAACTTGGTGGATAGACTTGCTGTGAAAAAAGATTAACTTTGACATAGTCATGCACAGTCACGCATAGACACGCACAGTCACGGAGTGATTAAAACTCCATTTCCCCTCATTCGATCGATCTGAAACTTTTTCCGTTTACTTGTTTTGATCAAAGATTAGTTTTAAAATAGTCACACACAGTCACGGAGAGATTCAAAACTCATGTATAAGGAAAGAAATAATTTTAATAAAAAGTTTGTTTTTATGGGCTAGATTATTTATATAATTTATATATACCCTCGAACACTGAGGTGTGGAGGGTATAAAAAAGTAAATATAAACTTATATGCCTTGTATTAATGTGCTGATGGCTGATATACATATTTGACCTACTTTTCCGTGCTGAGGCCAGTTAACATTTGACTCAATAAGAGGCCACAGAATATTTTGGTAAAAAGAAGAAAGAGTGAAGTGCAATAATGTCTTTATAACATTTTAAATTGTTTGATTTATTTATAAGCTCGGAAGACGAAAGCGCATTTAGATTGGGTGTTATAAAAGAAGCAGACGTTTCACCAGAATAGGAAGAAAGAAAACTTCACACCATTTTCATGAATATTAAGACAATATGGAAAGATTCCAATCGTACAAAGGAAATTTGGCTTAATGAATTCGCGACATTTAAATCTTCGAAAAAGCCCATACATTTACTGACCGAACCAGAGGAAGACCAGGAAAATCATTGGAAGAGTGTTCGTCGTGCACAAATTAATTAATAAAATTTCATTGCGAAACTTGGAATTTTGAGAACTTTGGGTGTTTTTCTTTATTAAAAAAATCGGGAAAGTAGGTTCAAAAGTAGTCCGATTCCATTAAAATTTTATAGTGTTTTTTGCACTATTTTTGTACATTTTTTAAATATGATACAGAAATTGCGCAAATTTGGCATCTTTTGTGGCATTTGAACCAAATTTTGAAGAAAATTTGTATAGGGACTAGGTCCAAACGTGGCCGGATTTCAAAGATTTTTTCATAGATCTCGTCATTGGCCTAATAACACCTTATGATTCAAATTTCACTGCAATAGAATCACATTTGCTACATTCAGTGGCATTAAAATCAATTTTTAAGGAAAATTTGTCTGCGGACTTGGTGCAAACATGGACCGATTCCAACAAATATAAGCGGGGTTTGTCTTTGGGTTAAAAACACTTTACGTTCCAAATTTCAGCTCATTATCTTTAAATTTGCAACATGTAATATTAGCACCAAAATAATATTGAACTTTGATAGGATATATTGCAGCCCCCCAGTAGACCTAACAGCCGCCGCCAGTATTCGTTTTAAAGGTAAAGAAGTCATCTTTCAGAATCATTGCTACTTTTTAAAATAAAAAACTTTTTAAAATATACAACTGGTTAAAAAGTTATGATTTTTACAACGAAAAAAGTCAAGAGGCCTCACTGTGAGGCGTTGTGCACTGTCCACTTATCTCGTAGGTTGGATAATTATCTATTATATGCCCTTTAACTTATACAATTATCGCAATTGGTTCAAAAGTTATGATGTTTGCAACGAAAAGACTCAAATGGCGCCACTGTGCAGCGCTTCTATTTGCATATAACCAATGCAAATAGAAAATGTTTGTCTACTGATTTTTTTAACTCTCCGTCTAGCAACACTTCTGGTACCCTTAAACGCATGACAAGGTCCGTAGGGACCTATTTTTGTTGATATGACATTTTCTATGAAAAAGACATTTTAAAATTTTTGTTTTGTTATTTTATTATTGTTTATTAATTAAAGTGTTGATAAATAAATTAAAATATTTTTTTTTTTTGTACTAACATAATTAATGTTTATGAATTTTATTATGAAAATTTAGTTTTACAATGAATAAAACTTAAAAAACTATTGTTGCGATGGTTGTTCCTCATTTTGAGTGCAGGTTAAGCACCCATGCATTAATCTTGAATGATCTGCACAAACTGCATTGCTGCAGGAACAGTAATAGGCCCTTGCTTTGCGTTGACGACCGTACTCTGAACGGCATAGTCAACATGATGGCCTGTTTGTCCTTAGCGCAAACGACGGTGCAGCTGCTTCTGTGGTCTTGGTACTATCTAAAATAAAAAAATATATATAATCATTCTGCTTTTGACCTTTAGAATTCTTAATTCTTACCTTGACATCAAATTCCTCTATTGCATTCCGTATCCTTGGATATGCAGTTATGCGAGTATTCAGGGCACGTTCTTCAATGGTGGGTACTGCCAATTGCTTAGTAAGCATAAGGAGGAATGAGCGCCGTCTGTCACTTTTCTTCACTGGCTTCATCTCGTTGATATTATGAATGCAGCTAATGCAGCGATGTCGAGCATATTGTAAAACATGGCAAGCGGCCAGAGCTTTGTTGAGCGCTTGCATGTATACGTACCAAGCATCTGGTCCATAGTATCAACGCCGGTTTTGTTGGCATTGTAATCAAGAATGGCTAAGGGCTTCTTCTTTTCAGTTTCCATGTTCACATCGCAAGTGTAATGTTGAATAGATAGCAAAATTACTGATTTATTCTTCCTGGACACATATGATCATAGTGCTATATCGCCTTTGTTGAACCCAAACAATGTGCTGTTGATTGGCTGCGTACGATTTTTATGTAACTCCCGTGGCACAAATGTTTTGTTATAGCGTACTGTTCCAACATATGCAGTTTTCTTTCTCATCAAAATACGCGCCAAGTTCAATGTACTGAAGAAATTGTCAGCATAAATTGTGCGGCCAGAATCCAAATATTTATCCGCAAGAGCAAGTACAACGTTCTGCCCTTATCTTATTTCACGCTCCAGGTCAGGCAATTTACCAGAATAAATCATTCCTTTGACAGGATAGAATGACAACCACCATACCTTTATACCATACTTGGCTGGCTTCGACGGAATATATTGTGTGAAGCGGGTACGGCCTCTGTATGGGAATAACTGCTCATCAACTGTCAGTGAATCATGCGAAGTATAATCTGCTGCTAAGTTAGACTGCAACATTTGCCAAATATTATCAATTGCCGCAGTTTTGCTGTTGATTAGTCGCTGCTATCGCGTATTTCCGTTGTCGAATCTAAGGCATTGTTTTATGAACATAAAGCGATTATACGACAATGCTGCTTTGTATATTGGACAACGCGTTGGGTCCTATAACTGTGCAGAAGGCTCATTATTTGATTTATTGAGTCCAGAATACAAGAGTATAGCCAAGAAGACATCAAACACCTTTAGTGTGATGGTTTTAAACTCCTTTTTGTTTGTTGGATTTGCCAAATTATATGCATCTGTTATTTCCCTACCTTTGCAATTTGATTCGCGTATTATTATGTACGCCATGTCTTCAGTGAGGAGCGAGCGATATATGGTAAAGGGATCGTATGTGGTTCCTACTGGTCCTGGTTTCCTCCTCGTGTAGTTGACCACGTTATGAGCACGAATACGGGAAGTTGGTGGTGCATTTTTACTCCATTGGGTGCCGTCTTTCGCAATAAAATAATCGTCGTCATCGAAAACCTTCTCACTGATTTCTATATCTACCTCACTTTCAGCATCGGAGTCCACAGCAGATAAATTTGGCAGAAAGGGCAAGTCGCCATCATTTTCTTCGGCATCAAATGCCGGAATATCAAGTTCCTCGTCATGATCCTCTGCATTCATAAAATCAGCAAATTGATTATCTACGGCACGTCTTTCCTTCTCATACATTTGTTGGTAGCGTCTGCTACGACGCACCACCATTTCAGCAATTTCAGTGCTTGATTCTGCCATATTATTTTATCGCTTTTACTTGAAATTTCAAACAAGATGTTGAGTCTTCAGTGTCTAAACTGTGTATGATTTAGTTTACGAAACTAGAGCCGCTTTTATACCCTTTCCGTTGCCTACTTGTGTTCTAGCTTGAACCTCCGCGTATATGTACAAATAGGGATTAGTATTAGCAGGTAATAAAAAAAATGGTAAATGCGAAGAACACGTTTGAAATGTGTTCAAACAATAAAACAGCTTCTTACGAAACTATAACCGCATTTATATGCTTTTCGATGCCTACTTGTGTTATAGCTTAAACATCCACGTATATCTACAAATAGAGATTAGTATTAGAAGGTAATAAAACAAATGTTAAATTCAAAGAACTCATTTAAAATGTGTTCAACCAATAAAACAGCTAAAAAGAAGCCAAAATAAAGTTTATGTCTTAATGATTTCTTCTTATTTCGTTCCCGTACTACTCAACTTTAAACCTCAATAAAAACTAAACTATTGGGCGTATCACCTTGAATTTTCTTTTAAACGATTGGAAAACAGGGTAACTTTTGGGGTACCTGGGCGAAATAGGAGTAATTTCAGTTTGAAAATGAAAAAGGTCCCCAGGGACCTTCTCGCTAACCGATGGGTTAACACAAATTTGTACATAACATAAATAGAAAAAGGAGATCTCCCATTTTAGTCTAGTTTGTGTGAAAAAATGAAATGTATTACCACTGAAAAAAATTTATTAGTTTTTCTGTGGAAAAATCTAAAAATTTATAACTTTACCGAAAAAAAATCGAAAAGGATATTTTTGATCATTCTGTTCACTGCGAAATAATAAAAATTTAGCCTTGATTTTTGGGTCCATAGGTTCTAAGGTATCCTCTTTCAAATAAGTTAAGTGGTTTCAAAATCGGTTAAAATAATCTAACCCATAAAAGCAAAGTTTTTATTAAAACTCTTTCTATCCTTATGCATATGAGTTTTGAATATCTCCGTGACTCTGTGTGACTATCTTAAAATTAATCTTTGGCCACAACAAGTCTATGGACAAAGTATCAGATCCATCGGATGAGGGGAAGTGAGGTTCTAATCTCTCCGTGACTGTGCGTGACTATGTCAAAGTTGATATTTTTCACAGCAAGTCTATCGACCAAGTTTTGGATCGATCGAATAAGGGAAAATGGGTTTTAAATCACTCCGTGACTGTACGTGACTATGCGTGACTGCGCGTGACTATGTCGAAGTTGATCTTGCTTTACAGCAAGTATATCGTCAAGTTTCAGATCGATCGGATGAGGGGAAATGACATTTAGATCACTCCGTGACTGTGCGTGACCATGCGTGACTGCGCGTGACTAAGTCAAAGTTAATCTTTTTTCACAGCAAGTGTATGGACCAAGTTTGAGATCGATCGGATGAGAGGAAATGACATTTAGATCACTCCGTGACTGTGCGTGACAACGCGTGACTATGCGTGACTACCCCAAAATTAATCTGTAGTCACGACAAGGCTATGGGCCAAGTTTCAGATCAATTGGATATGTGGGAATGGGGTCCACCCATGCAGACAGACAGACAGAGAGTATGAGTTAAAAGAAAGAGTTTAAAAAAAGATTTTTGGCTGCCTTCTCTAAATATGTAAATATACGAACGCTTTTTTCTTAAACGTCCCATACATCCCCGCAACAAGTTCAAAATTAAATATTAAAAATAATACTGAAAAATAAACAAGACAATAATACATTAAACTGTGATGATATACATCGTGACCCACTTCAACATACCGAACAACACAACAAACAGTAACGTAACTTTTAACTATACAAACACCAATTCGTCAAACAGCAACCACATACAAAACAACATGATCATCTATACGTTAAGTCACATATCATCAAACAACATCAGCATACCAAATAATTATAACACATCAAGCAACATCACGTTAAACAACAACACCCTAAGCAAAATCTATACAAATAACAACAATTTACAAAACAACAATTTATCGAACACCAACACCTACATATTGAATATTATATTATATATATTATATATTTAGAACTTTGATCAACGATTTCTAAAATGATCATAGCATCATAAAGTTATCGACCAAGAACACAACACTAGACTTCGAGCTGATGGAAGTTCTAAAGTAGAACGTCATCATATCAATTAAAGCAAAAAAAACTTAGCCGTTACTTTACCTAACATTTTCAACAAATTTTCAGTACATCTAATTAGTATTACTAATTTTATTCACCATGAATAAAAATATCTAATTTATAAATTAGATAAATTAATTAAGCAAAATTTCTATTTATATTCTGCAGACAAGCCAAACGGCTTCGTGGGATTATAAGGCATATACTTTATTTGTAATTTAAATTGTTTCAGTAAAATTTTATTAAATTGTTTCAATAAAATTGAAGTAAAAAACAAAAAAGGTAAAATTCCCAATGTGTCGTCAATGGCCAAAAGTTCGAAATTCCAATATTTTTATAAAATTTGTGTTAATATTTAAAATTATCATTTTCAAGTGTGCGAATACTTTTTCTAACAAGTGTAAATATATTTTAAATTCCAATTTGTGCAAACACATTGAAAATATGTGAAATAAAATAACAAACAGACAAAAAAAAAAAAAAAAACAAACACAATAAAGCAAATAAAACTTTTTATCACAGTTTACAACGTAAACCACAAAAGTAACCTCATGCAAATATTATTATCCAAAATGAGCTTATACATTAAAAATGAATGTATGAATAAGTTAAAACAGAGTTTTTCTATAATTTTAGTGGGTAAAATACATATTTGTGTGTGTGGTTGGTTAGATAAAAATAAGCGAAGCGAAAAATGTTTTACAATATATTTTTACTCAAATTAATCAAACAAAACCGACAGTTGAACATCAACAGATATACAAAAGCAAAAAAAAAAAGAAAAAACAAAATAAATTTAATGCAGGCATGAATGTTAAATTGACTTACATAAACCTAATAGTGCTAACTAACAAAAATCAACACATTAATATACATATACTTACACACACAAACATAAACAAACTTAACTAAAATTAATATATACTTAATAAAAAAAAAATGGACAAGGAATTGTTTTTTTGTTTAAAACATCCACAGCAAACGTTTGGCTCTTACAAATTATTGCTGAAGGACGCTTTTGATGATACAATTGGTAATTTATTCTGTAGATCAAAGTGTAACTTTATAGTGCATGCAAATCCTGGCTCTTATGGTTATATTTATAACAATTTAGCTGTTAGAAAACTACAACAATTTAGCTCTGTGATGTTATACGAGTATAGGATAAAATAATTTTAAATGCGAGTATGCAATATATTTATATACTTATTAAAATAACATTTTGAAGGCCAATCTTTATGTGGCAACTTTTAATGTGTTTCATTTTATAATATGTATTACATTTTTAAACAAATTTTTACAACTCCATCTATTTAATGATTTCATTGGAATCAATTCTTTAATGGAAACATCCAATTAACTAAAAATGTTTAAATTGCAAGTAGATAGTTTTTTTTTAGTATGCTATAAATTTTCCAATTGAAATTTAAGAAAAAAAACTTTAATGTATAAAAGTAACGAGTCAGAATACAAAAAGCATTTCACTGTGTCATTGTATTGTATAAGTATAATAATGGCGTATAAAAAAATATATTGACATAAATTACCGTTAAAATGAAATCCCATTGTAATACATTTCCTAGAAACACAGCGTTTTTAAAGATGAACACAAAAATTCACAAAAAAGACTAAACTCGCAGTGTTTTCTTTGGAAGGAGGTATTTGTAAAAAAGGGACTATTGTATAGGGGAATGCAATGTAATTTTTACACTCACAATAATATGATGTAAAGCTAGATTTGGCTGTACTCGTACAATCAGTTGTTGTTGAGCAAAATTTTAAGGTTTTTACAAATTTCTGCAATATTAATTTTCAATTTAACTTACGAGTTTCAAATCCTTTCTTTAATCTGCATCATTGTCAGCTATTCCGAAGAACATCTTTAAAGATGTCGTGATGAAATTTTGAATCAGTTAATGAACACTGCCGATATGGTGTTAATAAAAAAAAAAAAAAACAACTTGCGTCGTAAAACAAACCCATAAAAATACTGTAGGAAAAAAATAGTGACTAATGCAGTATCTATTTCTTTGGATGCTCTTTTTCTGTTGGGTGAATGGTGAAGATTCAGCGTAATCAGTTGTTCACCGTGTCCTATAACAGTTTTAGGGTCCCATTCATTTCTCTTTTTCAGTTCGCTTAATTGGAACCAGCTTTCATTTTTTTGTGAGTATATTATACAAAAAGAACGTTAGAGCATTCACTTTTCTATGGCTAAATTTAAATAAACATTATGTACAGAAGAATATATATGTATGTACATTAGGGTGGCCCTTAATAAAAAAATGTTCAAACTCTCGTTCTCACCCACTAGAAATATGCGTTTAGCAAAAAATGAGAAATATAAAGTTTTGGGTCAATCAACAAAAATTTAGAGGTGTCTCAACGCAATTGAAAATTTCATGTGTAGTTATATGAGGAAAATATGTCTTTTTTCAGATTTTACGAAAATTTCGTTCTACAGGTTAACTTTTTCGACAAGCTGTTATATGAATCGATATCAGCGCTAAAAAATCTATAGAACTTCAAAATCGATTAAAAATTCGCCAAGAAATAGTAAATGCCCCAGACCACTTATATGCCAAAAAAAAAAAAACTGGGTGGTGAAATTTGACAAAAATTTTTTAAACTTTAAGAAATTATTAAAGCCATAATTTTGTTTTGGTGTCTATACCTATGAGCACTCAGACATGAAGTTTTGTTTTATTGCCACGTTTTTAACATATTGCGCAGTGAGACCACAGATGGAAAATTTTTTTGATAAAATTTTGAAAACATCCTTTTTAAGTTTTAAATAATTTTCTTAAACAAAATTTCAAAAAATGGATCTAGCACCTTAAAATTTTGTTAAGTGTATGTTAGAGATTAACTCTGTGAATTCTTAAGTGAATTCCTTTGGCAGAATTCTTTTTACAAAGAATTGTTTTTGCAGATTTCGAGAAAAATGAGTTTTTTGTGAAATATTCAGTAAATGTACTCTTTCTAGGTACTTTGTACAAAAAATTTATCAGTTTTATACTGTTGAATGTTATACTTTATCTTACTAGCCTAGGGTTTCGAAAAAAAATTATATGACCCCACATATGACCCCAATCTAATAAAAGACAATTTATTCAAATAATTCAAGTATTTTGTAGCTGCTGCTGAATTTTTAGATGTGACGCTTAAAATATAATAACCCAATGTGCAAGTCTTCGATGCAAAAAATTCGGAATAAATCGAACAACGTTAACCCATTCCTTGCTGAAGCCAAACTTTAAATTTTGGCATATTTAAAAAAATTAATAGTTCTAGTAAACTATATGAAACCCTTACTATGGGTGGGAAATAAAATTGTGCTCTATTTTACGAAAACTTACCGTTATGTACTTCTAGGGTGAAAATGATCAGCAGTATTTGCAAAAAATGTGAATTTTTTGACTCAATCGTCCTACACTAGCTTGGGGTCATATGTGGCGCCAAATCCAAATGGGTTAATGACGTCAAATTATGAAATCATCAAATAATAAAATCGGTAAAATATAGCGCACTTACAAAACATTTGAATTTTTTAATAAATTTTCTTTTATTACCTTGGGGTCATATGTGACTCTAGTCTATTAGGATAGAAAATTACAACTAAATGTAGAAAATCGTTAAATTTTTCTTATAAAGTGTTTAGAAAGAGTACATTTACTTAATCTATATATATGTATAAAATTCATTTTCTGTTTGTTTGTTTGTTTGACCGCTATACAAATTTTTATTTTTCAACGGATTTGTCTCAAATTTGGTACATACGATCTCTGTACTGCAGGATAGGTCTCAATATGATTTGTTCGCTACACAAATTTTTATTTTCCAACGGATTTCTCTGAAATTTGGTACACGTGATCTCTGTACTCCAGCGAAGGTCAGATTATATATCTTTCTGGTCAGTCTACCTTTACACTTTTTTATAAAACTCATTTTCTCTTTTTTGGTACATTTTTTTTTAAAACGAAATAAAAAAATGAACTAACTCCCCAAATTCGTTCTTAAATTTTTACATATTTTTATTTAATGAATTCTGTTAAATATTTACTTAAGTGAAAATTTGCATACTGATCTCAATATCTGTCCTGCAATATACGCATTTAAAATCTGTATTCTTTTCAATAGCATTATTTCGACGCACTTGTGGAACACAGCTCAGCAAGCTTTGTTAAGAGAAGCGGAAATGCCTGAATCTACTCAAGTGCGTCTAGAAATCCAGCGGCTACTACAAGTTGAATCCAGGGAACCTGAAACTCCTTAAACGACTGTTTTTCTCATATACAATTTTATGTCACCTGCTCCAGAGTATAATATTTTCGTATATGCACCAGAAGGAAAAACCAGAAATGTTTTATATCGCAAAGCTCTAGAACAACTAAAATTCGTAACTTTTAGACATCATACACTCAAAATACTACATTCATAAACATAGTTAGTTGTAATGGTAAGCAGGCGCCAAGTAATTAGACCCCAATGAATAAATTCCCAAAAAATTTGGGGAATAACTTCACGATGAAAAAATTAAAAAAAAAAAAAAAAGTCCCCGAACGAAATGAACAAATTCCCCATACTGCTCTCGAATCTGTCCTACAACAAATTTATTTAATATCTATATTCTTTTCAATAGCATCATTTCGGTGCGCGGAATCGGGGCGCGGACGCGACGCGATGCGATCGCGAAACACAGCTTAGCTAAAATATCGGAATGATCTGAAAAATATATTTCGGCGATTAAAATAAGTTGACGCTAACTGCGCGGCAGCACGGGTGTAGCTGCCAAACACGCGGACGCGGACGGATCGCTCGCGGAACACAGTTCAGTGAAAAGTCTTTTTATAAATTTTATCTACGTATGTGGAATACTTAGCTGTTGATCAAAATAGGCCAAAACATGTACTATAAGCAGTTGCTTAAAGCAACCTTGCGGCACAATTTGAAATGTCGCATTCATTTTCCATTTTTGAAACTTCTATAAATTTGACGCCTCTGCTCAATGATGTTCATTATACCCTATACCACTATGTGGTTTGGGTATAATGACTTTGTAACAACCAAAAATATTTGACCTAGACCCATCTTTAATTATACCGATCGAATCAGAATCACTTTCTGAGTTGATTTAACAATGTCCGTCCGTCCGTCCGTCCGTCCGTCTGTGTGTCCATGTAAAGCTTGTAATCAAACTGCAGGTCGCAAATATGAATATATTGAAATTTGGTATATAAGCTTTTATCGGCCATGGGAAGAACGCTGTTGAAATTGGTGTGAATCGGTCCATGTTCAGACCTAGCCCCCATACAAATTACCCATATGAAATCGACATAAATTGCCATAAGATCCAAATTGTCATATAGATCTTACTCAAATTGGGTTTGTATGCGTTCATTACATCCACTAATGAGTAGTCCAAAAATGATCCCTTTGACCCCATATAGAGCTGCTTCCCGATCTTCACTTAAATCTATTAAAAAACAAAAATATTGCACTGATTCTTCTCAAATTTTGTTTCTACATATTTTTGCAAAATACAAGAGACTTTACCAAACATGATCAGGATCGGTCCATTTTTGGACCTAGTCCCTTTATAGATATAGCATCCGATATGAACTTTTTCATATCTGCAGCCAAAAAAATTAATAAAAATCCAACTCAAATTTGGTTTTTGCTTATTTTCAATGTCCAGTTAGTTGGGCCTAAGAGATAGGGTTTCTAAACGCATGGTATAGGGTATCGTATAGTCGGTCTAGACCGACTATAATTTTCTTACTTGTTTATTGAATGTAGTAATTCAATTTTTAAAACTTCTGATTCTTTTAATTTGCAAATGATTCCGTTATATTTGATGTTTACAAAATAAATAAACTTAAAAAAAAAAAAAAAAACTCCAAGCGGTTTCGCAGCTTATTGTTGAAATATTTTTGCTGTAGCGTCTTTTAAAAAAACTTCTAAATTAAAAACTTAAAAAATTTTAAATTCAAATAAAATATGAATCTACTCCCCAAAAAACGTAAACATTGGGGATTTTTTTCACCATGAACAAATTCCCCAATCCCATACAAATTTTTGGGAAGAAAGTTAATTTTTTTTAAAGAATTTTTTCATTGGGCACTAGGTACTCAGAGCCTGGTAAGCAGAGTGAACAAATTTTCAAGTCAAGGGCTTTTAGATCCCGAGCGGGACCGGGTAAAAACAGCAAGTATTTCATAAAAAACTAATTTTTCTCGAAATCCGCAAAAAAAATTCTTTGTAAAAAAAATTCTGGCACAGGAATTTACTTAAAATTTCACACAGTTAATCTCTAATATACATTTAACAAAAGTTAAATGTTTTAGATCCATTATTTGAAATTTTGTTTAAGAAAATTTTTTAAAACGTAAAAAAGGAGTTTTCACAATTTTATCAAAAATTTTTTCCATCTTTGGTCTCATTTCGCAATAGGTTAACAAGTTGTTGACAAAACAATACTTCATATCTGAGTACCTGTAGGTATAGAAACTAAAAAAAGTTATGGCTTTTATCAATTTGTTAAAGTTGAAAAAATTTTCATCACATTTCATGACCTAGAGATTTTCTTCGCACAAAAGTGGTCTGGGGCATTTGTTATTTCTTGGCGAGGTTTTATTCGATTTCGAAGTTTTATAGGTTTTTGAAAAGATAATTTAGCACTGATATTGATTCATATAACAAAAATTCAAAAATTAAACTATAGAACGAAATTTTCGTAAAATCTGAAAAAGTCATATATTCCCCATATAAACACACTTGAAATTTGCAGTCGCGTTGAGGCACCACAAAATTTTTTTTATTTGACTTAAAACTTTGTATTTCTCAGTTTTTTTGCTAGTCGCATATTTCTTGGGATGAGACCAAGATTTTTTACACTTTTTTATTAAGGGCCACCCTAATATACATATTATACACAAACCAGAAGCCTATTTTTTTTTGTCTATTGAAATAACATTGTGGAACACAGAAATCATTGTAATACTTTAAATATCACCAAAAATAAAAAATAACAAAGAGAACAAAAACAACTAAGAAATTTATATTCGGTCTAGCCCGATTTTATGATACCGTATATCATGAGCGTCCACAAAAAGGTCTTAGGTCAAACCGTACTGGGTGAGGATATAGCAATATTAAATTCAAGTTAGATTTTCATAGTTTCTTGGCCAGAAAATATGTCATAGTTCATATCGGAATTGACCATATTAGATGAGGTCGCTTTGTTTTCCAAAAACTGACACAAAAAAAGTTCGAATAAAAAATTATATTCTTGTAATTCGTTGGATAAATTTCAGGAAATATCAGGTGACTGGTTTGTATGGGGACGGTGATGTGTGGATATAAAGGGTCCGCCAACTAACGTTTTTTTTCAACCAGTGCTTATTTCGTGAATGGTAACACTTAGCTTATGTCTGATTTGACAGATAATTAGTTTTATCCTTCCGCTGAACGAATATGGTTGTGTATAGGCTTGAACAACGCTGTGAAATATTGCGACATTACTTTGAAAATCATGGTAATGTTGCAGAATGTGTGCGAAAATTGCGTACGGATTTTGGAAGAAGAGAAGCACCGTCAGCTCCGTATGTTCGTTATCTTGTGAAAAAAGTGAAAGAAACTGGCATCCTCATCGATAAACCAAAGCGTGAAAAGCCAAAAATAGTGCGTACACCCGAAAATATGGCTGCTGTGGCAGAAAGTGTGCGTGAAGCGCCATCAACATCAATTCACCGTCGCTCTCAAGAATTGAACATTTCGGAGGCATCATTGAGACATATTTTGCATAAAGACCTTGTTATGACGTCATACAAAGTCCAATTGGTTCAGGAGTTGAAGCCAACTGACCATCCAATGCATTTTCGCTTCGCTAAGTGGGCCTGCGATCGAATTACAGAAGATGCCGATTTTGCCAAAAAAATCATCTTTTCAGATGAAGCTCATTTTAATCTTGGCGGGTATATAAACAAGCAAAATTGTCGCATTTGGGGCACAGAAAACCCGCACGCATACATTGAAAAGCCGATACACCAAAACGAGTCACTGTTTGGTGCGGAATTTGGTCCAGAGGCATAATTGGGCCATTTTTCTTCGAAAATGAGCAAGGAGTGGCCCTTACAGTCAATGGCGATCGTTATCGGGCCATGTTTAACGAATTTTTGTTCACAAAAATTGAAGAGGAGGATATTGGCAACATTTGGTTTCAACAGGACGGCGCTACGTGCCACACAGCCGAAGCTACACTCGATGTTGGCGCCCTGTTTTTGAAGATCGCATTATCAGCCGCAGAGTTTGGCCACCTCGGAGCTACGATTTGACACCGTTGGACTACTATTTGTGGGGTGCCCTCAAAGATAAGTGTTACGCCAACAAGCCAGAGACAATTGATGCTTTAAAGGACAATATTCGTGAAGCCATTGGTGAAATACAGCTGCACACAACCGATAATGTGCTTAAAAATTGGACCGATCGTGTAGGCTACTGCATGGC
The DNA here is from genome assembly GCA_963682025.1 of Cordilura impudica. Lineage (NCBI taxonomy): Eukaryota > Metazoa > Arthropoda > Insecta > Diptera > Scathophagidae > Cordilura > Cordilura impudica. Next base: position 113,190,354 of record OY821519.1, read on the forward strand.
CAGCCGAGGCAGCCATTTGAATGAAATTATTTTCCATTATTAATCGGAAGGATTGTACTTCCAAATAAAAAAAGAAATTTGAGATAATATTCAGTAGTTTTTTTTATAGCATTTTCAAAAAAAAAAAGTTATTTGGCGGACCCTTTATAATACAAACATCTTAGGGAATTTATGTCGATATAAATGGGGTAGTGGTATAGGAGCTAAGTCGGTATATTTTCGATTTTCAGAAGCAATCATCCCAAAAACTTCATGCAGGATAGCCATACTTGGACGAGATGTATGAGCTGTGACTCCGCCTAATTTGAACTACAATTCTGGATTGTTCTCTACCTCTGTGCTTAAAAAAATGTTCCGTCATGGCCCGGTAGTAAATGTCATTCACATTAACCGCAAATTGGTTTTCGTTTTCGAAAAAAAAGGTCCAGTGATCCTCTCTGAAGTTTTTCCACACCAGACTATGCATCTAAGTGGGTGTATTTGATATTCAACAATTATTCTTCAAATATGGGTACCCCATATTCTGTAATTTTGTTTATTCACCTGACCATTTAGGTGAAACTATGCATCATCGCTAATTATGATTATGTGAAAAAATTCGGTGTTTTCCAGGAACAATTTTTGAAAACGTCGACTATATTGAAAGCGTAATTGCGCATCATTTGGTTTTAACTTGTGAACTATTTGGATCTTATATCCCAAAAAGAGTAACTTATTTAAAATTCTTTGCAAAGACCGCCTAGATATCAGCAACTGCTACAAACGTCGACTGGAGGAAGTTTCGGAGTTTTCCTCAATACCTACAATGTTTACATCATTTGGAACTAAACGGGGGTTTTTTTTAGCAAACGCCTTCTATACGTCAATTCATTTTGCTCTGGAACGATAATTCAGCTGTTAGCTCATAAATAAGAGATTTTTTTAACTTAATTAACTTTAGTTTGATTTAATTGTTTGTTCGATTCTTCAATAATATTCTCAAAACTGGCTTTTCAAAACTAAGTACAATCTAAATAAAAAATTTCGTTAAGCACAGAATCGATCGCATCCTCTAAATAATCAATTTTACATGTAGTAGTTATATTTAATAACAATATGAGTCATCAACAAATTTTGAGTCGCTCTATTTCTAATAAAATTGAGCCAACTACACAGCATCGTCTCAAATGATTTTTCACTAACAACGTCAAAATGAGCTTACGACTCTAGCCATGTATCCAGTATTGTTTTAATGGCTCTTTCTATAAGCCAACTGGTTGGAGCTACCATCGGAATATTTCTTGGGATATAGGAAACCTTGTTAATCAACTTATCTATAATATTAAAAGGTAAGGATATTTATTGTGACCGATGTTTTGTTAAATAGTTTTATCCCAATTTTGACCAACCGTATATTATTTGAAAGGTATTTCTTTTTAGCTATCCACCAGATTTACAGATTTTGAAGTTTTTAATTTTTTTTGGAGTAAAATGCATTTAAAGTTGTATTAACACATGCAAAAAATTATACAATGCTATGTATGTGTTTATTAAATTTGTTAATGTATTTGTAGAACAAAATGAGTTTGTTTTCTTCATTCACAATAATAATTGTGTTGAATTGAAAAATATTCTTGGACATAAACCAACAAATAATTATTTCTAAAAAGTCTTGAATTGTGAAGTGGCTAAAATTGATTAGCATACCTTTAGGGCCTTTATAAAATTTAAAAATAAGATTTCCTAGAATTTGCACTCGAATTTCAAATGCTGGAATCTGCTAGTATATATTATTATATATTTTTGTCTTATTGACGAATTAGATAATCAATTACATAGTGTAACATCCAATTTGCGGGGAGTGAGAAATTCAAAATCAGGGTTAAAGTACTAAGTATAGTAAAAGTTGCAAAGGGTTTGGCGATCTCAGGCCAAACTTTTTTTTATGACATTTTATAGTTTTTCCTTATCTTGATGTTTGTTTGCTTAGTTTTTCAGCTATAACTCAAATATCATTAATGATTGATCATTTATTTTTTTTTAGCAAATAGCTTCAGCAAATCAAGTTGGACTAATTTTATCGAATGAAATCTTAAAAAAAATTGTATTTGTTCCCATTTTCCAAATACATTTTTGTGAATAACATAACATAATCCGCGCGAATGATTACACGAGGGAACAAGTTTTTTGTTGATTAAGAACTGAATGTTGCTTTTAAGATTATTTGGGACGCTGAATCAAAATCTGCACTTGGTTTTTGATGTGCGAACATCAATGCGCTCAGGGTGGTAAAACCCAATTTTACAAGACAATCACAAAAATAGCATAAGGAAAAATCGGTGTGTGGTATATGTAATTAGTAAGCAGAACCACCAAGTTCGCTGTCTGTTTAGGTAAGTTGTGAGTTTAACATGTTCACAAACGTACAGAGTTGTTTTTTTTTAATTTCAAGAATATAAAGGGTTTTTCAACAGGGACGCTACAAAAGTAGAAAGACAGGGACGGGAAACGACGCCATATTTCTTGCCGCTCTTTTAACATTTCTTTTCAGTAAGGTTTGCCATTTCATGATTGAAAGACATACGAGCCAACAACGAGTCGAAATTATTAAAATTTACTACCGTAATTCGGAGTCAGTGGCCTCAACGTTAAGAGCGCTACGTCCAATTTATGGTCGTCATAGTCGTCCTAGCAGATCAACAACTGAGCGTCTAGTGGAAAAATTTGAATCCACAGGCACAGTACAAAATGTTCCCGTGCCAGTGAGACAAAGAAGTGCCCGTATTGTCCAGAATATTGCTGCCGCTGAGGATTCAGTTAAAGAAAGCCCAAATGTGTCTCTCACACGTCGTTCTCAAGCGTTGGGCATCTCTGTGACGTCGATGTGGCGAATTTTGCGAAAAGATCTTGGCCTTCATCCTTACAAGATCAAATTCACGCAAGAACTGAAGCCACTTGACCACCAGAAGCGTGGTATGTTCGTGAATTGGGCTGAGCAACAACTTGAAAATGATTCGGATTTTCATCGAAAAATCATCTTCAGCGATGATGCTCATTTCTGGCTGAATGGCTTCGTCAATAAACAAAATATGCGTTATTGGTCAGACAGCAATCCACACTTACTCCATGAGTCATCATTGCATCCCGAAAAAATTACGGTTTGGTTCGGTTTATGGGCCGGCGCCGTCATTGGGCCGTACTTCTTCCGTGATGATCAAGACCGGTACGTTACTATGAATGGGAATCGCTACCGTTCAATGATAACCGAATATTTTTGGCCCCAATTCGATGATATGGACTTGGAGGACATGTGGTTCCAACAGGACGGCGCCACAAGCCACACAGCGAATGTCACAATCAATTTATTGGAAACCAAGTTTGGAGAACGTGTTATCTCACGAAATGGTCCAGTCGATTGGCCGCCTCGGTCGTGCGATTTGACGCCGTTGGACTATTTCCTGTGTGGCTACGTCAACTCTATGGTCTATGTTAACAAGCCAGCGACGATTGATGAACTTCGTACGAATATCGAACGTGAAATTGCAGCAGTATCGGCCGATTTATGCTTGAAAACCGTCGAAAATTGGGTTATGCGTCTGGACTTCTGCAAGCGTGCCCGTGGTGGCCATGCAAAGGAGATCGATTTCCATACATAATGGCATCGAACGTGCTTTCACAGGAATAAAGAATTTATTGATATACAAAACCGTTTTTGTTTTATTTAAAAAACTTTTGTAGCGCTCTTATTGAAAAACCCTTTATTTGCTATTTACGGATCTTTTTTAATAAGCAGAACCGCCGAGTTCGCTGTCTGTTTAGCAAAATCACAAATCTTTTTCGTTAATTTTAAATATTCAATTGTATATACATATACTCATATACTAGGAAAACTTTGAAGAAGTGAAAAATAAACTTAGGTGTTTTTTTAATTACTACACCTTTTCCAATTGTATTTCAGAAAACATCAATTGAATTTCAGAAAGTATCAATTTGTTTCAGAAAACATTAACTCATTTACAGAAAATATCAATTCAATTTCAGAAAGTATCAATTGTGTTTCAGAAAACAACAATTGACATTGAGAAAATATCAATTATGTTTCAGAAAGTATCATTGTATTTCAAAAAACATCAATTGACTTTCAGAAAGTATCAACTGAATTTCAGAAAACATCAATTGGTTTTCAGTAATAATCAATTGTATTGCAGAAAGCATTACTTGATTTTCAGAAAGTATCATTTGTATTTCAGAAAATATCAATTGAATTTCAAAAAATATCGATTGAGTTTCAGAAATTATCAAATCTATTTCAGAAAATATCAAATGTATTTCGGGAATTATCAAATCTATTTCAGCAATTATCAAATGTAATTCAGGAATTATCAACTGTATTTCAGAAAACATCAAATGTATTTCAGAAATTGTCAAATGTATTTCAGAAACCATCAAATGTATATCAGAAAATTTGAAATGTACTGCAGAAAACATCAAATGTATTTCAGCAATTATCTAATTTATTTCTGAAATTATCAAATGTATTTCAGAATATATCAAACGTTTTTCAGAAAACATCAAATGTATTTCACAAATTATTAAATTTACTTCAGAAAATATGAATTGAATTTCAGAAAATATCATTTGAGTCTCAGAAAAATAGTCAGAACGCTATATAAAAACATGTTTTTTTAAGTATTACACTGGGTTTGTAATATCACTTGAAAACTACATATCGTAATTTTTTTACAGGAGAAGCAAAAACATCATAAAACAAAAACTAACTAATACCCAAATTTTAGAATCAAGCTGAAAAATAAAGATGGATTTTTTTAATAAAAAAAATTTATGGTAAAATAGTAGTTTTTAAGTAAAAGGCCGTAAGTACAATACAAAAAGTCAATTTGGAACTTTTTGTTAGTTACGGCCTTTTGTATTTTAGGTGACGATATAAATGTGTTTTTCCAGTGTATAACAAGTAAGACCAAATATAGCTAAACATTTTCTGCGACTCCAAATCACTAATAGAAACAATAATAACTTTTCGGTATTGTAGGGTAAACAATTTTTTTAGTTCTGAATTTCAATAAATATTTTCTGAAATTCAATTGATATTTTCTGAAATACATTTGATAATTTCTGAAATACATTTAATGTTTTCTGAAATATATTTGATACTTTCTGAAATACATTTGATGTGTTCTGAAATACATTTGGTACATTCTGAAATACAATTGGTAAAGGTGTAGATGTTTACACATCTCCCCTGTGATCGGACTCACATTGATTTTTTTTTCTATCAGCTCGACCTTTCGCGATATACCGTTATGTCCAAAATTAAGGCACTTCCATTACATATGTTGGAATAACTTGAAAACGGTTCACCATATTCAGTTAAAAAAAATCCAAAACTCGTCAACAATATTGTCTTTAATCAGTGCTTACATTGGTTTCAAATTTGCCCAGTAGTTTCAGAGATATCCTTGAAGTTTTGGAAAAAAGGAAAAATTTTTAAAAAAAGTCGAAAATTCGATTAGTACCTGTAACATACAAATGCGAGCTGATGGAGAAAAATTGATATTTGATTTGAAATCAGTGACCTCAATTTAGTAAAAAATTGCAATAGATTCCCAGTTAACACCAAAAAAAGTTCAATTTTGTTCCCTTGTGTTATTTTTTATTAGAAGAGTAAGAGAGAGTGAAATCAGACATACATCAGTTGATTTTATTATATTTTTTACATGTATATACGAGGGCGGAGCAATAAGTCCGTGACTTTTAGAATGAAGCGCAGTTTTAAAAAAAAAAAAATTTTTTTTTTAAATATAATCTCCTTTTAGCTCAATACACTTATTCCAACGTTTCTCCAATTTTTGTATCCCATCCAAAAATAGGATTTTTCGAGGTCCATAAAATAGGCATTTGTTTGATCAATAATTTCATCGTTGGAGCTTAATCTCTTTCCACCAAGCCATTTATTTAGGTTTGGAAATAGGAAATAATCACTAAATCCGGAGAATATGGCGGATGAGATACCAATTCGTAGCCCAATTCATGAAATTTTGAAGTTGTCAAACGATTACGTTTATGGTCAGTTGAGAGCAAACGCGGCACCCATCTTGCAGACAGCTTTCTTAAACCCAACTGATCATTTAAAATTGAAACCACACTGCCATATGAAATGCCTATGGCATCAACAAGCTCACGCACTTTTAGTCTTCGATCGGCCAACACCATATCGTGGATTTTTTCGAAATTTTCAGGTGTATTGTCAATTGGCCGTCCAGAACGTTCAGCGTCATCTGTATTTGTGCGACCACAACGAAAGTCAGTAAACCACTTTTTATACCCTATACCACTATGTGGTTTGGGTATAATGACTTTGTGCTGCTGTTTGTAACAACTAAAAATATTTGACCTAGACCGATCTAATCAGAATCACTTTCTGAGTTGATTTAACAATGTCCGTCCGTCCGTCCGTCCGTCTGTGTGTCCATGTAAACCTTGTAATCAAACTGCAGGTCGCAAATGTGAATATATTTTGATGAAATTTGGTATATAAGCTTCTATCGGCCATGGGATGAACGCTATTGAAATTGGTGAGAAGCGGTCCATGTTCAGACCTAGCCCCCCATATAAATTACCCATATGAAATCGACATAAATTGCCATAAGATCCAAATTGTCATATAGATCTTACTCAAATTGGGTTTGTATGCGTTCATTACATCCATTAATGAGTAGTCCAAAAATGATCCCTTTGACCTCATATAGAGCTGTTTCCCGATCTTCACTTAAATCTATTAAAAAACAAAAATATTGCACTGATTCTTCTCAAATTTTGTTTGTATATATTTTTGCAAAATACAAGAGACTTTACCAAACTTGATTAGGATCGGTCCATTTTTGGACCAAGTCCCTATATAGATATAGTATCCGATATGAACTTTTTCATATCTGCGGCCAAAAAAATTAATAAAAATCCCAATCAAATTTGGTTTTTGCTTATTGATGTGTAATTTTCTATGTCCAGTTAGTTGGGCCTAAGAGATAGGGTCTCTAAACGCATGGTATAGGGTATCGTATAGTCGGTCTAGACCAATATAATTTTCTTAATTGTTTAAAATTGAAATCGATGGTGCAGAGTCCCCGTAGTACTTATCAAGCTTTTCCTTGGTTTGATTGACGATTTTTTTTTCGCAAAAATAAATGTTTAATGAGCACTCAAAATTCACTTTTTTCCACTTAAAAAAAAAACACGAGGTTATATGTTTTGAACAGCTGCTAAACGTAAAGTAAATAACGAAACTTGCTCCAAATTTTACAGTAGTCTATTAACAGGTGGCACTTGATGGGAGCAGTATTGAGTTTCATATAACTACGAGGGAAGTTCGAAAAGTCACGGAGTTATGGATCCGCCTCGTATTAATAAAAAATATTTATAATTTATTAGCCAAGAATGTAATGAAAAAGTAAGTTTTGGCCGAGAACTATACTGGCCTGGTAATTTCTCACTCCCCAGACAATGACGCTGAAAATGTTGTGAGTGTCTTCGATCAAAATGTTTAAATTTGGAGGGAAGTTGTCCAAATAAGTGTAATGTTATTTAACATGAACTGTTGTATTTAAAAGGCGCTTAAAATTAGCCTTTTTCATACTTAAAGATGCTAAATTTATCGTGAAAAAATGTTAAGTTGGCTTTGCTGGTAGATAGGAATATAAAATCGCTTATATCTCGAAAACTAAGTATCGTAGAGAATAGTGATTGAAATTTTGCGCCCTTTTTGACATAACACACCTGGATTCGAAGCTAAGCCGAAATTTTCAAGGGCAATATAAAATCGCTATTATGTGAAAATTAAGCATCGTGGAACATAGTGATTGGAAGGAGTGCCTTTAAAAAAAAAAAAATATTTTATAAAAGAAAAATAATAATTTTCTTAAAAATGTGTTTTATAATTATCTAACGGGCGCCTTGGGCGCTTTACAACTAACTAGTTAAATATAATTGATGGAACTTTTCGAATGAATTAATTTTCTTTACAAAAAGCTTTTAATAATAATTTGGTTTTAAATTTGCCTTTTATACCTATTTTTTTTATCTAACCCTAACTAAATCGGTTTTACACTTCTTTAATTTAATGTGTTACAAACGGTATAAGCAAATCATTGTAACCTTATCTTATAGCTGAAGTGTACACAAATACAGCTTCCAATTACATTTGTGCTAAAAAGAATTTACATGATTTCGTTACTTGTAACGTTGTGAATTCATTTAGCTTTTTGCTTTTTTGTAAATAAAATACGCGTACATTAAAAAATCAAGAATTTATGCAAACGAAACAAAAAAAAAAAAAAACAAAATCGTATTATTACGCAAACTTGAAAAGAAATGACTTCTAACACCCCAAAAAACAGAACATCGGGAAACAGAAAGTGTAAATATAAACGTTAATGTTGTATTAATGGTGCAGGATATGGAAGATGGTGGGCGCGTGTCTGCAATACTGATGTTGAAGGAGGGTTGTAAGCGATTGGATTTAGAATGGACTTATGTTGTGTTTAAGTGCTTTATAAAGTTTAAGCCAAAAAATATTGACTTTGTGAACAACTTCTCAAATACAAGACTGCATTTAAGCAAATGATATTTGTTTTATCTTTTGTAATAAAAGAAAAAACATTCGAGCTTGTACGACTTCCAATGAAAAGTTTTTGAATAAGTGCTTACAGAAAAAGGATTGGTTGGAATTCGGTCACTACTAGCAAAAAACTATTAAGGTATTAAGAATTTTTATTATTATTCTTAATCCTTTTAATCATTAGATTATTTAGATTTTCATCATTAACTACCATATAAAAAAATGCATATAAAATGAAAGTACCTGCAATAACAAAATGAGTTTAATTTACCACTCTAAATCTTTACACAATTAATTAAACTTATTCAATTAACACAACTGAATTAAATTTATAACTGAATTGAATTTATGCTACAGTCTTAATTAGTGGTGATCTCATCAAATTATTCTATTCTTATGACATATTTTTGATACAAAAGTAAGAGTGTTAAATTCAAGTGTGCTGAATCCTTTATATTCACTACCCGTGTTTTAAGCTCAATATTATATCATATTATATTATATATTATATATTATCATTCAGTTTGTGATGATATTGACTTCTATATATCTATTTTAATTAGTGTCATATTTGAGCAATAACTTATGTCATTTGAAAGCTAATTTCCATGAAATTTGGTATCGAGACATCAAAAACCATTAATCCGTTGTGAACCTATTTAAGATATTGCAGCTTTGTTGTAGAGTTTTTGTTTTTTAAATAATAAAAAACAATAAACAGGAATCATGTGCTTCATTTTGATGCCTGCAATGAATTTTTTGCTTTTAAAACGCTGGATATATTAGGAATTAAATTTGGATTTTATGCAAATTATTTTACAACTGTAAGCAGATTTTAGGCAAAGGGCATAGAAGTTCCTATTTATTTCACAGAAATATTTTTTATTGTTAAGCACCGCAGCCGAAAATTTGAGCAGTTTTTTCTGCAAAATTTTCAATTTTAGCAGTTTTGCAGATTTACAGATTTTAAAATTTTTTCCTTTATTTTGAGTAAATTTCATTTAAAGTTGCTACTAACACATAAATAAATTTATACATATGCTATGTGTGTTTTATTAAATTTGTTAATGTGTTTGTTAATGAGTTTGTTATCTTAATTCACAATAATAATAAACCATAAAAGTGTTGGTTTGTGAATTGGCTAAGTTGAAAAATAAAGCTGCCAGACATTGTACTCAAATTTCGAGCGCTGGAGTATGCTAGTATCAGTAAATGTCTAGATTAAATATGTTTATCTGAATTAATTTAACGTTACAAAAATAATTTTAATATTATAAGAACACGACTACAAATACTGCTGGCTGCAATTGTAGTCGTGCAGTCAGCTACTTAATTTTTATTTTAAACGACAGCAACATATAACAATAATAATAACAGCTGTTTTTATACAGTAGTGCTAGTTATAAAATTGTTACTTTATTAAAATAGAAAACATGCATGATTGTAGACTCGTATATAAACTTGATTTAAATATACAATTACTTATTTAGAATACATAATTACAATGTGAAAAAAAATTAATAAATTTATTTAACCCCTTTTGATTATTAATGGAATTGCAGCATTTAATTTTGCGATGTTTTTTTAACAAAATAAAATATTTCATAGCACTTATTTCTTTTACATATTTTGTTATATTGTCAACACTATTTTTGTTTTGTGGCCAACAAAAATAGAAATTGTCGTAAGTTGACTACAGCGACAAAAGTTGTCGTGTAGCCGTGTAGCTGTGTTGGTGTCAAAATAATCGTTTTCGTATAAACGTGTGTATTTTATTTTTGACAGGCTGTACCCTGTCGGTAGCATGTTTTTCAAGCATAAAAATTTAAAGTCGGTCTATACAGACTCAACAAATATAGCCCAATAGTTTTGGAAAAGTAAAAGATTTTTAAAAAATAATAATCATTCTTAAATGCTGAAAAAAGCAATTTAGTAAACAATTCAGACCGGGGCGTTATTGACGAACTGCTGAATAAAATACTCCACTAAAACAGGGAATTTTCAACTTGCAGCGATTTGAGTGATTTTTCGCGAAGACTTATCAAAACAATTAAAGGAGAATAGTGATATATATAACATCGAAATAAACCGAGTATTCGATTATCATCAAACTGAATTATTATTAAAATAAATTTATATATAAATGTTATTTTTATTTCTAGACTTTATAGGTTTAATATATCTTTTTTGGAAAATTTAAATTTAGTTTAAAGCCATTTTATAAAGAAAAAATTAAAGCCAATTGATAAAATCCAATTCACAAGTTATCCGCTAATTATCATTGAACGTGTTACAAATATAATATGGGAATTGTATATTATACATATGGATGTGTATACTAGATATAGGGGTTGCTAGACCTAGTGAATTTGTTTCTGTAGTCTACGGGAAATATTTTTTTTTAACTAGCAGATTCCAGCCCTCGAAATTCGAGCGTAAATTCTAGGAAATTTTATTTTTTCATTAAATAAAGACCCTAAAAGTATGCAAACTCATTTTTGTTACAAACACATTAACAAATTTAATAAACACACACATATCATTGTATAATTTTATGTATGTGTTAGTAGCAACTTTAAATGCAATTTACTGAAAACAAAGGAAAAAATTTTAAAATCTGTAAATCTGCGTAACGGCTAAAAAGGAATACCTTTCAAATAATATACGTTTGGTCAAAATCGGGATAAAACGGTAGAACGAAACATCAGTCACAAGAAATCGCCTAGCCCATTAATATTATAGATAACTTGTCTTCAGCTTTGTTCGATTTGCGGTAATTCTATACAAAAAAAGTAAGAAAATTATAGTCGGTCCAGACTAACCATATGATACCCTATACCATGCGTTTAGAGATACAATCTCTTGGGTCCGATCCTGACCATATTTGGTAAGGTCACTTATTTTTTGTACATATTATAATTTTTCAATTTCAATTTTCAATTTCTATGTATTTTATTTTAATTTTTAAATTTCAATTTCAAATTTCTATGTATTTTGTTTTAATTTTTCTATGTATTTTATGAAATTATTTTGTATGTTTGTCATTATGAATTCTTTAATATCTAAACACAAAAGACACTTTTTCAACTTATTCCTTTTAAAACACAAGCCAGACATTGTTCTTATTGCAGAACATAAGTTGAGCCGTCATCATAATATATCTTTTAAAGGTTATAATTTCATAAGACAGGATAGGATTGTTGGCAATGGAGGTGGAACTGCTATCTGTCTTAAAGGAATAATGGTTAATACAATCTCAATTGAGCATACTATAGTAAAATTGAGTTTAATAAATGGTACCGACATCTTTTTCGTTGCCTGCTATTGCAAGCCGTCTGATACTTTATATTGTAATGATCTTAACAACATTATTAATGATTTAAATTCCGACAACATTGTGTTTGGTGGTGATTTTAATGCTAAACATACGGATTGGGGTAATTCTATGGTTAATACAAATGGTCGAAGGCTGTATGATTGGCTCGGAAATAACCCAAATTTTTAGATCATTCCAACAAAATTTCCATCTAGAATAGTTTCATGCCCTTCCTTTATAGACTTTTTTTATTACTTCTCCATCTATAGGCATTGACTTTCATCCTGATTTCAATAATACATTAAGAACTTTATATGTTGAATCTGATCATTTTGCAGTTGAACTTTTAATTCTTTTAAACAATGTTACTTTACGGCAGCCAGTCGAAATTTTAAATTATAGTAAAATTTATATCAATACTTTCAATAATGTTTTAAACGAAAATTTACTAGGAAACAATTTGCCGGTTAATAGAAATTGCTCTGTTACTGAGATTGATAATAATATTTTAGTTTTAAATGATGCTATTAATTCTGCTACTGAAGCTTCTGTTCCAAGAATAAAAATTCGCAATAAAGGTCAAATAAATTTATCGCTACCAATTTTACAATTTATTAATGAAAAAAAAAAAATTTACGTAGAACTCTATTTAGATCTGTTGATCATGACAGAAAAAATTTACTTAAGGTGACAATTTGGAACTTAAATAAAAATATTAGAGACTTCATAATATGACACGTGGAAGAGTATTGGAATAACTATTTTAGGAAATTAAAAATGAACAACATGACTTAGAAGAAGATTAAGGGTCTCAGTGGTCTAAATAAGAAGTGTGCCTTGGCTGATATAGTATCCTCAAATGGTAATTTGATTTCGGATAGTGTTCGTAAAGTAAATACTTTGGCTGAACATTTTTTTTTAGTGTTCATAAGCAAAATCATGATATAGGAATGCAGTCATTTTCCTATTTCGTTAAAACTGAAATCTCTGTTTTAAAAAATAAATAATTAGTTTTAATGAACTCTTTACTGCAGATGGAAAATCTACATCCAATGGAAATGTAAACTATAAAGAATTAATTGGCAGTGATGAAATAAAGGATGCCATACTTTGTAGAAATAATAAGAAAAGTTCTGGATTTGACGGTGTTTCTAATTTTGTTTTAAGAAAAACTAGTTCACTTTTTTGGAATTTTCTAGCTATTTTGTTTAATCAAGCATATAATTTATGTTATTTTCCATCAATTTGGAAGTGCGCAAAAATTATTCCTGTTCTTAAACCTAATTCTTATCCAACTTTATTGAGTAGTTATAGACCAATTTCTTTACTATCTAACATTAGCAAAGTTTTCGAGTATATTATTTTGAAGAAGATTAATAACCATATTTTAGATAATCCTATACTGAAGGACTACCAGTTTGGATTCAGACGGAAGCATTCCACTGTACTTGGCCTCACAATGCTACCAGACTTTATTTCTACTAATCTTAATAATAGAAGTGCTTCAATAATTCTTAGTTTAGATTTTGAAAAAGCTTTTGATACTGCTTTGCAGGAGGGAATTGTTTATAAGATGTTTAAAACATTTAGGTTTAATAAAAATGTTTGCAGGTTCATTTTTCATTATTTATCTAGTAGAAATTTTTATGTTAATTTTGATAATTTTAATTCTGATAGTAGAGATGTGTTGGCTGGAGTTCCTCAGGGTTCTCTTTTAGGGCCAATTTTATACAATATTTATTTAGCAGATATCCCTGAACCTCCTGAGGGAGAAAATATTATATCTCTAATATATGCGTATGACATTTTAATTGCTGATTCCAATTCGAAGATTAAACGAGCGAATATATTGATAAATTCTTACACTGTTGAATTAACACAGTATTTTGACAAATGGAAATTAAAATTAAATATCAATAAATGCTTATGTTCAGTTATTAAGGGTAAAAAAATATTTGTTTCCAAATGCTAGAAAATTTATTCCGAGTATTAAAATTAAAAATGAATTAGTTTCCTATTTTGATAGATTTAAATATTTAGGAGTTTTTTTCAAGAATCGTTTACTTTTTATGGACATATTGACTATATATTGAATAAAGCACAAAATGCATTTTTTTCTTATTGTAATTTTCTTAGGCGAAATAAAATGGTCAAGACTGACATAAAATTAAATTGCTATAAACAAATTATAAGTCCTATTTTATCATATGCTTATCAAATTTGGTTTTCAGTTTCGTCTCACCAAATGGAAAGATTAAGAATTTTTGAAAGCAAACTTTTAAAAATGTGTTCCGGACTAAAAAATAGAAAGCTATATGATTGTTCTATTAAAAAAGTTTCTAATAGAAACATTTATAAAAAATGCAAAATGAAAAGGATTGACAACTTCTTGATCAACTTTGGTCTTAGGTTTTTAGATTGCTGTAATAATATTGAGAATGTTCTTAATTCTAAATATATGGAAAAGATTAATACCTCTTCATTTCCTCTAGTTGAAAGATATTATTCTCCACTACAATTAAAATTTTTAGATGACAATAACGTAGTTTTTAATAATTCAAAGGCTTTATTATATCACAGAAGATTTAATTCGCTAGATATAAATAACACAGTTTATCAGGCATGTCACAGAAACAAATTCCGATCGAAAGTGGAATTGAAACCGTATTTGGCTTCTTCAGAAAACGTAAACCGACAAATGTTATCGATATGAAACCACTTTTAATTTCTTAAGGGGAATTGATATTTTAAGTAGCATAGATACCAAAAAACTATCCAGAACAACTCAAAATTAATAAAAAAAAAACTATTGGTTTATTTATTTTAGCAAAATATCGACATTTCAATATTTAAAATGAATTTTATTACCAATTTAAAAGAAAATGATTTTTAGATGACGAAAACTACAAAACGTCGTAAACTAATTATTGCCACCTTTTTATTTCATACAAACCACTTTTTGTTTAGTGCAAAATATTTGTTTTTTTATCAAAATACAACGCTGACAGCAAAATCGCGAAGCAAAACAAACGAAAAAGAAAAACTACTGAGTAAACAAGTATTAGAAAATTTATTTTTAAAATTTTTAAATTTTTTTTATTATTAAAGGGGAAAACATCGCAGTTCGGCACAAGATAAAATTTTCCTTGAATATATGGAATGCCATCAGGATATAGCTAGGGGGTTTGTGAAGGGATATCAGGCTGTTGTGGAGAGTCATTGGGAAGACCTGACAGGAAAATTAAATTCTTTTGGCCCACCATCTAAAGATTTTTCAACGGAATGTTGGTTTCGTTCCTCTATTACTGCAACAATGGATATGCCGGGCATTTTTAATTTTTTATTTATTTATTTTATTTATTTAACACAACACAATCTTAAAATTTCGCTTTATATTCTTTTTCTTTCCAACAATCAGCTGTGTATTTTTCGTTACGTTGCCATATTTAATACACAAAAATTTCTGAAGAAGCTAAAACGAAACCGATCGATTTGGCAATGCGGAATCAAATCGACTTCGATTTTGTTCTGTGACATGCCTGTATAATACGTCGCTATTTATACCTAATGTTAGTTGATACATTCTATTTAATTTATTATTATTATTTATTTTGTTTTTTTTTGTTTTGTTTCCTTAGTTTGTAAGATTTTCTTTTTGTACAAAACTAATTATAATAATGATACATTTTTTCCCCTGTTTTGATGAATTTTTTCTTAAGTATTTATTTACATAAACATGTTATTAGTTATAAATGTTAAAATTTTTTCTTTTCTTAACGCATAATAATCCTTGATAAATACGCTTTGTATGTAAGGAATTCTGTTATCTTTTAAGTATTGTTTATTTTATTGTTAATTTTTATAAGAATATTTTTGGGATCAATAAATTGAAAATTTAAAAAAATTTTGTATGTTTGCTATATATTTATACCCTATACCACTATGTGGTTTGAGTATAATGACTTTGTGCTGCTGTTTGTAACTACCAAAAATATTTGAACTAGGCCCATCATTTATTATACCGATCAGCTCAGAATCACTTTCTGAGTCATTTTAGCGATGTCCGTCTGTCCCTCCATCCGTCCGTCTGTCCGCCCGTCCGTCCGTCTGTATGTCCATGTAAACCTTGTAATCAAACTACAGGTCGCAAATATGAATATGTTTTGATGAAATTTAGTACATAAGCTTTTATCGGCCATAGGATGAACGCTGTTGAAATTGGTGAAAATCGGCACATATTCAGACCGCATTTGCCTCTTAATTGAACGTTGAATGGATGGCATCGTCGTCGTCACAAACATCAATACCATCTTCACTATCTTCCTATTCTGCTAGAATATTTTCCACATCCTTAGTACTCAGATTGTGCAATTTACCACTCATTTTGATATTAAGAACAAAGCATTGCCATGGTATAAAAAATGGTAAAAAGTTACATCGTAACACGCAATGTTGCATATACATATGCAACAAACAAAGATAGGTAAAGGAAATTTGCTTTGCAGAAAAATATATAATTGATTATTGAAATATATTCTATTACCTTTCATTCACACAAATTTTAGTAGTCAAATGTCAGTATTTCTTTAATAAAAACATTTTCGTAAATTAATTCAAAGAGTGCAAAACAGAATTCTATACGTGTGCCACTCGAATGAAATAAATATAAAAGTATTGACATATAGTAAGCTAATTGGCTAATAAACCGTTAGAATGCTTTGCTGCCAATCTACAACGTAGAATTAAATCGATATATTACACTCGTTTTAAGGGTATGTAGCAGAAATACAACACAACGCCGCATTGTGGCTGAAATTTTGACTTCATTGGCCATAAGTCAAATTTCTTTTGTAACCGATTTTTAAAATTTTAACGCCTTTTTGTAGCTAATACATCCAGATTAAGGTAGCCAAAAAATTTGGTTAAACTATTTCTAATTGTGGGCGTGGCATGCTGTCAAACTCAACTATTTTTTTAATTTCAGAAAAAGGTGTTTTTTTTTGGTTTTTACCAAAAATAAATGGTTACTACTCGCAAGCTATCATCGATAATGACCTGCGGTCTTTTTTATGATGTTGGTAGGATTATAGTCTTTAGTCGTTTTAAGCGGTCACCGCTCTACTATTTATTGTTAGGGGCGTTATGAAATATTTATGAAACTACTATATTTTTCTCAAATTTCAACTTTAGTGGAATAGAACTTCTACGGAACAAAAGGGAACAAGAAACGTATACCAACCGGGGAAAGGCGAAGGTGTCCTCATTAACTCTATATATATTTTTGCACCCATGACGAACCGTGGGTAGAACACTTTTTTCATTTTAATGAAATTACTTCAAAAAAATTCAAATTACGATGGCTTATAACTTTACAGGCTATAAATTATTTAGATCCGATAGATTGACTGGAGGTGGAGGTGGTATTGCAATATATGTAAGAAGTAATATAACATGTAGTTATTGCACTAAAAATGCAGCACCGGACAAAGTCGAGTGTATTTTTCTTGAAATTTCATCTTTAGGCCAAACAACACTATTGATTATACTAGTTTCATCATAAAAATTGAAACTTTACTCATGCCATACAGCGACGTGGTAATAGCAGGAGACTTTAGTTCTAATCTTCTAACTGAATCCTCGTTCAGGGACCATATGGAATCGATAGGTCTTACACCGACTAACACTACATTACCTACTCACTTCACGAAATATAAAGCACGCTACTGGACTTTTTGTTGGTGGGTGATACATCTAAAATATTACTTTATGATCAAATTTCTGCATCATGCTTCTCCAAACATGATCTGTTTTTTGCATCATATGACTTCTTACTCGATCAAAGAGATCAAACCTATTCTTATCGCAATTTTAAAAACATAAATTATACCCTTCTTAATGAGAACTATCTTCGAGTTAATTGGAATAGAATCTACGACTTGATTTCTGTTGATGATCAACTATCGTTCCCAGAGTATAATATTCTGAAGCTTTATGATGAAGCAGTCCTTTTGAGGACAAAAACAATTTCGGCCAAAAAAACCGTGGTTCAATTTTTCTATTCTAAATTCAATACAACGAAGGGATTTAGCTTACTCTAGATGGAAGCGTTTTAAAACACCAGAACTAAAAGCTGAATTTCGTTCTGCCCAGAGGGATGCTAATAATCAAATTAGAATGGCCAAAACTGATTATTACTCTAAGCGATTCGGTGCCGCCCTTGAATCCAAACACACCTGGAAAACTATTAGGGACATTGGTATTGGAAATATGGATAAAAGCATGAACTGCTCCATTAATGTTGATGAACTCAACAACATATTTACTTGGACTTCGCTTCTTGTAGTGACGGACAATATGGCACAAAGCGAAAATTCTCTTTATAATGACAATGATACGCTTGACCAGGACATATTTGAATTTTCATGTGTCAATCAATTTGATATTTTTTCTAGTTGTTCTCAAATAAAATCCAATGCAATAGGATATGATAATCTTGATCCTAAGTTCATCAGAATAATTCTGCAATCTATATTGCCGTATATTACTCATTTGTTTAATGCCATCATCACAACTAGCTGTTTTCCTTCGAAATGGAAGCATGCGAAGTTAATTCCGGTCCCTAAATCAAACTGTGAGTACCGGCCAATATCTATCTTAAGTTTTCTTTCAAAAGCTTTAGAAAAAATTTTACACCACCAGATAAGTGTTTACGTTTATGAAAATCACCTAATGTCTGACCGACAGTCAGGTTTCCGACCTAATCACATCTGTGTAACTGCTTTAATTGATGTATCGGAGAGTACAAGGCGTGAATTAGATGATGGTAAGATTAACTTATTGGTGCTACTCGATCACTTCAAGACTTTTGACACAGTTAACTATCAAATATTATGTACAAAGCTAAGGTCACATTTTAAATTTTCATCAACATCATCACAACTTATATCATCTTACCTCACTGACCGCATTCAGTCGGTATGTTTAAACGGCTTTGAGTCCAACCCCTTACACTAACAAGAAGCGTCCCTCAAGGATCTGTTCTGGGGCCACTACTTTTTTCTATTTATGCTAATGATTTGCCACAACATTTATCTCCCTGCAAGATCCACATGTATGCAGACGATGTACAATTGTATTTAAGTAGAGAAAACGTTAATAAACTCAATCATGATATAAACAACATATCTAGTTGGGCACCAGCAAACGGCCTGTGTTTAAGTCCACGAAAATCCAAATGTATCGTAATTCACAAAAGAACGTTAAATCCACTCATTCAAGATATTGTACGAATGGCAAAGAATTTGGGAATAGTGTTAAACAATAACTTAACTTGGTTAAATCATATCAATGTTCTGGTTGTGCAAATATATGTCAAATTAAGAACGTTGTGGTCTGTGCAGTACTATACGCCGTTAAAAGTAAGAATGCTACTCGTGAAAGCTTATTTGATTCCTAGTCTTACTTGCGGTTGTGAATTGTTTTCTAATTGTGACTCCGTAAATAAGAAAAAACTTGAAGTTTTATATAATAATATTATACGATATGCTTACGGACTCAAAAAGCGAGATCAAGTATCATCCTATTCGAAGACTCTTTATGGAGTTTCATTTGAAAACTTGTTAAAGATTAGAACTTTAATATTCTTTCGAAAAATTATACACTCTCAAAAACCGAAGTACCTTTGTCCAAATATACGCTTTGCTAGATGGTCAAGAGGCAAAAATGTCATAGTTCCCAAATTCCGATGTCTCGTTTCTGAATGGCAGTTCTCGTCTTTGGAATGCTTCTCAACATAGCCATCAAATAAACGGCAACGCAATGAGTTTTAAAAAAAGTCTTTTTCATTATTTTAGTTAAATACTCCTGGTAGTTTTTCTTTTATAGTTATTTATATCATAATTATTATTTTTTTATGTCCTATTTTTTAATAACTTTAATTTATATAATTTTTTTATATCATTATTTATTCCTACTCCTGGTAAACTTTCATCTGCATATATACAGCCCTGTTCTTGAAACGTTGTTATTTGAAGAAGAGTGAATTTAAAATCACATGAAATTGAAATTTTGGGTTTCTTGAAACCACTTTTTTTTATTTATTTAATGGAAACATATGTTTGAGTTAAGAACCATATGTTTGAACTAGGAACATATGTTATATAGAAACCGGGGTGCCATATGGTTCTTTATTCAATTTCACAAAAAACTTGATTTTGTTCTTCAATTTCATTCAATTAAAAATGACTTTTCTATTTTTAAAAAGTTAGGCATCACAAAAAAAAATTTCGGTATTCCAATAAATTGGATTTGACTGGCATCACTACTGTTTCGAACATATGCAAAAAAAAAAAAAAATATGTGATTTGATGAAAAATTTTTTTTAATTCCTTTATTTGCAATAATTAGTGCATAAAGAATCTTTGTTATAATTGAAAAAATTATAATGGAAAATAGATTGTGTAAATAAAAAGTTTTTATTATAGTTATAAAACAGCATCATCGCAAAAATTGTGTTTAATTAACACCGACCACTTATTACGAGTTTTTTTTTAAATTAGCGCAAAACGGAGACGTTTTTTAAAATCATTTTTTTTTCATAGAATTAATATCTAATTTTTTTAAAAAATGACAAGGTTCAATGAAAAACATGTTAGAGTTTAAATATCAATTAGTTTTTTTATCTCTTAAGACCTGCTTAGTAGAAAAAAGGGCATTTGTTTTGATTTCACAAAGCCTTTTCTATGTGAATTAAAACGAGAAAAAATATTCTTATTGATATTAGAGAACAGCAAAAAACTCGCAGATTTAAGAATTCTTTCATTTACGATTTTTTTTGAGATAGTGGTTTCAAGAACAGGGGGTGTATCACCCATGTTCTCTTTTTTTTTTTGTAATTTTTAATTATTTTCAATTTAAATTTTTTTTATATAATGTCACAATTTTTTAAATTCTTATGTTATAATATTATTCATATTAACTTTTATATATTAGTTACAATTTTATTCAATTTAATTTGGCTAAACATGTTTGTACACTATTAAAATCCTGTACTGTAATTATAAGACTTAGCCTTGTTGTGCAGGAAATCATTAAAACAAATAAATAAATAAATAAATAAATAAATAAATAAATAAACAGCCCTATAAGTGCTCGTATATAATGGTGTATTAAATTTGTGTTTAGGTATTTTATAGCTTATAATAGTCGTTATTTGTTCTATTACCATAATATACTTGTAAGTAAGAATGTCAATGCACAGTCTTTAGTTGTTGTAAGTGGTGACAGCTCTACCGTTTAATATTAGGGGCGTAGTATGTGAAAATATTTCGGACTCAGATATGTTCATTGCGATTGAAAAAGATTTTGGAAGATTCAGAGCCTTCGACTAGTACAACGCAAACAATGGATATTTGGGAGAGACACCAACTTCTACGAAATACTGCAGGCAAATCAAATTTGAATTCAAAATAGAAACTCATGATGCCATTAACAAAGAAGTTAGTGATATAAAGGCCCAAATTGCAACACTACAGCCATTACAATTACAGTTAGATGGGCAGCAAATTGAAGTAAGCTACCAATTAGTGCTGACAATGATAGATCGAACAGTAGGTCAGGCTTTGACAAACACGAAAGCTGCATCCAGCTGCATTATATACCCAGCAACATCAAGCCAATTAAACCAAGTCCCGACAAAATCATTTAGATAATACCAATGCATATGAATTTGGACTATCACCACTAGATGCAAGAATACGACTTATGGAACACATACTAAAAATCAGTTATGATTTGGATTTCGGGTCTTCAGGATCAATAAGAAACAACGAAACCAACAAAGAGTTAAGAAGTTAAAAAAAAAAAAACATTTGGATTGATTATAGATCAGCCAAAACAAGGGTCAGGCAATACAAATGATGGCAATACCGCAAGAAGATCCTTTTCAGATCCAGAAACAGCATCTGAAATAACAGGAGTAGATTTAAACCTTATTTTCAGATTTTAAATAATCCTAGAAGTACTTGCGTGCTATGAAGAAATTGACTCTAGAAAATTTGGAGATTATGCTAAGGA
This sequence comes from Cordilura impudica, assembly GCA_963682025.1. Lineage (NCBI taxonomy): Eukaryota > Metazoa > Arthropoda > Insecta > Diptera > Scathophagidae > Cordilura > Cordilura impudica. The sequence goes on from OY821519.1 coordinate 113,212,355, forward strand.
TACTGCAAAAATATATACAACTAACTAATGTCTGCATCAATACTATGTCTGCAACAGTTCACAAAATCTTTTGTCATGGAGAAGATGTCATTAAATATCATTTGGTGCCACTAGGAGATCTATAAGAGGAGGCTCAGGAAAAAAGGAATAAGGATTACAGATTTTATAGAGAGCACAATAATAGAAAAGTTTCACGAAATTCCACAACTGAAGATCTATTTAATATATTATTGGCAACGTCAGATCCGTTCATCTCCATATGGAATATTTGCAATCAATATTTGAGTCAAATGAATAATAATTATAATTGCCTTTCATTGTTATTTATGTACGAAAAACATAGTATTAGTAATAAATAATAACCAGAACCTATCATTGTTACAAATGCAATTAAAATCTATTGCAGTTTTTATTTTTAAAATGTTTTTTAAAATTATCTAATTTGACAGCAAAAAATAATAAATTTTTCTGTAGTAATAGCAAGATTTTTAGATAATATCATTAACGTTTTTTTTTAAGTGTAAATATTCTTTGAGTGTAAACAAATTTGTAAATTTGACAACAAAAAATTTTTAATTTTGCAGTAACAAAAGCAAAATCTTCAGTTGATTTTACTATTTTTTTTTGAGTGTAAAAATTTATTTGAGTGTAACATTAAAAAAATCCCATTATTACAAAAAATGTTTATAATTTTTATTAAAATCCAAATATTAAATTCTTTAATAAATAAAAAAATAATAAACACTTATCTGTGGTTTTCTAGAATAACCGCGTATGTCATAAAATCGAAATGTTCAGGGGAGCCAAAAAACGTTATATTTGAAATTATGGGCTCGAAATAAAGTTTTTAGAACTTTTTATTTAACAGTCCTGCAGATATGGGCAATAAATACTTTATATAAAATTTTGAGTCAAAACTCTTCCGTGGAATAGATCCTAGAGAAGGACCAAAAAACAATATGTAAATTATACTTAAAGTGTGTGCAGATAAAACAACAAATGTCGACAAACGTCGTTTTCTTTGAAAAAGAAAACTACCAATGCAACCAGACATGTATATATAAGTTGTTGTTGCTTGAAAAATGGATATTTTTTTCGTCAACCGAAAGTTAACGGGACTTAGGATGAGAATATAACAACGTATCAAGAATAATAGTGGCAAAAAATAACAGAAATAAACACACAAGTTTTTATAATTGGTTATACACTGAAAACTTATCCAAAATTATTTTGCATATTTTTTCATTAATAACAACGTATGTCGCTATGTGTCGTTTTCTGAGAAAATAATTTGTCAGCGATCAAACGTAGGTTGACATACGTCGTTAGTGCTGCAAATTATTTCAATAAACATTTAAGTTACGTCGTTATTTAAAGAAAAAACTCAAAAAAAAATTGAACACATGTAAAGAGCGTTAAAAATTAATATATTTGGCATCATTAACTCAAAACTGACAAAAACGGACATATATAGGAAACCACAGATATTTCACTCTAAAAGTTAAAAAAACCAGAAGTTCAACTTTGACCTAGAATTCCTTAAAAAGGCCTCAATCAATTTTAATGTAATTAAAACTGAGTCAAGCTGAACTAAATATCTATCCGTTAAAAAAAATTACTTAAATATTTTGATCGGCTCTAAAATTACAGAATTTTGGCCAATGAAAAACAATTTTCAGCCACTGTGCGCCGCACAGTGGACCATTTGACGAGAAGGCGGTCAAAAATCTATAACTTTTGATTGGATTGGAATTTTGATATGCGTTTTTTTTTGTTTGGTAGGTGAGACTTTAGCCTTTAAGTTTTGCTATAAAACGTAATTCTCGACCGAAAATAAAAAAAGTTACGGAGGGTTTAAAAAACCTTTTCATTTGTAGTTGAATTTTAGTACAAAAGTGAAGTGTTAAAAGTTAAAAAAAGGTTTTTTTAATATAATGTCTTATTTTTTCCGTAATTTTACAATTAATACTTTTTAACAATTTTTATACCCTATACCACTATGTGGTTTGGGTATAATGACTTTGTGCTGCTGTTTGTAACTACCAAAAATATTTTACCTACACCCATCTTTAATTATACCGATCGAATCAGAATCACTATTTGATTCGATTTAACGATGTCCGTCCGTCCGTCCGTCCGTCCGTCCGTCCGTCTGTGTGTCTATGTAAAGCTTGTAATCAAACTGCAGGTCGCAAATATGAATATATTTTGATGAAATTTGGTATTTATCTTTTATTGGCCATGGGATGAATGCTATTGAAATTGTTGAGAATCGGTCCATGTTCAGACCTAGCCCCCATACAAATGACCCCTATAAAATCAACATATATTGCCATAAGATCCAAATTATCATACAAATCTTAGTCAAATTGGGGTTGTATGTATATATTACATCCTATGGACAACTCTTAGTCATAGGCCCCATATAGAGCTGCTTCCCGATCTTCACTTAAATCTATCAAAAAACAAAAATATTGCACTGATTCTTCTCAAATTTTGTTTATATATATTTTTGCAAAATACAAGAGACTTTATCAAACATGGTAAGGATCGGTCCATTTTTGGGCCTAGTCCCCATATAGATATAGCATCCGATATGAACTTTTTCATATCTGCAGTCGAAAAAATTAATAAAAATCCCATTCAAATTTGGTTTATGCTTTTTTCTATATCCAGTTAGTTGGACCTGCGAGTATAGGGTATAGTATAGTCGGTCTAGACCGACTATAATTTTCTTACTTGTTTAAGTTAATTTTTTCAGAATATGCCAAACTTTGGCCCCCGTAAACTTTTGAGTCCTAATGTACACAAGGGCCAAAGGTTGTTTTTTTTTTTTTTTGAAAGATCCCGAGTTAAAATATAATTTATTAAGCAGCGAACGTAAAAGTTACCTTATATTGGTTCAAGATCGAGAAGTTTCAGTGAAAAACTCGTATGTTTTTGCTTTAGTTAAATTTTTTTTTATTGTCTTTTTAAATATTTCTATATCAATTTTTATGGTAAATTTATGAAATATAACAATTTTTATTGTAAATTTACTAAATATATAAATTTTTAAATCAAGAAAATTTTTTAACTACATAAAAAAAAGTGTAACTTATTGTTAGTGTAATGAAAAAGTACTTTAAATCAACCAATTTTAGTAAAAATTTCTTCTAAATAGCCTTGATTTTCATCTTCTAGAAGTAGTTTAGCTTCTTCGTCTAATTCAGTAGAGGTAGTTTTCTATTTTTGACGAATGTTGGACATATATGGATCTGAAGTGCACAACACAATAGTGATAAGATCTTCATTAGTACAATATATGGACATTTTCCTTGTGTTCTGCTTGCGAAAGAATCTGTAGTCTATGTTCCTTTTTTCTTGCGCTTCTTCAGATAGATCTCCTATTGGTAGCGTATTGTTTTGAATTATTTGTTCCCCATGGTACAAAATTTTATGAACTGTGCATGGCATATATCTCCAAGAGTATTTTTCATTATAAAGTATAGCTGTTTTATTGGCGTACTCTCCAAATTTTTTTGCATTTATCTTTCTGCTGCATGCTAGAACTTGTAATATGATTTTGAATCGTCTTATTAATTCATGATCTACACCTGTGATAGTTGCTGCAGTTTTCGGATCGGAAAAAAATCTCCTTGCAGTATTTCCATCATTTGTGTTTCCTTCCGCTTGTTTTGGTTGGTCGATTACGAGGCCTAGCTGTAGATATTTTTGTTGAATTTGTTTTTTTTTTTGCTTTTTTTTCTTCATTTTCTTTGTTTTTTCTCACTGTTTCGACTAACGGACCAAATTCCAAATCATAACCCAATTTAAGAATATGCTCCATGAAACGTATTCTAGCATGAAGAGGGGACATACCAAATTCGTAGGCTTCCTTAAAACTATCGTCTTCTGGTGGGGTTTGGCTTAATTGACTTGATGTCTTTTGGCATATAATGCAGCTTGACGTTGACTTTGTTCCAGTTAAAGCTTGTGCAACTTTTCCATCAATCATTGTGAGACACATTTTAAAATGTACTTCAATGTCTTGGTCATCAAATTTAAATATTACTGGTTGAAGTTCCTTAATTTGAACTTCTTCAGTTATGACATCTTTGGTTTCCTTTTTGAATGCAAATTTTATTGGTCTGCAATATTTTGTTGAAGAAGGAATTTCATTTTTCCGTATATCAATTTTTTTTGCTCTACTAGTTGACGGCTCTAAGACGCTATACCTTTTGATTAAGCGCAATGGAACGAAAGATACCATAAATAAATTAGCATCTGATGAATTTTCGGCATTAAATTGCTTGTATTGTTTCTGACCAGAGGATCCATCACATCCCCATCTAGAAATTAAAGTAATGCTGCCATTACCAATTTTTTTTAAAGGATCAGTATCAAGCGTATTTAGCAGTCGTTCTGCAGTATGTTCAAGGAGATCTTGCAATTTTATTTCTGCTGATGTTGAAGTGACACTAATAGCAGATTGTGAATGTAGGCATTCTTTTTTTGGCAGAAACAAAATCTCGATACTCTGGAAAAATCCCACAATTCATTTCATTGGTTCGCTTCCGCAATTCCTTATATTGAGTTTTGGTCAATTTCAAATCCAAAAATATGGCGCACGCTACTTCTGGCGTAAATTTCTTATCTTCATTTGGTGTGGGAATGCTTTTCAAAATCCTCTTTGTGCGCCTTGGCCTCGCTTCTACTATTTTTTCAATTATTTCAATTTTTTTTTTTTTTTATTTTGGGTTGGTTGAATTTGGTGCAAAAATAAATCATTAATAATTCTTTGAGAAATTTCTTCATTGATATTCTCCAGCTTGAGCCTTCGAGATCTTTCACTACATCCGTCAATTGGTTTTGCTGGTCCTTTTTTTCCACTTTCATTGGCAGTTGTAGATGCACTCTCCAAAATAAGTTCCTTTATTAACCAGTCTTGGTAACGTTTGTACATCTTTGCCTTGCTATGAGAGCATTCAATGTACCGTCTTTTCAAATTCGATGCAAAATTAGTAATTTTTCCTTTGTGCATTTCAATGTCTTCTAGGTTACAATTCTTAAAGAAGTCATTGCTCACTATGTGCAAAATTACATCGTCTACATCATTTCGTTGAAAATAAATATCTGCCGGATCTCTGTAACAGTACTTAGCCATTGCACAACTTGTAATGAATAATAATTGTGGAAACATTATTATAAATACTCTTTCTAGCAATTATGTAAAATAAAAATTTTTATTTTTTATTACCACTTTTAGAAGCATAAAAAACCACACCTTAACCCCTTTTAAAGGGTGAAGCATACCTGTTCATATCTTAAAGGGCTATGTCGCAATAGTTTTTTATACCATTTACCTGTTATTTAAATTGTTTCCCATTTTGGATTTAAACTATATAACTCTAATTCAGACTGTTAATGTTTTTGAAAGATACCTATGTAAATGTACCTGTAACAATTAAGCGCATTATATCTCAACCCTTTTTATAAGTATATAACAACTCCTGACAACTCTACCGCAAAAAAATACACCGCGGTGCACCGGTACGACCAACTTTTCTATTCATAACACTCAGACGGGCGGACAGACATCGTTTAATCGTCTCAGAAAGTGTTTTTGATCCGTATAATATAAGATGGATAAAGGTCCAATATTTTTGGCAGTTGCAAACATCACCTCAAATTTAATATATCCTAACCGCATAGTGGACAACTTTTGTATTCATAAATTTTGCAGAAAATATCTAGTCTTTGGTCAGAAAAATTGTTCTGGTGCACACTGGCGGAATCTGGCAGGATTTATGCTGTATTAAGTAGGAGATTTTCGGAAAATTTGGACCTTTTTTAAAAATTTTTTTTTTTTAAATTTCGGAATTTTACGTTTTTAACATTAATAGTATGGAAGCCACAAAATTATACAAAATTTATTTCACTCCAAACTCTTTTAAAGCAAAAAAGTTACAGTCATTCAAAAATAAAAATTTTCAACGAAATTTTTAATTTTAGCAAAATACTGAGAAAGCCCATTTTCGAAGACCCTGTTCGCTGTGATATAGTTGATATAGAGTTGCAATTTTTTGGCTCCCGAGGTTTACTAGTATTTACTTTCAAATGAATGACATAACTTTAAAATCGGTAACAAAAAAAAAAAAAGTAATTTTTGGCCGCCTTCTCAAAATATGGTCCACTGTGCGCCGTAAAGGCTAAGACTCTTAGCTGTTTTCTCGGCGTGTGTCAATAATTTTAAATAAACAATATATTTAAATAACAACTTAATGTGTTTATGTAAATACCTAATAACATTTTTAACATTTTTACTACTTTTTTGTGAAACTTATGACGTATAAGTTTCATTTAATTAACTTACCGGTCACTCATACGTAAAGTGTATCCTAATAAAAAAATAATAGTAAACTAAAATTGTATAAAATATATTTGCATAAATTTCTAGTTAAAATGAAATATTAAAAGTGTTGGTGTTTTTTTTTTTAGTCAAATACATGGAAAAAAAAGATTCAACCAATTGACATATTTTTTGTATTAAAATTAATATCACTATGCACTATGTTTGTTTTGATTTAATGTCAGCTTGCCCATAAAAAATGTTAACCATATTTTAATGGCGAAACATTTGTTTAATATAATTAAAACTTTTCTAATGTCCCCTTCTAGAAAATTTGCATTGGTTGGCTTTTTAATAGCAAAAAAAGAAAAAAGAAAAATGAAAACTACTTAAAAACTAATTTTACCTAGTTTACTGCTTTCAGTTTTAAATAAAATTTATATAGTTTTTTTTTATTTCTATTGCGTGTTTTTAATTTCGTTCCACATAATATAATGATTCATTTTGTTTCCAGCTTAATGTGAAACTCACACATATTCAGTCATTTGTATTTATTATGGTTGTTGTTGCTGCAGAAATGTTTATTATTTCACCGAAGAGGTTCATAAAAACTTTTTAATTTTCAAGATTTTTTGTTTCTATTATTTTTCTATACATCAAGTTAATATAACTAGGTCCAATTGAAATTTTTATATTACGTAAAATTTAAAATGAAAACTCAAATACATACATATAAGTTTTGAATAAGCTTATGCGGGTTTGTTACCTCGACCATATTTCTTGTTATGTTGAGTTATTTTTGTTTTGTTTTTATATTTATTGCTACTTTAGGAAAAAAAAGGGCAGAAAAATAACTATTCTGTTTGTTAAAGGTTCTCAACTTTTTAATTTAGTTATTGTAGCATTTGTTTCAATGTATTAGTTGGTGATGTTTATTTGAACAATGAAAGCTTTATAATGAAATGCAAATAGTACTCATGATTTGGAGTATTAATTAGTAGTTTTACTTTTTATGTATTCTTTTATACTTTATACCACTATTGGGTCAGGGTATGTTTGTAACCATCAAAACTACTTGATATTGAACCATCCTTTATTATACCATTGAAATCATTTTCTGAATCAATGTGGCGATGCATGTCCATCTGTCTGTCTGTCTATGTGTCCATGTAATTATGTACTTCAAAAACTAACATGTACGGCCGTTTTTAATTCTAGCCCCATATAACATTTTTTTTCTCGATTTTCACTTTAATCTATCGGGGTACTGCAATAATTATAGTCGGTCTACATCAACTATACGGTACCATATACTCGAATTTAGAGAAAAGACCTATAATCCAACTGAGGGCATAATTACGTTAACAATTTCTTCAATGGAATAGTACAGTTAATTTAAAATTAAAACTCAGTTCTTTTACGAAGAAATATATAATATTTTTTAGCAGTTATTTAATAAAAAATTTCTATTCGTAACGAATTTTTAACTGTTCTGGTCTGCAATTTCAAAATATATTCTCATTCATCCTTTTATTCTTCTTCTTAAAATGTTTCATAATTACCAGCAGAGCCCAGCACTGGAACTTTGAGTGCAAATTGTAGAACATTTTATTTCTTCATTAAATTTTTTCCCACAATATTTTTTTAATCGATATATGTGGGGGTTTCATGTCAATTGACCCAACTTTTGAAATCGATGTCTTCGGATCGAGATGAAATTTGCACCAAGGTTAGTCCTACTGATAGTCTAGACCAGCCATGGCCAAACTACAGCCCGCAGGCCACATAAGGCCCGCCAACATATTTTGTGTGGCCCGCTGTGTATAATAGAAAAACATTTTATATGCGCCGCACAGTGTACCATATTTTGAGAAGGTGGCCAAAAATCATTTTTTTCTTGTTACCGATTTTAAAGTTTTGTTATTCGTTTGAAAGTAAATACTAGTAAAACTTGGGAGCCAAAAAATTGTGACTCTATCTCAACTATATCACAGCGAACATGGTCTTCGAAAATGGGCTTTCTCAGTATTTTGCTAAAATTAGAAATTTCTTTGTAAATTTTTATTTTTGAATGACTGTAACTTTTTTGATTTAAAAGATTTTGAAGTGAAATAAATTTTGTATAATTTTTTGGCTTCTATGCTATTAATGTTAAAAACGTAAAATCACTGAGTCATTCCGAAATTTAAAAAACGATTTTTTTAGAAAGGTCCAAATTTCCGAAAATCTCCTACTTAATAGAGCATAACTCATGCCAGTCAAAAGCAGTCAGAAAAAATCTTGCACTGTTCTATAGTCCGAACCCTCCCCTATGCTCCCATATCCCATTATATGCCCGCCAGTTTCCTCCCGTGTGCACCAGAACAATTTTTCTGACCCAAGGTTAGATATTTTGTGCAAAATTTATGAATAAAAAAGTTGTCCACTATGTGGTTAGGATATATTAAGTTTGAGGTGATGTTTGTAACTGTCAAAAATATTGGACCTTTATCCATCTTTTATTATATGGGTCGACTCAAAAACACTTTCTGAGTCGATTAAACGATGTCCGTCCGTCCGTCTGAGTGTTATGAATACAAAAGTTGGTCGTACCGGTGCACCGCGGTGTATTTTTTTATGTGTCGGTAGAGTTGTCAGGTGTTGTTATATACTTATAAAAAAGGTTGTTGTTAATTGTTACATGTACATTTACATAGGTATCTTTCAAAAACATTAATAGTCTGAACTAGAGTTATATAGTTTAAATACCTGAGAAAATGGGAAACAATTTAAATAACAGGTAAGTGGTAAAAAAAAACTATTGCTATATAGCCCTTTAAGATATGAGCAGGTATGCTTCACCTTTTAAAAGGGGTTAGGTTGTGGGACTTTTATGCTTCTAAAAGTGATAATAAAAGATAAAAGTTTGTAAATGGTAAAAAAAACTATTGCGCCATAGCCCTTTAAGATATGAGCAGGTATGCTTCACCTTTTAAAAGGGGTTAGGGTGTGGGAATTTTATGCTTCTAAAAGTGGTAATAAAAGATAAAAATTTGCAAATGGTAAAAAAAAAACTATTGCGACATAGCCCTTTAGGATATGAGCAGGTATGCTTCACCTTTTAAAAGGGGTTAGGGTGTGGGATTTTTATGCTTCTAAAAGTGGTAATAAAAGATAAAAATTTTTGTTTTACATAATTGCAAGAAAGAGTATTTATAATAATGTTTCCACAATTATAATTCATTACAATTTGCGCAATGGCTACGTACTGTTACAGAGATCTGGCAGATATTTATTTTCAACGAAATGATGTAGACGATGTAATTTTGCACATAGTGAGCAACGACTTCTTTAAGATTTGTAACCTAGAAGACATTGAAATGCACAAAGGAAAAATTACTAATTTTGCATCGAATTTGAAAAGACGGTACATTGAATGCTCTCATAGCAAAACAAAGATGTACAAACGTTACCAAGACTCGTTAATAAAGGAACTTATTTTTGAGAGTGCATCTACAACTGCCAACGAAAGTGGAAAAAAGTGTCGACCAGCAAAACCAATTGACGGATGTAGTGAAAGATCTCGAAGGCGCAAGCTGGAGAATATCAATGAATAAATTTCTCAAAGAATTATTAAGGATTCATTTTTGCACCAAATTCAACCAACCCAAAATAAAAAAAATAAAATTGAAATAATTGAAATAATAGTAGAAGCGAGCCCAATGCGCACAAAGAGGATTTTGAAAAGCATTCCTACACCAATTGAAGATAAGAAGTGTTCGCCCTATTTTTGGATTTGAAATTGACCAAAAATCAATATAAGGAATTGCGGAAGCGAACCAATGAAAAGAATTGTGGGATTTTTCCAGAGTATCGAGATTTAGTTTCTGTCAAAAAAGAATGCTTACCTTCACAATCTGCTATTGGTGTCACTTCAGCATCAGCAGAAATAAAATTGCAAGATCTCCTTGAACTTACTGCAGAACGATTGCTAAATACGCTTGATACTGATCATTTAAAAAAAATTGCTAATGGCAGCATTACTTTAATTTCTAGATGAGGATGTGATGGAAACAATACAAGCAATTTAATGCCGAAAATTCATCAGATGCTAATTTATTTATGGTATCTTTCGTTCCATTGCGCTTAATCAAAAGGTATAGCGTCTTAGAGCCGTCAACTAGTAGAGCAACATAAATTTATATATGGAAAAATTAAATTCCTTCTTCAACAAAGTATTGCAGACCAATAAAATTTGCTTTCAAAAAGGAAACCAAAGATGTTATAACTGAAGAAGTTCAAAAAATAAAAGATCAAATTAAGGAGCTTTAACCAGTAATATTTAAATTTGATGACCAAGATATTGAAGTACATTTTAAAATGTGTCTCACAATGATTGATGGAAAAGTTGCACAAGCTTTAACTGGAACAAAGTCAACGTCAAGCTGCATTATATGCCAAAAGAACATCAAGTCAATTAAGCCAACCCCCACCAGAAAACGATAGTTTTAATGAAGCCTACGAATTTGGAATGTCCCCTCTTCATGCTAGAATACGTTTCATGAAGCATATTCATATATTGGGTTATGATTTGGAATTTGGTCCGTTAGGCGAAACAGTGAGAAAAAACAAAGAAAATGAAGAAAAAAGAAAGCAAAAGAAAAAAACAAATTCAACAAAAATATCTACAGCTAGGCCTCGTAATCGACCAACCAAAACAAGGGGAAGGAAACACAAATGATGGAGATACTGCAAGGAGATTTTTTTCCGATCCGGAAACTGCGGCATCTATCACAGGTGTAGATCATGAATTAATAAGACGATTCAAAATCATATTACAAGTTCTAGCATGTAGCAGAAAGATAAATGCAAAAAATTTGGAGAGTACACCAATAAAACAGCTATACTTTATAATGAAAAATACTCTTGGAGATATATGCCATCCACAGTTCATAAAATTTTGTACCATGGGGAACAAATAATTCAAAACAATATGCTACCCATAGGAGATCCATCTGAAGAAGCGCAAGAAAAAAGGAACAAAGACACAGATTCTTTCGCGAGCACAACACAAGGAAAATGTCCAGATGTTGTACTAATGAAACCTTATCATTATTTTGTTGTGCACTTCATATCCATATATGTCCAACATTCGTCAAAAATGGAAAACTACCTCTATTGAATTAGACGAAGAAGCTAAACAACTTCTAGAAGATGAAAATCAAGGCTATTTAGAAGAAATTTTTACTAAAATTGGTTGATTTAAAGTACTTTTTCATTACACTAACAATAAGTTACACTTCTTTTATATATAGTTAAAAAATTTTCTTGATTTAAAAATTTATATATTTTGTAAATTTACAATAAAAGTTGTTATATTTCATAAATTTACCATAAAAAATTGATATAGAAATATTTAAAAAGACAATAAAAAAAAAATTTAACTAAAGCAAAAACATACGAGTTTTCATTGAAACTTCTCTATCTTGAACCAATATAAGGTAACTTTTACGTTCGCTGCTTAATAAATTATATTCTAACTCGGGATCTTTCAAAAAAAAAAAAAAAAAAAACAACCTTTGGCCCCTGTGCACATTAGGACTAAAAAGTTTACCGTGGCCAAAGTTTGTCATTTTCTGAAAAAATTAATTTAAAAAATTGTTAAAAAGTATTAGTTGTAAAATTAACGGAAAAAATAAGACATTATATTAAAAAAAACCTTTTTTTACCTTTTAACACTTCACTTTTGTACTAAAATTCAACTACAAATGAAAATGTATTTTAAACACTCCGTAGCTTTTTTTATTTTCGTTCGAGAAATACGTTTTGTAGCAAACAAAAGAAATTCAAATTCAAAATTCCAATCCAATCAAAAGTTATAGATTTTTGACCGCCTTCTCGTCAAATGGTCCACTGTGCGCCGCTTAGTTAATAAAAAGTCAAAATATGATGTTCGTTTTTTTTTCCACAACTTCTAGTACAATTCATAGGAAAAACGTTAAAACCCCCTAATATGAGCAATAGTATCACTGAGACTGAAACTTGGGGAACAAAAAGAAAAGTCGATAGTGACTGTCGTGTATTCAATGAATATCGGAAATAAAAATATTTTTTCACGGTGTTTAGGAATTAACCATTATGCCTAGTTTGTCGAGTAACGGTTGCAGTTATACAAAAGTACAAATAAAAGAGACATTTCTCTAAATCTGAGTGATGAAGGGCATAAAGCCCATGCCAAGAATCTCGGAAATGTATTGACAAGCTAGCAAAATATTTTCCGACGGCAAGATAAACTGCAAGAAGCAGCTACAAAAGCTGGCCTTTTTGTTTCTAAAATATATCGAAACACGGTAAACCCTTTTCAGATGGTGATTTTATAAAAAATTGTATGGTAGGTGTTTCAAAATTTCTGTGTCCACAACTACGTTGAAAATTTGAAAGTATGTCCCTGTCAAGGCAAACTGTTATGCGAAGAATAGAGCATATCAGTGATAATTTAATGAGCAGCTGTCAGAAAAATTATAAAATACAAAAAGACTATACTGTGCTCTAGAATTAGACTAGAGCTGCGATATAAAAGATATTGCACAACTACTGATTTCTGTTCGGTCAATTAATGAGGAACTTGAAATTACACAGAAGCTGTGAAAAATAGAACTACCGATGCAGAACTTTTTAACGAAGGTGAAAAATGTCTTTTGAAATGTAATATTAAATGGGAAAATCTTGTTAATGTGACTACCAATGGATTCCGAAACTTAACGGGTTCAAATACAGGCCTGCTAAAAAGAATTCAAGACAAGGTTCACACGATTGATCCAAATAAACAGCTTATTACGTATTATATATCAACACGCATTGTGTAAAAATGTATTAAAAATAGAACATGTAACTGGTAAATTTTCTTCGATCAAAAGGTATAAGACACAGACAATTTATATCTTTGCTGGAAGAGCTCGACGCTGACTACTCAGCCATATTCGGCTGTTAGACTTTAGTAATTTTAAATCGCTGGATGCATCTCCAAATGGATCTTCTCCAAAACGCAAGCGATCATCTAAATGTCTTGCTGCAAAATCGGATAATCAATTAAATCCTAATGAAAAATCAAATAATCCTACTGATTCAACTATTCTATTACCTCATGATTCGTCAACAAATAATACGAATTCTAATCCAGTGTCTCCAATTATTCCAATTATTCAGCCAATACAATAATACAAAATTTAAATCAGAATTCTATTAATCTCATTAATAATAATAATAAATATTTAAAACCTCAAGATAATGTTAATTCGTATTTAATATCAACTTTAACTACTTCAGCTACGACAACTCAAAAACCTAAGAAAAAAACAATATTTGTGGCTCTTTTATCATCTGATACTTCTATTGAAGACGTTTCCAATTATATGATATCCAAACTCGGCCAAGACCATCAATTAAATGTTTTTAAATTCAACTATGCTGATGAAAGAAGCAAAGTGTCTTTTAAAATTATAGTTCCTTATTAATTATTTGATACCGTTGTTGATCCACACTTTTGGCCACCAAATGTCATTACTCGTGAGTATATATACAAGGATAAGCCGAAAAATGATATTGCCTATTTACCCAAATCAACTGCTCCTGTTCTAAAAAACTAATTAATTCTGCTGTCGATACTATCACTACTATTTATCAAAATGTTAGAGGCCTCAACACAAAGCTACCATTCCTTTTTGCTGACAGTTTTGGTTTTGATAATCATATAATTATTCTGACTGAAACCTGGCTCCATAGTGGTATCCACAATTTTGAAATTTTATGTCCTAAGTATCAACTTTTTAGACATGACAGAAATGATGGAAATCGTAAAGGTGGTGGAGTTTTAATTGCCGTGATGAACACTATTTCAGCTAAAAAATATTCTTAAATGATCATCCTAACATTGAAATTATCTGTGTGTTGTTAAAATTAAATAATAAAATGTTGTATATCATTTGTTCTTATATTCCTCCAAAGTCTTCCATCGAAATCTATGATGAACATAAAAAATCTATATATTTAATTTGAAAAAATTAAAACCAACCGATTCGAACATGTTAATTGGTGACCTCAATATTCCATCAATATCTTGGCAGTCTGAACCCGATTGTAAGCATTTAGTGCCAGTGTCAGCTGAATCAAATGTCGATTTTATAAATGGACTATCTTCAAATTGTCTTTTTCAAATAAATAACGTCGTTAATGCTTTTGGTAAGTCATTGGATTTAGTTTTTGTGAACGAACCGACCGACTATTACATATCACAAACATTTCCTATCTCAAAACCAGAAGATCTTTATCATCCAACTCTACAAATTAATTTTGACATACCAAATACAGCCTTCAGTAAACGTCGCATTCATGATAAAATATTTTGTTTTTCAAGAACAAATTATGATGTTCTTTCCTCTGCTTTATCACAGATTAACTGGCATGTATTTATTGTTGTTTCGAGCTTACTGGTCGATTTTGAATATGCAAATAAAACGAAGTTTATTTCATAAGTTTCCCAACGTTTCGTCGGTCTATGCCGACTTCTTCAGGGTTAATTTTTTATTATTTTGGAAATTATTTAACAATTATAATTGACATCGGAAATGGTCGTCCAGTATTAATTAAATAAATATCCCAAAAGGCGGTTGTCAAAGTTGTAAAATTAAAAAAATATATAATAATAAATAAAACTTGCACAAATAATTACTACACTAATATCACAGTTGCTACAATACTGAAGTATAAACAGAATTTGTGTCGGTTTTATCTTCTTTTGTGTTCATAGAAAACTCTCCTTTTTGTTGTATCCTAAGGCTTTCCAACGTCAGTCTTTTATTTTCCCTCCTCTCAATATCTAAAATTTTTATGTTGGTGAAATCTGCTCTGTGGTTTTTCTCATACATGTGTTGTGCCAATCCTGTTGTTTGTTTTCTTCTCTTTATATCAGCTTCGTGCTCTGCTATCCGTGTTCTTTTTGTTTGTCCAATATAAAACATATTGCACTGCTCCCCGTTTTCTTCATTCCCCTTACACGAAATTTGATACACAACGCTGCTCTGTTCCATTTTCGCTGTTTTCCCTTTTGTGTTGGAGAAAAGAGTTCGCAGTGTGGTGTTTGATTTGTGGGCAAATTGTGTGTTTGTGTTTGGTATGATCGCTCTCATTGTTTTTGTGTCTGTGAGCGACGGAATAAAGTTAACTGAGAAATAACTTTTTAATTCAGGGTTGTCATCTTGTTGATTTTTTGTTTGATTTTTATTTTTCGGGAGGTGTAATTTTTTATAAGTGTGTTAATTGTTTGTTTTGGAAAACTGTTTTTAGATAAAGTTTCTTTTATTATTTCAATATTTTTACTTTTAAACTCAGGATCGCTGATTGTTAAAATTTTTCCTATAAAGTTGTTGGCAGTGTTAACAACCATTTTCTTAGGTTGTGTGGAATGGAAGTTGATAATTCGCCCTGAAGCTAAATGTTTTTTGTACCAGTCAAAAGCAATTTTGTTGTCTTTTCGGTGAAGTTTTACGTCTAAGAATGGTAAATGATTATTTTTCTCCATTTCCGAAGTGAATTTAAGTTTGTTGTGATATCTGTTGAGAAGTTCTAGAATTTTGGTGTTGTCATCTTTTTTAATTATAGCGAAAAAGTCATCTACGTATTTTAATATTATTTTTACTTCTATGTTTTTTTTATATAATTGTTTTTTAGTTTCATCTAGCAGATCATATAATACTATATTTGCAATTGTTGGTGATAGTGGGTTTCCCATAGGCATGCCAAAAGTTTGATTGTATATTTTATCTTCGAATTTGAAGTAATTATTGTCTTTTAGACAAAATTGTAATATTTTAAGGAATTGTGTTTTTGGAATGTTCGTTTTTTCCTTTATAATGTCCCACTTTTTCATAATTATATTTATCGCCGGGTATATTGGAATGTTGGTGAAAAGCGCAATAACATCATAAGATATAAAAACCTCGTTATCGTATAGTGTGATGTTGGAAAGTTTTTCTTTTAGTTGGTAGGCATGTTTAATATTGTATTCATCGGAGACCATATTTTGTAAAATCTTTCCTATATACTTTGCTAAATTGTAACATGGGACCTTCTGCGACGCCGATATTGGCCTTAATGGTGTACCATCCTTGTGTATTTTTGGAAGTCCGTATAATTTTGGTGCTTGGGCTGCTGAACTATGAAGTTGGTTTTTTTCCCGTGTATTTATGAATTTTGATTTATGTAAATCGTTGATTATGTTGTTATTTTTAGTTTGTAATTTTCGTGTAGGATCCTCTCTCATCGTCTTATATGTATTTTTGTCATCCAGTAGTTGATTCATTTTTGTCATATAGTCTTCTTTGTAAAGTATCACTGTTTTGTTTCCTTTATCTGCTTTTGTAACGACAATAATGTCTTTATTTTTCTTTAAAAATGCCATTGTATTTTTGTACACTGCTAATATAAATTTTTCCTTTTCCGAATTTCTTATTTTATTTTTGTAAGTGGAAACTCTGTTGCTGGTTCTTACTCTCGCCACTTCTCTTTCTCTATCTGTCTCAAGTGAGAGGATTGCTTGTTCGATGTCCGCTATAATTTTAATTGGTGAAAAATTTTCTTTATTTATTGGTATTGCGAATTTTTCTCCGAGCGACAAAAGCCATTTGCATTGCTCTGGGAATTGTATATTTGTTATATTGTGGAACCAATCTTCATTGTAAATAAACCCAAAATCATTTAATAATTCTCTTATCATTCTGTTGTTCTCTTATCATGCATGTTGTTTTCGCTCGTCACAATTATGACTTAGACATGATGCTAACATCATTCTATCAGTTGCTAGAAGAGTGTTTTTTAAAATCGATACCTAAATTGTATCCACCGAAATCTACTGGCCCTCCGTGGAGTACGAAATTTCTCTCAGGTCTTAAAAACAGGAAAAACAAAATGTTCCAGAGATATAAAGAACGTGGATCATCTGTAAATTACATGAACTATTCTATTGCTAGATCGGAATACAATTTGGCAAATCGTTCTGCTTACAATAATTATGTGATTAAAATTAAAAACAATTTAAAAAACGATCCTAAATCATTTTATAAATTTGTAAACTCTAAAAAGAGATCACTTGATTTTCCAACAAAAATGAAACTAAATAATATAGAAACCTCTGACGATATTTCAATATGCCACATGTTTGCTGACTTTTTTGCTTCAACATACTCCTCAATAGTTTTTGACAATACTTCTGAGTGTCCATACTTGATTCAAGAACAAGCTGTTTTAAATAATTTGATGAAACTAAATTTTTCATATGCTCCTGGTCCTGTTGGTGTTCCAAATTGTGTTTTGAAGCGATGTGCTAACCTACTGTATATTCCCCTAACGATTCTATATAATAAATCACTTAAATTGGCATATTTCCCAAATTATTGGAAAAAATCCTTTATAATTCCATTATTTAAAGCTGGTAGTAAATCTGTGATTTCAAATTATAGAGGGATTGCAAAATTAAGCTCTATTCCAAAACTATTTGAAAAACTCATAACTGATGCTTTGTCTCACCAAGTATCTACAATCCTAGCTCCTGAACAACATGGTTTCCGTAAATCCCGCTCAACTGTTACCAATCTTCTTGAACTTACAACGATTGTTAATGAAGCTTTTTTAAACAAAATGCAAACTGATGCTATTTATACGGATTTTAGTAAAGCATTCGACAGGGTTAACCATGATCTGTTATTGTTTAAGCTTGATCGTATGGGTTTTAGTAATACGCTATTGAAATGGATATATTCCTATTTAACTGGCCGAAAACAGTGTATAAAATTTCGTAATCTTCAGTCAAAATCTATTAATTTTTTATCTGGTGTGCCTCAAGGAAGTCATTTGGGTCCACTCTAATTTACACTATTTATTAATGATCTGCCTTCAGCTATTAAGTTCTGTAAATGCCTGATGTATGCAGATGGCGTTAAAATACTTTATTCATCCAACAATAATGAGAAACAATCACGTTTACAGCTGGATATTAATAATTTCACAGCATGGTGTAATATAAACTTAATGGACCTTAATGTAAAAAAATGTAAATATATGGTATTTTCAAGATCTTTTCCTATTAATGGCCAGTTTTTGATGAACACCGATCGATTGGAAATGATGGAAACATTTAACGATCTCGGGGTTTTATTGGACAAGCGCCTGGATTTTCGGAAACACATATCACTCACAATTAACAAGGCATTTGGTGTGCTTAGTTTTATCAAGCGTTGGGCGAAAGAGTTTTCTGATCCTTACACAACAAAGCAACTTTTTACTACACTAGTAAGACCAATTTTGGAATATGGTTCTGTAGTTTGGGATCCTTTTTACACCGTTCATTCAAATACAATTGAGTCTGTTCAAAAACAATTTCTAATATTTTGCCTTCGTGGACTTGGATGGGATCCAAATATACAATTACCTTCTTATAGAAGCCGTCTCGCTCTTATTAAGCTTCCTACGCTTAAAAGGAGAAGAAGTATGCTTAATATAACTTTTTTGTTCAACTTGATAAATGGAAATATATATTCCGAATTTTTCCTTAGCAGAATCAATATTAATACCTCACAGCGCTGTTCACGGTATTTCAGTTCCTAATTGTAAAGTATTATCGTACAAATTATGCCAACTCTGATCCTTTTCGTCGGCTGTGTATAGAGTTTAATCAACTGTATAACATTATTGATTTTCAGAAAAGTTTAGATTTTATATGATAAATATTTAGCTAGCCATTTGCAATTATAAATTGTGTATAAACATAATATAATATAATACTTTATCTAAATAATATGTAATAAGTATTTAGCTTGCATTTTTTAATTTTAAATGGTTTTTAAACATGTTTGATCGAATTTATATATGTATGTTTACAAATGTTATGTATGTTACTTTTATAGTCTGTAAGGAAAAATTTCCATAGACTAATAAATAAATAAAATAAAAAATAAAATAAAACTTCTGCGATGGGTATGGGATCTTAAAGAAGAAATAATAACCGTTTTATATTACCCGAAAAGGAAGACTTTCCTGAGTTTAGCCTTTTCAGTCGATCATTCATTTGTTACGTCCTTTAACAAATGAAATTAATCGAAGATTTAATTGTTTTCGTATAATTGAAAATGATTTGTCAATTGTTCGTATTCAAATTGCTACTAATGTCTAGTGATTCAAGTGATATTCACCTGAAATTAGTTGATTCACAATGTATTGCGGCTATGCAAGATTTATTTAATCATCAAACGGACAACTTACCAAATTTTTATCGTCTTCTATCTAAATGAAGAAAAATACTAAAATATTCGAAATTTGGCAAAAAAAAAAAAAAAAAATTTTGGTTATAATGAACCAAAATATAAGTCAATCGCAATCTAGGACAAGTGATGAACATTTGTATGCAATACTATGAATTTTGAACAAGTAATTTTAATTCAGATATTGAAAAATTAAGCACTAATTGTAAACGACTATATTTATCGCATTAAATAAAGACTTTCTAATTAAATTTGACTCCTTTATTTCAGCTTAAAAAAAAATTTTTTTTTTGGCTCCCGAGTAATTTTCTAATTATATAATGGCCCGTCAGTCGAAAACTTTGGCCATGGCTAGTCTAGACACAATTTTGCAACAAGAGCGGTCAAGAACTCTCCGAGTTAGAGGAGGTCAAAATTTGACATTTTGGCCAAACAGGTGTTTTTATTCCCAATTGTTCAAAATTTGTCCCAAATAGTTTAGATAATGATATTTTTTATTTTTTTTTTTTTTTTTGCAAAATCAACATTTTTATATAAAAAAAAGTGTTTTTTCCTGAGACTAACATATCGCGGGTATTACAGCATCGAAGGTATGAAATTTTAGTTAGCTATGTTGCATACCATCGGAAAGGCTAATTTGTCTATTTTCTCAGTATAAAATTTATCTGTAGGGTTTTAGAAGCACTTACACACAAATAGGAAAAAATTCAAAATAAAAATTGAAAAACTGCTGTCTTGAGTTACAAAACCTTTACTTTGATAGATATCCCTTTCACATCCGACTAAGGGACCAAAAAACTCTTCAAGGAAAAATCATTTGCTTTCTTTTGAGCAAAAAAGCGTCTTTTTTAAAAAAAGCAAAAAAAAAATTTTTGATTTTGCAAGCGAAATTTAAAAAAAAATTTTTTTTAAGTATTTTTTTTTTCAAACGACTGAAGAAATAGCTATCTAAACTATTTGGGTCAAATTTTGCCAAGAACAATAGGTAATAAATTACATGGAGGAGAAAAACATCTGTTTGGCCAAATTGTCAAATTTTAACACCCTCTAACTCGGAGAGATCTTGGCCGATCTTTTTGAAAAATTGTGTCTATACTATTATCCAATAGGACTAACATTGGTGCAAATTTCCTAACATTGGTGCAAATTTCATCGCGAACGGAAGACATCGGTTTTAAAATTGGGTCATTTGACATGACAGCCATTTTTTTTTTGGAATTTCAAGACGCGCGGGCCGCATTATTGTGACATTGGATTTAAAATTTTAGTGCGCAAAATTTGAGCCAAATCGGACAATGCTTTCTGGGCGCGCATTGAGTTGAAAATTCAAAAATGCATTTATATGGGAAAACTATCAAAAAAATCATTTTTCACAAAAATTTTGATATTAATAATAGCGTTTCAATTAAACTAATTAATAAACCATAATCTAGAGTAAATTATCTTTCTAATAAAATAACAAAATCTATTATCGGTTGAAAAAGAGCCAAGTTATATCAAGTTCCCCAGACAATATATGCGCCGCAGACCACTTGATTAAGAAAATCGAGCTCACATTTTTAACGACATTGAAATAATTTACAACAACAACATTTTTGCATTCTCTTGTTCCCAGAATGATCTTATGTAAAGTATTTTGCATTTTATCTATTGTTATGCCGTTCTAAAGTAATGCCAGAGCGGTACGTATTTTTTAGCACTATTTCAAAATCCCAAATTTTACTTTATCAAAAATTTTGTTCAAGAAATTTACCGAAATCAACGATTGGACTTCAAGGTCTTATTAGAAAGATATATGTGATTAAAAACGCCAAATATTGTAGGTATTCTTTTCTTAATTTGGCGAGGGCAGCGTTTTTATTTCAGCGGATTTGAAGAAAAATGTGATTTTTCATATTTTTCCAACTGTTAAGCTACATCTTTTTGGTGTTTTCATATCTCAATTATTTTTTATCAAAATATTATTCCTTGATATAAGTTCTCAATCTTGGAAGTTAAGGTTATATCGAAAGACCATAAAATGTCTCTCTTTAAGTTCAAAGGTCAAATTTAAGGAGATTCACATTTTTTTTAAACAAAATATTGAAATAATATATATTTGCTGAAGGATTTCGATAAAACTTGCTGATAAATTTGAAGCTGCAAACCGGAGGTGATTTTTTATTTCTACACGCAAAAAAGGTGTTAGTAAAAAGTTTTTAAATACTCTTCCATCACATTTAACAGTTTATATACTAATTTTTAAAATTTTTTTCAACAATAATAAAAATGTGTCACCAAACTTAATAGAGAACAATTGGCAAAAATGTCTATTGGCGACCCTGGAGATGAGCAAGAAGAAATCCCAAAAAAGCTGCCCCTAAGAAAAGAAACTTTTAAGGATTTCATTTCCAAAGAATTTTCTGTAATTTTAGAAGATCTATTCTCATATACACAAAAAACGTCTTTTAAGAATTTAAAAGAGGAAAAGAAATTGTTAAGAGTTTAAGTGTTGTCAACGATTGTGCTGAAAGAGGGATTAAACTTATCCAGGAATACCATTGTAAAATCACAAAGGATGAGGAGCAAAATCAACACTTACTAAAAGTAGTTTTTGAATTTATTTTATTTTGTTATTAATATTATTAATATTAATATTTAGTTTTTTTTGTAATTTTTCAGGCGGTACAAAGCTACAGAAAACAATATTCCAAACATCCGTTTTACAGTCTTTAACTAGAGATTTTGAGCTATAAAATAATTTTCTAAAATTTAATAAAAATTTTAAATTGTTTTTAGAACTTGTCATAAACTAATGAATTCTCTAATTTTTTAATACTGTGATTTAATAAGTAATTTATTATAAATAAAAGTAAAAACCAGCCTTTAAATTAATATAAAAGTTCTTTCAAATAATAAATTTTGTGGGTCATTTTGATCTAGTGGAAGCAATAGTGTTAACTTAATTTTTTGGATTTTTTTTATATTCTTCATGTCCAGATTATGTGCATGAAGAATATGTTAGTAAGAATTAAATGTCTAAAATGACAATAAAGTCAAAAATTTTGAGTGGGTCAATTTGACCCCCTGGTATATTTTGATATTTTGGGTTAATTACAAAAAATATTTTAAATTACATTTTCTAAAAAAAAAAATAATAGATTAAGCAATTTACATGATACACAAAATAAATTAAAGCTATTTATTATATAATTTTCATATATTATCGAATATTCCGTATGACTTGACTTTTGACCTTGTTGCGCCTCGTGTTAACGCAGTCCGATTTGGCCCAAACTTTTTAGACCAAGTGTCACCAAATACCGCCCGGCGCTCCTTTAGATTCGAAAAACTAAATTTGTTCATGCAAACCGCTGTCACCCTAATCTATATACATATATATGGGGGATTTCATGTCAAGTGCACCAACTTTTGAAACCGATGTCTTCCGATCGGGATGAAATTTGCACCAAGGTTAGTCCTATTGGATAGTAGTTTAGACACAATTTTTCAAGAAGATTGGTCCAGATCTCTCTGAGTTAGAGGGGATCAAAATTTGACATTTTGGCCAAACAGGTGTTTTTTCCCATCCTTGTAACTTATTACCTATTGTTCTTAGAAAATTTTCTCCTAAAGAGTTTAGATAGCTATTTCTTCAACATTTCGGAAAAAATACTCTAAAAAAAAAAAAAAAAATTTGTAGACTTTTTTTTTTTGCTAAATTAAAGCATTTTTGCCTTTTTTTCAAAAAGGGCATTTTTTTTTTTTTTTATAAGAAAGCTTAGGATTTTTCCTTCAAGAGGTTTTTGGTCGCTTAGTGGGATGGGAATGGGATATCTATCAAAATAAATGTTTTGTAACTCAAGACAACAGTTTTTCAATTTTTCACAAATGCACTATTTTGAATTTTTTCCTATTTTTGTTTAAAACCTTACAAATAAAACTTATACTGAGAAACTAGACAAATTAACCGTTCCGAAGGTATGTAACACACCTAACTAAAATTTCATACCCTCGATACTGTAATACCCAGAATATGTTAACCTCAGGAAAAAAATCACTTCTTTTCTATAGAAATGTTGAAAAATTATTATTTTTTATTTATTTGTAATAATAATTAAATTAATATATAACAATAATAATATTAAAAATAAAAAGATAAATAATTTAATAAAATTTAATCTTAATTGCATTAGATCCATTTATACCATATCTATTTTTATACTTAATTTATTGTAGCTGATGAAGTATTTAAGTCTTGTAAATTTTTAAATACCCAGTCTTTCATCCAGCTTTTTTGTCGCCTTTACTTACTGCGTTTTTTGGTCAACCCTTTCTTGGCGTTACTAGGTTCTGCTGTTGATTTCGCTGCTGTTTTATTTGTTGGCTTTGGAAAGAAATCGCATTGAATAGAGGCAGAAAACTTTTTCAACTTGGGTCTTCTATCGACAAGCGGTATAAAAGCATGGTATTGAGCGGTGCCATCGATTGTTACGAGCTCCGTCCGAAATGTAGTATACCTTCTTTACTGTAAATTTAGATTTTAGAAATTTTAGTATTCTCTTCTAGTACTTATAAACTGCAACGGTATCATGTTTTAAATCGTCGGATATGACTGCCATACTTTTGTGTTCCAGTTTTTCATCTTTCATGTAGTAAATAACTACTGTAAATATAGTTGCTTGGTCGTTATTGAAGTGGAATGCTTGTATGGCATCCTGAAGAACATATTTATAGTTTTCTGCGAAAACATATGAAATAACGAATTCACCAGACTTCAAATGTATCTTCAAATCCTTGAAGAATGACCATTGCTCTTTGACTAAAAAGTCATGGTTTCTCAAGTTTAGCAATCCTGTACACATTTCTTCCACAAAATCATCCACATTTAAAATGATTGTTTTCAATGTGCATTTGTTAGTCTGAATCCAAGAATCAAATTTGACCTCCTCTATATATTCTCGATCTAAAGAGTTGATTAAATTTTCTTTGATGAATGTGGTTTTCGGGCAATTGGTACATTCACCTAAGTGGCAAGAAGTTGTTGCATTAGGACACAAAGTCAATTTAAGGCAATCGCGGTAATCGTGTAAATCTTCTGCCGAATCATCTGTTAAATACTTTAAGTTGATTTCCATCAACATCAGTTTAACATTTTCATGGTAAATGCAAACGCATACTGTGTGAGTTCCGCTGCTTTCTGCCAAAACGCAATGTTTTGGCCTCATTTGGGTTAATTTCGTGAAGTCAATTCTAACATCCTCGTGTTCAGATTGAAATGTTGCAAATAACTCTTTCAGGTTACAGATAACCATTCTATTCTGTTATGTTATGAAGGTATGTTACATACCTTCGGAAAGTTTAGTTTGTCTAGTTTCTCAGTATAAGTTTTATTTGTGAGGTTTTAGACACAAATAGGAAAAAATTCAAAATAGTGCATTTGTGAAAAATTGAAAAACCGTTGTCTTGAGTTACAAAATATTTATTTTGATAGATATCCCACTCCCATCCCACTAAGCGACCAAAAAGCTCTTAAAGGAAAAATCCTAAGCTTTCTTACGAAAAAATAAAAAAAAAAAAAAAATGCCCCTTTTGGAAAAAAAAGGCAAAAATGCTTTAATTTAGCAAAAAAAAAGTCTACAAAAAAATTTTTTTTTTTTTAAGTATTTTTTTCCGAAATACTGAAGAAATAGCTATCTAAAATATTTGGGAGAAAATTTTCTAAGAACAATAGGTAATAAGTTACAAGGATGGGAAAAACACCTGTTTGGCCAAAATGTCAAATTTTGATCCCCTCTAACTCAGAGAGATCTGGACCAATCTTGTTGAAAAATTGTGTCTAAACTACTATCCAATAGGACTTGGTGCAAATTTCATTCCGATCGGAAGACTTCGGTTTCAAAAGTTGGTGCACTTGACATGAAATCCCCCATATACAAAATTCATTTTCTGTTTGTTTGTTTGTTTGTTTGACCGCTATACAAATTTTTATTTTTCAACGGATTTGTCTGAAATTAGGTGTACACGATCTCTGTACTCCTGGAAAGGTCGCCATATAATCCTTACCGGCCACACCTACTTCACCGCCCACTTTTTCTACAAAATTAATTTTCTGTTTTTTGGTATATTTGTTTGCTATAAAAATTTGTAATTTTCAACCGATTTCTCTAAAATTTGATACACACGAACTCTGCACCCCAGGACAGGTCTCCATGTGAGCCTTACCGGCCACGCTTACTTTTACGCCCACTTTTTGTATACACTTCATTTTCTGTTTTTTGTTATACTTGTTCGCTATACAAATTATTATTTTTTAACGGCTTTCTCTGAAATTTGGTACACACGATCTCTGTACTCCAGCGAAGGTCAGATTATATATCTTTCTGATCACGTCTACCTTTACACTTTTTTGGTAAATTTTTTCGCTATACAAAATTGTATTTTTCAACGGATTTCTGTGAAATTTGGTAAACACGGGAATAACTTCACGATGAACAAATTTCGCAAATTTAAAAAAGGTTCCCAAAAGAAATAAACAAATTCCCCATTTTTTTAAAACGAAATAAACAAATGAACTAACTCCCCAAATTCGTTCTTACATATACAAACTGCAAAAATACTAATAATACCATCCAAAACTTTTCAAAAAACAATAAGAAATTAGCAAAATTAAAATCATCAACCACCTTTCTGATAACGTGTAAACAAGTAGGTATAATACCAAACTTTATTTTATAGAGCTACAAAGAATATATACAACATCTTCAAGACAAATAACCAAATTGCGCCAAATTTGGAGAAAGACCTTAAGAGACATATTTATAATTTTCATGTAAAAATATTAAATCTCTTAATCCAACAAAAACACAGACAAGTTAACTACAATTCTAACCAATTAGTAAATCTGAAAAGTATAATGAGCAAATTATTAGACGAACAAGATTTTACACTGTTGATTGAGAGTGAGAGAGTTTTATATAAACAACTTAGTACTAATTACAAGACAACACATATTAAGAAGCTATATAAATTAAAGAAAGAGATGAACAAAGAGAACCAGATAAAACTAAACGAAGAGTGGTTTGTAAATACTACAACCAAAACTATACCAACACACGTAAAGTGGCTGATCTCTTTAGGACCCAAGCATGCACTAGCAACTACAACCACAACATTCCCCTTATTTAATTGTATTGCTGATGGAGAAGATATTGTACAAACAATAGAGAATAAAGAAAATCAAGAGATTGCTCGAAACAAATTTACCCAAATAATCGACAACCACATTAGACACAATGGAAACGTCAAAGAGGTTTTTAGCAAAGAATAAAGATTTATTAATCCTTAACGCGGATAAAGGTAATAAAACAGTGGCAATGACCAAAAACGAATATGAAAACAAAATGAGAACAATAGTAAGTGATATGTGCACCTATAAAAGGCTAACAAAAGACCCGACCACAGTTCTACAAAATAAAAATAATTCACTGGTAGAAAAACTTTTTAATATGAAGATAATTGAGTCTAAAGATAAATTCAGCTTAATTAATAAAACCGCTTTAGCACCCCGTATATATGGATTACCAAAAATTCATAAAAATGGTACACCACTACGTCCGATTTGTTCTTCCATTAATTCCCCGGCATATAATTTATGTAAATATATGGTAAATATATTGAAAAATCTAACTTAAACTTCTAAATACAATGTCAAAGATGCAGTTCAATTTAAATCGAGAACAAACAATTCAAAAATCGACAACGATGAAATCTTGATATCTTTTGATGTGATATCATTGTTTCCAAGCATTCCAGTAAACTTGGCGCTAAAAACTATTGAGGGAAAATGGGACATATTACAAAATTATACCAAAATACCAAAAGACCTTTTTATGGAAATTTTAACTTTTTGCATTAAAGACACAAGATATTTTAAATATCAAAAGTATATATACGAGCAACGGAAGGGATTGCCTATGGGGTCACCAGCTTCGCCTGTAATTTCTGATATAGTTATGGAAGAGCTGCTAGATTGGTCAATGGAGTTAGTGGAACCAAAACCCAGAATTTTAACCAAATACGCTGATGACATCTTCGCCATTATAAAAAGGGACGCAGTCAACGAAACCCTAAGAGCGATAAACTCTTACCGATGTATTCAGTTTACGAAGGAACAAGAGGTAGATGGCCAACTACCATATTTAGACTTGGTAGTTATTAGAACCGGACAGACCTTTAAGGTAAATTGGCATCAGAAAACTACAGCTTCGGGAAGATTAATTAATTTATTTTCGAAACATCCTCGGAGGATTATAATAAATACGGCAACAAATTTTATAAAAAGGGTTTTGGACATAAGTGATGAAGAATTTTATAAAGAGAGCATAATTATTTTCGAAGAAACATTGCGCAAAAACGAATTTCCCAAGAAAACTATTCGAAATCTAATCGAACACGTAAAATCTAAGAATAGGATTGTCAGAGAACCAAAACCAACAAAAATATATAAATCGACAACATATATACCGGGGTTGCCTGAGAGAATAAAGAATACCAACATTTACAATCACGATAAATATGAGTTAGCATTTAAAACAAGCAACACAATTGGCAAATTATTTAGCAAAACCAAAACAAAAGTAGATAAAGATGATAAATATAATCTTATATATGAAATTAGTTGTGACGGCAATGAAAAAGAAATAGGCAACAAAGTTTATATTGGTACAACAAAAACCAAACTAAAAACTAGATTATCCTCACATCGATCGGATTTAAAAGCTACTAACAGACCAATAGAGCAAAAAACGGCACTCGCAGCCCATTGTTCAATAAACAAACATAAACCAAACTTTGACTCTACAAAAATTTTACAAGAGGAAAATAATTATAAGAAAAGATTTATGTTGGAAATGCTTCATATAATGAATGTTCCCAATGACAAAGCCGCATTTAGAAATAACAAATTCCCGAATTTATGGTTTTGAAAACAATACACGTATTTGTGAAAAAGTTGTTTCAAATAATTTTCTTCGGTATTCTTAACGTTATAATTTAGTCCATATAAATAACACAGCTAACACTGCATTTACACTTCACATGATGTAATATAGGGCATTAAACTGAAGAGGAGTAGATTCAGTGACATCAAGATTGATGGTAGAAGTTCTCAACACCAGATCAGCAGAAACATCAGCAGAAGGGGAAACCATAGCCGTCGACACAACCAGAGGATGTCCACAGGGAGGGGTTCTTTCACCTCTAATGTGGAGTCTGGTTGTTGACGAATTAATAATGAAACTGTCGGAGGCAGGTATAGAATGTCAATGCTACGCGGACGATATAGTCGTAATAGCGAGAGGCAAATTCGAGGAAACCCTTTGTGACATGGTCCAAAGGGGGCTGAAAATTATCAATCAATGGCGCAGGGCAACAGGACTGAAGGAAGACAATTCAAATCCTAGGAGAAGTCATCGAACCAAAGACAGAGGTGAAATATCTAGACAGCAAGTTGACATGGAAGGCACATGTCAACCATATAACAGAGAAAGCAAATTGTGCTACAATGATATGTAGAAGGGTAGCGGGTAGATCCTGGGAATGTAAACCCAGCATCCTATACTGGATGTACTCCATGATGGTCCGTCCAATCGTGACCTATGGAGCCATTACGTGGGCCAAAAGGACAGAGTTAAAATCAACTCAAATGGAGCTAAGTGTGATACAAAGACTAGCGTGTATTGGGATAACGGGTGCAATGAGGACGTGGCCAACAGCATCACTTGAACTGCTCTTGGACCAAAGCCCACTACATATAGTGGTGCAAAAGAAAGCCCTGGCAACGGCAATCAGGATAAAGGGGGATAAATCTATAACCAGGCCTTATGAAGGGCAATGGAACCGAATAAATCAAGTTAAAGATTACTCCCTCCTAGATTGTCCAATGGCCAGGACTGAGAAGAAATACGATTTCAACAAAAAATTTGTCACAAAACTTAGTAATAAGAAGGAATGGAGTAGTTTGAGTACAGCATATTCTCTAAAAGGAATATGATCAAATGGTACACGGGATGGGTCAAAGACGAGAAATGGAACAGGGGCGGGAGTCTTTGGGCCTAGAACCAAATACTACGAATCAATGGGAATACACACGAATATTTTCCAGGCGGAAATTTATGCCATCGATAGATGTGCACAGATTAACTCAAATAGGAAGTACAAAAGACGGGACATAACCATATTATCAGGCAGCCAAGCTGCTATTCGAGCACTAGGCTCCTATGTAGTAAACTCTAAGTTGGCATGGGACTGTCTGCAGAGACTGAATGAACTAGGTAAAAACAATAAAGTCAGCTTTGCTGGGTTCCGGGGCACATTGGGATCCAAGGAAATGAACAAGCAAATGAGCTTGCCAGAAGGGGAGCTTCCACAAAGCTAATGGGCCCGGAACCATTTTGTGGAATACGAAAAGGGGTATGGGAAGACGTACTCAGAGAATATGAGAATCATATCAGACAGGATCTTTTCTCCAGCCACTTAGGCTTAAGGCAATCCAAACTCTTGTTAGGTAACTACAACAGTAAAAGATTTGAGTCATGTATCGGATTATCAAAGAACGGACTGAATGCTAACCGGGATTTTAACCGGTCACTGTAGGCTTAGGGAGCATTGGATCAAGTTAGGAATTGAAGCGAACCCCATGTACAGATTCTGCGATGAGAAGGCAGAATCACCGTTGCACATACTGGGGGATTGTGGAGCTTTAATCCATAAGAGGAAAAAGCACCTGTGTTCTTTCTAAGGTTTCTGAGGTTTGAACCATGAACCTTCACATACACTCGTACTTGCACTTTTTGGTCAGCGCTTTAACACACTCACCTAAAGTCAGGCCTACGAGCAGTGTGGTTAGAGTCAGTTTTCGTACCATACAACTTTACTTTGTCTTAATTTTTCACAATTCTTTGGGAAGTGTTTGGAGAAAAAATGAAGGCACGATTTCATTAGGAAATGTTTGGAGATAACAAGATGAAGCGAATAGCGTTATAAAAAGGTTTAGAACATGGAAAATTAAAAATACAAAATGAAAAATAAAAACTGATAAATGAAAAATGAAAAATTAAAAATGAAAGAAGGAAAATTAAAAATAAAAATGAAACATGAAAAATAAAAAATGAGAATTAAGAATGAAAAATGAAAAACGAAAACTAAAATAAAAAATTGTTTATATTAGCAGAGGCCCTGCAGTTGTTTGCTATAAATAATACATAGATGACGCTTTCTGTTTGATTTTACAAAAGTGCCATAAAAAATCTTTAATTACTTGATGTTTACACATCTCCCCTGTGATCGGACTCACGTGATTTCTATACCCTATACCACTCTGTGGTTTGGGTATAATGACTTTGTGCTGCTGTTTGTAACAACCAAAAATATTTGACCTACACCCATCTTTAATTATACCTATCGAATCAGAATCACTATCTGATTCGATTTAACGATGTCCGTCCGTCCGTCCGTCCGTCTGTGTGTCCATGTAAAGCTTGTAATCAAACTGCAGGTCGCAAATTTGAGTGTATTTTGATGAAATTTGGTATATAAGCTTTCATCGGTCAGGGGATGAACGCTGTTGAAATTGGTGAGAATCGGTCCATGTTCAGACCTAGCCCCCATACAAATGACCCCTATGAAATCGACTTAAATTGCCATAAGATCCAAATTATCATATAAATCTTAGTCAAATTGGGTTTGTATGTGTTTATTACATCCATTAATCAGTAGTCCAAAAATGATCCCTGTGGGACAACTCTTGGTCATAGGCCGCATATAGAGCTGCTTCCCGATCTTCACTTAAATCTATCAAAAACACAAAAATATTGCAGTGATTCTTCTCAAATTTTGTTTGTATATATTTTTGCAAAATACAAGAGACCTTACCAAACATGGTCAGGATCGGTCCATTTTTGGGCCTAGTCCCCATATAGATATAGCATCCGATATGAACTTTTTCATATCTACAGAAAAAAATAATAATAAAAATCCCACTCAAATTTGGTTTATGCTTATTTTTTTTATATCCAGTTAGTTGGGCCTGAGAGATAGGGTCTTTAAACGCATGGTATAGGGTATCGTATAGTCGGTCTAGACCGACTATAATTTTCTTACTTGTTTTTAAATAGAATGATGTAATGATATGTAACTGATCTTTAGAACTATAAAACTATTACTAAAAAGACCAAAGCGGTTATTTTGGCTCGCTTTGACCACTTTACATAACCGACGTATCACAATCCCATTCAGGCGGTCCCAAAATGACCGCTTGGAACATTTGAACATTACATGCTGATTACATGGGATTTACATATAATAATGGAATATTAGATCACAAAAAATATATCGACATTTTCAAGACCCCTTTGAGCTTTCCGCCAAATTACATTTTCACCCAGGGCAACGACCTAAAACATACAGCCGCCAATACTTAGTTATGGCTTCTCTATAATACTCCAAAATTGAACTCAAACTAAGTATTAAATTATAAGAACAATCATCATAAGTGAGCACTTTGTTTTTTTGTTATTAAAAATAAGTACTGTTTTTGTTTTTATTATTCTATATAAGATTACGAAAATAGTTTTAGTTTTTTAATGTATAATATAAAACTGTATATTTTAAAGAGTAAAATAATACATTTTCTGTTTTAAAATAATATTAAATTGTTTTACTTTGCTATTTATTACTAAGATAGACTGATATACATTTAATAAACTAAAAGTTAATTTATATTGAAAACCACGATTTGAATGTATTTATTTATGCATGCAGACTTTTTCAACAAATTATAATCATATTTGCCTCAATATTAATTAAACATTTGGTTAAACTAATGGTACGGCCGGCCCTAGGGTCGAGCCAGTAAGGCCGTGGGTCTGGGCGACTTGCAGATTGGAGCGGCATATATAAAAAATTATATGAATATATTTAAAAATTTACAGACATACGGTTGACAAACACAAACGTTTAAAACAGAAGTTAGTTGACAATTACACTGTGTAAAAGAAGGTTACAACTCAAACAAATTAAAAATTTGTTTTTAAAGTAAATATAATTTTTAAATGATTTTTATTGTTTTTTGTTAATGATCAATTCAAAATTATTTGTGTTTTCAATTTTATTTTTATTGTTATTTATCAGATTATCCCTGATGATGATCAACAAAGTTGATAAAAATATATAGGAAAGGAATATTGATATAAATATTGTTTAAAAATTAATAAAAAAATAAAAAAACTTGTTTTTATTTATTTTTAACAAAATGTTTTTATAACAAAGATAATCTTTTACCAACCGATGACCTCACCCTTCAATTTTTACATATTTTGATTTATTGAATTTTGTTAAATATTTACTTAAGTGAAATTTTGCATACTGACCTCAATATCTATCCTGCAATATACGCATTTAAAATCTGTATTCTTGTCAATACCATTATTTCGACGCGCTCGCGGAACGCAGCTCAGCAAGCTTTGTTAATTAAGCCGGAAATGCCTGAGTCTACTCAAGTGCGTCTAGAAATCCATCGGATAAGACAAGCTAAATCCAGGGAACCCGAAACTCCTTAAACGACTGTTTTTCTCATAGACAATTTTATATCGCCTGATCCAGAGTACAATATTTTCGTATATGCACCAGAAGGAAAAACCAGAAATTTTGTATATCACAAAGCTCTAGAACAACTAAAATTCGTAACTTCTAGACATCATACACTCAAAATACGACATGCATAAATATAGTTAGTTGTAATGGTAAGCAGGCGGCAAGTAATTATACCCCAATGAATAAATTCCCAAAAAAAATGCCAAACGAGCGGACGCGGACGGATCGCTCGCGGAACACAGCTGAGTGAAAAGTCTTATGATAAATTTTATCTACGTGTGTGGAATACTTACCTGTTGATCAAAATAGGCCAAACATACACTATAAGCAGTTGCTTAAAGCAACCTTGCGGCACAATTTTAAATGTCGCATTCATTTTCCATTTTTGAAACTTCTATAAATTTGACGTCTCTGCTCAATGGTGATCATATATTGAATGAAGTAATTCAATTTTCAAAACTTCTGATTTTTCAATTTGTAAACGATACCGTTATAATTGATGTTTACAAAATAAATAAACTTAAAAAAAAAACTCCAAGCGGTTTCTCAGCTTATTGTTGAAATATTTTTGCTGTAGCGTCTTTTAAAAAAACTTTTAAATTAAAAATTCAAAAAATTTTAAATTGAAATAAAAAATGAATCTACTCCCCAAAAACGTAAACATTGGGGATTTTTTTCACCATGAACAAATTTCCCAATCCCATACAAATTTTTGGTTAATTTTTTAATTTTTTTTTAAGAACTTGTTCATTGAGGACTAAGTACTCAGCGGCTGGTAAGCATAGTGAACCATTATTCAAGTCAAAGGCCTTTAAATCCCGGGCAAGACCGGGTAAAAACAGCTAGTTGAATAATGAAAATTTAATAGAATAAAATTGTATGTTTTTAGGATTTGGTGTACATTTCGTAATTCATATCTTTCAAAGGAAGTACTGAAGTCGGACTCCATAATGTTGTGAAAAGCTCTCGAGACAAAATTTTTTAAAACAATTTTTTTTTAACCACAAGATAATTTTTTATTGTGATTTATGATGCTATAAATGTTCTCATTTAAATGATATAATTATCTTATATCAAGATTTCTTAGTTTAATTACTGCCGCAAGAATTTTGTCAACGCACAAATAATATTTCTAGGATTATTTTACAATCTTTGTGCAAATAGAATTAAAAAAATAAATATTGCTAATTTGAAAATATGTACCAAAAGGAAGAAATGATTTCAAAGCACTTTATTATTTGTAATAATTATTTTGTAGTTGATAGTATTGTTGGGTCTTTTCAGGTGTGATTTATATAAGTAAACCTACAACTAGTAAGTTTATTTATTAATATTTAAACAGTTTAAATTGCTATTAATATTAAAATAATTAATTCACAGCAATGTTGATGTTCATGTCTAGAGGAAAACTTTAAAAATCCCACTTTTTGTTATGATAGAAATATTGTTACCAACCTTAAAATTATTCGAAATTATGTTAGAATTTGATGTTTATGTAAAAGTTTTAAATCAAGCTGAGCCGAATCTTTATTAATATTATCAATATTATAACCATTAAATATTCACCCCTGTTCTTGAAACCACTATCACAAAAAAAAAAAACTCGTAAATGAAAAATTCTTAAATCTACGAGTTTTTTGCTGTTCTCTAATTTCAATAAGAATATTTTTTCTCGTTTTAATTCACATAGAAAAGGCTTTGTGAAATTAAAACAAAGGCCCTTTTTTCTACTAAGCAGGTCTTAAGAGATAAAAAACTAATTAATATTTAAACTCTAACATGTTTTTTATTGAACGTTGTCATTATTTTAAACAATTAGACATTAATTTTATGAAAAAAAAACGATTTTCAAAACGTCTACATTTTGCGCTGATTTAAAAAAAAAACTCCTAATAAGTGGTCGATGTTAATAAAACACACTTTTTGCGATGATGCTGTTCAATAACTATGATAAAAACTTTTTATTTACACAATCTATTTTCCATTATAATTTTTTCAATTATAACATAGATTCTTTATGCACTAATTATTGCAAATAAAGGAATTAAAAAAAAATTTTTCATCAAATCACATATTTTTATTTTTTTGCATATGTTCGAAACAGTAGTGATGCCAGTCAAATCCAATTTATTTGAATATCGAAATTTTTTTTGGTGATGCCTAACTTTTTAAAAATAGAAAAGTCATTTTTAATTGAATGAAATTGAAGAACAAAAACAATTAATTGAACAAATAAGTTGTTATTTTAAAAGAAAATATTTTTCTTTATACTTTTTCTATAAACTTAAGAAAAAACATGCACAAAATACTTAAAAGTTTTTTGTGAAACTGAATAAAGAACCATATGGCACCTCGGTTTCTAGATAACATATGTTCTTAACACAAACATATGGTTCTTAACTCAATCATATGTTTCCATTAAATAAATAAAAAAAGTGGTTTCAAGGAACCCAAAATTTCAATTTCATGTGATTTTAAATTCACTCTTATTCAAATAACGTTTCAAGAACAGGGCTTATTATAACCAATGTTTGGTGTGGTTACCATATAAATTTGGTTGCCGATAATTAACCGTTAAATTGACCAATATTTATAATAACTATCAATATTTATTAAAACAAGCAGATTCCAGCGCTCGAAATTCAAGTGCATTTCTAGGCTGCTTTATTTTTAAACTTAGCCAATTCACAAACCAACACTTTTATGGTGTATTAACTATTATTGTAATTGTAGATATTAAACTCATTAACACACATACTAAAAAATTTGATAAAACACACATAGCATATGGGTATGTCCCGAAAAAGGCCAACCACGAGCGAAAAATTCAGACTGCTCAGAAAAAGTTTTATTATCTAATAATCAAGCTAAAGTATTTTATTCTATTAATATAAAGTCATTTAGTTTTTTTTTTCATTTTGAGCCAAAATATACAACTGCAAAAAAAAGAAAACCTGAGTTTTTTGACGAATTATAGCAACTTGTTTTCTTTATGTCTTTAGCTTATTCAACGCAACAACAAGCAACAACAACAACGAACATGAAAAATGAAAAATAAATAATGAAAAATATTTTTTTTTTATTTTATTTTATTTTATATTAATTACAATACAAAGTAAATTTGTATTCTAATTTGGGTCCAGGGATAAGCCGGGTGACAAAGACCATTTGGCTGGTTTTTACAGCAAGAGACCAAAGCCTCTGGTGGGAATCGAACCCACGACCCCCGCATGATAGGCGAGCACGCGAGAAATGAATAATGAAAAAAAAAAATTGAGAAATGAAAAATAAATAATGCATGACAAAAAATGCAAAAGAAAAATAAAAATGAAGAATGAAGAAAAATAAAAATGAAAAACGAAAAATAAGAACTAAAAAATTAAATATGAAAAACGAAAAACAAAAATTAGAAATGAAAAATAAAAAATGAAAGAAGAAACTTAAAAATTGAAAATAAAAAATTAAAAATTAAAAATGAGAATGGAAAACAAAAAATGAAAAATGAAAACCAAAAATTAAAAATAAAAAATTAAAATTGAAAAATGAAAAATGAAAAACGAAAAATTAAAAATAAAAATGAGAACTGAAAATTAAAAAAAAAAAAAATGAAAAATGAAAAATAAAAGATGAAAAATAAGAAATGGATAATAAACAAGTAAGAAAATTATAGTCGGTCTAGACGGACTATACGATACCTTATACCATGCGTTTAGAGACCCATCTCTCAGGCCCAACTAACTGGATATAGAAAATAAGCATAAAACAAATTTGAGTGGGATTTTATTAATTTTTTGGATTCAGATATGAAAAAGTTCATATCGGATGCTATATCTATATGGGGACTAGGCCCAAAAATGGACCGATCCTGACCATATTAGGTAAAGTCTCCTGTATTTTGCAAAAATATATACAAACAAAATTTGAGAAGAATCAGTGCAATATTTTTGTTTTTTTGATAGATTTAAGTGAAGATCGTGTAGGTCAAATATTTTTGGTTGTTACAAACAGCAGCACAAAGTCATTATACCCAAACCACATAGTGGTATAGGGTATAAAAATGCAAAAGATAAAATAAAAATTAAAAATGAAAAGTGAAAAATAAAAAATTAAAAATGAAAAGTAAAAAATAAAAAATTAAAAATATAAAATGAAAAATGAAAAACGAAAACCGAACAATGAAAAATAAAAAATGAAAAAAAAAATGAAAAATTAAAAACAAAAATTAAAAATAAGAAATGAAAAATGAAAATTGAAAAATGAAAAATGAAACACGAAAAATTAAAAATGAAAAATAAAATTGAGAAATGCAAAATGAAAAAAAATTGAAAAATGAAAAATAAAAGATGAAAAATAAAAAATGGTTGATAAAGAATGCAAAAAAAAATAATAAAAAATAAAAATTAAAAACAAAAAGTAAAAAATGAAAAATAAAAGATGAAGAATCAAAAAAGAAAAATAAAAATGAAAAATGAAAAAAAAAAATCACATATGAAAAATGAAAAACAAAATGAAAAATAAAAAATTAAAAATAAAAAATGAAAGAAGAAAATTAAAAATGAAAAATAAAAAATAAAAAATGATAAATTGAAAATGAAAAACGCAAAATGAATCATAAAAAATTAAAAATGAAAATTAAAAAAGAAAATTGAAAAATAAAAATTTAAAATGAGAAATGAAAAATAAAAATGAAAATTGAAAAATAAATATTAAAAATGAAAAATGAAAAATAAAAACTGAAAAATGACAAATCAAAAATAAAAAATTAAAGAATAAAAATTAAGAAAATTAAAACTTAACCGGTTGAAGTAATCAATAATAACAAATATTTTTATATTAGCAGGGCCCCTGCAGTTGTTTGCTATAAGTGATACATAGATGACGCTTTCAGTTTGATTTTAATAAAGAGCCAAAAAAAAATCTTTAATTACTAATTACAATTTATGTCGATTTCATATGGGTCATTTGTATGGGGACTAGGTCTGAAGATGGACCGAATTTCACCAATTTCAACAGCACTTATCCTATGGCCATTGAAAGCTTATATGCTTAATTTCATCAAAATATATTTATATTTGCGACAAGGTTTACATGGACACACAGACGGACAGACGGACGCTAAAATGACTCAGAAAGTGATTCAGAGTCGATCGGTATAATGAAAGATGGGTCTATGTCAAATATTTTTGGTAGCTACAAACAGCAGCACAGGCATGGGAAGACATTGAACATGAATTCAAATGTAAAGCATTCAGTGCAAAGCTGCATCTTTATTATTTGCGGTTCAAAGCCATTTTGTTAAATGAGCTACATAAACATAATTTGTTCACATCGTATTTTGACGGTAATCAGGTGCATTGACATGAACATGAACATTATCATTAATTATAGGTAGTCGAGACGCTGTAAAAATGTAACCGTTGGCGCTATTAACTCAATTTGTCACTTTTTTTTTATTTAATAATAATCATTTTTTCTCATATGAAAAAAAAAAACTAAATAAAATAATATGAAAAATATAAAAACCCCATTAATTTTGCATGTTTCTTTTTAACTTTTTACATTATCTATTTAGTATGTAAATGACATGACTTTTTAATAGAAAAAAAAAAACTAATTACGACCTAATTAATTATACAAAACAGGTTTACAGGTTTCCAGGTTTACACAGCAAGAAGCACAAACATTTAAATGACATTAAAAACAATGAAATATGAATATATTCTGCATTAAATTGGTGGTTATTGTATAAATATGAGCTTTATATAAAAACTGGCAAGTCATATAATAAGACATAAGTACTTATAGTTACGAGTATATAGTAGTTAGTATTTTGTTATTTATTTCATTACATTTTAGAAGCCATTAATAACAGAGAAAATTTCCAAGCTAAAACACGAAACAAAAATTTCAATAATTATATTTTATGAAGTAAATAAATTTGATCTTTGACAGAGAAAGTCATCATAACTCTTCCTTAAAATGTTTTGTAAATGAAAAGCAAACAAAAAAAAACATTTACCAAAATTTTCGTAAACTTACAAAGTTCGTCCAATACAAAAGTTTAGTAGCTAACACCATTTCCAATATTACTGAGAAGGTAATTTGATGAACACATTTTCTATATATTAAAAAATTAATTTTTTTTTAAAATATATTTTATACCATTAGCAAGTTAAAGATGATGATAACTTTGCAAAAATATAAACTACTTACGAATATTCTTAATCATTTATCACACATAAAGCGATTTAGACAACTTGGGCACTTAATCTGAAGAAAACTTTAACAATTTCATTATATAGTTAAGCTAAAAAACAGTGTTGCAGACTTGTCCTAAGTCAAACCGTATGCTTTCCTTTAAAAACTGACTTTTTTAAATTTGAGAAGCCTTCTATTATTGAAAATAACACGTGTTTTCGAAAAAATATTTTTGATGTGTAAACATCTATACGCGCAGTGGGGTAAATTTCTAATTCACAATACAACCACAAAAACAGCGTAATATGTGAGCGTAACATCTTAGGCGTAACATGTAAGCATTAAGACAAATCGGTGTGACATGATTGTTTGGTGAAAAAATTATGATATGTAATAACCTTTTTGTCGCTGTTTTCTGCATTTTATTTATTACAAGATGTTTACACATCTCCCCTGTGATTGGACTCACATGATTTTTTTTTTAATTTGTTTTGATTTGAAAAATTTAGAAAACATAATAAACCGCCCGATATGCTTATATTAAGAGTTTTTTAAACGCAATAAGTTATAAGTGTTTGAAACTGATACTGTCGAATTCTAGTACACAAGTGCAATATTTTAACAAGTAATGTTGTTAAATTCTGCTTTGTCTATATTTTTAATATCCTCCACAGTGTACTTGTTGCAGTTTTTGGTCAATTTGTTTTAAGAAACTAAATGAAATCGCTAAAGACCTTATGACACTTGTCTTTTTTTTTGAGGGAGGGGAGGTGGGTTATTATTATTGTAGAGAAATGCAAATAAATATATTCTTGCTTGTTAGTTGTAAGACTCCAAAGAATATCCAAGTGATTTTTTTATGAATATAAGAAACATTTTATAATAGCGTAACTTCATGATGCTCACATTTTAGGTCATATTTTGTTAAATTTTTCGTTGAATGCGCACAATTTTTGTGAAAAAAAAATTTTTTCTTAAGAACAAACTTTTTAGAATATGAAAACTTGAAAAGTTTGCAGAAATAAAACTTTTTATTGACTTCAATTATATAATCAACTACGGTAGTTTTCCGATTTAACGAACCAGTTAGTTGTCAAGCCTGTTGGTTAAACTGAAAAGTTCGTTATATACAGTACTTACTTAATTCCTTTAAAAAAATACCGGTTTTGTCGGCATTAAAAATGGCATCCATTGGTAAGTTATATCCTCTTAAATGATTCTATATATTGCATATTGGAAGAAAGTTTTTCTCCACTTTGTTTTAAAAGCCATATGCCAAAACTTTTTTTGAGTCTAGTCAACCATCCATTGCATGCATTGAAGTTTGCACCATGAAGCTTTTTATGAATTTCTTTGGCTTTAAACTGTTAAACTGCACCAGAGCCAAGCATAAATATAGGAATTGTGCTATCTATCAAATCAAGAATAATGTGTGTTTTGCATTCTTTGTCGTATGATTGTTCTATTTCTGGATCCACATTTTTCAAAATATTTTAATTTGATTTTAGAATCATACGCTCTGTGGATTTCTATAACCCATACCTTTTGCACAGATCTGTTACTCGCAAAAGCTTTGGGTATCATCAATAATTTTAATTTTTTCTTTCAAAAACAATATCTTTCTTTTAACCATCGTAACTCAAGCAAAACAAAAATACAAAACTATAACGGCACTATTTTCTACTCCTGTGTTTTTAGTTATGATTATCACAAATTTATTTTTTCTTTCAAATATAGTATAGTTTAAATTTTATATGTTCGTTAAACTGAGTACAAAAAAAAAATCATGTGAGTCCGATCACAAGGGAGATGTGTAAACATCTAATAATTAAAGAAAACATCAACATCATATTTTCCAGTGCATAAAAAATAAGTCGATTATGCTGTTTTCTGAAATTCAATTGATGTTTTCTGAAATGCAATCGATGTTTTCTGAAATTCAATTGATGTTTTCTGATACACAATTAATGTTTTCAGCAATTCAAATGATGCTTTTTGAAATTCTATTGACGTTTTCTGAAATACAATTAAAGTTCTCAGCAATTCAAATAATGCTTTTTGAAATTCAATTGATGTTTTCTGAAATTCTATTTATGTTTTCTGAAATTCAAATGATGTTTTCTGAAATACAATTGCTGTTTTCTGAAATTCTATTGATGTTTTCTGAAATTTAATTGATGTTTTCTGAAACTCGAATGATGTTTTTTGAAATTATATTGATGTTTTCTGAAATACAATTGATGTTTTCTGAAATTCTATTGATGTTTTCTGAAATTTAATTGATGTTTTCTGAAACTCGAATGATGTTTTTTGAAATTATATTGATGTTTTCTGAAATACAATTGATGTTTTCTGAAATTCTATTGATGTTTTCTGAAATTTAATTGATGTTTTCTGAAACTCGAATGATGTTTTTTGAAATTATATTGATGTTTTCTGAAATACAATTGATGTTTTCTGAAATTCTATTGATGTTTTCTGAAATTTAATTGATGTTTTCTGAAACTCGAATGATGTTTTCTGAAATTCTATTTATGTTTTCTGAAATTCAAATTATGTTTTCTGAAACTCGAATGATGTTTTCTGAAATTCTATTTATGTTTTCTGAAATTCAATTGATGTTTTCTGAAATACAATTGATGTTTTCTGAAATACAATTGATTTTTTCTGAAATTCTATTGATGTTTTCTGAAATTCTATTTATGTTTTCTGAAATTCAAATGATGCTTTCTGAAATACAATTGATGTTTTCTGAAATACAATTGATGTTTTCTGAAATTCTATTGATGTTTTCTGAAATTCAATTGACGTATTCTGAAACTCGAATGATTTTTTCTGAAATTATATTGATGTTTTCTGAAATTCTATTTATGTTTTCTGAAATTCAAATGATGTTTTCTGAAACTCGAATTATGTTTTCTGAAATTATATTGATGTTTTCTGAAATTCCATTAATGTTTTCTGAAATTCAATTGATGTTTTCTGAAACTCGAATGATGTTTTCTGAAATTATATGTTTTCTGAAATTCTATTTATGTTTTCTGAAATGATGTTTTCTGAAATTCTATTTATGTTTTCTGAAATTCAATTGATGTTTTCTGAAATTTTATAGATGTTTTCTGAAATTCTATTTATGTTTTCTGCATTCAAATGATGTTTTCTGAAATTATATTGATGGTTTCTGAAATACAATTGATCGAATGATGTTTTCTGAAATTTTATAGATGTTTTCTGAAATTCAATTTATGTTTTCTGAAATTCAAATGATGTTTTCTGAAATTATATTGATGGTTTCTGAAATACAATTGATGTTTTCTGAAATTCTATTGATGCTTTCTGAAATTCAATTGATGTTTTCTGAAACTCGAATGATGTTTTCTGAAATTATATTGATGTGTTCTGAAATTCTATTTATGTTTTTTGAAATTCAAATGATGTTTTCTGAAATTATATTGATGTTTTCTGAAATTCTGTTTATGTTTTCTGAAATTCAGGTGATGTTTTCTGAAATTCTATTGATGTTTTCTGAAATTCAATTGATGTTTTCTGAAATTATATTGATGGTTTCTGAAATACAATTGATGTTTTCTGAAATACAATTGATGTTTTTTGAAAGACAATTGGAAAATGTTTAGAAAAGAACATATCATAATTTTTTCACAAATATAATCAGATTAAGTCACACTGATTTACACTTCAGCTCACACCGATGTGTTACGCTGTTTTTGCGATTGTATTGTGAAATACAAATTTACCCCCCTGCGCGTATAGATGTTTGCACATCAAAAATATTCAAAGGCTAGAATTCTTATTAAATGATGAACTCATCTATAATATTAATAGGCTAGGCGATTTCTTGTGACCGATGTTTTCTTCCACCGTTTTAGCCCGATTTTGATCAAACTATATTATTTGAAAGGTATTTTTTTTAGCCGTTTTGCAAATTTACAGATTTTTAAATTTTTTCCTTTATTTTGAGTAAATTGCATTTATATTTGCTACTAACACATACATAAAATTATACAATGCTATGTGTGTGTTTATTAAATTTGTTAATGTGTTTGTAATAAAAATGAGTTTGTTTTTTTTTGTGTTGATTTGTGAATTGGCTTTAATTGATTAGCATACCTTTAGGGTCTTCATTTAATGAAAAAATAAAATTTCCTAGAATTTGCATTCGAATTTCGAGGGCTGGAATCTGCTTGTTTAAATTATTAGAAGAAATCTAAACTATTCAATTTTCTATATGAAGAAAAAATAGTTTTTAAATAAAACACAATATAATCATATAGGCATAATTAATTTTTGCAAACATTAACCAGAATCTAAAATATTATAAAAAAATTTAATTTAAATTTACGAATTGTTCTATACTATTTTCAGCAGTTCACTTCATTTGAAAGCTCTGGTATCCCTGGTTTAACAATCTGGCTACAAAGTTAACATCTGTTTTATTTTTTGAAGTTGGCAACTCGAAATCAGATGTTTGTATAAATTTGTATGATTTTGTGAGATTTGTGAGATTTTTTGAGTGGTAGCAAGCGATAGTTATTGTGTTTATTAATTAAATATAAAAATAATAAAAGTGAAATTTATTAAAATAGAATGTTACAAACAATAAAAAAAGTGTTAAAAACACGAGTTACTTAGGTTTGTCTCTCCTACCACAATTCCAATTTCGAATGCATTGGGTAATTGCCCATGAACAGTTTCTCCTGAAAATATTTTTTCACCAATACAATCATAAGTCACACAGCGTTATCTCCTTCAGCTCACACCGATATAAGTTACGCTGTTTTTGTGATTGTATTGTGAAATAGAAATTTACCCCCCTGCGCGTATAGATGTTTACACATCAAAAATTTTGTTCACTCCATAAGGCACTCAATCGAACCAAATGACCTGTTCGTTAAATTCGATCTTCGCAGAATCGAATGTGCGTTAAATCGGAAAACTACTGTAGCTGTAACTTGATGCGCAATGAAATAAAAAACTGGCAATACATTTTGTAGAAAATTATTTTATTTATTGTTGCGATTTTTGTTTTTGTTGATTTATGATTTTGGCGATTATTGCTTTTTGCGATTTTTGTGTTTGGCGGTTTTTAATATTGGCGATTATTGTTGTTCGATATTTTCGGTTTTTGCGATTTTTGAATTTGGCGATTCCGCCTATATTTTCCACGACTATTCACATTGGCAATTAATGTACTTGTCAAAAGTTTAAAGACTGTCATTTTCATAGTACTTCATATTGTTTTGTAAAGGTCCGATGCCACTCATTTTTGGGCATTAAATATTTACTTTGTGTGAGGGTTGCTACGACCGCTTATCTTACCCAGCCCATTTTTTCCGAGTACTAACATTGATAACTTATGCACTTTTACAAAGTCTCGAGACTTTCACTGGAACTCAAGATATTATATGTTAATATTAATAGATAAAAATGCACTTTGTATGCCACGCCCACAGGCTTGAAAAAATTTCAGGACGATCGGTCCAGTGGTGTAGCCTACTATAAACCACAAACA
The DNA here is from genome assembly GCA_963682025.1 of Cordilura impudica. Classification (NCBI taxonomy): domain Eukaryota; kingdom Metazoa; phylum Arthropoda; class Insecta; order Diptera; family Scathophagidae; genus Cordilura; species Cordilura impudica. The sequence continues at coordinate 113,257,335 of OY821519.1, forward strand.
AACAAACAAACAGACAAAACTCAATTTTACTTATATACTGGCTGTAACGAAATAAAAAACTGGATATACATTTTGTAGAAACCTATTTTATATATTTTTTTGATTTTAGCGTCTTTTGATTTTTGTTATTAGTGATTTTTGGATTTGTCGATTTTTTTTTGTCTTTTCCGAATTTAGTTATTCGCGATTTTCAGTTCTGGCAATTTTAGTTTTTACGGTTTTCTGTTCTTGGCGATTTTTGTTTTTATTTGTTTGATTTTTGAATTGCTTTTTGCAATTTTTGTTTTGGCGAATTTTGTTCAATATTTTCGGTTTTTACGATTTTTGGTTTTTGGCGATTCCGCCTATATTTTCCACGACTACTCACATTGGTAATTAATGTACTTGTCAAAAGTTACAAGACTGTTATTTTCATAGTAATTCATATTGTTTGCAAATGTCCGATGCCGCTCATTTTGGGAAACTACTCAATTAATAATTCAAATATAACTCCAGTAATATGACTTTAAATATTTACTTTGTATGAGGGTTGCTACGCCCACTTATCTTACCCAGCCCATTTTTTCCGAGTACTAACATTGATAAATTATGCACTTTTACAAAGTCTCGAGACTTTCACTGGAACTCCAGATATTATATGTTAATATTAATAGATAAAAATTCACTTTATATGCCACGCCCACAGGCTCGAAAAAATTCCAAGACGATCGGTCCAGTGGTGTAGGCTACAATAAACCACAAACAAACAAACAAATAGACAGAACTCAATTTTTCTTATATACTAGCTGTAACCCGATGCGCTTCGCTACATCCATCGTAAAGAAATAAAAAACTGGGAATACATTTTGTAGAAACTATTTTATATATTTTTTGGTGATTTTTGATTTTGTCAATTTCCGTTTTGCAATTCTAGATTCTTGACGATTTTTGATTTGGCAATTTCTGCAATTTTTGATTTTGTCGATTTTTTTTTTGCGATTTCTGATTTTGGCGTCTTTCAATTTTTGTTATTAGCGATTTTCGCATTTGTCGATTTTTGATTTTTGTCGTTTTTTGTCTTTTCCGAATTAAGTTATTCGCGATTTTCAGTTCTGGCAATTTTAGTTTTTACGGTTTTCTGTTCTTGGCGATTTTTGTTTTTATTGGCGATTTTCGGTTTGGGAGATTTTTGACTTTGACAATTTTTGGTTTGGTGATTTTTGAATTGCTTTTCCCAATTTTTGTTTTGGCGATTTTTGTTCGCTATTTTCGGTCTTACGATTTTTGATTTTTTGGCGATTCCGCCCATATATTCCACGACTACTCACATTGGCATTTAATGTACTTGTCAAAAGTTTCAAGACTGTCATTTTCATAGCACTTCATATTGTTTTGTAAAGGTCCGATGCCATTCATTTTTGGGCGACTACTCAACTAATAATTCAAATATAACTCAAGTAATATGACTTTAAATATTTAATTTATATGAGGGTGGCTACGCCCCCTTATCTTACCCAGCCCATTTTTTTCGAGCACTAACATTGATAACTTATGCACTTATACAAAGTCTCGAGATTTTCACTAGAACTCTAGATATTATATGTTAATATTAACTGATAAAAATTCACTTTATATGCCACGCCCACAGGCTTGAAAAAATTTCAGGACGATCAGTCCAGTAGTGTAGCCTACTATAAACCACAAACAAATAAACAAACAAACAGACAAAACTCAATTTTTCTTATATACTAGCTGTAACCCGATGCCCTTCGCTACACCCATCGTAACGAAATAAAAAACTGGAAATGCATATTGTAGAAAACTATTTTATATATTTTTGGCGATTTTTGATTTTGTCCATTTCCGTTTTGCAATTTTAGATCCTTGACGATTTTTGATTTTTGGCAATTTTTTAATTTGGCGATTAATGCTTTTTTTTTTTTTTTGCAATTTTTGATTTGTCGATTTTTGCTTTTTTGCTTTTTTGCTATTTTCGATTTTGGCGATTTTTGATTTTTTCATTTTTTGTTTTTGCCGAATTTAGTTATTCACGATTTTCAGTTCTGTCAATTTTAGTTTTTACGTTTTTTTTTCCTTGGCTATTTTAAGTTTTTACGATTTTTAATTTTTGGCGATTCCGCCCATATTTTCCACGACTACTCACATCTATAATATTAATAGGCTAGGCGATTTCTTGTGACCGATGTTCTCTTCTATCGTTTTATCCCGATTTTGGCCAAACGTATATTACTTGAAAGGTATTTCTTTTTAGCCGTTTTGTAGATTTACAGATTTTTTTAATTATTTCCTTTATTTTGAGTAAATTGCATTTAAATTTGCTACTAACATATACACAAAATTATATAATATACTATGTGTGTGTTTATTAAATTTGTTACTGTGTTTGTAATAAAAATGAGTTTGTTTTTTGTGTTGATTTGTGAATTGGCTATAATTGATTGGCATACTTTTAAGGTCTTTATTTAATGAAAAAATAAATCTTCCTAGAATTTTCACCCGAGTTTCGAGGGCTGGAATCTGCTAGTTGGTAATTAATGTACTTGTCACAAGTTTCAAGACTGTAATTTTCATAGAACTTCATATTTTTTTGGAGATGACACGTCCATTGGGATTATTATTCATATTAATTATTTATGAACTCACACAGAGTCCGCTTTTAAAACTACATTACTCCAGTACCAAGGCTTTCACTATTACAGTACTCCAGTTTATGATACTAAATATTTACTTTGCCACGCCCACATTAGTAACTAATGAATTCACACAAACTTCCAACGATTTCTCTATTACAGTACTCCACTGCTCCGATCCGGCCCATTTATTTCGCGACTCTTTAAATTAGTTTAATATGTACATGTACATAGTTTCAGAACTCTTGCTGTCGTAGTACTCGAGATTTTATATGTTAAAAATTAATTTTTTATGGAAAAAAATTATAGCCTACATTTCCTTCGGCAAAAATTGAATAAATTTCAAATTTATATATATATAAATTCTATTTGTGTATATGTAGGAGATATAAAGGTAAACGTATGCGGAAATAGTAAGACGTTTACTTATTCGTTATTATAGACAGCCGAATACTGCAGGCGAGTATGTTATAAAGTATTTTTTTAAAATTCTAATAAACATGTATGGTAAACATACCCAGAGACTGCATCTGCTCTGTAAAAGTTATGCTTTTTATACCCTATACCACTATGTGGTTTGGGTATAACGACTTTGTGCTGCTGTTTGTAACTACCAAAAATATTTGACCTAAACCCATCTTTTATTATACCGATCGACTCGGAATCACTTTTATGAGTCGATTTAGCGATGTACGTCCGTCCGTCTGTGTGTCCATGTAAACCTTGTAATCAAACTACAGGTCGCTAATATGAATATATTGATAAAATTTGGTATGTAAGCTTTTGTCGGCCATAGGATGAACGCTGTTGAAATTGGTGAAATTTGGTCAATGTTCAGACCTAGTCCACATACAAATGACCCCTATGAAATCGACATAAATAGCCATGAGGTCCAAATTATCATATAGATCTCAGTTAACTTGGGCTTGTATGTGTTTTTTATATCTATTAATCAGTAGTCCAAAAATAATCCCTATAGGACAATTCTTAGTAATATGCCCCATATAGAGGTGCTTCCCGATCTTCACTAAAATCTATCAAAAAACAAAAATATCGCACAGATTTTTCTCAAATTTGGTTTGTATACATTTTTTCAAAATATAAGTGACTTTGCCAAATATGGTCAGGATCGGTCCATTTTTCGACCTAGTCTCCATATAAATATAACACCTGCTATGAACTTCTTCATATCTGCAGCCAAAAAAATTAATAACAATGCCACTCAAATTTGGTTTATGCTTATTTTGTATATTCAATTAGTTGGATCGAAGAGACAGAGTCTCTAGGCGATGGTATAGGGTTTCGTATAGTCGGTCTAGACCGACTATAATTTTCTTACCTGTTTTAATATTGTTTATTGGTTAAATATGTAAAAAACGGCAATGTTACTAAATTTCAATTTTGGTGTTTCCATAATACATTCTTATCGCTGTACCTAATGCTCTTTTTACAGTTGCGCCGATACCATCCACAGCGCTCTTACCATGGCCAGTAGTAAAACATAAATTCCAATTAAGAAAAACCCAAACATTGTGTTTGTTATGGCTTAAATCTTCTCTGAAAAAGCAATGGAAGTCAGTAGCATATGGATGATTCTAATGTGCACTTTGGATTTTGTCTTGTCATGTTTTGGAAACATAGTGATTGCATATTTTAACATACAAATGCATTTTAAATCGATTCAATTTTAATTGAAAAATTTTAAAATATTCGTCTACAGAAGCTTCCTTAACATTTATTTGGATACGGCCGTCTTCAATTGTCCGCTGCTTCCACGACCATTACAATGTAATGGTAAGAGATCTGACATTTTAGCATAATCACGACAATCATTTCAGAGAAGTGCATCCATTACCTCAAAAATTCGATATATATCCGGGTGCCGATAACCAAAAAATAACATTACTTTCTATAATGGTTATTAGTAACCAAAATATTATTTGGTTGCTATACGTTGGCTACGATGACCAAAATTAAATATATATTATGATTATGGTTAATTATGACCATTAATTGAATTCATCGATGGTATAATCATTTGTTTTAATATAAACTAGCAGATTTCAGCGCTCGAAATTCGAGTGCAATTTCTAGGCAACTCTATTTTTCGACTTGGCCAATTCACAAACCAAAAATTTTTTGGTTTATTATTATTATTAATGAAGATAAAAAACTCATTAACAAACACATTAACAAATTTAATAAAACAGTAGCAACTTTAAATGCAATTTACTTAAAATAAAGGACAAAATTTAAAAATATGTAAATCTGAAAAACAGCTAATAAGAAATACCTTTCAAATAATATACGTTTGGTCAATATCGGGATAAAACGATAGAACAAAACATCGGTCACAAGAAATCGCCTAGTCTATTAATATATAAATAAATAATTTGAGTGCATAGAAAATAAGCATAAATTATATTGTTAATAATTTGTAGACAGCACATAGGAATCGTTCATATCGGATACTCTTATTGTAAGGGGACTGGGTCTAAAAATGAACCCATTGCGACCATATTTGATAAAGTAGTTTATTTTTCTGAAAAATAAATTTAATTTAAGATGGGGAAGAAGTTCTAAATAGTGGTTATGACTAAAAATGGTTCTACTGGGTTCATTTTTGGACTACTGAATAATGCGAGTAATAAACACAAAAAAAAATTGGCCGGTATCTAGGTGACATCTTTGAGAAATTTAAGTCGATATTATAGAAGTCATTTGTTTGGGGACCAGGTCTGAAAATGCATAAAAATATATCCAGAGTTTACATAAAGACAGACGATGTGTGTAATTAAAGGTGGGTCTTGGCCAGACATTTTCGTTGGTAAAAACAAGCAGCATTAACTGCTTATATCTTGATGCTGCCCGCGTTCTCGGCCAATACAATAATACGTTTACCTTGCTTTCAGCGTTAAAATTTCTGAGCATAAAGCAATGTTCTTGCAAATGAATCTTCTTGGCACCATTTAAAAATGCGGCCAAAGTTGTTCATTAAAGCAACTATGCTGACCATTTGCCAAATGAACATGCTGAATGGTCGGGCATCTTTCATGTTTTGCAAAAGAGATTATATGCCATACCGCTTAAGTTTGCTAATGTGTTATTTTATCATTTTCACCAACACTAGCTTTCGTGAAATATATTTGATCGCTCTAACTGAATTGCAGTATATTAACGTTAATGTGAGTGTTTAAAGTTTTGTATTGATGAAAAAGCTTATGGCAACGCAAAATGTGTATTGTATTCATTTTGTCGAACCATCTATTGATGGGCGTAATAATTCATAGCGCTAACAACATTATTAGTTACCGCACCTGTTATAGAAAGGAAGGAAATAAAAATGAATTCCATTATGAATTCACATATTTTGTATGGGAAAAACACATAATCACAAAATTGTGCGTAAAATGCATACGCGTATACATTTTTCGATGTCAGTGAAAGTACACCTTTCCAACGCATGTATTGGTTTGTAAATCCGTCAAACAATTCTCGAGTTTTAGCGAGACAAAAACACAGCATTTGGTTAATATATGGGGCAGTCCAAGTGAAAAAAATACTTCTTGAGCACTATATCTCCGATTTCGATTCAGCGGAGAGAGACCTTATGCTTAGAAAAGCTTGCAAAAAAATTTTGAGCTATAGCCATTTTTGTAAGGCAACCTCTAAAATTTTTTAAAGGAACGAAGCAAAAAAATTTTTCTTTTAATATCAAAGCACCGTAGAAAACGTAATTGTTTTTTTGATAAACTAAACAATCGCTGCAGAAAAAAACTAAAATAAAACCACAGTTTTGGCTTAAGCAAAGTCGCTATTGAAAGTATTCGAAGTTGAAAAAAATTCTGAACCCATCTAACGTATATATTTTTATGGCTTTTATTTTTAAGCTGTTTGGAGTTATTTTAACATTTACTGAGTGCCAGATGCTCCCGCCAAAATGTATTGTTCAAGACGAAACTCAGCAAATTTCGAAAAGACGACTTTAAAATTAGGAAATTCGGTTTTGAACAATTCAAAAAACTCGCGCAAATTACAGTAAACGAGCCGTTTCTGAAGCGTTTCCTTTTTGTTATCGTTTACTTTGACAGTGACAAAATCTTTCATGCTAGAAATTTCCCTGGAATTGTCGTCCCTCAAATAAAATTTTTTTATTTCTTTTATTTGTTTCCAGGCTTTGCATCGCGAACTGCCAAAATACCCTTCTCGCCTCTTAGAGCAGAACATTTATTAATTAGGGTATTTGAGCAACCGAATCTGCCTTTTACTTGCAAAACATTCGAAGAACTCGGCAATAACGTTAATATGCGGCATTTGTCATCACTAAATTAAAGATATCTACTACTAAATCTTATCATATACGTTAAGCTTTGAAAAATTAGCGTGAAGTGCCTTTCGACTTAAATTTTTCTCCAAGTTTTGTCATGATTTCATCAAAACCATTGACGTTTTCTTCGTCAGGGGTAGAAATTTTGATATCGGATACCATTTGCGCCTAACATCAACTTGTTCAATTGTGACCTTTTCATTCAAATATTTTTCCAGAAGTTTAAATCAGGGAATTATGACAAGACTTAAAAAGACGCTAAGAATCCTTCTTATTAAACGTACCTTCTGTTGTCGACTTTACCTTCACCCAAAGCAGTAAGTGCTGCATTAAGCTTTACTTGTTCATCATCAATGCTAAATTATTCATTACTTCCATTATCATCGTTATATTAGCCAATTTTCATTCGAGAGTTGAGCCACACTACTGCAACTTCCGGGACGAAGTTAAACTTTTTTTGCGTTCATCGGAGATTTTTCTCAAATCAGTTGTACATTTTGAAGTATAAAAATGTTAAGCAAATAGCACAGCTAGTGCAAAAAAATCGCATACTCTTTTTGCAAGGGCCAAAATGATTCCAGCAAATTTTCTTTTTTGAACTGCTCATTTTATCAGTGAAGCTTTAAAACGAGGTTTTGAAAATACGCTTAAAAAATCGTCCGCAGTAATTCCGGCTGCACCTGCTGTAATTGTTCAGAACTTTCGATTACTTTAATTATCGAACACTTAATCACTGCTTCAAATACTGTTGAACTAATTTATGCTTTCTGAGCAATAAGTAATAAATTTCGAATACAATGTTAAAGACGAAAAACGAAATAGTTGACTAGTTTGCCGCAAAAAACTCAAAACAAACAAAATTTCAGCTTAATATCTTCAATAGCGGCTTTGTTCAAGCCGAAAATGTGGTTTTATTTAATTTTTTTTTGGAGCGCTTGTTTAGTTTATCAAAAAAAAAAAAAAAAAACAATTAAGTTTCCTATAGTTTTTTGATATTAAAAAAAAATTTTTTTGCTTCGTTCCATTAAAAAATTTTAGAGGTTGCCTTACAAAAATGGCTATAACTCTGTTTTTTGCCCGATCAACTTGTTCTTGCCCGCAAAACTTTTAGGAAAGACGCAGCTTTAACATATACTTTCTGGAAAAGATTTTAAGAATGGTATTTTTTGCTACACCAAGTTTTTTTTTTTAAAACATTGTTTTTTTTTAAAAATCTGTTAAGATTTTTGAATTTTTTTTTCAAATTATTTTTTTCTAAAGAGATTCAAGTCCCAAATATCGAAAAAATTTCATGTTTCTAGCTTTTACCGTTTTCAAAATTTTTTAAAACGCGATTTTAACTATTAAAAGCTTATAAAACTTACAAAGGAGGTCCGATCAAGCTCAATTTTTTTTGCAAGCTTTTCTAAGCATAAGGTCTTTCTCCACTGTCCGAATCGGAGATATAGTGTTCAAAAAGTATTTTTTTCACCTGGACTGCCCCATATATATACATACATGAAAAAAAAATTTATTGTGGCTAAAAAATTAATAATCAAACCAATAAAAACAAAGTTGTTATTAAAACTCTTTCTTTCCTTATGCATATGAGTTTTGAATATCTCCGTGACTGTGCGTGACTGTGTGTGACTATCTTAGAATTAATCTTTGGCCACAACAAGTCTACGGACAAAGTTTCAGATGAGGGGAAGTGGGGTTTTAGTCTGTTGAAGTAAATCTTTTTTCACAGCAAGTCTATCGACCAAGTTTTAGATCGATCGGATAAGGGAAAATGGGTTCTAAATCACTCCGTGACTGCGCGTGACTACGTCGAAGTTGATCTTTCTTGGCAGCCAGTATATCGACCAAGTTTCAGATCGGTCGGATGAGGGTAAATGACATTTAGATCAGTCCGTGACTGTGCGTGACCATGCGTGACTGTGCGTGACTAAGTCAAAGGTAATCTTTTTTTCACAGCAAGTATATGGACCAAGTTTGGGATCGATCGGATGAGTGGAAATGACATTTAGATCACTCCGTGACTGTGCGTGAAAACGCGCGACTATGCGTGACTATCTCAAAATTAATCTGTAGTCACGACAAGACTACGGGCCAAGTTTCAGATCAATAGGATAACGGGAAATGGGGTCCACCCATGACAGACAGACAGACAGACAGAGAGTATGAGTTAAAAGAAAGAGTTTAAAAAGAGAAATCATTGAAAAATTGCAGGAATTCTTAATTCACAAATTAAGATTAAAAAAAAAAATTGTAAAAAGCCGAAAGTAGAGAGAAACGTTTAACTAGAAAAGTAAAAAACTGAAATCGAGCTATTACGTACTATATTGTCTCTATTAATATTTGCAATATATAAAACTTCGTCAATTTTTAAATACGAAAAACTTAATATTTTGTTGTATATTTTTACCCTAAACCAGTGATGGGCAAATTTTCGGCTCCTAAAATACTCAAAGTGCAAACGAGTGCTTGACAAAGGGCACAACTACTTGCGGGGAAAGGCAAACGAAAAAATTTCTACATCCAGACGTGCATGATGTTCATCGCACAAGAGTTGCGGAGAAACTAACATTGACAACAAATTTTCTTTCAGCAAAGACTGCAATAAGGTTACCGCCTCCCTCAATTAATGAATAAAAATTTTAACTGCAAATATCAAATGATAATTATATACAATTATTTGTTTGAAAATTACAAATTTTACATTGACTTCACTTTTAAAAAATGTAACTAAATTTTCGTTTTTTAAATTACAATTTTTAAGCTAATTTTAATAGATTTTGCAAATGTTGAAACTGTTCTATATACAAAGCGTACAATTATGTGTAAGCTGCAATACTTTTCATTTTCGACGTCGCTAACCAAGCACTGTGGTCAATAACATGTTTTTAAATCGTAAATTTTCAAATTTTGTTTGTATGAAAAATTTTGTTTAACTTTTGTTAGAGTTTTTCTATATTTTAAATATTTTTATTTGCAGTATTTTCATAATTTAATCATTCCTATATATTCTTTAAGGTTGCAGTATTTGAAATTCCATATTTGAAAGGTAATCTTTATTTGGCAGACATATTTGTATATGAGAATATATCTTTTTTAACCAGTGTATGTTTTCGAGAAATGCAGCGTTGATGCTTTATAATAAAGAAAACACTTTACCACGTGTCTCATTAAATTTTCTTTGAAAATAAATTGTTTTTACGATGGCATCAGAAAGTAATTTTAATGAAAACCATTTAAAAAGAAAATCGGGAAATTTTAATAGTGAGTGGAGTCATAATTATTTGTGTCAGTTAAGTGGAGGAGAATCGCAATGTTTGATATGCAAAAAACACATAATTTGCAAAGCGTTCAACATAAAACGACACTATGAATAATTCCATAAAGACTATGACAAGTACGTTGGTGAAGAAAGAAAAGAGCTGTTTAAAAAATTATGCGTTTCTGACCGAACTACATCAAAAGTATGTTATTAGGAAAATGTGTTTGGAAAGTTTATCGGTTCTTTACTTTTTTTTTAAGGATTTTGTTGTTGATAGTGTTGGTGCGACCCGGGTGAGCTATGCAATCGTTCAAAAAATTATTGTTAGCGGTCATTCTTTTTCTGATGGCGAGTTTATAAAGTCATGCATTTTAGAAGCGGTTGAAACCTTAAGTGCAGCAGAGGTTCAAAAATATGAAAAAATTTGCTTGTCACGTCGCACCGTTGCTCGAAGAGTAAATGTTATGGCTAAAGATAGCAAAAAATTTCAAAATTCATTTTTATATCATTAGCATTAGATGAAAGCACTGATATATGCGATACAGCGCAGCTTGCTGTCTTTATTCGTGGTGTGGATTTTGACTTAACAATTATAGAAGAGCTTTTGGATTTGATACCCATGAAGGGCAGGACTACAGGAGAGGACATTTTCAATGCTGTTATTGAGTGTGCGTCAAAAAATGAGTTGAACTGGAGTAACGTTCATAGTGTGGCAACTGATGGTGCGAAATCAATGACGGGGCTAAAAAATGGTTTCATAGGCAGGCTGAAACATAAATTTGCTTCCAACGGATATAATGATTTTGTGGCAGTGCATTGCCTTATACACCAGGAAGCTTTATGTGCCAAAGCAGTACCTTTTAAAAATGTCATGGATGTTGTGGTAAACTGCACCAAAATAATTCGCTCCCAAGGACTGAACCATCGACAATTCAAGGAATTTTTGGAATTTACTGGGTCTCACCATTCAGATATTCCATATTTCTCAGAAATTCGTTGGTTGAGCCGTGGAGCTACGTTGAAGAGGTTTTTTGAATTGAAGACATCTATTTCAGATTTTCTGGTAACTAACAAAATCCTTTGTGATAAATATGTTACAATATTTTCATTTTTTACTAAAGGAATCGAAAAATAAGCCTTTTCCTATATTACATGATCCTGATTGGATGGCCGACTTGGCTTTTCTTACAGATATTACGGAGCATTTAAACACCTTAAATTTGACGATACAAGGAAAAGATAACTTGATTTATAATGTGAGTAATAAATGAAATGAAATTGAATTATGGTACGAGCAGATAACAGAAAACAACTTGCATTTTTTTTCCACGCTTAAGGAAAATATCTGAAAATCAAATTGTAGATTTTACAAAATATAACAGGGAAATTCACAATTTACTTACTCAATTCAAGGAACGGTTTGTGGTTTTGGATTCCCTTCAAACTCAATTTGATATTTTTTTTAGCTCCTTTCAGAGCAAATATTCGTAGTGCGCCAATTGACCTTCAAATGGAGTTAATCGAACTTCAATGTTCTTCCAAATTAAAATTAGAATTTTTAGAAATAAGTGATACAATTGCTTTTTATAAATGTCTTGACAGCAGTAAATATCCCGCTTTGTGTAATTTTGCAGCAAAAATTGTATCTATGTTTGGCAGTACTTATATTTGCGAACAATTATTTCAAAAATTAATATAATATAAGGAATAGAATGTCCGATATTACCTTATGCTCTATAATGCGTATTGCTACGGCAAATTCTATTCAGCCAAAGATAAACGCTATCGTTACCATAGAAAGTGAACCATTGGAAAATTTAACATTGGTTGAATAATTTGTTTTAATTCTTCATAAAGTTACTACTACACCTGATTATGCTCCTAAAATAAAATTTGAAGTATCAATATATTTATGATTTGTTGAAAATAACCCTTGTCGGGATTGATAAAATGACTGAAGTTTAGAAAATATATTGTACATCTATCTATGAGATTTATTTTTAATTATTTAAGTTAAAGACTTGATAATTGTAAAAAATATTGGAAATTATGCCAAAAATTTAAATAAATGATAATACAAGATACACTTTTTTATTGAAAATTGATTGAACATTATTCAAATTTGTCACTTAAATGTTGAGTCGATGTCCGTCCGTCTTTCTATCCGTCCGCCTGTGTGTCTATGTAAACTTTGTATACATATATATATATATATATATATATATATATATATTATATATATTAATATATCATATATACTTTGATGAAATTTGGTGTGTTGCCTTCTATTGGCTGTAGGATGAACGCCATTGAAATTGGTAAAAATCGGTTCATGATCAGACCAAGTCCCCATACGAGATCGACTTAATTTGCCATAATATCAAAATTATCGTATAGATCAAGTTCAGATTGGATTTGTGTATGGTATGCTGTTTTAAAATTTGATCTGAATATGACATTTAGAACACTTGATTAGACACTTGATTAGACATTTTCATGGCACCACCTTCCAAATTTGGTTTCTGTTATTTTTCCATATTTTATAATGACCTCTCACAGTATGGTGGCGGCATTATCATGCTAGTGTACACAGACTGGTTATACATTTTATAAATGTGTTTTTTTTTATCATTGAGGCGATTTTTATGATTATTTTGAAGTGAAATATTTTTTTATCGCAAGTTGGAGGTTTTATGCGATATTAAAGTTTTTCATTGCGAAATATATATATGCTGGAAAAAGTAGGTGGTAAGGGTATTTCAATTTGAATTCTTTTTTTTTCAGAATATAGGTATGTAATTTTTTGTGAGGACAACAATAAACAAATATATTCATTGATGAACCTGTGAAAAGAGAAACTAAAAACTTGATAGTAAAAAACTATGGCCTTAAAAAATGTTCTATAAAGCGGAAATTGTGCTCTAAAAACTTGAAAAATTTGCTCTTAATAAAATCGTATAAAATATTAAGTAACAAAAGGTATAAACTTGAATATAAAGTTAAATTTAAATCAATGTGATACAATAAAAACTTTTCTTTCAATTCCATTATACAGGGTGCGGCTAAAGTAACTATATGATTTGTTTTTTTAAATAAATATTGAATGGAATGAAAAAATCTTAAAATTGAATGATAAAAATAAAGTTTATTTTATGTTATTTTTTCTTACATTAATTATGAAAAATAGTGTCAGTTAAATGAGAACCATTTACTTTAACGCAAAAATGTGCTCTTTTTATAGAATTTTCCATAACTTTGCTAAGTGTTTCTTGTGGTAGACGATCAATTTCTTCTTGGATGTTGTCCTTTAGTTGCTGCAAGGTTTAGGCCTTATTCACATAACCTTTGTCTTTGAGATAGCCCTACAAGAAAAAATCAGGCGATCGTGGTGTCCATCTCAAATCGCCGTTTTTCGTAATTATCCGATTTGGAAATTGTTGTCTCAATAACTCCATCATTGCGCGGGCTGTATAGGGTGTTGCACTATTTTGTTGAAACCATATGTCTGCGTTTGGTGGCAATTGCGGAAATAAAAAGTTTTGAGGATTACTCTGTAACGTTCTCCAGTTACAATTAAAAAAATGGGCCGTAAATTTTTTCTGGGTAATGCCACACGAAAGAGTAAAACGAATTTTGTCTGTTGTTTTGTTTATTTACGAAAACGTTCAAGTGAAAATGCGCTTAGTCGTTCATCATTAAATTTGGAAAAACGCGTTCATTTTGATCAACGAGATTTAAAACTGCAATGCGAAGTCTTCAGGATTTAGTTGTTGGACTAGTTGGATTTTGTAAAGGAAAGATGCAAATCTTGTTTCAAAAGTCGCCGAAGAGTGCGGTCAGAAAACTGCAACTGGGCAGATCATCTTCTCGTTGATGCCTCCAGATTTTCTCCGATTTTCTGTCTCACAGCCTCAATAATTTCAACCGATCTGCCAGTTCGAAGCCTGCCCGTGCGTCTTGAATCTCCGACAATTCCAAATTCAGCAAAACTATCCACCAACGAACGAATGGCTGGACCCGTTGGAGCAGTGCTTACACCATAAAATCTTCTGTATGTACCTTGATTATTAACTATCGAACGATTATTTTTATGGAATAGAAAATTTTTTTAGTTATTTGCGCAATTGTATAGTGTTGCATTTTTCTATATTTTTTATATATTTATATATTTAAATAAAATATTCACAAGCAAAAATTTAAAATTATTTTACATCATATAGTTACTTTAGCCGCACCCTGTACATTTAGAATAAATTTCAATGCATTAATCAGCTTTCGTTTTTATTTTTATTTATAAAAGGTGTATATGAACAAAGCGTGCTCTTAAAATCAATTATATTTTTTAAATTCACATCTTCATTCCAGAAATTAAGTATTGACTTTCTTAAATGATCAAGTGTATTTCATAAACAATTAACTGGTTTTAATTTAAATTTTTTTGGTTTTAATAAAAAGAGTATCGACTGTATTTTAGAAATTTTTAAAATTTTTTTAAAAGCGGTTCATTACATTTCACAAAATTTCGACATAATTTTGTTAAATACTTCTAAGAAGAAAATTGCCATCAATTGCAATTAATAATTTCTGAAATACATTTGAGCAATTCAAAAAGTTGTTGAGTCGTCCTTAAAGACCCGAACTGACGTATAGATGGAAGCAGAAGTTAAAAAAAACTTTGGTGAAAAGTGGGAACCTTATATAATGTATGTTTTAAGCTTCAAGGCGCTACGTAATTTAGTATTACTTTTGGAGCCACTATTATGATTTGAAAAGCCTTGGTCTGGTCAATATTAAAGCCAACTAATTAAATATATAAAATAATCATAAACCAAATTTGTGTGGCATTGTTACTAATTTTTTGCCTTCGGCTATGAATAATTTTATATCGGATGCTATATTTGTATGGAGATTATGTCGAAAAATGGACCGATGAGGACCATATTTGGTAAGGTTACTCGATTTTTGGATAACCATATACAAACAAAATTTAAGAAAAATCTGTTCAATATTTTTGTTTTTTTATATATTTAAGTAAAGATCGGGAAGCAGCTTCATATGAGGGCTATGACTAAGAATTGTCATATAGGGTTTATTTTTGGAGTACTGAGAAATGGATGTAATAAATATACACAAACCCAATTTAACGGAGATCTATATGGTAATTTGGATATTATGTCAATATAAGTCGATCTCAGAGGGGTCATTTGTATGGCGACTAGGTCCGAACTTTTAACAATTTCAAAAGCGTTCATCCTATAGACGACAGAAGCTCATGTACTAAATTTCATCAAAATATATTCATCTTTGCGACCTGCAGTTATTTACAAGGTTTACATGGACACACAGACATCGCAAATTCGTCTCAGGGAGTGATTCTGAGTCGATCGGCATAGTAAAAGATGGCTCTAGGTCAAATATTATTGGTAGTTACAAACATCAGTACAAAGTTATTATACCCTAACCTACCACTATTTGGTCAGGGCATAAAAATATATTTTTAATTATGGGTAAAAGTCATTCGAACCGTTCCAACGATTTTTTTATTATACCCAGTACCAATATGTGGTTTGGGTATAATGACTTTGTGTTGCTGTTTGTAGCTACCAAAAATATTTGACCTAGACCCATCTTTTATTATACCGATCGAATCGGAATCACTTACAGATTCGATTTAACGATGTCCGTCCGTCCGTCCGTCTGTGTGTCCATGTAAAGCTTGTAATGAAACTGCAGGTCGCAAATATGAATATATTTCGATGAAATTTGGTGTATAAGCTTTCACCGGCCATAGGATGAACGCTATTGAAATTGGTGAAATTCGGTCCATATTCAGACCTAGTCCCCGTACAAATGACCCCTATGAAATCGACATAAAATGCCATAAGATCCAATTATCAAATAGATCTCAGTCAAATTGGGTTTGTATGTGTTGATTATATCCATTAATCAGTAATCTAAAAATAATCCCCTCAGGACAATTGTTAGTTATAGGGCCCATATAGAGCTGCTTCCCATCTTCACTTAAAACTATCAAAAAACAAAAATATTGCACAGATTTTTTCAAATTTGTTTCGTATATATTTTTTTTAGAATATAAGTGACTTTGCCAAATATGGTCAGGATCCATTTTTCGACCTAGTGCACATATAAATATAGCATCCGATATGAACTTTTTCATATCTGCAGCCAAAAAAATTAATAACAATGCCACTCAGACTTGGTTTATGCTTATTTTCTATATCGAATTGGTTGGACCGAAGAGATAGGGTCTCTAAACCATGGTATAGGGTATCGTATAGTTGGTCTTTTGGGATCTGTTATGGAGTCATAAACGTTATGTTTAAATAATTATATTTTTTAATTAAAATTTTTATTGCAATAATTTAAAAATTATTGTCTTAAATTTTTATATATTTTTTGCCCCATTTTTAAAATAAATTTTTGTGAATAAAATAGGGCGTATGATTATTATTCAGAAGAGATGTATACGTACGAGTGACTCTTTTAATATTAAATCAAACATATATCAGTATTTATACCCTACACTATTATGTGGTTTGGGTATAATGACTTTGTGCTGCTGTTTGTAACTACCAAACATATTTGACCTAGACTGATCTTTTATTATACCGATCAAATCAGAATCACTAACTGATTCGATTTAACGATGTCCGTCCGTCCGTCCGTCCGTCTGTCTGTGTATCCATGTAAACCTTGTAATCCAACTGCAGGTCGCAAATATGAATATATTTTGATGAGATTTGGTATATAAGCTTCATCAGCCATAGGATGAATGCTATTGAAATTGGTTAGAATCGGTCCATGTTCAGATCTAGCCCCCATACAAATGACCCCTTATGAAATCGAAATAAAGTGCCATAAGATCCAAATTGTCATATAGATTTTAGTCAAATTGGTTTGTATGCATTTATTACATCCATTAATGAGTAGTATTAAAATGATCCCCATGGGACAACTCTTAGTCATAGGCCCCATATAGAGCTACTTCCCGATCTTCACTTAAATCTATCAAAAAACAAAAATATTGCACTGATTCTTCTCAAATTTTGTTTGTATATATTTTTGCGAAATACAAGAGACTTTACCAAACATAGTCAGGATCGTTTCGTTCTTGGGCTTAGTCCCCATATAGATGTGGCATCCGATATGAACTTTTTCTTATCTGCAGCCAAAGAAATTAATAAAAGCCCCACTCAAATTTGGTTTAAGCTTATTTTCTATGTCCAGTTAGTTGGGCCTATGAGATAGGGTCTCTAAGCGCATGGTATAGGGAATCATATAGTCGGTCTAGACCGACTATAATTTTCTTACTTGTTTTTATTTTATTTTTTTACTTGTATATAATATTAATAAAAATTAATCATTTCAGCCTTAGTAAAATTTTGGTGAAAAAAAATGTAAAATCTTCAATTGTTCTTAAGTTATACATGAAAAACTAAGCAAATAAAAATATGAATGTCACAAAAAATTTAGGGTTGAGAACGCCAATCACTTTGGAGGTTTTACTACATATATTGGCCTAGTACTTTCACTCTGAATTGGAGTTTCTCCCTCGCACACAATGGCGCCGAAAGTATTCCACTGTATTATCAATAAAACTTAAACTTTACTGAGCATTACAAAAGAAACAAATTTACAATTTCGTAGGTTCACAATGGCTACGGCAAAGACCTTTAGGAGATACTAGTTGTAACCAGTTGCACTTCGCTACAGCCATCGTAATGAAATAAAGTACAGGGAATACATTTTGTTGAAAACTATTTTATTTATCTTTGGTGATTTTAGACATTGTCGATAACTGATTTGGCGATTTTTGATTTTGGCGATTTTTGTTATTCGTGGTTTTCTGGTTTGGCGAATTTTTACTTTAGAGATTTATTTTTTTTTTTTTGCTATTTTCCATTTTGGATATTTTCGTTTCTTTTGCGATTTCTATTATTCGCGATTTTCTGTGCTGGCCATTTTTCTTGTTAACGATTTTTGTTTTTGGCAATTTCTGTAATTGTAATTTTCGGCTTTTGTCGACTTTTGCCTTTTTGTCATTTTTGATTTTGCTTTTTTATGATTTTTGATTTCGGCGATTTTTGTTTTTTGCGATTTTTGATTTTGGCGATTTTTGATTTTGGTGTCAAGACTAACATTTTCATAGTACTTCATAGTTTATTGTATGGGAGGTGCCACGCCCATTGGTCAGCCACCGCCCATGTTTTGGAAAACTTCGCACATTAATAACCTATGAACTCACACAAGGTTCTAAGGTTTTCTGTATTAGAGTACTCTAGATATATGACATTAAATAATTACTTTGTATGGTGGGTTCCAATGCCCGTTGGTCCAATCCGGCCCGTTTTTCCTCAACTCTACAAATTATTGTGCTCTCTACATGGCCTAATTTCAGAACTCTTGCTGCCGTAGTACTCCAGATATTATATGTTAAAATAAAATGTTAAAAATGCACTTTATATGAAAGGTACCACGTCCACTTGAAAACTCCAAAGAAATATTGAATTTTTTCCTTCCGGATATGCAGTTACCTACTGTAAAAATTTCAATTCGTTCGGTCCAGTGGGGTAGCCTCAAAAAATGCGGTCATTATCTAATATTGAAAGCCTAAATATGTTATATATTTGGAGCGTTTGTCGCTAAGTTAAAGTAAATAATAAACATAAATAAAATATTTCGAATTTAAATTTAACCATTTGTTAGATTTGAAGTCATTCTTCAGACATATTGCAATTAATACTGTAACTAATATACAAATTTTTTTAACTTTGTTTCAATGGTGCGTGGTAGAGAAGAAGAAAGCATAAATTTCAAAAATTCATAACTACACTTTATTCTTAATCGGACCGGTTTCTGGCACTTCAGCCTTTATCGGCGATTTATTGAACATGTTATGTTAACTGTTGTGTTATAATTGAATAGACTGTTTCTGACCAAAAACTGCAAGTACGAGTGTATGTGAACGTTCAGGTTCAAAGCTCACGACCGCCCTAAGTAGAAAAATTTTATATAGAAAAAATCTATCCAATTATAACTTAACCATTTGGTTTTATCAATAAATCCATTAATTATATTTTTTCATCGAATTATCGATAGTTTCAGTTTTATAATATTTTGCAATAAATGTTTTTGTCAATTTCAATCAGAAAATTTTTAAATATTTTTTCGACAGGTTCTGCTTAGTTATCGATAACACACGTACATAAAGGAATGCCATACGTCTTAACACAGAATAAACTCTAATTATTTTCCCTACTTTTACATTGTAGAAATATGGGATTTTTCCTTTTATTTTGAGGTGTGTTAGATAATGTTTTAAGCAATTTAATTCCCAGACAAATACAAACAAGTGTAAATGAGATTTTATTTTCAGGAAATGCGTGCCAAAATTATTGCTCCATAAGTTATAAATATTTATGATCTTTATTATTATTATTCTATCATTCTATCTAACTGTGTAGTAAGACTAAACATTAAAACTTTTAGTATATTTTAGAAACGTAATTCATCATAATATTTTTGAACTTGCGCCGAATGGCACAAATAATTATGAACATTTTCTCAGAACCCTAATCTAATGTATACCATGAGCGTTTGTAAATATTAAGTACCAGTAGACGCCGGTCGCAAAATGAGATTAAACATTTTTATATTACCACGTCATAAAAATAATGAATTAGAATAATATTGAAGTAAGTTTAACTGGCCATGTATGTAAGTCTACCGCTGCCAAATGCATAACTGACACTTAACGAAATTTTCAGAGACATGCTGATCAGTTTTCAGCATCTAGAAACCCCAAACATTCCCTTGAATATTATGTCTAACTCGGATGATGATGCAGACTCAGACCATGAACCTGCGAAGAAAATGAGATCATCAGAACCACAAGCGTCAACTTCAACGAGGATGTATATTGACAATAATTGAAAATGTTCTAAATTTTGTTTCTTTGCATAGATAACAAATAAACATCTCATATTTTCTGTGTAAGAATAGCTATAATATGAATCGGAATTTTTATTTTCATGCAAAATAAAGTTTATAAAGAAAGAAAACAGCGTATTTGTGGATTTGTGATCCAGTTATTTATCAAAAAAGTGAAAATGGGGAAAAAAATGGGGGGAAATGGGCAACTTTGCGATTTTTAAGGCACTGGATCCACTTTTTTCGGGTAGGTTTGTTAACCTTTTTTTTTCTCCTATTCAATATCTATAACTATGTTTCAGACACGAAAGGGATATTCCATGCGGTTACCGAGTTATAACCGTGTTAAAATATACAAAAAGTGATAAAAATCCGCCTTGAGCAAAAAAATTGTATGGCCATTAAATTATAATGGTAGCCAACTTGACAAAACTAATGATGCAGAATGCAGCGGTATATGTTGATCTCAGGGAATTTGGTTATGGGAAGGAGGAAAGCGGGCACAGTTGGTAGTTTAATTCACCTACGGCTAGTTCGACGAATTTTCTCTACAATGCATCATAAGCTCAACAGGACAGTAGACTACAAACGGGTAGAGCGAATTGAAACTCGAGCACTTGGAGTGCGAAGAACACTTTACGTGGTAGATCCATAGTATAGTACTACAGAATGCATATATTGATGATGTTCCAAAGAATCAATAGAGTTGGATATCTACTGTCATTAATAATCATCAACGCCCTCATTTGTACAAAGTCTAGTAGCACCATAATGGAGCTTATGGCTCCTGCACATATGTGGAAGTTGTGTTCCATTTTGTGTCGGATGTAAGTAGTATAGATTTAAGGTGTGGGAGGGGGGTGGTGTTGGTAAGGTTTTAGAGCCGAAAAAAGGCGTATTTTCATAATTTTTTTTTGAAGATATGAGTAACAATGAATTATTTATTTCATATACATGTTGTAGTATAATATTTGAAGTATATTTGGAAATTTTTCAATTAAAAATATTAATAATAGGGTATCGTATAGTCGGTCTAGACCGACTATAATTTCTTACTTGTTTTTTATTGTATCTACAATTTTTTTTTATTTCAACTTCACTTAATCAAATAAAACATCAACTAATTAGAAATTTGAAGAAATTACAATAATTGCTTCTTAATGTTTACAGGCATATTTTGAATAACTACTCACAATATTTGGTATTCTATTTTTATAATGTCTTTAATATGTAATTTAAATACCACCATGTAAGCATGCCAGCCAGCTCTGCGACAGCGAAGAGTTAAAATTTAGAATTACGCTTTTGTTTATGCATTACACTTTTCATTACACATTCCATTACACACTGTTTTCATTATGTTATGTTATAAATAAAAAAAAAATTTTTTTGAGTCAAAATGCACTCTTGCGCCCATCGCTGACATTAGTTTAACTTTTAAAACTTTTGTGACATATATCCAATTTTTGTGTGAACCAAAAAAGAATAACGTTATAAAGTAAATTTTATCAATAATAGTCATTCCCAAAAAATTGATTTAACTTGTTAAAATTCAATTCTTTAAAAATTCATTAAAAAATAATGTTTATGCTTAAGATTTTTCCTATTAAGTTTTTCATATCTATTATGAATCAATAAGAAATATAGTAATTGGATAATAATAGTTATGCTCCATTTATTATTTTCTAACTTGTTCATAATAACACTGTCCAACAAATTAAGACTTTTTGAATGGAACAGAATAGCGACCCCATAATTCTGAAAGGGTATATTGAGTAGATAATTTTTGTAGAACAAACTTATGGTCCAGCACGTCTGAGTATTTTTTTACAGTGGGTCAAAGTTTTCATTTTTTGGTCGAAGGGAGCATTACACTTTATGAAAAAAATGCTGTATGTTAATGTCTGGGAGAATTCTTATGGTCAGAGTTGTATTGTGGAATTGTATGGGGATTATTTTTGTGGAAGATCTTAACCCTCTAACTGGTCTCTTTATGGGTCAATTTGACCCTTTTTTCGAGAAAATCAAAAAATATCCTTTAAAAAAGGACATTTAAGGATTAAAATATTCTACGAAAATGTTTGCCGAAAAATTTCAGTGGGGGTCACCAAAGACACCATTGTTGTAAATAAAGCTCTTTACGATTAATTGGCAAAATTACACGCCAACTTCTATAAAAAAATTGTAATTTTGTTTTAATACTGGTTTATTATAGTATGTACATATTTATTTTTTTGCTTCAAATTTTCGAGTAAAAGGGAATTGGGAAATAGCAGTAGTATGACAATGGATTAAAGATTAAACTTAATATGCTTTCCTGTATTTAGCTTGACGTGAATGTTCCGATGGGTCAAGGTTTCTGTACAAGCCCCATACGTATTCAGCAAGCATTACACTTTGGGATTTCCCTTTGAATCTTTCTTCCAATACCTTTATATCCTGATGAAACCTTTCACCGTGTTCATCTGAAACCGCTCCAAGGTTTTCTTTAAAAAAATTGAGATGAGAGTGCAGAAAATGCAGCTTTAGTGACATCTTAACGCCAATATTGTTAAAACCGATTTGCATGCTTTCAATATTTTTTGCATAGTTTTGTGCTTTTGAGTTTCCAAGGAATTCTGATATAACCAGCTGCAGAAAGTCAAATGCTGTCTTTTGCATATCCGACAGATGACCATAAAATTCTTCATCTTGTAATAATTTTCTTATATCGGGTCCAACGAGCATTCCTAGAAAAGGTAATTTACATTGTATGAAATAAATTATTTCTTAATTTTGCTGCAGATAATCTGGGGAAAATTGTTTGAATGCGTTTGAAAGCATTTCCTTGTGTATTTAAGCTTTTAATAAAATTTTTCACCACGCCCAACTTAATATGCAGCGGTGGAAGTATGACCTTATCTTTTGGGACAAGGGATTCATGGATTACATTTAAGTCACCAATAATATTTTCTTTACGTTCTTCGAAATATTTAATATGATAATGGCTGCTGGTAGCACGTGAATCCCATTTATAAAGAAAGCACATATATTTTGTGTATCCTGTTTGCATTCCAGTCAATATTGCAATCATTTTGAAGTCTGCGCATACTTCCCATACTTCCATATATTTTAGAACCTCTTCAATACTGCAACAGTATACAAGTTCTTCTGATTTTTTAAAATAACTTTCCAGATCGGCGTGTCTTTTTTTTGGAAATGTAACTTTTACATCGGCTTTTATCAAATTCCTGTTTTTCAATCTGGAACATAATATTTCAGCTTTCTCTTTTGTTAGTCCTAAATCTCTTACAAGATCTTCAAAATAAGCTTGGTCTACCAAATTAGGACATATGTTTAAACCATCAAGAGGCAAGTAACTTATATCTGATATGTTTTCAACCGCCGCTGTTATTTCTGTATTGGCGACTGTCATATTGGCCGAAAATGTATGTGTAGGCGGTTGAGGCACCGGAACACCTTCACAGCGCACTTCTGGTAAAATGACATTATTTGTTGCTTCGTATGTCATTGTCGCGTAGTGCCTTTGGCTTCTACCAAATTTGTAATTTACACAGAAATACATGTATCTGATTTGTGATCTTCAGGTTCAATCCATGTAATAGGCGTAGAAAATTGCAGCGCCTTAGTACCGCCTTTGTACCAGGTCAAAAGACCACTTTCGCAAGTAGTACATACGGTTTTTGGTATCCAAGCTTCAGATAAAAATCATATTCCAAAGAAAAGAAAATAAGGTTCTTCAATTGTAGGCAATATCTTTCTTCTGCTTTGATGATGCGTAAAATGTCCACAAAGAAAACAAAACCAATCTCTTAATTTGCAAACAGAATCCGCCGTGCTTATTTAAGCTTTAATTTTTCTTTTTTTATATTAATTTTAGTAAAAATCACACCCGATATGTACTGCTTAGTAGCTCAATTATGCTTGAATTTTTTCTTTTATTTTTTATTATTAATTTTAATAAATATCACACCCGATTTGTAAGTTACAGCTGACTAGACGCGAGAACTCAGTGTTTGGCCCGGCCGAACTTGACGCCGTTTTTACCTGTTTTGTATATGTTGGTGTATAATTTTACTAATTAAGCATAAAGAGCTTTATTTACAACAATGGTGTCTTTGGTGACCCCCACTGAAATTTTTCGGCAAACATTGTCGTAGAATATTTTAATCCTTAAATGTCCTTTTTTAAAGAATATTTTTTGATTTTCTCGAAAAAGGGTCAAATTGACCCATAAAGAGATCAGTTAGAGGGTTAAGATCTTCCACAAAAATAATCCTCATACAATTCCACAATACAACTCTGACCATAAGAATTCTCTCAGACATTAACTTACAGCATTTTTTTCATAAAGTATAATGCTCCCTTCGACCAAAAAATGAAAATTTTGACCCACTGTAAGAAAATACTCAGACGTGCTGGACCATAAGTTTGTTCTACAAAAATGATCTACTCAACATACCCTTTCAGAATTATAGGGTCGCTATTCTGTTCCAAAAATGCTGTTGGACAGTGTAATTATGAATCAATTTTTATTAATAATTATTAAAAATGGCCAATTTTTTCTAATCTGAAAATTTAAATAATTGTTATTTTGGGTCCACCGTTTTTCTCTAAAATTTCGATGAATTTATTGTTGAAACATGAAAAAAAAGTGGTAAAAGGAAAAAACTCTTCCTGATTACCTGGCGATTTATGTGTAGAAATAGTGTTTAAAATTTCAAAAGAATCGCTCATGTAGATTTTGAGTTATGATGTTCACAGACTTTAAAAATGTTGTTTGTTTAACATATACGATATACCGTATGGAAACGCTCTATCTTCGTTAATTTTACTCCGATTTACTTAAAACTGTGAAACAACACTCTCGACATGTTGTGCATTCAGAAAAAAACTCAAAAAATTAAGGAGACCAGAAAGAGTGAAATAATCTTTGCACCGTTTATGCCATACCATTGGATTTTCTTTCTCGAGAGTTTTTTTTTTCAATTTAGCTTTCTTTAATATTACAACTATAAGCTTTTATAATCAACATCACTCTGTCGTAAGGGTATAATGAGTTTGAGCTGATCTTTGTAACTACTAAAATGGATCCTCTATGATGGATTTTAGTAAGAGACACTTCTATCAAAAGAAAAAAAATCATATATTTTACACAAATTTGGCTTCTAGTCGCCAAAAGTAGCATTGGATTTGAACTTTTTCATAACTGCAGTGCTCAATTTCTGGATTGCCTCTCAAATTTGACTTATGCAATATTTCTTCCATTGATTACCCCAGTATTGGTGGATCTAGGACACCTTTTCGAAACTCATTGTATAGGGTATTGTATTCATATATTTGGTAAATAAGTTTCTTTTTGCATCTGGGTTTTATTAACAAAGGCACAATTATTACGGTGTTGCAAAAAAAAATATTTAAATTGGACGTTTTTAAACTACTTTAATTCAAAATCTATATTACCGAATTTGAAGACGCTTATTTTTTTGTCACCATAAATACCTAAGTTATTTGCCTAATTTTTGTCTTTAAAAATAGCCACTAGTTTTCATTAAAATGCCATCAAAACAACATATGAGGGCGGTGCCAAAACATTCCAATCTGAATAAGAAAGCACAACAACTTTTAAAATTTATCTCTTTATTTCTCAACATAATCTCCTTTTAGCTCGATACAATATTTCTAGCGATTCGATAACTTCGATACCCTTTTATAGTAAATACAAATTAGCTTCTTAACATAGCCATCAACCGGAGACTCCACACCTATCTATTATAGCGTGTTCTTCTCAAAGCCAAATTGGTGAGAGGGTATCAGATTTGTATCCAATATGATTGAAAATAATTTTTTAAATAGCATACCCATAACAGAACTGTATGGGGCTTATTGAATACTTTTTGTAAGGTAGTTTATTGTGGTTGAATTTATATACTGTTTTGTGTATGGAGATCATATGTTTAGGGATTAGGCTATAAAATTTATTATTCTCTGCATTTGTTTCCAGTGTCAAAGCGTAATTTGGGGTGAAGTCCAGCAGTTTTAAAATTCTTTTTATATAAAATGTTCAATTAATAACCACTGATTTTCATGTTATATCTAAATCATTTATATTAACACCTAGATGGTGGAATGGTAATTCGTGAAGCAAATAGAAGCTTGTTATTATATGCAGATGATATTGTACTGCTTGCAGATAACATCAGTGTAATGCACCAAATGGTAAATAAATTAGAAACGTCCTGCAACCAATGGGATATGGTGGTAAAATTAACAAATCGGAAATGCTAGACTTCAGAAAGGTGGAAGATTATCTAGACAATGGTTCTGGAAGTACAAAGGGGAAGTATTGAGAATAGTAAATGAACATTGCTACCTTGGTGTGCCACTGACTAAAAAAATGTATTTTGGAAAGCTTTTAGAAAAATGTAACAATTCCCGCTTTGAACCTGAGTATGTTTCAAAACTTTCGGATAATTTATTGGCTCTCCTTACTCTTAAAAACAGAGTTTTATTTTGTCGTCATAAAATAAAACTTTTTTGAGGAGTTTTTTTTTCGTCAGAAAAAAAATGACAATGAAGATGAGGAAAATAACACTTTCTACGAAATCGATAATTTCTCTCCAAGGACCTTATCGATTGATAAACCTTTTTCGTGTTCTGGGAGCCAAAAAAATACAATATCCATATTTATAAAAATTGGCCAAATCTGTGCAGTGTGTTCCTGCAGCTCCGGTAAGCATGGAAAGATCATTCTCTGCTCTTAAATTGGTTAAGTTATGTTCGTAAAATCAAACAAATAAAATTTTATTTTAATTACTGTACACACTATAAATAGACAAAATGGGTTTTATTGTAATTTTTAAATAAGCTAGTAAAGCCTAAAGTATTCCTCAGTGTAAAAAAAAACAAGTATGAAAATTATAGTCCATCTAGACCGACCATATGATACCCTATAGCATCGTTTAGAGACCATATCTTTCGGTCCAACTAATTCGATATAGAAAATAAGCATAAACCACATATGAGTGGCATTGTTATTAATTTTTTTGGCTGCAAATATGAAAAAGTTCATATCGGATGATATATTTATATGGGGACTAGGTCGAAAAATGGACCGATCCTGACCATATTTCGTAAAGTAACTTATATTTTAAAAAAATGTATACAAACAAAATTTGAGAAAAATCTGTGCAATATTTTTGTTTTTTGATGGATTTAAGTGAATATCGGGAAGCAGCTTATATGGGACCTATGATTAAGAATTGTCCTATAGTGATTATTTTTGGACTACTGATTAATGCATATAATAAACACAAACAAACCCAATTTGACTGAGATTTATATTATAATTTGGATCTTATGGCACTTCATGTCGGTTTCATAGGGGTCATTTGTTTGGGGGCTAGGTCTGAACATGGACCGAAATTCACTTATTTCAATAGTGTTCATCCTATGGCTGATGAAAGTTAATATAGCAAATTTCATCAAAATATATTCATATTTGCCACCTATAGTTTGATTACAAGCTTTACATGGACTCACAGACGGACGGACGGACTGTTTATACCCTATACCTATAAGACTATGTGGTTTGGGTAAAATAACTTTGTGCTGCTGTTTGTAACTATCAACAATATTTATACTGATCGACTCAGAATCACTTTCTGAGTCGTTTTAGCAATGTCCGTCCGTCCGTCCGTCCGTCTGTGTGTCCATGTAAACCTTGTAATCAAACTACAGGTCGCAAATATGAATAGATTTTTATGAAATATGGTATATAAGCTTCTGTCAGTCATAGCATGAATGGTCTTGAAATTGGTGAAAATCGGTCCATCTTCAGACCTAGTCCCCACACAAATGACCGCTATGAAATCAACATAAATTGCCATAAGATCCAAACTATCTCATAGATCTTAGTCAAATTGGGTTTGTATGTGTTTATTGTATCCATTAATCAGTAGTCCAAAAAAAAAAAATCCATATAGGACAATTCTTAGTCATAGGTCCCATATAGAGCTGCTTCCCGATCTTCACTTAAATCTATCAAAAAACAAAAAATTGCACAGATTTTTCTCAAATTTGGTTTGTGTATATTTTTTCAAAATATACGTAGTCTTACCCAGTATGGTCAGGATCGGTCCATTATTCGACCTAGTCCCTATATAAATATAGCACCCGATATGAACTTTTTCATATCTGCTGCCTAAAAAATTAATAACAATGGCACTCAAATTTGGTTTATGCTTATTTACTATATCCAATTAGTTGGACCGAAGAAATAGGGTCTCTAAACCATAGTATAGGGTATCGTATAGTCGGTCTAGACCTTACTTGTTATTACATGATTTTTCCGAACGTTTCGTAGAATGTTTGTCTACTTTTTCAAGGGATCATCTATTTTAAATAATACAAACATTACATTAATACAAGAAAATTGCACCAACAGTTTTATTTTAGAGGGAAAAAATAAAACTGCTCAAAAGTTAAATAAAATAAAACTTCACAAAACAGTTTTTATAAAACTCCCCAAAGAGTTTTGTTTTATAACGGCAAAATAAAATTTTCTTTTTAAGAGTTTCATCCGATATTTTATTTTTTTTATTGGCAAATAACCCTTGACTGTAAAGTTGAGATCATTTTTTAAATAACAATAGATTCTGGAAGAGCACTTCAATGCGAATCTGTTGGTATATGGAAGTATAGATCTGCGTCGAGTCAGACATGGAGAGTTTTATAGTTTAAATTTTCTGGATACCAGGTATTTCCGGTCCCCGAAATATTATACTGAAGACCTTAGTTAGGTCAGCCAAGAATTCAATTGACGAGTACTTGAGGAATTCATGGGGTGCTCTGTCTGATCCGGGTGCTTTATTAGACTTTGTGTTCTTTAATATCTGCTGTATTTCTGTTGCTCTTATTGCTCGGTCCATTTCATGATCACTCTGCCACATTGGTGCGAACTAAATGTCGTTTGTTAGTTGCGGTGGATTAAATAGCACTTCAAAATATGTTTTCAACTCAGTTGAGTCATTGACTTTACCAATTTTTGGTACAATTTCTTTGTTGTATTCTTCTTTTCCTTGTCTGCATATTAGCTCATACTGTTGATTTTTTTCCTTTCTGTAAATATTTAGCATAAGAACATCTACATTATTAGTTTTCTCGCTTATGTTTAACTTTAGTGTTATAAGCAAATGGTCGGACCATATTTTGGCATCTACTTTTAATATCTCGAGAAACGATGCCAAATCTTGAGAAGCTGCGCACAAATTAATAACTGAATGTAACACTTCCATTTTCGTCTACAATTGTTCGGTAATTGAGAATTATATGCCCATAATCTTTGAAGAATTCTACTAAATGGTTGCCCTTTCTATGTATTTACCACTTGATCATGAAATTTTTTTAAGACTGTTTTATAAATATTGTCTATTTCTTGCTATATTTCGTTAATTCTAAAATTCGTATCGCCAATTATTATTGTATGTATTTCCGCTGTTGAGCTATAAAAATCTTTAATTATAGCAAATTCTTCATACCAGCTTGAGCCTCTGATCTATAAAGGTGTAATGTTAAATTTTAAATTAGTTATGTGCAAAAGACCGAAATCCAAGAAACTTGCCTCAATGTCGTCCAGTCGAAGTTTTTTTTTTTTGAAATTTAATTTTTTTGCTATACAAGAATAATTGGGTGGTAAAAACTGTCAAGATGTCGAGAAAAAATGCATGTATTTGTAAAATTGGCAAAAAATATCCCAATAAAAACACGTCGTATAGCTGATCAAGAACCTTTTTAAATTATACATTTATTTTTTATTCATCCCTTGTGGCTTCCAAGTATTTCATTATTAAACTTTTTTTTGTATAAATAAAAGAAATTTTTGTATGGCGTTTTTAAAAAGGTTTCGTTCCTTTGTCAACAACCGTTAATGCTAGCCCTCTTAATGGGCACCGATACGCTACTGATGCCATTTACTAACTCTTAAAGCATTTATCATTATTTCTTAGTTTAACGAAGTGATTTTTCCCATAATATTTTCATTTGATATAGTGTTATTGCGAATTTGAAAACAAAAACAAACAAAATAACTCATGAAACATAAGTTTCATGTTGTTTGCTAGTTAAAATAAATAATAATATTAACGGTACAACTTTCGCTCATCAATCAGTTAAAAATTATGTTGTTATAGCTGAAATATTTCATTTCATTAACAATGCTCGTATAAATAATGACTTCAAAATAAAGAGTCAATTAGTTTTAAAACATTTTTCTTTTTTTTTTTTTTTTGAATGAAAGTAATTGTTTTTATGTGTATTTGAATGTTTTACTCTTGGCTGATAACAATATAATATTTATGATTAATTTACTTTGTAATTTATTGCGTTAGTATGTTTTGATAATTTTACATGTATACATATACACATACAAACATTAGTTTATAGTCATAATTTATGGAAAATT
This sequence comes from Cordilura impudica, assembly GCA_963682025.1. Taxonomy (NCBI): domain Eukaryota; kingdom Metazoa; phylum Arthropoda; class Insecta; order Diptera; family Scathophagidae; genus Cordilura; species Cordilura impudica. Next base: position 113,287,964 of record OY821519.1, read on the forward strand.
TATTATTTGCATAATTTTGAATGTATACTTACTTGCTCGTACTTAATTCATTGTTTTCTTTTAACTTTTTTCTCTTTTAAGGTAAACATTATTTCACTATTAAACCAGCATGTTGGAGGTTCATGTTCAACATTATTCAAGTACGTAACCAAGCATTGTTTTATGTTTTTAGCTGTTTGCAGATATCTAAAAGAATCAATTCATTGATATTTATTTAATATGAAGAAGAGTAAAAAAATTGTTTAAATTTGGGACGATATTTGAGATGAGACTACTAAAAAAATGTAAGAGAGATCAAAGAACTTACTACAGTGTTATTGTCGGTCCCGCCGTATTTATAAAAAGCCAGTTCAGCTTTTTATTGAAGCTTAATTATAAGGAAGCCTAAACTGGCTTAAATTCAAAAAAAGTCACCAATACCTAAATTTTTATAAAAAATTTCCAAAACAAATAAAAACTTCCCCCATATTTCAGAAAACAAAATAAAAATGAACTTACTCCCCAAACTTTCGCAGCAGTTTTGCGTTTTCTTATTCATCAAAATGAAAAATAGTGGAATGATCTGAAAAAGATATTTAGGCGATTAAGATAAGTTGACGACAGCTGCGCGACAGTTGCTGAAAGCAACCTTACGGCACAATTTTAAACGTCGCATCCATCAAATACTTTCGTTTAGCAGGTTCAATATAACTTTTTATAACCTATATGCTTCGAAAAATTTTTAACTTCAATGCAGGCAGTAAAAATGGCTGATGATTCTTAGGATAATTTGAGAGCCCAAAGTCGTTCCAATTTTGTTTCTAAACTAAATGCTTCCATCACTTCTGAAGTCGATTTCGGTGACTTCACAAGTATGCAGCCCTCGGTACATTTGCCCAAAATTTAATTTGTCACCATGCGTATTTTTGCTATATACTTATTATACAAAATGAATACTAAAAAAAAAAACCCAAACCGGTTTCGCAACTTATTTTTGAAGCACTTTTGCTGTGGCGTCTTATAAAAGATATGAGTTTATTCCCCAAACTTCTAAATTAAAATAATCTAACCCATAAAGACAATGTTTTTATTAAAACTCTTTCTTTCCTTATGCAAATGAGTTTTGAGTATCTCCGTGACTGTGCGTGACTGTGTGTGACTATCTTAAAATTAATCTATGGCCACAGCAAGTCTATGGACAAAGTTTAAAATCCATCAGATGAGGGGAAGTGGGGTTTTAATATCTCCGTGACTGTGCGTGACTATGTCAAAGTTAATGTTTTTTTACAGCAAGTCTATCGACCAAGTTTCAGATCGATCGGATGAGGCGAAATGACATTTAGATCACTCCGTGACTGTGCGTGACCATGCGTGACTGCGCGTGACTAAGTAAAAATTAATCTCCTTTTCACAGCAAGTTCATGGACCAAGTTTGAGATCGATCGGATGAGGGGAAATGACATTTAGAAAACTCCGTGACTGTGCATGACAACCCCGAAATTAATTTGTAGTCACGACAAGACTATGGGCCGAGTTTCAGATCAATTGGATATTGCGTTATTTATTTTTCTTCTTTTTAACAGTTCGGAAATTTCCGATATTTTTTCATCTTTCAATAAGGAGGTTCTTTTTTCTGTATTCTTTTCCGGCAGTACCATTTAGCTCGCAATCGCATTGCATTTCTTGCAATGCTTGCGCAATACTTTCATAGCATTTTTACGTTTTCTCTAATCCATCAAAAAGTAAAATATCGGAATGATCTGCAAAAAATATGTTTTGCGCGGCGATTACAAATAAGTTAACGACAACTGAGCGGCGCGGGTGTGGCTGCCAAACCCGTACGGAAGCGGCGCGCGGACGCGGGTGCGACGAGCTCGCGGAATACAGTTACAATAAATTATATTTACACTGATTACTTCAGTTTACAAATGATTCCCGATATTTTTTCAGTTTACGAGAAAATAAACAAATTAGTTTCGTAGTTAATTTTTGGAGTATGATTTGTTCATCAGTCCTGAACAAAAAAAAAAAAAAATTAATTTGGGCCCAGAATATTTAAAATTTGTGTAAAAAATGAAGTTACACCCAAAAAACCATAAAAATTGGGGCATTTGTTCTCAGGAACAAATGCCACAATCCCATACAAATTTATTTGGGGCATAAGTTAATTTTTTTGGGGCACTTGCTCCTTGGGGCCTAAGTTCGCAGCGCCAAGTATATCGACCAAGTTTCAGACCGATTGGATGAGGGAAAATCCGTTTTAAATCACTCCGTGGCTGTGCGTGACCATGCGTGTCTGTGCATGACTAAATCAAAGTTAATCTTTTTTCACAGCAAGTGTATGTACCAAGTTTCAGATCGATCGGATGAGGGGAAATGATATTTAGATCACTCCGTGGCAGTGCGTGACAACGCGTGACTGTGCGTGACTACCCCAAAATTAATCTCTAGTCACAAGAAGACTATGGGCAGATTTCAAATCAATTGGATAAGAGGGAATGGGGTTGCCCCAAAATAATTTAAGTTGAAATACAAAATGAATTTACTCCCCATAAAACGTAAAAATTGCGACGAAGAACTTCTGATAAGCGTTTGGGCAGAGATAAACCCACATTCTTCGTCTCCTCTGTCAATATTTTCCCCATTCTTCAGAAATTACGTTCTGCGGCTTTTCTTTTGAGGTTAGTGGTGCTGATGAATTTTTTTTTTTGGTAAAATTCAAGCGATTCTTTTCATGTTTATCGGCCTTCTGCAGAATTTGCCAAAGTGTATACCCGTAGATTTCTTTGCATAATTTTTCTTTAAAAATATGGAAAAGTGATTAAAAGTTTACAAGAACAATGGGAGTTTTATAAAAAAAAAAAAAAAAAAACTGGGCCTTTTATATAAACTAGGGCATACAATTTTCGACCTTTAAATGTTTTGACTGGGCTTGCACAAATAGTTTTCTGCTAAGTGTAAGTGACTTCTGTAAAAAGAAAAGGAAATAAGGAATTAATACCTGTTTTGGTTTTTTGTGTAAAATAGAAGTACCCGACTTCAAATAACTTCATTCTTTGTTTTGTGAATTGATTAAAATGGTGGATGGTTTAATACACAGACATTATTATACCCTCCTCACCTCAGTGGCAGAGGGTATATATATGTTTGTCATTCCGTTTGTAACGCATCGAAATAAATTCCTGAGACCCCAAAAAAATATATTTTCTTGATCCTTATAACAAAGGAAGTTGATTTACCGATGACCGTCTGTCCGTCTGTCCGTCTGTCTGTGGAAATCACGATTACGCCATCCATATCTAAGATAGACCCTTCGTTTTTGTATAAAATCGTTTATTTACATCCCAAAGGAGTTGCTGTTTAAAATCGTCAAAATCAGTCAAAGGGTTCACGAGCTATGGATGAAACTTTGAAAAAACTCTTAAAAAAAAATAAAATTTTTCAGTGTGTTTGTTGTTTTCTGAAGATATGTTGAATATTTTGTAATTCTTCGTACTGTTATTGTTGAAGTCATTACAGTTGTGTGTATATTAATACTGCACGTGTCACATTGGCCTAAGCAAGTTTTACCACTTATTTTTTATCATTAAAATGAAATATTAAAAATTAAAAATTAATAAAAATAAAAAATGGAAAATGAAAAATGGAAAATGGAAAATGAAAAATGAAAAATGAAAAATAATAAATGAAAAATTAAAAATGCAAATTGAAAAATGAAAAATGAAGAATGGGAAATGGAAAATGGAAAATGGAAAATGAAAAATGGAAAATGGAAAATGAAAAATGGAAAATGAAAAATGGAAAATGAAGAATGAAAAATTAAAAATTGAAAATCGAAAATGGAAAATGAGAAATGGAAAATGAAAAATGAAAATGAAAAGTGGAAAATTAAAATTGAAAAATTGAAAATGAAAAATAAAAATAAAAAATGAAAAATGAAAAATGTAAAATGAAAAATGCAAAATGGAAAATGAAAGATCAAAAATGAAATATGAAAAATGGAAAATGAAAAAATGGAAAATGCAATATGGAAAAAGAAAAATGAAAAATAAAAAATGGAAAATGAAAAATTAAAATTGAAAAATGGAAATTGAAAAATTAAAAATGGGAAATGAAAAATGGAAAACGGAAAACGAAAAATTAAAAATGAAAAATGGAAAATTAAAAATGAAAATTTGAAAATGGAAAATGAAAAATGAAAAATGGAAAATGAAAAATGGAAAATTGAAAGTGAAAAATGGAAAATGAAAAATAAAAAATGGAAAATGAAAAATGGAAAGTGGAATATTTAAAATGAAAAATGAAAATATAAAAATGAAAAATGGGAAATGAAAAATGAAAAATGGAAAGCGGAAAATGAAAAATGAAAAATGAAAAATTAAAAATGGAAAATGAAAAGTGGAAAATGAAAAATGGAAAATGAGAAATTGAAAATGAAAAACTAAAAACGAAAAATGAAAATTGAAAATGAAAAATGTGGAGGGTATCAAAGATTCGACCCAGTCGAATTTAACACTCTTACTTGTTTTTTTTTTATTTTCAAAAATTGACGTAAAGTAAGGTAAGAGTGACAGGGTGAGTTATCCATCATTCCTAGTGAAGCACATCGATTGTTTGTTACGAAATTTCGTACTTTCTCAATAACTTCAGGTGTCCTAGATTAACGTTTGTGCCACATATAAACATTTGATCTACTTAAACAACAGTCACCGTAAGCTTGCTTAATTTTGTTTCCGAAGTACTTTTACTATGTTTTCAGGTTTACAGCTATTTCAGCAATAAAGGTTAGACTTCTCTCAACTACTTCAACAAATGCCAGCACATGATGCACCGTGGTTCAGCTTCATACGATTGGTGGCATCAAATATAAGGAAACATCCTAGAGCCATGAATTTTGGTATAGACTAATATTTGGTTGTAATAAAAAATACCGCATATATGAAAAAAAAAGTAAAAAATCATTGTAGAGTCACAATTTTTTGCTCATTGCAATTTTATGATAATATTAATCGATGGTGAAAAAACTAACAAAATCTGCTAACAACAACGCCTGCCTCTCGTACAAAATGGCCACATAAAATGCAACATTTTCCTAGTTAACAAAGCTAGATCTCTTAAAAAGCTCAAAGGTTTAAATTTGCGTGTTTTTATTTATTTTTTTTTTATTCAATCAATAAACATTAAATTTTTCTGCATCTGTTTTATAATTACTACTTATAACCGTTAAAATTGTAATAAATTGATGAATTAAATTTTCACCAAGAACATCTGCCGTTATGGAAGGATTTGCAAGAAAATGTCTAGAAGTATTGCCATCGTTCGCTGAGCCCATTCCTTGTTTAACCATGTCCACATTTATGCCTAGAACCACTTTCAAATTTCTTTGTATTTCCGCTTTTGCTTCTTTTCTTTCATGTTTTGTATCTTTAGTTACTCTCCACTTTGAAAAACTTTTGTTGTATGCTATATGCAATATGCACTCCATAAATTTTTTCCTCGCATATAGAGGGGAAATTCCAAACTGAAGCCCTTCCTCCGAAACCGGGTTTGTCCTTAATACTTCCAAATTGTTCATTTCACTAGGCTCAGCTTGACATATAAAACATGCAGCCATTCCGGATGTCGGTATGATTGTGTTCGCAACCTTTTCATAAATCATGGTTAAAACAGGAGTATGCAAAATTTCAAAACTTTTGTCATAGATATTAACAAAAGTTTTTTTCTAATCTTTAATTTAATTTTGGACCGTTTCAACTTCTTCAGAAATAACATTTGCCGTTTCTTTTACAAATTGAAATATTATTCGCCTACAAAAAGTTGCTGATGATGGCCTTGTATTTCGCCAGTAATCATTTGTGCCATTAATACATTTCAAATTGAGAGAAACAATACTTGTTAAACAATTTTTTATGGTTTAAATTTGGATCATTGAATTTTTGGTGGTATTCGCTATGTTCTGCAGATCCATTACAATCCCATTTATAAATTAAATAGTTGTAGTTGATTTGGAAGTTCCTCTGTCTCAGCTTTCGTTTTCGCCTTCAATATTCTGGATACAGTATTATCGAGTAAATCTTGCATACTGACTTTACTATAGTTCTCCCGTACTTCCAAACTTGTTTAGGATAACATTCCTTTTTAAACTCTTTCTTTTAACTCATGCTCTCTGTCTGTCTGTCTGTCTGTCCTGGGTCAACCCCATTCCCCCTTTTCCAATTGATTTGAAACTTGGCCCATAGTCTTGTTGTAACTACAGATTCATTTTGGGGTAGTAACGCACAGTCACGGATAGTCACGCCCAGTCACGGAGTGATCAAAATATCATTTCCCCTCATCCGATTGATCTGAAGCTTGGTTCATACACTTGCTGTGAAAAAAGATTAACTTTGACATAGTCACGCGCAGTCATGCATAGTCACGCACAGTCACGGAGAGATTAAAACCTCACTTCCCCTTGTCCGATCGATCTGCAACTTTGTCGATAGACTTGTTGTGACCAAAGATTAATTTTAAGATAGTCACACACAGTCACGCATAGTCACGGAGAGATTCAAATCTCATCTTTTAAAAATTGTCATTTACGCTAATTTTTTTTTTGACAGTTTTTGAATAACATAACATATTCAAGGTGTATGATTATTATTTAGTACTAGTAAATTCCAGCCCTCGAAACTCGAGTGCAAATTCTAGGAAATTTAATTTTTTCATTAAATAAAGACCCTAAAATTATGCTAATCAATTATATCCAATTCACAAATTAACACAAAAAAACAAACACATTTTTATTACAAACACATTAACAAATTTAATAAACACTCACATAGCATTGTTTAATTTTATGTATGTGTTAGTAGCAACTTTAAATGCAATTTACTCAAAATAAAGCAAAAAATTTAAAAATCTGTAAATCTGCAAAAAGAAATACCTTTCAAATAATATACGTTTGGTCAATATCGGGATAAAACGGTAGAACAAAACATCAGTCACAAGAAATCGCCTAGCCTATTAATATTATAGATTTGAGAAGATGTAACGTATGAGTGATATTTTTTATATTAAATAAATCATACGCCAATATTCTTTCAATGTTTTTTTTTTTTTTTTTGATATATAAATAAAAATTATTTATTTAAGCCTTGGCTACAATTTTGTTGAAGAATGAAATGCAAAATCACCAATGCTTCTTAACTGAAAAACTTTGCAAAGAAACATCAAGCTTAGAAAAAATTAAATACGACAAACCCTTTGGAGGTTTTACTACACTGGTCTAGTACTTTGACACTGACTTGAAATTTATCAATGAGCCCGCAAATGTTCAACAGTGTAATGAGATAATTTCATAAAATAACACCAGGCAACAACCAGATTGTGCTTTAAATGTGACATGTTTCTTTGTTTTATGTATTGTGGCCTCCTAAAATCTTAAATCGCTATATAAAAAATTTTATGGATAAATTTGTTTTCTTTCTTTACTATCCGGTTACTAAAGATATATATATATTGATGATAAAATTAAATACAATTTAAAGGAATCTGTGAGCTAAAAGTCCTTCGTAGCATCTGGGTCTCTATATAGAGGTGCAGGCACTGTCGTTCCACACGTTAATTTTTTTATTTTTTCAGATTTTCCCAAATTTGGATTGGAATTATTTTAGCAACAGAATTAGTTTGCCAACTCAATTTTGGTATTCCTATTAGTGGTTATGACTACTAAAAAATATTTTCTTAATTAACATACAAAGTCTGACACAACTGATTTTTTAAATAAATTCGATTGTGTAATTTGTCATATTCAGTTAACATAACGTTATTTAGTTTCTTATTGCTTGAATCAGCCATTTATCGGGGTCGTCCATTTCAAATGCATAAATAACTGCAGTAAATATAAAAACACATTTTTTATATTTTATTGATAATATACCCTGTCGTGCTAGGCTACGACTTAACGAGACTTATTGACATGTATGCTTGCATATTCAATTTTACCTCCGAAACTTTTATTGTGCAATTAAAACCTTTTATAAAATTTTTTTTTTATTTCAATGCTTGCTGATATACAAAACTTTTGTTTGTTTTTTCACTTGGTGCAAAAATTATAACATTTTTGGCGTTTCTTTTCTTTAGCAAGTTACATGTATGCTTATGAGAAAAATATGGGTTTTCCAAATTAAATCAGGCTTAACAATTGGCCTTGAATTTAGAATTTTATTGGCAATGTTTTATTTTTTTTAGCGATTTTGCCGATTTTTGATTTTGAAGATTTTTGTTTTTGCATTTAATTAGGTACGCTCATACTCTAAATTGGCAATCACCAATTATGATTTAAATTTTTATATTTTTATATTATATAATATCGCGATTTTATTTCTAATTTACAATTATTAAATAATAAAACCCGAAGAGACATGTTAAACAAATAAGAAAATTTTAGTCGATCAGACCGACTATACGATACCCTATACCATGCGTTTAGAGGTTCTATCTCTTAGGTCCAATTAATTGGATATCGAAAATAAGCATTAACCAAATTTTAGTGGTATTGTTATTAATTTTTTTTTGCCTTCGGATATTAAAATCTCATATCGAAAAATGGACCGTTCCTGGCCATATCTGGTAAGGTCAGTTATTTTTTCCAAAAACATATACAAACCAAATTGGAGAAAAACAATATTTTTGTTTTTGTTGAGTTTAAGTGAAGATCTGGAAGCAGCTTTATGTGTTGGCTATGATCAAGAATTGTCCTGTAGGATTTAGTTTTGGTTTATTGATAAATAGATGTAATAAACATACACAAACCCAATTCGACCGAGATCGATATGATTTTGTGGATATTATAAAACGTTATTAATTTCAAGCTACATTAGTTAACGTTATTAATTTCTAGCTACATTAGTTACTAAATTTTTTTCTTTCATGGCGATCCTGTCAGGACCACGTCGTGGGAACCGGACCTTGTTGCGTTGTCTCGTATAAAAAAAAAATGTTTAAAATAATCGTAGTTCCTTGAAAAAAAGTGAACAAAAATATTAAAGAAAAATAAGAAAATCATTTAAATATACCAATATCGTGTAAAAACATTATTAGAACTACATTACGCAAATAGTTTTGTGAATATCTCATGATTAAGAGAATATATAAGAAGAAGAAAGTATATACATATAAAAAAAATTCATACTACACTGTATTTTTAATCGGACCGGTTTCTGGCATTACAGCCTTCATTGAAACCATTGAAACAAAATTAAAATTTGCATAATAATTACAGTATTAATTGCAATATGTCTGAAAAATGACTATAAATCTAACAAAGAAAAACTAAAAGTTTAACTCGAGAAAAAATGTGAAATCAACAAACATTAATCAGTTTCAATTAATACAAAACCAGATAATAAGTGATAAATAAAATTAAGAGGACCATAACTTTTTATATGGCTTACATTATTGATGAAACAGGCTTAGCCAAGAAACCTGCAACGGCATCAACGGCAGCAGTAAAGACATCTACAACAAAACGAAGTGTTTCCCTAGTTCATTATAACTGCAATCCTGTAATAACAACAGCGGCCACAACTATGACGACATTTTCATCCATAAGTATTTATAGTATTATAATAATAAATTTTATTTATAATAATTTTATAAACAAGGAAGATCGCGACTAAAAGTGATGCAATCAACCTGCCAATATTTAATTGAATTTTTTTTTAACAACACGGATGATCGCGGCCACAAATGCTGCAATCAACCTGAATTTTTTTTTAATAATTTTAAGATGAGAGTATAAATTTTTAGTAATTAATCTAACTAACTTATTTAATTTTAATTTTTAATTTTTTAAAAATTATAAGCGATTATATTAAGTTTATCGTAGGAGCCATTCTTTTATATTTTATAAATTATACTTAAAATCATAATTAAATACCATTTACTATATTTCAGTAATTTTAATTTTAATTTTAATTTAGGAGAAAATATAATAATTTTTTTTAAAATTTTAAAATTTTGAAAATATAAATATATATATAAAAAAAGAAAAATGGAGCAATAATAACTATAAATAAGAGCATTTGAATAACGATGTTATTCGTTTTTATATATTCAATGAATAATATAATTGTTAATATTTTTGGATAAATTAATTAGAATTTATGGTCAGAAGCTATTTTATCACTTGGTCAATTTTAAGTTAAAGGACGATAGTTAATATGAATCGAGTGAAAACCCAAAAAAGGGAGCTAAATACTGATTTTATGGATTTCGCGAATTTTCCGACACATTAGGTCTTTTTTTTTTATTTGTTTATTTATACACAATTTTGAAAACTTAAACTATAATAAAAACTAGTTAACTATATAGTTTTTACTTAATATATTTATATACCATGTCCCTTAACGAGATCTCATGTATTATTAATATAATAACGTTTTTTTAAATGGTTAAATTATACATTTCAAATGAAGAAATTTTATATGGTTTTTAATTGTAATGAAAAATTTTTGGAAGAACATTACTTATATATTGGAATTTATAAAAATTAAAGTCAATTGGTAAAAGTAAAAAAAAATGAATAAAAGAAAGTACTTAAACATTATTTAATTACGTCACCAATATTTTTTGCTTTTGCAATTTTGAATATTGCAGAATTCATTATTGCCAATACTAGTATCATGTCTTAAATTTTTACTGTTTGTCGTTGCATCAATATTAACGCCTTTTACATTTGCGCGTCTGTATGTATGATAAAATAGAGGTATTCCGATATCATTTTGTATTACCTTTTTCTTATCAAGGTATAAAAATGCTTCAAGAGCTACGAATCCATTTTGCAACGTTTCATATATGTATGCTTCATTTGTGTAGTAAGGTGCCATTATTAAGTTATTTTCTTTACATGTGGTACATCTTACTATATAATTTCTTATTAAGTTTATTATAAAATTGTCTCTCCTGGTTACACAAGAAGCATTATATAATTTTTTATTTGAACTATATTTTACAAAATAACTTTGTGGAGATCTATATAATGAAGTACAAGCTCTTAAGCATTTCCTTTCAAAGATACGTATTTTTTCCATGTATGATGGTGAGATATTAAACCATATAAGGCAACCATATGTAATGATTGGCCTAATCAGCGATTGATATATTAAAATTTTAACCCTTGTGTTAATGTGTTTTGAGTAAATAAAGTTTTTACAAAAAAGGCATTTCTTGCTTTTATCATAATTTCATTAACATGGTTATTGAAGTATAGATATTTATCTAGGTAAATACCTAAGTATTTAATTATATTTTTACTTGGTATTGTCGTATTAGTTAAAATAGATTTAATTCCAAATTCTTTCCAATTTTTCTTTAAATTTTGAAAATATATATATATCATATTCCAATCAATTGTAAATTTTTCTACTATATTAAATGATTCTTGTAATTTTTGGTTAATTTTGTCAATCGTTTCGTCAGCGTGGTAAACAATAATATCATCAGCGAATGATATAATGTTTTCTATTTTGTTAAGTAGGTCCAAAAGAAATAGGTTGAAAAGAATGGGAGAGTTAACCGTTCCTTGTTGTAGACCATTGATTATTTTGAACGTTTTTGTACTTTCGTGTTTTCCGTGATATATTTTGAAAGTTCTCTCACTGATCATATTATAAATTAAAATAATTTGATATATAGGAAAATTTAATTCAATCAATTTGAATATTAATCCTGGAATCCATATGCTGTCAAATGCTTTTTCCATATCGGTAAGACATGCACCGGTACATAATTTTTTATTCCAATTATAATTGATGCTTTATGTTAGTAAGTGTATTGCATTTACGGTTGAGTGTTTATATTTAAAGCCAAACTGTTTTTCGTTTATTAAGTTTTTGTCTTTGCAAAATTGGTTTATATTATTGTTAGTGCACATTTCGAAAATTTTACTTATATTAGGAAGTAAGCTTAGTGGTCTTAAGTTTTTTGGATTACTTACTTCTTTATCCTTTTTTGGTAAGATAACAACTTTCGCCATTTTCCAGTTTTTTGGATAATACGAATTGTTTAACATATTTTTGGATAACTTGCAACATTCTAAAATTATAATTTCCGGAAAATTTTTTAAAATTATATATGGTATACTGTCTACACCTGAAGAAAGTTTTCCTCTTATATTTGAGAAAATGTTCATTATTACATGCTTTGTTATAAAATAATTTTCAGTTTGTGCATCCTGAGTATTACCGGATTTTCTTATGTCATTGAAATTTGGATTGTATTTTGTTGTCTTTCGAAAAGGTGTTTTGTTTCTAAGAAGTTATTGAAAGAATTTGACACTTGCATATGTATTCTGTTTTCTGGATTAACTTCTTTAATTGCGTGAATAGATTCCAAAAAAGAGCCGATAGTATCAAGCATTTGTTCTTGGTCACTAACCATAAAATTTTCAGAGTTATCCCTTTCTAATATTTGTGTTTCTATTCCAACGTTATGTAACAAAATTTCTGAATTTTTCGAGATTTTTATGTTATGAAGTACTAAGGGTTTAAATATTTTGAATTTTTTTTTGATTTCTCCAAAAATGTCTTTAGAATCTTTTGGATCTATTTTAGTCAATTTTTCTTGAATGTGTTGGTTCATAGCTACTTTAATATTCTCATAAATGAGTTTCTTAATTAAAGTTTCGGATAAAGTATGTTCTAAACGATGATGTCTTTTAATAACTGTGAGAATTTTACTTTTTTCAGAATGTAATTTTTTTACAATGGGACTATTTATTTTGGAAAATGAATCATAGTCCTTATATCTAGGTGTTGTTTCTTCTATGGATTCAATGATTATATCATTTAGTGAAGATAAGTGCAAATCAATTTCACTGTTTGTGAGTTTCCTATCGTTTGGTATTTGAATTGCGTTTGCGACTTTTCTTTCGATCTTCTTTTTAAACTTTTTCCAATTTTTTTTTTGTAATTGTGTTTTGATTCAATTGTTTCTTTTAAAAATGTTAAATGTTGCTGTTCATTATCAAATGTAGCAATTATCTTTATGGCGTTGTGGTCGCTATCATAATCTAACGTTGTTAAGCTATTAATAGAATTTTTTTCTGTAAATATATTTATTCTACAATCTGCGATGCAAAGATTTAGATATGATCCTAGCCGAGGATAAGAGGGCAATGTAGAGGCGCATAGTCTGCATCTGAATTCAATTCCACTATCTATTAACCATTTATTTAGGTTATTGCCTTCAAGGTTGTTTAATGCGTTTCCCCAGTCCGTATGTTTAGCGTTTAAGTCTCCAGCTAAAATATTATAATTATTAATATTCAAAAAGTTTTTGTATTTCAGAAATAAAAACTGAATCATTATTTCCGGATAGGTAATAAGCCGAAATAATATATAGTGATTTATTTTCAACAGTTGATATCTTAATAATACAGGTCTCTAAAAATTGCATTGTATTATTTATATTACTAATACTTTAAATTTTAAATATTTTTCCTCATCAAAAGAACAATATCAGGGTTATATTTATTTAAAAAGCATTGAAGTTCGTATCTTCTACTAATTAATATTAGAGAATTTACATTAATATGATATATTGTAAGATTTTTTAATAGAGGGCTTGTCTGATTAATATCCATCATTACACATTTACCATGGCAAATATCATATCTATACGAGATGTTTGGATCTGTAATTGTTTTTGTAGGCTAACAAGTTGAGAATTTAGATTTAGCATCATATTTTTTAATTCTAAGAAAAAGGAATTATTATTTTCATTATTTAAGTTATTTGAATTTACATTTAGATTAAAATTGCCTTTTAGTACCTTGGCAAATATTATTCCGGAATTAGGAGAGCAATTTGTGTTGTTAATTATATAATCTATTTGTAATTTTTTTTTTGCTTTTAGTTTTTGTTGAAATTGCTTATATTTCTCACATCCTTTGTAGAATGCTGGGTGGCCGTATTTGCTGCATAAGACACAGAACAGGTGAAACTATGTTTGTAGCGCAGTTTCCTGTTTCATGGGTTTTGTCGCATTTTACACACCTATTTGGCATAAAGCAATTTGCTGCGCTATGGAAGAATCCTTGACAATTTCTGCTTTGAGGAATTTCTGGACGTCTTATTTGTTCCCACTTTACACAACGGCAGAATAGTGCTTTAATACTTCTTAGTTTACTTACGTTGCTTTCTGGTGTTACTTGAACCAAAAACATTGGAAGACTATAGCCTTTTAAAGTTGAATTTCTTGTTGAGAATTGACTTACTTTATTGAAATGTATGTCATCATAATTAAATTCATTTAGTTCTTTTAATATATCATCGGGCGATGTATTTGCATCAAGACCTTTTAGTTGGTATGTTTTGGTTTTTGTACCTTTTGGAGTGAATGTTAAGAAGCTAGCTTGCATTTTTTATTTTGAAAAATCGTTTAACGAATTCATAAATAGGGAATTTTTGTTTCTAAATTCTTTAATCTTGAATTCTTTAATTTTTAAACCATTTTTGATGAATTCAGTTAGTTCTTTTGCATCGATATCCACTATGTTGATAGGAGGAACTTTTTTGTGGTTAATGTTGGCTGTATTAACCACTGTGTTTGCAGTAATTGGTTTAGATGTTAAGTTGTTTATGTTAAGTTTACTCATTTCATCCATAGCTTCAATAGCTGAATTTAATTAGAGTGATTTCTCTTTTTTTTCCTTTTACATGTTTTTCAAATATGTTCAATAATTCTTGATCACATTGATTATCACTTTCAATGTCAAGCACTGAATAGTAGTTTTTATTGTTATTGTTTTTGGATTGCTTAGGCAAAGGCAAATCCATATTTTGATTTTTTTTTCTTTTATTTTCAGTATCGCTGTTGTTATTGATTTTTATATTATTAGTTTTTGAGTACTGAGCATTTTGCTCGCTCATTCTTTGTAATGTTTATTATTTTTTTTTCTTATATTAGTTGTTTTTTTTTTATGTGTTTCTGTCTTTTATATAACCGAACAATAACAGTAGTAACTTTAGGGAATACCGATAAATAATTCTAATCTCCGTGGCGCATCTGTCGCTCATCACGTTCGCGATCGAACTCACATTAATTCCTTTTGTCAATAACAAATCACCCCTGGATCACAAGCTCAATTAGTCTATCCTCAACATCGGTCCGAAATTGGGACAGAAGGAAGAAATAAGGGGCGGTAAGTTGCCCAAAGCACAGTGAAATGCCCTCGGACATTTTACATATATGAAATAATAATGATAATGATAATAATAATGCCGCGGCATCAGAAGAGTGAAGGAAATGAATATAAAATTAATACAAATGACCTGGATACTAAAAGGAAAATTGACTTAGGACAATTATTCCACAGGTTGGTTAAACCAACCGCATCTGAAAAATGCATCAATGGATTGCAGCCAATTATAGAGAAACATATATAGAATTATATGAGTATAAATAGAAATTAATAATAATAAAAAGTGCTCACACCTTAGAGCTGAATTGATCAGAATAATATCCGAGAAGAACAAAACTGATAACCACAAGTGATAGAGGAGAGTATCATTTATATTGTGCTATGGCCCGATGAGGACGCTCATGATGGATATGAGTACAGAATATAGGGACACAGGAATATAACTTATTTTTATAGTAGCATTGCTGAATAGTTGTGACAAGGCAAAAGTAATGAAATTTAAAACAATTCAATATTTCGAAATTTAATAAAACAAAAATTTTAAATTTTATAAACTAAATAAAAAAAAATTTCTTTTCTATATCTCCAAATTATTTATAAAATCAAATATGTATATATATATATGGGGGGTTTCATGTCAAGTGCACCAACTTTTGAAACCGATGTCTTCCGATCGGAATGAAATTTACACCAAGGTTAGTCCTATTGGATAGTAATTTAGACACATTTTTTCAATAAGATCGGTCCAGATCTCTCTGAGTTAGAGGGGATCAAAATTTGACATTTTGGCCAAACAGGTGAATTTTTCTCATCCATGTAACTTATTACCTATTGTTCTTAGAAAATTTTCTCCCAAATAGTTTAGATAGCTTTTCTTCAATATTTCGGACAAAAATACTTTAAAAAAAAAAAAACCTTTTGACTTTTTTTTTTGCTAAATTAAAGCATTTTTTGCCTTTTTTTCAAAAAGGGCATTTTTTTTTGTCGCTTAGTGGGATGGGAGTGGGATGTCTATCAAAATAAATGTTTTGTAACTCAAGACAACGGTTTTTCAATTTTTCACAAATGCTCTATTTTGAATTTTTTCCGATTTGTGTCTAAAACCTTACAAATAAAACTTATATTGAGAAACTAGACAAACTTAACTTTCCGAAGGTATATAACATACCTTCATAACATAACAGAAGAGAATGGTTATCTGTAACCTGAAAGAGTTATTTGCAACATTTCAATCTGAACACGAGGATGTTAGAATTGGCTTCCAAATGAGGCCAAAACATTGCGTTTTGGCAGAAAGCAGCGGAACTCACACAGTATGCGTTTGCATTTACCATGAAAATGTTAAACTGATGTTGAAGGAAAGCAACTTAAAGTATTTAACAGATGATTCGGCAAAAGATTTACACGATTACCGCGATTGCCTTAAATTGACTATGTGTCCTAATGGAACAACTTTTTGCCACTTAGGTGAATGTACCAATTGCCCGAAAACCACATTCATCAAAGTAAATTTAATCAACTCTTTAGATCGAGAATATATAGAGGAGGTCAAATTTGATTCTTGGATTCAGACTGGCAGATGCACATTGAAAACAATCATTTTAAATGTGGATGATTTTGTGGAAGAAATGTGTACAGGATTGCTAAACTTGAGAAACCATGACTTTTTAGTCAAAGAGCATTCTTCAAGGATTTGAAGATACATTTGAAGTCTGGTGAATTCGTTATTTCATATGATTTCGCAGAAAGCTATAAATATGTTCTTCAGGATGCCATACAAGCATTCCACTTCAATAACGACCAAGCAACTATATTTACAGTAGTTATTTACTACATGAAAGATGAAAAACTGGAACACAAAAGTATGGCAATCATATCCGACGATTTAAAACATGATACCGTTGAAGTTTATGAGTACCAGAAGAGAATACTAAAATTTCTAAAATCTAAATTTACAGTAAAGAAGGTATACTACGTTTCGGATGGAGCTCGTCAACATTTTAAAAACAAAAGTAGCTTGGCAAATCTTATGGCCTATTAAAAAGATTTTGGAATGCCAGCTGAGTGGCATTTTCATCCTACTGCTCATGGTAAAAGAGCATGTGATGGTATTGGAGCAAACCTTAAAAGAAATGCAGCGAAGTATAGCCTCCAGTGCTCTCATCAAGATCACATCTTAGATGCGACCGCTTTATACCATTGGGCAAAGAGTTATTGTGAAGAAACTAAAATAGTTTTTAGTAGCAAAGAGGATCATCAGGAAACATTGAAAACACTGAAGAGCAGATTCGATGCTGCGGTAACAATCGATGGCACCGCTCAATACCATGCTTTTATGCCGCTTGTCGATAGAAGACTTAAGTTGAAAAAGTTTTCTGCTTCTATTCAATGCGATTTCTTTCCAAAGACAACAAATAAACCAGCAGCGAAATCAACAGCTGAACCTAGTAACGCCAAGAAAGGATTGATAAAAAAACGCAGTTAATAAAGGCGACAAAACAGCTGGATGACAGACTGGGTAATTAAAAATTTACAAGACTTAAATACTTCATCAGCTACAATAAATTAAGTATAAAAATAGTTATGATATAAATGGATCTAATGCAATTAAGATTAAATTTTAATAAATTATTTATCTTTTTATTTTTAATATTATTATTATTATACATTAATATAATTATTATTAAAAATAAATAAAAAATAATAATTTTTCAACATTTCTATAGAAAAAAAGAGATTTTTTCCCTGAGGTTAACATATTCTGGGTATTACAGTATCGAGGGTACAAAATTTTAGTTAGGTATGTTATATACCTTCGGAAAGTTTAGTTTGTCTAGTTTCTCAGTATAAGTTTTATTTGTAAGGTTTTAGACACAAATAGCAAAAAATTCAAAATAGTGCATTTGTGAAAAATTGAAAAACCGTTGTCTTGAGTTACAAAACATTTATTTTGATAGATATCCCACTCCCATCCCACTAAGCGACCAAAAAGCTCTTAAAGGAAAAATCCTAAGCTTTCTTATGAAAAAATAAAAAAAAAAAAAAAAAAAAAATGCCCTTTTTGAAAAAAGGCAAAAAATGCTTTAATTTAGCAAAAAAAAAGTCTACAAATTTTTTTTTTTTTAAGTATTTTTTTCCGAAATACTGAAGAAATAGCTATCTAAACTCTTTGGGAGAAAATTTTGTAAGAACAATAGGTAATAAGTTACATGGTTGAGAAAAAACACCTGTTTGGCCAAAATGTCAAATTTTGATCCCCTCTAACACAGAGAGATCTGGACCGATCTTATTAAAAAATTGTGTCTAAACTATTATCCAATAAGACTAACCTTGGTGCAAATTTCATCCCGATCGGAAGACATCGGTTTCAAAAGTTGGTGCACTTGACATGAAATCCCCCATATATAAATGAAGGAGCTTTTTCTTTTCAATTGTGGCAATTTAAGTCAATCTCATAGGGATCATTTGTATGGGGACTTGATCTAAACATGAACCAATTTTCACCAATATAAATAGCGTTTGTCCTATGGCCGATAGGAGCTTATGTACTAAACTTCATCAAAATATGTTCACATTTGCGAACATTAGTTTGATTATAGGGTTAACATGGACACACATACAGACGGATGGACAGACGGACATCGTTAAATCGATTCTGAATCGATCGGTATAATAAAAGATGGATCTATGTCAAATAGTTTTGGCAGTTATAAACATCAGCGCAAGGTCATTATTTACTGACTACGTAGTTGTATAGGGTATTTAAAAATCGATCTTTTGTGGAATGAAAGATATTTGATAAGGCTTATTAAATTAAATTATATACTCTATTCACTTATTTTGATAATTGGAAGTTAGCCCCCCTTTTTTGGAAATAAAATTTTTTGAAGATTGTCCTGAATTGTTCTTTGATTGTTCTACAATGTTCCAAAACGATGAGTTTCTAAAATGCAATTTGTACCGGTAAATCGAAAAAAAAACGAATTTTAAGCTATGTTTTTCGTTCTCATTTGCGTACGTTACGGTTTGCGACATATCTATATTGGAAAAATGTTTAGAACAACTAGAACAACCTAGAACAACAGCCAGATTCTTTTATTTCCAAAAGTGGGGGGGCAAAGCCTAAAATTCGTTTTTTCGATTTACCGGTACAAATTACATTTTAGAAAATCATCGTTTTGGAGCATTGTAGAACAATCCTAGAACAATTCAGAACAATCTTCAAAAAATTGTATTTCCGAAAATGGGGTGCTAACTTCGCACACTTAAATAATTGACAGCTACTCAAAAAATAAAACTTTGGAGAGAATGATCTATGAGGTGTTAATGCATAATTGTTCCTCTTTCAGTTCCTAATTTTTTATTTGTTATTTAAATTATTTTTTACCCTCCTCAAGCATATACAAACATTATCATTTTGGATGCTTAATAATTTTGGAGTACTAATATGACTTTCTCAGTCTCCTTTTATGTACTCTACGTACTTCACTTAGTTCAGTGAGAAGTAATCTACACATAAATACATATTCACGAATGGATCATATGTTGAGGACCTGTATTCTGTAGCGTGTTTCGCATAAATCAATTAAATCGTTGTAGACATCTAACGGCTCTGAAAGAAAATTGATTATGTGGTGAAAACTTCCACGGAGATACAACAATTTATCCAACTCCTTTATGTTATTTATCCTTTGAACAAAAGCGCAATTAAATTGCTCACCTAATAACTAAGGTAATTTTTAACAGTTTTTTAGGTTCTTATTATTCACTAGTATAGCCCAGCACTCGAAATTCGAGTGCAAATTATAGGAAATATTATTTTTGCATTTAATTTTTGTCTTAAATTTTTTTAAATCTATATATACTTATATAAAATTTATTGTATTTTTTTTTTAATTTATTTATGAATATTTAAATGAGCCTAAAGGTATTTTAGTCAATTTTAGCAGTTCACAATTCAACACAGAGAGCCTGATATATAACTTAAATCATTCGCATTAACAGGCTGTAACCAATTATTAAAAATATTTTATTTTATTTAATTTAGTATATTTCTAAGACAGATTAAACATGAATTTCATCATTCTCAGCTTCTCCTCCCTATGAACTATAACTTTGTCAATTTTTACACTCCTTCATGCCCTTATATCCAGCGGTGATATTCAGCCGGTACGGGGCGGTACGCTCGTACCGGTTGTTAACATTTTTAAAATTTTCCGTACCGGTTGTTGTATATTAAAAAAAAAGTATGTTTTTAAGTAAAAGTATGTAACCACTAAGCTTGAAATGGTTAACGGAAAATTCTGTAAAAAAAAATATTTTTCTTTTAATAAAAAGGGAATTTCCCTTTTTGAATACATTTTTATTTTGATATATTTACTCTAAATAAAAAGTTTAGTAGTATTTTTAATCTCTATTAAATTCAGTTTTAACGTGTAAGTATGAAGTTTTTAAATTAATTTAAATTTCTAATTAATTATTAATTAATTATTAAATATTTTCTTTGTTTCAACCTAAGAATGAAAAGGCAAGGTAATTTGGATGACTTTTTTTTAGCAAATCTATAAAAATAACCAAAAACCCTGAATAGCAAGCTGAGAATATTACTAATTCTAATCAAACAAAACAGGTAAAAGAAAAAAATGATACTTCTGAAGTTCAACACCAATCGGAAAAACTTGGAACGTCTCGTGAACAATGAATCAGCTTCACATAAAAAAGCTGGGGAAATAATAAAAATTGGTGAAACAAATATAATTTCCAAATCTTTCGATGTGGCTAATGAAAAGTATTTAAACAGCACAGTAAACATTTTTAATACTATCTATTTCATAATTAAAAACAATTACCCATTCAGTGATTTTAAAAAATTAATTGATTTACAGAAAAAAAATAATGTAGATTTTGGATTTTCATTACATTCCAGATTTATAGTTCCACTTGTCGCAAAGCTTATATCTACAGAAATAAGAAGAATTATTTTTGGAAAACTGATAAATACAGGTTGTAAAATTTCAATTATTATTGATGAAGCCTCAACTGTTTCACACAAAAGCGTTTTAGTAGTTTATTTGAAATCTGAAATTCAAGATTCCGATGATAGTGTAACAGTTTTTATTGATCTTGTCGAATTAGAAGGAACAACATCAGAAATAATTTTTAAAACCTTAATATCAGTTCTTGAAAAACATGGTTTTAATGAAAAATATTTACATGAAAATCTTATTGGATTTTACTCAGACGGTGCTAGTGTAATGCTAGGAAAAAAGGCTGGAGTTTCTGCAAGAATTTTAGAACATTTTCCAGGTATTAGCATCTGTCACTGTTTAGCTCATCGTATTCAGTTAACTCTAGATGATGTTATCAAAGAAGTAAATGAAGTAAATAACTTTAGATATTTTCTCGATAAACTTTATTCGTATTATCATACTTCAAATAAACATCAACGAGAATTAAATAATGTTTCTAAAGAACTTGGCACTGAAGTACACAAAGTAGGTAGAATATTTGGTCCTCGATGGGCAGCCTATAGCGCTAGGACCGCCAAAGCAGTTTGGAAATCATATCAGGCCTTATATATTCACTTTAGTCAAAATAAAGAAATTGGAATAATGTCATATTTCAAAATGAAAACTTTTTAAAAGATTTAGGTTTAATAAACGACATATTAGAAGAAATTTCTGTACTGTCTACAGCTTTACAAGAAAGAGATATTTCATTAATTAGAGCTGATAGATTGATAAGGCGAACGATAAATCTATTCCAACATTTAAAATTAAATAAAGGAACATATGAAAAAGAAGCAGATGATATTATTAAAACGAAAAAATACAATATTCCATTTGAAATTAATAGAAAAAAAACATCAATTGTTGTTTCGAGAGATGAATTTTTTGATTGTTTAGAAAAACATATGAAAACGCGTTTGCTATTAGACGATAAAAATGAAAACTATAATAATCTCTTAAATTGCTTTAATTTATTAAATCCAGAAACATGGCCGGGTGATATTTTTGAAGCACCATGGATTGAAGGTGAAAATAGGTTAGAGCAGTTAAATAAAATAATCAAATACATCATTCCAGTAAATGATTTTCGAGATTTTGTTGATGTGCGAGATAGAGAATCTAAAAATATTAATACTATTTTGGGAGCAAAAAGAATTTTAAATGTAATTGCTGTTAATTCCGCAGAAGCTGAAAGAGGATTCAGCACAATGAACAATATCATTTATGATAAGAGAAATTCGTTGTTAATTGAAACAACGAGTCATTTAATGACAATAAATTTAATGGGAAAATCGATTGAGGATTTTGATGCAACACCATATGTTAAATTATGGTTGCGAGAAGGGCATCATATGGCAAGTGACACACGTGTCAAAGCAGCCGCACCTAATTTGCCGTCCCAAAACCAAAATTTAATTTGGAAATTATTTAATTAATTTTATATACTATTTTTTATACTATTATATATAATATATGTATTTCTTATGTAAATATGTAAATAAATAACTATTATGAAGTAAATATAACCTACAATAAATTTTTTTCCATGCGTACCGGTTGTTAAAAAATTCGAATATCACCACTGCTTATATCTCTTAAAAAGGGAACAAAAAATTTACCTTCACGTATTAATATATAAATAAGTAACAAATTATAAATATTATTTTCTGTAAAAAATCTTATATAATTTTTAAAAATTTACCTATCTATGTCCGTATAAAACGTGGTAAAAATTAATATTCTTATCTCTATAAGTACTCGTTTTATATATTTGGACAGACACAAAAATTTTGTTAAATTTTTACAAATTATTTATACGTCAAATTGTTCCTTTATTTATTTTCCATTCATAAAATTTCTTCCTAGAAAAATCAAATCAGGATAACAGCTTGTGTTTCTTTTATAATAACCGAAAAATAATTTTAAATGTAATTTTATTTGTGGTATTTCTTGCTAATAATTTGGTACAATATCTGTAAATACACTTGCGGTTAATAATAAGTTTTTGTAATATAAATTGTTTTTCTAATCACCAATATTTAGTATTGATGAATGTTATATAGAATTTTATTAGCCTGAAATAGTTTAAAAATTTATATAATGACTTTTATTGGTAAACGAAACTAATTTCGCAGTCAACGATACTGTCAATTTATAAGTATTGTGCTTGAATAATATTAGAAGAAGAAAAGCTGTTTTCTTTTTAAACATATCACAATAACAATAAAAATTCCAATTACCTTAATAAATAAATTATTCTAGTGGTAACCGATAGCCAACCAACATTTTTTCAGTACGTAGTCATTGCCCACAAATATTAATTTGACTTTAAAACAATGTTGGCGGCATTTGTGGCATCTTTTATTATCAATATGTTGAAAAAGACATTAATCAGAGATGGTAATCCTAACTGGCTATAAAGTATAAAGAATCAAAGTACTTCTGAAAGTAGCAAATACCAGAAAAATTATAGTCACCCTAAAATGTAAGCAAAAACAACTGGCAATTTCACTATATAACTTCTGTGTATAATGATAAGCTAACTCAATCAATATTGATGGTATTTGAATCATAATATACTTGTTCGTGAATATAGATAATCAAAAATCAACAATATTGCTCGCCTTCCATCATGTGTAACAAACAAATAAAAAAACTAAATGTCATTGTTGATAATCAAATATGCTTCGTAAACCAAAATGTTCATAGATTAAATACTAAACTTTCCAACTTATTCATTGAAAGTTTAAATTTTAGTCAGCATCTTATAATTCTAACGGAATCTTATATATATTGATTCCTATGGTTCCAAGTTGGAACAAAGGGCCGTAACGAAATTCTTCCATTGGGATCTGTCCTGTGCGATTATTCTGATCTCAGGCCAAGTTCTTCTTGTTTCGCTAATTTCGGAATCTAGCTGCCTTCTCCAGGTGTTAGCTGGTCTACCTCTTCTTCTGCTGCCATGAGGGTTCCAGTCAATTGCCATCTTTGATATGTCATCATGGGGTCTTCTCAAAATATGACCAACCCAGCTCCATTTCCTCTTTGCAATTTCTTTGCCAGAGGTCTCTGTTGGAAACTACGTTCGGCCAAAATATTCGCAAAATTTTTCGCAAGCAACGATTAACAAATACTTGCAGGGATTGAATGTCGCTTGCAGTAGAGTTCCAGGACTCACATCCATATAGCAGGATAGAGCGAACATTAGAGGAGAAAAGGTGAAGCTTAGTTTTTATATGTATTTGTGGTGACTTCCATACTCTTTTTAATGCACCAAAAGACTGTTTTGCTTTCCTTATGCGATATGCAATATCATCACGTGAGCCGCCTGTTGTTGATATGATACATCCTAAGTAGCAAAACGATTGGACGTCCTCGAGTTCTATGTTGTTTACTCGGAACTTGGAGAGATTAGTCGAATTGATACGTAGAACCTTAGTTTTGTCGAAGTTAATGTGAAGACCGACACCAGATGCTAGCTGATGTATCTGATCCAATTTGGCTGACATGTCGGTAAAGTTATGTGCGAGCAGGCAAATATCATCAGCATAGTCAAAGTCTTCCAATCGACCATTCATACCCCATGTAATGCCTCTTCTTATTCGGGTTGCTTGCTGCATAATTGAATCCAATACAATATTGAATAACAGCGGAGATAGGATACATCCTTGTCGTACCCCAGTGCTTATACCAATCGGATTGCTTAACGTGCGTTCATGTAGTACTCGACTTGTTGAGGTTCCATACAAAGCTTTGATTAAGTCGATTAGCACAGGTGGAACTCCCTTGCATCGAAGTGCGTGCCAAATTGCCTGATGGTGGATCGTATCGAATGCTTTGGCGAAGTCGATAAATATCAAGTATAATGGAGATCTCCATTCCACCGACTGTTCCACTATGATCCTTAGACTATTTATATGATCGGTGCACGATCGGTGTGGTCTGAAACCAGCTTGCTCGTTTCGAAGATCTGCTGAAATTGATGATGCCAGTCTAGCATGGATTATATTCGCTAACAGCTTATTAATCATGGTTAGAAGAGTTATACCCCGCCAATTTTTACACTCTGTTAAGTCTCCTTTCTTGGGTAGTTTTATTATCACTCCTTCGCTTAGTTCAGCAGGAAGAGAGTGTGATGTCCAAAAGTCTCTGACAATAGGGTAGATTATTTTAGCGCTAAGAGTCGGATCAGCCTTAAGCAATTCAGGGTTAATGTTGTCTACGCCTGGTGCCTTGCCATTCTTCAGTGCACGTATTGCAATGACGATCTCAGTTTCGTCTGGACAAATTGTATTTATGTCGGATCTGATTTGGTGTGAAGTACAGTGACATTGCCAGACTGTTGTGGGTTGCGGAATTGACAGTATGCCGGCATAATAGTCGGACCATATTGCCAGTTGCCGCTCCACGGACGAGGCAGTTCCTCCCAACGGATCTTTAAGGGGATATGTGGTTGAACGGTAGTTCCCTGATATTTGCTTTGCAATTTTGTACAAATCTCTACTTCGATGTGTATCGGCAGCTGACTGTGCTTCTATGGCCATATTTTCCACCCAAACCCGCTTGTCTCGTCGCGCACTTCGTTTTACCTGGCGATCTAGACTGGTATACTGTGCCTGTAGGATAAATTTAGAAGCTCTTGTTCGGGCAACGTTAATGGAGCCTTTAAGTTGTCTTCTATCTTCAATAAGTTGCCAGGTAGCGTCTGAGATCCATACTTTACGCTTAGGTTGAGGATGACCAAGATGTTGCTTCGCACTGTCTATGAAAATGCTTTTTATAGCATTCCATTGGCCTCTATTGCTGTTCGGGATACCTTCATAGCGAGTCGTTAGGGAGCCTACGTAACTTTCGAGAGTATTTGAGGATTTTAATTTGGATACATCGTATCGTCTTGGCAAAGACTGTGTTGTTTGTCGTCGGATTGCACATATCCTTAATCGTATCTCTCCTACAAGTAAATGGTGGTCTGACGCTCCATCTGCCCCACGTCTATTGCGCACATCTAGTAATGAACCCCGCCACTTCTTGCTTATCGCAATGTGGTCAATCTGGGTTTCTGTTCTGTGGTCGGGGGAAACCCAAGTTACTTTATGCACGTCCCTGTGAGGGAAAATAGTGCCACCGATTGTAAGACCACTGCTTGCACATATTCCGGTAAATAATTCGCCGTTCTCGTTCATTTGCCCCAGTCCATGAGTTCCCATAACGGACTCAATATTCGTGTTAACTGAGCCCACTTGAGCGTTGAAATCACCGGTAAGAAGTAAAATATCACCACTAGGTGTGTCTTTTATTACCTTTTTCAGGAGGCTGTAGAAGTCTTCTTTGTCATTGGGGTCTGAGATTTCAGTGGGGGCGTAGCATTGAATGCATGTGATGTTACGAGCACGGGTGTGCAGACGGATGGATATAATCCTATCAGAATGTTGTTTCCATGCCATTAGGGCGCTCTTGGCCTCTCTAGAAAGAAGGAATCCTACGCCGCTCGATCGAGGGAGTCCACTTGGCTTGCCAGAATATAAAAAGGTTACGTCACCGTCGGTTGTTATTGTGCCATTATCAGGCCACCTTGTTTCACATAAACCAAGGAAGAGAAGGTTGTAGTTCTTGAATTCCTTGCAAATTTGGGCAAATCTTGATGGTTCCAGAAGCGTTCTAATATTCCATGTTCCGAATCGTGTCCTTGATTTAAAGCTAAAAGTCGTCAACAGTTGGGGATCATTTTGGTTTCCATTCGTTGTGGTTTCTGTAATCAGTAGAGTTTAAGATGAACCGACGATTAGCCGATCGCATCCGATTCTGGTACCGGGATTGCCGATTGTAGCATCCAGAAATGCTGTTTTTTTTTTTTTTTTTTTCAACGAGTTGTTGAGATTGGCTATTGAGTGGCGTTACTCTCCACGTCGTTCCAAGGATCATTGGCAACTCGGGTATTTACAGGTGCTCTAAACGAGACCCCCCGAGACTCTCCCCTTAAGACCGCTGAGTTGACCGCGACTGCTTATTTTATTCACAGCATCCCAACATATCTGCTGGGGTTTCCACTATCCGCAACCCGTGGACGCGTCTGATAGCATTCAGCTATGCTTCCCGAGGCAGTAAGTACCATGTAGTATGTAAGTTTACACATTACATGCTACTTATCCACCACTTGGCAGAAAACGGAATCTTGGCTAAATAAAAATACATTCAGCTCCGGGATTTTATATAATTGTTATATTATTTATAGCCTAGATGATAATAATAGTACTACTGGTGGTGGTGTTCTGATTGCAGTTTTTAGCCTTTTTTCATCTGAATATATCTATTTATTAATACGTGAAGGTAAATTTTTAGTTCCCTTTTTAAGCAATATGCGGGCACGGAGGAGTCTGAAAGTTGGGACAGTTATAATTCGTATGGAGGAGAAGCTGAGAGTGATAAAATTTAGGTTTAGTCTGTCTTAAAAATTTATTGAATTAAATAAAATAAAATATTTATAATAATTCGTTACACCCTGTTAATGCGAATGATTTAAATTATATACCACACGCTCTGTGTTGAATTGTGAGCTGTTATAATTGATTAATATACCTTTAGGCTCATTTAAATATTCATAAATTTTTTATGTATGTATATAGATTAAACAAGTGAAAAAATTATAGTCGGTCTAGACCGACTATACGATACCCCATACCATGCGTTTGGAGACGCTATCTCATATGACCAACCAACTGGACATAGAAAATCAGCATAAACCAAATTTGAGTGGGATTTTTATTAATTTTTTTGGCTGCAGATATGAAAAAGTTCATATCGGATGCTATATCTATATGGGGATTAGGCCCAAAAATGGACAGATTCTGACTATGTTTGGTAAAGTCTCTTGTATTTTGCAAAAATATATACAAACAAAATTTGAGAAGGATCAGTGCAATATTGTTGTTTTTTTGATAGATTTAAGTGAAGATCGGGAAGCAGCTCTATATGGGGCATATGACACAGCGTTGTCCCATAGGGATAATTTTTGGACTACTCATTAATGGATGTAATAAATGCATACAAACCCAATTTGAGTAAGATCTATATGACAATTTGGATCTTATGGTAATTTGTGTCGATTTCATAGGGGTCATTTGTAAGGAGACTAGGTCTGAACATAGGCCGATTCTCACCAATTTCAATAGCGTTCATCCTGTGGCCGATAAAAGCTGACAGACCAAATTTCATCAAAACGTATTCATATTTGCGACCTCCAGTTTGATTACAAAGTTTACATGGACACACAGACGGACGGACGGACGGACATCGTTAAATCGAATCAGTTAGTGATTCATTCTGATTCGATCGGTATAATAAAAGTAGGGTCAAGGTCAAATATTTTTGGTAGTTATAAACAGCAGCACAAAGTCATTATACCCAAACCACATAGTGGTATAGGCTATAAAAAATCAATATTCACCCAAAC
Source organism: Cordilura impudica (assembly GCA_963682025.1). Classification (NCBI taxonomy): domain Eukaryota; kingdom Metazoa; phylum Arthropoda; class Insecta; order Diptera; family Scathophagidae; genus Cordilura; species Cordilura impudica. The sequence goes on from OY821519.1 coordinate 113,316,588, forward strand.
CAAACAAAAACAAGTAAGAAAATTATAGTCGGTCTAGACCGACCATACGATACCCTATACCATGGTTTAGAAACCCTACCTCTTCGGTCCAACTAACTGGGTATAGAAAATAAGCAAAAACCAAATTTGAATGGCATTGTTATTAATTTTTTTGGCTGCATATATGAAAAGTTCATATATTTATATGTGGACTAGGTCAAAAAATGGACCAATCCTGGCCATATTTGGTAAAGTCACTTATATTTTGAAAAAATATACACAAACCAAATTTGAGAAAAATCTGTGCAATATTTTTGTTTTTTTTTAAGATTTAAGTGAAAGTCGGGAAGCAGCTCTATATGGGGCCTATGAGTAAGAATTGTCCAATAGTGATTATTTTTGGACTACTGATTAATGGATATAATAAACACATACAAACCCAATTTTACTAAGATCTATATGATAATTGGGATCTTATGGCAATTTATGTCGATTTCATAGGGGTCATTTGTATGGGGAACATGGACCGATTTTCACCAATTTCAATAGCTAAAACGACTCAGAAAGTGATTCTGATTCAATCGGTATATTAAAAGATGGGTCAGGTCAAATATTTTTGGTAGTTACAAACAGCAGCACAAAGTCATTATGCCCAAACCACATGGTGTAGGGTATAAAACATATTGGTAGAAAAAAATTTAATGAAAAAATAATATTTTCTAGAATTTGCACTCGAATTTCGAGTGCTGGGCCAGTAATAATTAATTCTTCTTATAGTATTGAATTTATTGGAATCCTTATCAAAGAAAAAAAAATTTATATCACCTGTTCGTATATCCCTCCAAGATCTGCTCCACAAATTTACGTGAAGCATACTGAATCAATTTTTTTAAAAGCAAACCCTGATGATTTATTTTAAGTTTTTAATGGTTTCAATTTACCATCTGTCTCTTAGAAATTTTTACCGTAATCGTTCAATTACATTGCAATAAAATCATACGATTGGACTGATAATTTTTAAGTAATCTATATGAACTATGCCTCTCCCAAATCAATTTAGCTCGTTTTGAACCATTTCTAAATCTGGGGCTCCTATCATCCAACTATTGAAGTAAGCTGTGCTATTCCTTTAGTTTCCGAATATAAGAATGTTATAAATAGTGTTAAGGATTATTGTTTTAAATAGGAAAAGTACAATGATTTAAACTGTTTGTTATGTAGTACTAAATGGCTTGATCTGATCACAATTTCCGATGGTAATCCATCAAATACTGACGCTATGATTGATTCGTTTTATAAAATTATTTTTAGATAAATAAATTTCAAAATCAGCGCTAAAAAATCTGGTCCACCTTGGAACTCGAAATAAATTTCCAGACTTAAAAATATGTTAAAAATAAATGTTAAAATAATATAAAATATCTGGATCAATTACTGATTATGGAAAATAATCTACCATCCGAACTGAATTTAAACTTCTTAAATAAAAACTTTATAAAAAGTATTTAAATAATATGAAAATAGATTTTGATTTTTTCAACAAGTTTTTTTGATTCTTCACAGAAATCGTATGGCTACCCAAAAGTAATGAAATATTTAAGTTATGGATCCAGTGATAAATTATTCATCATTATGCTGACGCTATATATGATGATAACTTAAACACATATGCGATTCATCTCGTAGAACATCAGTCTAGAACACTCCCATCGTCAATACTTCCCAAATCGTCCCCTATTTAAAAAGTTTCCAAATATTATTTTATAGTGGGCCCAGTTGAATTTTAACCAATTGTTCTAATACTTTAGCTACTCCTCTACTCCATAACTGAATTTTTATGCCATCAAGCTTCTTCCATACTGTGACCATCTCACCATGGATTTCGAAAAGGCTATTCAGTGATAAGAACGATAGCAATTTTTGATTTTTAGCGATTTTTGGTTTTTGGCGATTTTTGATTTTAGCGATTTTTGGCTTTAGCCATTGTTGGCTTTTTTGTAATTTTTAATTTTATTTTGACGATTTTTGATTTTTAGCGATTTTTGATTTTGGCGGTTTTTGAATTAGCTATTTTTGCTTTTTGTGATTTTTGTTTTTTTTTTTTTTGGCGATTTTTGTTATTCGCGATTTTCGGTTTTGGCGATTTTTGTTTTTTTTTTTCCAATTTTTGTTATTCGCGATTTCCAGTTTTGCCAAATTTTATTTTTACGTTTTTTGTTTTCGGCGGTTTTTGTTATTCGTGATTTTCGGTTTTGGTGAGTTTTGACTTTGACGATTTTTGTTTTTTGTGATTTTTGATTTTGGCGATTTTTGTTTTTTTTGCAAATTTTGATTTTGGTGATTGTTGTTATTCACGATTTTCGGTTTTGAAGATTTTTAATTTTGGTGATTCCCTTCATATTTTCCATGACTACTCACATCGGTAATTACTGTACTTGTCAAAAGTTTCAAAGCTGTCGTTTTCATAGTACTCCAAATTTTTTAATAGGAGGTGCCACGCCCATTCTTTGTCCGATGTAGATTTAACGAAATAAATGTATGCTAATGATGTGAAAATATTCATAAGTTATAAAAAAATATGTGATCAAATATACCTCCAACAAGATTTATACAGTTTTTACCTGATGGATTTAAATGAAACGAAATTAAACATATGCGCTTTTCTAGCAACTGGAACGCATTGGGAAACTACTCTTTAAGTGGTTGCCAGCTGAAGTTGGTAAAATAATTTCTGCATCTTGAAATATTGTAAGAGATAAAATTAAATTTTGTATAACAAATTACGATGACAATCAATAAAGCACGTAGCGTGTTGGCTTTTATTAAGCGATAGGCAAAGGTGTTTAATGATTATTTTATTACAAATAGTTATATGTTTGTCTTGTAAGACCTATTCTAGAATAATGCTCATAGTAACCGTATCGAGATCGAGTAAGTTCTAAAACAATATCTTCCCTTCTGCTTGGGAAGTTTATATTTGAACCTGCTTATGATTTTCCATCTTACACAACTCGTCTTGCTCAAATCAAAATGTCGTAGGACTATGCTGAATGTTTCGTTCCTAACAAATTTGATAAATGGTAATGTCTGCTCTGGTTTCCTTTCAACAATATGAAATTTAATGTTTCACGCTCTTTCTTCCTATTATATCTTCAAGCTTTTTGTGTGAATTATGCAAATGCTGACCCTTTTATGAAAACTAGAAAATTCCAGCACTCCAAATTCGAGTGCAAATTCTACAAAATTTTATTTTTTCATTTAGGAAAGACTCTAAAGTTATGCTTCACAATTCAACTCATTTTAAATAAAGAAAACAAACTCAACACATTAACACAAACACATTAACAAATTTAATAAACACACACATAGCTTTGTATAATTTTATGTATGTGTTAGTAGCGACTTTAAGCGATCATAACTCCAAGAAAAATATTCCAGTCGATGAAAATCTGTAAATCTAAAAATAAATACCTTTCAAATAATAATTTTTTTGTCAAAATCGGGGTAAAACTGTGAAATTGGCATCGGTCACAAGAAATCGCCTTGCCTATTAATGTTATAATTAATTTATGAAAATATTTAAAAGTTTTAATGAACTGTATGTCTTTATTTTTTTATCTGTAAATATTATATATATGTTATTAAACACAATATTATTTTATTTTTGAATACTTAATTAAAATTTTTGTTTGTAAACCTCAATTATATAATTACTTATACTGTCTGTAAGGATTTATTTCCATAGAATAAATAAATAAATTTTCTGGCCTTATTTCGTATTTCGATATTCATGGCTATCGTATTTTAGTCGATTTTCTTATTTCCTGAAATTAAAAAAGTAGAATACAATATATTTATTATTTTTGTGACTATTTTATTCGACCTTTATATATTAATTGAAAATAATTTCTTTAAGCTCGAAGTCTCTACGTCGATTTGCCGATTCCATATTAAATGTTGAATTTTGGTCAAACAAATGTAAGCTTTGTTTGTGGTCTTTTTTATTATACATATACATAGCCTTAGTAACACAGTGTAACATTTTTGAAGTCATTAGGTGCAAACTCATTCTCGTGAGCGGTTTTTTGAATTTCTTATCAAAACTCACAAAACTCCACTCGGGTTTTGCTAATTTAGCTGCTGTTTGTATTTTATGGGCTCATGTATATTTTAGCTAAAACTTGATTTTTCCGAGGAAGATTCAGTTTTTCACACGGCTATATCTCGGTAATCACTTAGAATTTTGTCTTCCTGTCTTCTGCAGAATTGTAGCTATAGACTAGGAGAACAAAGTAAACCAAAAAACTGCATTCGGCCCGTTAAAATTGCTAAAATATCGAAAAATTTTCATCCACAACTGTCTCTTTTTAAACTCTTTCTTTTAACCCATACTATCTGTCTGTCTGTCGTGGGGCAACCCCATTCCCCCTTATCCAATTGAGCTAAAACTTGGCCCATAGCCTTCTTGTCACTACAGATTAATTTTGGGGTAGTCACGCACAGTCACGCATAGTCACGTTCAATCATTTCCACTCATTCGGTCGACACACTTGGATACACTTGCTGTGAAAAAAGATTAACTTTGACTTAGTCACGCACAGTCGCGCACGGTCACGCTCAATCACGGAGAGATTTAAAACGGATTTCCCCTCATCCAATCAATCTGAAACTTGGTCGATAGACTTCTGTGAAAGGAGATTACTTTGGCATCATCACGCACAGTCACGCATAGTCACGCACAGTCACGGAGTGATTTAAAACCCATTTCACCTTATCCCATCGATCTGAAACTTGGTCAATAGACTTGCAGTGAAAAAAGATTAACTTTGACTTAGTCATGCATAGTCACGCACAGTCACGGAGTGATTCAAAACCCATTTCCCCTTATCCGATCGATCTAAAATTTGGTCGATAGACTTGCTGTGAAAGGAGATTACTTTGACATCATCACGCACAGTCACGCATAGTCCCGTACAGTCACGGAGTGATTTAAAACCCATTTCACCTTATCCCATCGATCTGAAACTTGGTCAATAGACTTGCAGTGAAAAAAGATTAACTTTGAATTAGTCACGAATAGTCACGCCCAGCCACGGAGTGATTCAAAACCCATTTCCCCTTATCCGGTCGATCTGAAACCTTGTCCGTAGACTTCTGACCAAAGATTAGTTTTAAAATAGTCACGCAAATTCGCGAACAGTTACGGAGAGATTCAGAACTCATATGCATAAGGAAAGAAAGAGTTTCGATAAAAACTTTGTTTTTATGGGTTAGATTATTTTTAAACTTAATTTCCATCAAAACAAAAAAATATAAATTTTTCAGCTGTATTTTACATCGATAATTCGAGTTGTGACTGAAAAATGTAGCAAAAGCTTGGCAGTGCAAGTGAGGAAGTAAAATCAGCAACATATGCTTCTGTCTTCTGATTTCTCTTATTTGATCCCACAGCATAATTAATGCACGCGCAGCATTACCGTTTGGGTCTTTTACTCAGATTACCGGCTTAAGAAAAGTGTTCTCTTCGTCAACAAAATCAATTCTAAATAACCATTACTGTTTGTACACTGTGTTAGGCGTGATTCTTCAAACCTTGTATCCACTTCATTTATAGGGTATAAAAATAATGGGTTTTTGTTAGTTTCAATAAGTACTTCGAAAACCGGACACGAGAAATTAAAAAACTTTATAGTTTAACAGGCTCCAATACATAAATAAAAATAATATTTTTAGTAATTCAGCTGATAATTTGGTAAGTCGGTTCTAAATGCAATTTCTTTTGTTTCAATTTGTAGTTAAATTATTAGTTTTAACGGCCGCATATTTTTGGGTAAAAAATATTTAAATAAAAAAATTGTAATCATTCTTTACATCTCTGATATTACCTATACAAATAAATTTTACTAACTTGTATCTTTGGCATCCCCTGATACATACTTCTGCGAAACATTTATTATTCATAGGCTCTCATTATAATGTTTTTCCACGTTATTTGGTTGTAGTTGTTGCTGTTGTTGTTGTTGTTGTTGCTGTTGTTGTTGTTGATAATAAAGCAAACACAGCTGTATCTTCATTTATCCCATCGGTGCTGATATACCGGCATTCATTGCAAGTCTTTGAAAATTTAATTTCTCTCATGTAGCACATTTGTACCACAGGGAGTGGTGATTAAAGTGTAGGGTTATAAACAAATATTTATGCATGTTAAAACTAAAAACAAAAAAATGAGTAAACATACATATGTATATACTGCCATAAGCTGATGAAATTTAGATTGTAATACACGTTGATTGACTTAATAAACAAAATATTTCCTTTTTTTAAAATTAATTTCTCAAATTTTGAACTTCAATTATGAAATTACTGGATAACAAGAGGTGAAATTCCGCTACTTACATATTTGACTTTGTACCAATTTTTTAGCTGCAACTACAGCAATTGTTATTGCTTTAGTTTGTTTTACAGTTTTTTTTTACAATCTCAAGTAACTGATGTTGGACTTTGTGCTATTGCTTTGTGTGCAGCACCGCTTGAGTAAACGCCATTTTTTTGTAGTGAATTTACAATTGCACCTGTAGTGGATCAAATTTATAATAAATGTGCCGTACTAAGAGTTACCATTGTAGTTGGACCGAATGCTTATGTATAGAGTGAAACAAATTATTAAATTCCTTTAATAATAAAGTGAAAATAACTGAACAATTGTTATTATTACTTTAAGCATCCAGTTATGAAAATATTTCAATGCCTTTGTCTTTATCTTTGACTTTTGTTATTGTCATTGTTAAAGTTTCGAGATTCCCATCTCTACAAAGCAACGGGATGCTGTAAGCAAAATGCGTAAAATGTTCAAGTCACTAACTAGTTATTAAAAGTTTTTAACCAAAATATCAGTACTCGTATGTGTCTGTGTTGATATCCTGTAAGAAGTTTTTGTTTATAATAAAATTGCCATAATTTATTATGTAAAATTTTCATTTGACATAAAAACATTTTTTTTTCTTAATTTCCATTAAATTTTATGACAAGTTTTAAAAGAAATTATTTTATATATTAATTTGGCCTTGTGCGATACTTTTTGGCTTATTTCTCAAATCAAGTGTGAGTGGTTGAGTGAGACAAGCAACAAGCCCCTCGTTAATTTGTTGGAAATGAGAAGATTGTTTGTTGTTTTAAAATTACTTTAAATTACTTTTTTGGTTTATTTGTAGGTGTTTAACATTCCACATTTAGCATTTGTGTATATTTGAGTAGTGCCTTCTGAAATCAAATCTAAACATATTTTATAAAAATATTTTAAAGTCGATATTCCACTTTTACTAACTGTAGTAAAACAAGACTATCAGCTAATTTAGAAGAAACACAAACTCATGATGTTCTTATAACAAAAAATAAATGATCATATATTTTTTCTAGTTTAAGAAATTAATTATCCTCTGGAAGAGGATTAGGTTAGGTTATGTTAGCTAAGTTGCTCGCCCGAAGGCGAGTATACTCGTAGGCCATATAGCCCATTGCAATACCATTTAAAAAGTGTAGGAAGGTAGTAGAAGAGATAGTAGAAGAGTTTATAAAAGTTCAGATAGATAATGTAAGGAGTATGGAAAAGAAAAGAAAAGAAAAGAAAGGAAAAGAAGAGAAGAGAAAAGAAAAGAAAGGAAAAGAAAAGAAAAGAAAAGAAAAGAAAAGAAAAGAAAAGAAAAGAAAAGAAAAGAAAAGAAAAGAAAAGAAAAGAAAAGAATAGTGAAAAAGAGATCTTTCATCCGCTATGCGTCCCTCCTAAACCAGCCAGATTCTCTCAAGAAGTCCGCAAGACATCCACTATGCGGCACAGTTTATCGAGTAATATTTGCCCTAGATATCTAAGACGCCCCTCCTTCAATCCTAGACATTCACACAGAAAATCTTGCACTGAATCTTCCTCGTCCACATCCATAGAGCTCCCACAGCAGTCAACTTTCCGGATAACTATGCGTTCGGCCATCGTTCCCTAATGCACAGTGTGCAGTGAATACTACTATAAGTAGGCTGTTTGCCCCTTTACCAAAAAAGTTATGCTTTCGTTCTCCTTGGATTAGGCAACGATCAGAGGATCTGGGATATACTGCAATTGGTCAGTTTTGTCCATCTTGTCCTTAGTTTAAGATTAACTTTCCCTTCAATTTGATTCGACAGCTCAGATACAGGGATTTTAATGTAAGTGTCCATCGTTCCGCCTAAAGAATCTGAGCCCCTCCGTGCACACTCGTCAGCCGGCTCGTTTTCTTGGACACTTCTATGAGCTGGAACATATTTCAGCCGCACGGTGTGTTGCCAGATTTGATCGAGGGACCTGATACATTCCGTCATATACTTCGATCTAACAGTCCTTGATATCAGAGCTTTGAGAGCAGCAAGACTATCCACGAAAATATTAATGTTTATTGGTTCCATACCCCGCTCCAGAATTATTTTCGTTGGTATGAGAATTGCGTGAATCTCAGCCTGGAAAATGCAACATTTGTCAGGAAATCTCCGAAATATTGTTCGGAACAGATCCTTGATCCTGTACTGGCGTCTATCTAACACTGAGATCGCTCTGTCTATGGCAGAGTCTCCAGCTCAGACTTCACTTATCGGTATTTGGATCGTAAAATTACCCCCAAAGTCCATAATCGGTGATACATAATCGGTTTACCTATCAATTTGTATTCCGCCCGCTGTCTCTAGGATTGTGCTGTGTTTACAAGAGCTTTGCTCCAACTTATTTGACTCCCTTAAGCGGAGAGCCACTTTCGCTGCTGTGATCTTGATGTAAATATCAATAGCATGATGTTCAGCCTTATCTCCAGTTCCACCTGTGGCGTAGATTTAATGGCTATGGTGGTGCCCAAATAGGCCAGTCTTAGTGCCTTCCCGAGTCTAGAAAGTATGGCGCCTACGTTCACGGCTTTCCACCACACCACATTACCATATGTTAAGATAGGTCTAATTATCGCACGATACATCCAGTGGATGATCTGCGGTTTAAGACCCCATATTCTGCCGAATGTCCTCCTGCAGGTGTAGAAGGCACATAACTCCTTCTTAGTCCTCTCCCCTACGTTACTCGATCAAGTGAATTTAGAGTCCTCTTTTTATAGTACTAGATTCTTTCCATCCAATCTTGAAGGATTGAACTCAGGAATCTTTGTCTTTCTGGTAAAGATCATCAACTCGATTTTAGACGGGTTGAGCCCCTAACCATTTTCCCTTGCCCATTTCACGAGTTAACCTAATGCTGACTCCACGAGATCACTGATCGTTGATAGGAATCTACCTCTACCTAGAAGCACAACGTCATCAGCACAGCGAACCGTTCCGTTGAAAGATTGGAGGATTTTATTGATCACAAGGTTCCACGAAATAGGAGATATAACTTCTCCTTGTAGAGTACCCCTCATCACTACCTTCCTCGCTTCCCCTTTATCTATTTCCGAGTTTATCACCATGATGTTCAGCATGTTGCCCGTCCATAGAATTATCTGTGGATCCCGTATTATCTAAGGCCTTTTGGGTCAATGATATTTTCACATTGTTGAACCCTCCTTCCATGTCCAAAAAAAAGCCAAAATATATTCCTTGTAGTAAAGTGCTCAACCGTCCCCACTACTTCGTGTAAAACCGTATTCGCCGGCCTTCATCGAGGTATGCCTGTTGTGCCTTACAGAAGTTGTCCGGTGTGAGGTTTTCAGGTTTTCATTTCCGTTATTATGGTTTATCTTTTTCGCGTTGGAGATAAAGACCTCTCTAACATCTGAAAAGAATTCCACAAATGATTATCAACGACTATTGCAAATTATACATTACCATGCTTAGAAATTCATATTTTCCAATAAAATATAAAACTGCAAAGGTAGTACTACTGCCAAAAAAAGTTATGGAATCTAATAACCCAAAATAATTTCGCTCAATAAGCCTATTACCAAATATTAGTAAAGTTATTGAAATATGCAATATAAACAAAATTTGTCTAAATTAAAATATATAAAGCGAAAAACAATTTCGTTTTAAATACAAATACTCTATGTTTAACGCTATACATGAGCTTACATTATTCATTCATTTGAGGGAGCTTGCCTTATTGTCATGGATTCCAGGTATAATGTATAAATTATTTCAATATATATAAAATACGATAAACAACAGAGATTTCATAATTTATTAGTAAAATATAACAAGCAAAAGCATACATATACGTGATTTTTAATGGACTACAACAGGGAACTGTAAACTATCCAATTCTTTTCAATTTATGTACAACAAGTAAGAGTGTTACATTCGGCTGTGCAGAATCTTTGATACCCTCCACCTTAGAGTGGTCTTAAAAATGAGAATGCGATTTTGGTGATAGGCGGGGTCCAGTTCGTTACCTTTCAATATAAAACTAATAAATGTGAATCGGATAAAGAAAAATCTGCCGGAAACCGATTGAAAATTTCAAGTGCGTTTATTTGGAGAAAATATTACTTTTTTTTTTTTGAGATTTTAAGAATATTTCGTTCTATAGTTAAATTTTTCCAACAAGTTGTTATAAGAATCGGGATCAACATTGAACTGCATTTTTAAAAAGCTATATAAATTCAAAATCGAATAAAAATTCGCCAAGAAATAGCAAATGCCCCAGACCACTTTTGTGCCAAAGAAAAACTAGGTCATGAAATTTTATGGCATTTTTTCAGCTTTGAGAAATTGATTAAAGCCATAATTTTTTGTCTTTATACTTATAAGTACTCAGATAAAAAGTGTTGTGTTATTACCACGTTGTTAATCTATTGCGCATTGAGACCGAAAATGGGAAATTTTTTTGATAAAATTTTGAAAACTCCTTATTCAAGTTTTAAAGAATTTTCTTAAACAAAATTTTAAAAAATGGACCTGGCACTATAAGGTTTTGTTAAATGCATGTTGCAGATTAATCGTGTGAATTTTTAAGTAAATTTTTTTTGACAAGGATTTTATTTTTGCGGATTTCGAAAATAATGGGATTTTTGTAAAATATTCTGTAAATGTACACTTTCTAAATACTTTGTATCAAAAACTCATCACTTTTCTACTTTTCAATTTAATATTTTAACTTAATAGCCTCGGGCTTCGGAAAAAAATAATATGACCCCATCAACCCTTTTGTAATGGGGGTCACATATGACCCCGAGCTCATAAAAGACAATTTATTCAAAAAATTCAAATATTTTGTCAGTGCTGTTGAATTTTTAGATGCGATGCTAAAAATATAATAACTAAATGTGTAGAACTTCCGTTTCTAAAATTTGGGATAAATTCGAGAACGTTAACCTATTATTTGCCAAGGCCAGCTTTGGATTTTAAGATATTAAAAAAAATTTACCGAAAATGGGTTTTTCTATTAAACTCGATGAAACCACTGTTTAGAAGAAATATCTTCAGTTAATTTTTATTTATATAACCCTTCAGTGCTCCTGGCATCAAAATAATCCATTACGATATATTTTTGTGCAACTATCTGCTTATTGCTCGCGAATATAAATTAAAACACCTTTAACCAATTCGTTATAATATTATTTTATGAATAAAAACTATCTGTATTTTTCTATATAAAAAAAGAAGACCCACAAATCACCCAAAGCTAATAAAAAACAATTTATTTAATGAATATAAAATATAAAATTAATTCTATGTATTTTGGTGTATTTAATGATGATTTAGTGTGCGATTGAAATTGTTTTCTGTCATCACTGACGACTTGCAATAAGTATTGCTTTTCTTTAATTTTATAGTATTATATTAATTTAAATTTATTTTTTTTTAAATGGATACTCTATAGGAAATGGTACTCTTATAGAAAGGTACTTTTAAAAAAAGTAGCTTTAAAAAAAGTACTTTTAAAAAAATTACTATTTTATAAAAGAAGTACTTTTTCTTTAAACGGGATACTTTTTTGAAAAACTAAAAATTTTTTAAAAATGGTACTCTTTTTAAAAAGGTTAGTTTTTAGAAAGTGCTACTTTTTAAACAGCGCTTAACAATTAGCAACAGACAGACAGTTTTTTTAAATTATTACAAACGGATTGATAAACTTATATATATCCTCTGGAGGATATAAAAATTCGGTTGATCTTGCTATGCGAAGTATTCCACATCTTTATGGAAATTAATAACCATAAAACCTCTTTCTGACTTTCATCTGTAATTCATTTCTAAAGAATTGTGATTTAAAACATTTAACACTTTTAAAATTTTGTGCTAAATTTACTTTTCTTGTCAATATTTGATATTTAAAACTTTACTGAATAATAAACACTACCACCTCATAATATTATCGTTTTTTATGGTTTTAGTACAAGAGATATGCTGTAGTCATAGAAAGTTTTGTTTAAATGATTTTTGTTACTTAAACTTTAAAGTTTTATATTATTGCAGAGTTACGTATTATTGGTTTGCTTGTTATTGATAAACAACTTGTTATGTACGTAGTTCTTTTTTCAGATAATTTACCATGTAAGTTATTTTTTGTTTGTTTTATAATATGATTTATTTTTATGTTTACTTGCATTGCTAAAACTTGAAAGTTATAACTTTTAGTTTTATACTCTACATCCAAAGTTACGAGTGCATGTATTATATATTATACATGCAGTTTGCGACTTATTGGAATTTTTATTTAAAGCAAAACGTCGAATTTTTTTTAAACTATTAAGCGTTTCAAAATAAAAAAAAATGTATTTCTATTTACTAGAAATAAGGCGGATATTCATATAAAATATAAATAAAATATCTTTGCCAATCAACAAATTTGCAATAATGTACCATCAATTTGTTAGTGCACATTTTTGAATATAAATGCATATTTTTACATATTTTACTACGTGTATACATATAAAATTGAATGCATATTTTGTTAGTAATTTGCCAAGAGCAAAAATATATTCAAAAATTTATATAAATTTGTGAATTACTTAGTATTTGTGCAAACAAATTGTGGTTTTTGTACAAATACAGGAGTTTTATTTTTTGACCATGCAAGTTGAATTGATTGAAAATGTCGCCAATAAAATTCATGCTACAAAAGGAAAATTAAAACTAATCTAGAATATGTTTTTCAAAACAATGTAGAATTTAAAAAACTAAAACAATTGCTGATATCTTAAGTCTATTTAATATGCACTAAAAAGTTCCTCACCGAAGGCTTTTTACCTTATTCTTACAATAAAAATATTATAATGTATTGTATCCGAGTTTGAAATATGAAATATTATTATGAAATATTGCCCAAAAAAATGAAAAATCACCCAAAAAAGAAACGAAAAATCACCCAAATATGAAAAACGATTTTTTGCCCAAAATAAAAGAAAAATCACCCAAATTATGAAAAATGTTCTTTATTTTCAAATGAAAACATTCATTGCTTCTTCAGCAGCTGCGCGACAGTATGGACAGAAGTACTGGTTTAAGCCTTAAGCCAAACTTTTTGCCTGCAATTTAAGTACGCACTCATTGCAGTATTTAAAATGACGGCAAGGCAACAATACTGTATTGGGAGATTGCTCCAGGCATATTATGCATTTCGCAGTACTTTAACTTATGCTGTCTTCTTCTGGTGGCTCGACTTCAACATCTGATTCCACCGATACACTTTCAAACACATATGTATATCATTGAAAGGCTCCCAATCGGTGCATATGTTATTTTGGTAAATACCATTGGAGTGAGGAATGAAGTGATAGTTATAGTTCCTGCTTCTAAACCTTCTGTAGCCTCTAATATTAAACGTGTTTTCTCCGCATATGGTCGCCTTATTCTTTTTCCTCCAAGTATCCCACCACTTTCGACTAAAAGCTTCATAGCCCTGCTTTTCGAAAATTCTTCATCCCGAAGAACTCCTACAAATTTGAAGAAATGTCCTCGTTTTTGTATTAGACGACCCAAATGCCATTGTATGCTTCGATAGCAGATGTTTAATGTGTACTTAATTTGAAGAGAGAAAAATTTTCTGAATGGATTTTGGCGGAAGGAGAGGCAACGATAAAAATTTATGGTACACTTGAGAACACTTTTGGTTTAGATGGTCGTAACACTTTATGGTTTTTTTATCCATTAAAACAAATATGAAGGGAAATATCTGCTGGGAAAAAACAATTAGCGCTTTTAAAGTTATTTGTAAGATAAATTGATTCATTTTGTTTCTATTGCGGAGAATGAGAATCGCGCGAATTTTTGTCAAAATTTTATACTTTTAGTTTTTGCTTTTGACCAAAGCGTTGCAGGCGAAAAATTTTTACAAAAATCGGGAGATTTTTTTTAAAAATTTTTCATTTTTAGTTTCTGTTTTTATATTTCTTTATGCGTTTTTTCCCAGAAAAATGTTAAATATTGTCCAAAAATCGCGCGATTTTTTTTTTTAAAATTTTTCATTTTCAGTTTGTTTCTTTACATATATTTTATGTCCAAAGTATTTACAACCAAACAAAACTAATCCTTCTCATTTATGGATAGAGACGTACTTAACAGTTGTTTGAAAACTCAAAATGGAACAATTTTGGGCCATTTTTCATGTTATTTTTTGGTGATTTTTCGTAATGAAAAATTACCCAATTTTATTAAACGAAATTAAGCCCAAAAATAATGAAAAAAAACCCAATAAATTTGGGTGTTTCTTCGTATGAAACTTAACCCAATTTCGTATGGAATTTTTTTGGCCGATTTTTCATTTTTTTTGGGCGATTTTTCTTTGGGTTAAATTCGCGCCGCTGAATCTAATACAACTTTGTCACCACTAAGATACAAAATAGGTCAGATATGAAATTATAATAGCTATTGTAAAAAATGATGATTTAAATTAATAAGCTAGATATTTTCGAGCTTTTTTAATTTAAAACAATTATTAAATGTAATTATGCTCATTGTAAAAGCATACAGTTATATTTATACATTCAAAATAATCTAACCCATAAAACAAAGTTTTTATTAGAACTCTTTGTTTCCTTAGGCATATGAATTTTGAATCTCTCCGTGATTGTGCGTGACTTTGCGTGACTATTTGAAAATTAATCTTTGGTCACAACAAGTCCATGGACCAAGTTTCATATTGATTGGATGAGGGGAAACGGGGTTTAAATCACTCCGTGACTGTGCGTGACTATGCGTGTCCGTGCATGATTGCCCCAAAATAAATCCGTAGTCACAACAAGACTATGGGCCAAGTTTGATGAGGGGGAATGGGGTTGCTCCATGGCAGACAGATAGACTGAGAGTATTGGTTAAAAAAATAGTTTAAAAATATATCTATATATACTAGCAGATTCCAGCGCTCGAAATTCGAGTACAATTTCTAGCCAACTTTATTTTTCAACTTAGCCAATTCGCAAACCATCACTTCTTTTGATTGTTATTGTGAATGAAGATAACAAACTAATTAACAAATACGTTAACAAGTTTAATCATCACACACATATATGTATAACTTTATGTATGTGTTAGTAGCAACTTCAAATGCAATTTACTCAAAATAAAGGAAAACTTTTTAAAGTCTGTAAATCTGGAAAACAGCTAAAAAGAAATACATTTCAAATAATATACGTTTGGCCAAAATCGGGGTAAATCGGTAGAACAAAACATCGGTCACAAGAAATCGCTTAGCTTATTAATATTATAGATTAGAGTGGTCCTACGTTATATGGACATTTTTCAAATTGCAATTTTGGGCATAGGCGGGGTCCAGTATGTTTTCTTTTTATACAAAACTAATAAATGTGAAGTTTTGGGGATAATCGGATGAAGAAAAGTCGCGCCGGAAATCGATTGAAAATTTCCAGTGTGTTTATATGGGAAAAATATGACTTTTTTTTATGAGACTTTACGAAAATTTCGTTCTATAATTTAATTTTTCTGACAGTTTGTTATTAGAATCGGGATCAGCATTAAAATATCTTTTCATAAAGCTATAAATATTCAAAATCGAACAAAAATTCACCAAGAAATAAAAAATGGCCCCAGACCACTTTTGTGCCAAAAAAAACTAGGTCATGAAATTTGATAGCATGTTTTGCAACATTGAGAAATTGATTAAAGCCATAATTTGTTTTGTCTCTATACTTATATGTAATTCAATATGAAGTATTGTTTTATTACCGCGAAATTGGGAAATTTTTTGATAAAATATTGAAAACTCCTTTTTTAAATTTTAAAAAATTTTCTTAAACAAAATTTCAAAAAATGGATTTGACACTTTAACAGTTTATTAAATACATACTATAGACTAACTGTGCGAATTTTTAGGTAAATCTCTATGCCAGAATTATTTTGACAAGGATTTTATTTCTGCGGATTTCGAGAAAAATTGGATTTTTGTGAAATATTCTGTATATTTAATCTTTCTAAATTCTTTATATAAAAAATTAATCAGTTCTTCACATTTAAGTGCTATATTTTATTTAAATAGCTTAGGGTTTCGGAAAAAAAAATATGACCCCATTAACCCTTTTGGAATTGGGGTCACATATGACCCCAAACTAATAAAAGACAATTTATTCAAAAAACTCAAATATTTTGCAAATACTGTTGAGTTTTTAAAAGCGTTACATACAATATTATAATCAAATATGTGTGTCTTCTGTTCCTAAAATTTGGGATAAATCCGAGAACGTTAACCCATTATTTGCCAGGGCCAGCTTTTGTTTTTAAGATATTTCTAAATAAAGATTAAGAGTTTTTCTATTAAACTCAATGAAACCACTATTTAGAATGTAAGAAAGATAATTCGATTAACTTTTCTTTTTATTTAATCCTTCAGTGCTCCTGGAATCATAATTATCTATTGTGATATATCTCTGGTGCAATTGTCTGCTTATTGCTCGCGAATATAAATTTAAACAACTTTTAACCAATTTTATTATAAAATTACATTATTTTTAAAAACTGTCTATATGTTTCCAAATAAAATAAGAACATTTTTGAGCTGTAACTCAACATTGTTAAATTAATTTTGACTTTGTACAGGAAGGATGTTGTTTTTGTATGATTCTACTATTTGGACTATTTTTTCTTGTATATATTGAAGATATAAATTATACGAGTATATAACACTAGTCTCCCCCGTCGTGTTTCACTATGACTTGCCGATACTTATTGATATGTAGGTTTTCATAATCGATTTTTCCTAGGAAGTTTGTATTGTGCAATTAAAGCATTTTATTTTAATGGTTTTTATTTCAATGCTCGCTTTTATGCAATATTTTTTGGTTTTTCCTTCGGTGCAAAAATAATCAACTTTTTCGGCGTTTCTACTATAGAGCATACTACATTAGCTGTCCGTGATAAGTGCATGTATTTTCCAAATTAAATCCTGCCACACTAAACGATTGGCCTTGAATTTAGTTGACAAAATTTTCAAAACTGTCGCCTTCATAGTACTTCATATTTTTGTGTATAGGTGGTGACCCGCCCACTTTATCTCTCCAGCCTATTTTGTATCGGACTAGTCTCATCAATATCTGATGGATTCGTACAAAATGTCAAGGCTTTCCTTGCCCACTGCATATGAATAATTTATTGGCTCACATAAAGTCCCAAGGCTCTCGATATCACAGTACTCCAGATTAATATTTACATACATTTAATATTTACTTTGTATGGCGGGTGCTACGTCTATTATGTCCGGCTGCTCACATCAGCAATCTGACGCTGGTCATCGTTTTTATTTGTCAAAACTCCCCGTTAGTACGGAAGCTGCGTAGTTGTCCATCTGTGTACTTTGTGCAATTAGCAGTCAACAAGTGTACGACTTTAAAAGTTAGAGGTAAAATAATTTTGCTTGCGGTTATTGTGACCGACGTTAAGAATTTTGGTGTCGGTATATTTTTTTGTAGTTTTATACAGTTATAATGTCTTCGCATGATCAAAACATGTAATTGATGGCGAATATAAATCAGAATCAGAAACAGAACAAAATGAGTCAGAGCATCCGCGTGAGGAAGAAAACTATGTTACGAAGTAGGTCGAGTGAAACTAGCTAATTTTTCGCTATCATTAATTAAATAAAAGGTACAGAATACTGCGATGCGCTTTTTCTCGTGTTCTATTATTATATTTATACTTCAAGCACTAAAATTAAGTAAAGGTTCACCATGACCGACGTTAGGTGTTAGAATGTCTAAAAATTATGTAAGGTTGCTAAGGTCAATAACTGATGACCTCAGGCAAATTTGCAAGTGCTCGAGATATATGCTATTGAGTACTTTCTTTGCATGGGAATTATAACTCTTACTTATCCGGTTTCGCCTATTTTCGGCATGGCTACTAACATTAATAATATGTAACTTGAAAAAAATTGTAGAGCTCTCCCTGGCATAGTACCCGATATATATGATTTTAGAAATTCACTATGTGTGGGAGGTGCCATGGTTAAATCTCGAATGATGTCTAGTTAACAACATTCCAAATGGTCATTTTACACACTTTGTTGGAAACGCATCCAGCAAGTTGGTTACAGCTTTCTATGCTGTATTCAAAATAAGTCGGCGCTCGTCTCCATCAACTTTTTTTTCATCAGTGGTTTAATTTTTGCTACAATTTTCAATATTTTTTTATAAGCATTTTTCGCTTTTGATGCCCCATTTTCTGAGTTCACTTTGTATATTTCCCAGTGGTATTTTGTTTATCACTAATACTTTTAATAAAATTAAATAGAATACGTTGTATTAAAACGATCCCTTTTTGTCAAACAAATACTATTTTGCAACGATTTAATATGCTAGATATTGTGATGTAAGAGATTTTAATAACGGTATTTCTAATAAATTGGAGTTTTATGTAATATAAGTTTATTGTTGGAAATATAAATAATATATATACTAGCTGGACCCGGCAAACGTTTTGTTTTGCCCTAAATGAATTTTTTATTTTAGTTAGAATCTGTACATCTGTGTTTTTTTTTTTAGTTTTAACCCTCTAGCTGGCGTTGGGGTCAAGTTAAAAACAAAAATTTTTACTTTCAGCGCGATTTGACTGCAATTCAGAATGAACGTATGTTTCGTCATAAGAAATTTTTGTATGTATAAATGGACCCGATAGGTGGCGCTGGGTAAAGTTATTTCGAATATTCTTATTTATGGTGTGATTTTAATGAAACTAAGAATGTACATATATGTATGTTAGAAACATTTTTTTATTGGACCCGGTAGATGGCGCTGTCGTTCGAAAAATAATGAGTTGTCAAATTTATATAAATTTTAATAAATAAACTCACAAACGTTTTTATATATAAATATTCTAACGAAAAAGAAGGAAAAAGCCGCTACATTATTGCATGGTGGCCGCACAGCTCATTCAGCACTCAAATCACCGTTAAACGTACAAAAAAATGAGAATGCCGTCTGTAATATCAAAAAGCATTCCGGTATGGCAAAAGTTCTGCAAAAATGCAGTATTTTTATTTGGGATGAATGTACCATGGCTCACAAACATTGTGATTTGATTTGATAAAAGATTTGAAAGGCAATGAAAGATTTTTTGGTGAAGCTCTCATTTTATTATCTGGAGATCTTCGTAACACATTTTATATAGGTATATACAGATTCTAACTAAAATAAAAATTCATTGAGGGCAAAACAACGTTTGCCGGGTCCAGCTAGTACCTATATAAAAAAACGTTTGTGCGTTTGTTAATATTAATTGAAAACTGTTAAAGAAAAACCATGTTTTATTTATGAAAATTAAAATAAATATTTAGTGTAACATACATATAAGAATGACCAATATATTTCTATTATTGTAATTCTAAAAAGAATGAACAATATTTTAAGTTTCATTATTCTGGCAGTAAATGAATAAATTTACTGGTTTTCCGACACGGGAAGATGCCACATATAGCTGCTCGTGGGAAAAACAACTGTTTTCGAGGTCCAGACCACATGTTTGCAATGATTGTCCTTGAGATTTATTAATGGTCATGGCAAAGCCCAATCTGATCGGAAATTGCAATCTTTTGAATATTATCGGTGTGTTGGTAGGAATCATAGGAATTCTTGGCAGCAAAACATGTTATCCTTAAAATTTTCCTTTGGGAATTGTGGCCTCAATAACATTGGGCATTATTCTTTCAACAATTAGCCGGGTTCCATTACATAGTCTCGGAACTTTGAGGTTACGTAGCAAAATTATTGGAGAACTGACTTTTAATTTTAATAAATGTGGCGGTAGAGCAGGTACATCAAGTGAATTCAAAAATTCTGTTGGCTTATTGACTGCTTCATTTTCTTCAATATCACTATCCATAGATTTGAAAAAAACGTTTCGGAATCAATCATGTCCTGAATAACAACATTATCGACATCGACATTTGTGCATCTAGAATAGTTCTTTCACTTAACCATTCAAGGTTACGATATTGATTTTGAATGTCGGGGAATACATCTTCAATTAATCCATAGCGTGACGATATAAATTGACAAAAATTTTGTGGATATTTTAATAGTTTGACTGGTCGGGTTAATATTGATTTTACCATGACCAAGATCGAGAAGTTGTTTTGAAAATTGGTGAGCCGTTGGATCATTTTGTAATCTCATGTTTGTTATTAATTATATAGTTTGAACGCTACTCCATATTGTTGATGATTTCCACAGGTATTTATTTCGCCAGCATAAGTTGATTTTGGTATGACTGGCAATGTTTGACAAAAATCTCCAGATAATAAAATGAGAGCTCCACCAAAAAGCCTTTCATTGCCTTTCAAATCTTTTAAAGTTCTATGTAATGCTTCTAAGGAATGTTTTTGAGCCAAAAGTTGCAGAAATTTTGCCATACCGGAATGTTTTTTGATATTACATACGGCATTCTCATTCGTTTGTACGTTTAATGGTGATTTGAGTGCTGAATGAGCTGTACGACCACCATGCAATAATGTTGTGGCGATTCCGGACGAAGCAACAGCCAATGAAATTTTTCCTTACTTTTTGGTTAGAATATTTATATATAAAAACGTTTGTGAATTTTGTAACTTATAAAATTTAAATAAATTTGACGACACATTATTTTTCGAACGCCAGCGCCATCTACCGGTCCAAATTTTTGGCATCATCTAACATACATGTATGTATATTCTTAGTTTCCGTAAAATCGCACCGTAAATAAGAATATTCGAAATAACTTTACCACAGCGCCACCTATCGGGTCCATTTATACATCCAAAAATTTCTTATGACGAAACATACATACATTCTGAATTGCAGTAAAATCGCATTGAAAATAAGAATTTTGTTTAGAACTTGACCCCAACGCCAGTTAGAGGGTTAGAACTAAAAGAAAACACGGAAGAGTTCAAACCGAACCTATGGTGCAAATTTTAGCTTGATAGCTCGTATGGTTCCGGAGATAATTCGTTACAAACAAATGCACCATCGTTTTTATAAAGAGGATAAGGAGGATATTGGCAACATTTGGTTTCAACAGGACGGCGCTACGTGCCACACAGACCAAGCTACACTCGATGTTTTGCGCCCTGTTTTTGAAGATCGCAGCTGCGATTTGACACCGTTGGACTATTATTTGTGGGGTGCCCTCAAAGATAAGTGTTACGCCAACAAGCCAGACACAATTGACGCTTTAAAGGACAATATTCGTGAAGCCATTGGTGAAATACAGCTGCACACAATCGTTAATGTGCTTAAAAATTGGACCGATCGTGTAGGCTACTGCTTGGCCAGCCGAGGCAGCCATTTGAATGAAATTATTTTCCATTATTTACCGGATTGTGCTATCAAATAAAAAAATAATTTTTGAGATAATATTCAGTAGTTTTTTTTTATAGCATTTTCAAAAAAAAAAAAAGTTATTTGGCGGACCCTTTATATATAGATATATATATCCGTGGTTTTCTGGAATAATCGCGTATGTCCATTTTTGTCAGTTTTGAGTTAATGATGCCAAATATATTAATTTTTAACGCTCATTACATGTGTTAAATTTTTTTAAAAAAAATATTGACCATTCCTGTTTTTTTTTTTAAATAGCGACGTAACTTAAATTTTTATTAAATTACGACGTATGTCAACCTACGTTTGATCGCTGATAATGTATTTTCTCAGAAAACGACACATAGCGGCATAGGTTATTATTTTTGAAATAAAATTAAAAATAATTTTCGATTATTTTGCAGTTTATAACCACTTATAAAAACTTGTGTGTTTATTTCTGTTATTTTGTGTCACTATTATTCTTGATACGTTGTTATATTCTCATCTTAAGTCCCGTTAACTTTTTGTTGACGAACAAAAAAATCCATTTTTCAAGCAAAAACAACTTATGTCTACATGGGTGGTTGCACTGGTAGTTTTCTTCTTCAAAGAAATCGACGTTTGTGGACATAAGTCGACATAAGTTGTTTCATCTGTTTTTCGTCTTTCTCTAGGGTATATTCCTCTGAAGATTTTTGACTCAAAATTTTATATAAAGTATTTATTGCCCATATCTACAGTACTGTTAAATAAAAAGCTCTAAAAACTTTATATCGTGCCCATAATTTTAAATATAACGTTTTTTGGCTCCCCTGAACATTTTGATTTTATGATACATGCTGTTATTATAGAAAACCGCAGATATAGGTATATAATACGTATATATAAATATAAATATAACAAAGAGATGATAATTATTGCATACATAGTTCAAATTTTATGGAACATTGATTCAGAGATTACCAAATGTGTGCTATCATTTATGAACGCACTCTAGATATATAATATATATATATATATAGCATTATAACATATAAAACATCAATGAATTCATAGCATGTATATTCATAGTATACATATGGTGAACACATTAATCAACTTGTATGTAGACGAGTGGTTAGTTATCATTTCTGGTTCAAATGTCACTAGACCCACCAATGCATTTTTATTTAATACGCAATATTTTTAAATAAGGGGAACAAATTGTTCAATTATTACAATTTAATTTTATTTAACATTTTATTTCATTTTATTTCATGCAAAAAATAACATAAACTGAAATTTGTCAAAATAAGCTAATATTTCTAAAATTAATGTAATGATAAATATATAAAATTTTGTAAAATTGTTCTTGTTTTTTAATAAATTAAAAAAATTTTTACGGTTATTTATTTTATTTATTTTATATCAATTGTGGATGTACGAGAATCTTTTCCCTCATTCCTACAATGCTGGTATCATTCAAATCTAAAATGCATACTTTGTCACAATAACCTAATTATTCCTGGCAGGGTGTAGTGATGCATAGCAAAACAGCACCATTGACAGCGCTAGCTAAACGTCTCAAATTGAATTGGGAATTTAAACGAACGGCCATTAAGCGATATTTGTTAAGCAAACATAAAGCCATATCTCAAACTTTCCCACTGGCTACCATAATACGGGCAATCCCTTTAATTTGACTCTCCAGCAAATTCTTCTTACCAGCTCAGAGATTCATTAACTCATAAATGGATTTAATCAAGACAGACACTATGTATCGGTTTGAGTAATATCAGCAGTGCAGGAAAAGATGGCAATTTTAGCCACTTCAGCAAAAGAAGCATCACCTTAAACAAACCAAACAAGTAGGGGACCGAAAAACCGAAAAATCGCATATGCAGACAATAAACTAGGGATCATACTGAGCCACTTTGCTGAAGAAACTATGGCTCTAAAATGTATTTCAATCCAGCGATATATGGGAGGTATACCTAGTTCTTAATCGATTTTGATGAAAATTGATATGGAAGTAGCTTAAAACATCTTTTAAACGTTAAAAATAAGAAAAAAAAATAAAATATGAATTTTTATCAAAATCGATTAAGAATTAGGCATACCTCCCATATAAAGTCAAATACCCCTTAAAAGTCGGTGGATCGAAATACATTTTATACCCTTAATTTCTTTAGCAAAGTTGCTCAGTACGATCCCTAGTTTATTTACCTTATATACGATGTTGCGAAAAAAAATCATGTGAGCCCGATCACAAGGGAGATGTGTAAACATCTAATAATTAAAGAAAACATCAACATCATATTTTCCAGTGCATAAAAAATAAGTCGGTTATGCTGTTTTCTGAAATTCAATTGATGTTTTCTGAAACTGGAATGATGTTTTCTGAAATTATATTGATGTTTTCTGAAATTCTATTTATGTTTTCTGAAATTCAAACGATGTTTTCTGAAACTCGAATGATGTTTTCTGAAATTATATTGATGTTTTCTGAAATTCAATTGATGTTTTCTGAAATGCGAATGATGTTTTCTGAAATTATATTGATGTTTTCTGAAATTCTATTTATGTTTTCTGAAATTCAAATGATGTTTTCTGAAACTCGAATGATGTTTTCTGAAATTATATTGATGTTTTCTGAAATTCAATTGATGTTTTCTGAAATGCGAATGATGTTTTCTGAAATTCAATTGATGTTTTCTGAAACTGGAATGATGTTTTCTGAAATTATATTGATGTTTTCTGAAATTCAATTGATGTTTTCTGAAATTCAAATGATGTTTTCTGAAACTCGAATGATGTTTTCTGAAATTATATTGATGTTTTCTGAAATTCTATTTATGTTTTCTGAAATTCAAATGATGTTTTCTGAAACTCGAATGATGTTTTCTGAAATTCTATTGAAGTTTTCTGAAATTCTATTGATGTTTCCTGAAACTCGAATGATGTTTTCTGAAATTATATTGATGTTTTCTGAAATTCTATTTATGTTTTCTGAAATTCAAATGATGTTTTCTGAAACTCGAATGATGTTTTCTGAAATTATATTGATGTTTTCTGAAATTCTATTTATGTTTTCTGAAATTCAAATGATGTTTTCTGAAACTCGAATGATGTTTTCTGAAATTATATTGATGTTTTCTGAAATTCTATTTATGTTTTCTGAAATTAAATTGATGTTTTCTGAAATACAATTGATGATTTCTGAAATTCTATTAATGTTTTCTGAAATTCTTTTTATGTTTTCAGAAATTCAAATGATGTTTTCTGAAACTCGAATGATGTTTTCTGAAATTATATTGATGTTTTCTGAAATTCAATTGATGTTTTCTGAAATGCGAATGATGTTTTCTGAAATTATATTGATGTTTTCTGAAACTGGAATGATGTTTTCTGAAATTATATTGATGTTTTCTGAAATTCAATTGATGTTTTCTGAAATTCAAATGATGTTTTCTGAAACTCGAATGATGTTTTCTGAAATTATATTGATGTTTTCTGAAATTCTATTTATGTTTTCTGAAATTCAAATGATGTTTTCTGAAACTCGAATGATGTTTTCTGAAATTATATTGATGTTTTCTGAAATTCTATTTATGTTTTCTGAAATTAAATTGATGTTTTCTGAAATACAATTGATGATTTCTGAAATTCTATTAATGTTTTCTGAAATTCTTTTTATGTTTTCAGAAATTCAAATGATGTTTTCTGAAACTCGAATGATGTTTTCTGAAATTATATTGATGTTTTCTGAAATTCAATTGATGTTTTCTGAAATGCGAATGATGTTTTCTGAAATTCAATTGATGTTTTCTGAAACTGGAATGATGTTTTCTGAAATTATATTGATGTTTTCTGAAATTCAATTGATGTTTTCTGAAATTCAAATGATGTTTTCTGAAACTCGAATGATGTTTTCTGAAATTATATTGATGTTTTCTGAAATTCTATTTATGTTTTCTGAAATTCAAATGATGTTTTCTGAAACTCGAATGATGTTTTCTGAAATTATATTGATGTTTTCTGAAATTCTGTTTATGTTTTCTGAAATTAAATTGATGTTTTCTGAAATACAATTGATGATTTCTGAAATTCTATTAATGTTTTCTGAAATTCTTTTTATGTTTTCTGAAATACAATTGATGTTTTCTGAAATTCTTTGATGATTTCTGAAATTCAATTGATGTTTTCTGAAACTGGAATGATGTTTTCTGAAATTATATTGATGTTTTCTGAAATTCTATTTATGTTTTCTGAAATTCAAATGATGTTTTCTGAAATTATATTGATGGTTTCTGAAATTGAATTGATGTTTCCTGAAACTCGAATGATGTTTTCTGAAATTATATTGATGTTTTCTGAAATTCTATTTATGTTTTCTGAAATTCAAATGATGTTTTCTGAAATTCTATTGATGTTTTCTGAAATTGAATTGATGTTTCCTGAAACTCGAATGATGTTTTCTGAAATTATATTGATGTTTTCTGAAATTCTATTTATGTTTTCTGAAATTCAAGTGATGTTTTCTGAAATTCTATTGATGTTTTCTGAAATTCAATTGATGTTTTCTGAAACTCGAATGACGTTTTCTGAAATTATATTGATGTTTTCTGAAATTCTATTTATCTTTTCTGAAATTAAATTGATGTTTTTTGAAAGACAATTGGAAAATATTTAGAAAAGAACATATCATAATTTTTTCACAAATACAATCAGATAAAGTCACACCGATTTACACTTCAGCTCACACCGATGTGTTACGCTGTTTTTGCGATTGTATTGTGAAATAGAAATTTACCCCCTGCGCGTATAGATGTTTACACATAAAAAATCGACCCACCCTAAGGAAATGTTCTTGGCCCTATTGTTTGGACATAACTGAAGCATTTACATAAGCATTACCTGAATTGAGCAAAATCACGATAATCTCCAATTTCGCGTCATGCCAATTTTGGCTGAAAGCCTAAAGCTTTTTCCAAAGCCTTTTCATAAACTTTTACACGTAAAAGTTCTTTAGCTTTCTCGAGCAGAGAATTGTTTGTTCATGGCATTTGGACCGTAGGCATTAATAATATGATATACTGCCTATTCCAAAGCACCTTTCTCCTTCATTTAGGCTTTGGATGCAGATGGATTTATTTTTACTCATAGATTTTTTGTCTACTTTTCACAATTATTGACCGAGCAAATTAAAACTCTCAGCAAGATGACTATACACTATACCACTATGTGGTTTGGGTATATTGACTTTGTGCTGCTGTTTGTAACAACCAAAAATATTTGACCTAGACCCATCTTTAATTATACCAATCGAATCAGAATCAGTTTTTGAGTTGATTTAACAATGTCCGTCCATCCGTCCGTCCGTCTGTGTGTCCATGTAAACCTTGTAATCAAACTGCAGGTCGCAAATATGAATATATTTTGATGAAATTTGGTATATAAGCTTTTAAGCTTGGGATGAACGCTACTGAAATTGGTGAGAATCGGTCCATGTTCAGACCTAGCCCCCATACAAATTACCCCTATGAAATCGACGTAAATTGCCATAAGATCCAAATTGTCATATAGATCTTACTCAAATTGGGTTTGTATGCGTTCATTACATCCATTAATGAGTAGTCCAAAAATAATCCCTTTGGCCCCATATAGACTGCTTCCCGATCTTCACTTAAATCTATTAAAAACAAAAATATTGCACTGATTCTTCTCAAATTTTGTTTGTATATATTTTTGCAAAATACAAGAGACTTTACCAAACATGATCAGGATTGGTCCATTTTTGGACCTAGTCCCATATAGATATAGCATCCGATATGAACTTTTTCATATCTGCAGCCAAAAAAATTGATAAAAATCCCACTAAAATTTGGTTTTTGCTTATTTTCTATGTCCAGTTAGTTGGGCCTAAGAGATAGGGTTTCTAAACGCATGGTATAGGGTATCGTATAGTCGGTCTAGACCGACTATAATTTTCTTACTTGTTTTATTTTTGTTATTCGTTTTTATATTTAATTTTTAAAAAATGATAAATAAATTATACTATTCGGTTGGGCTTATCATTTAATTATATTTTTTGCTACTTACAACAGAATTTGATCTAGGCAATTTCATTTCGGTTAAGTCTACACAAACCCAGTCAGGTGATTGGTATTCTTTTGTTATAATCGAATTCAATAATTCTAATTACTAATATTTGTTATAGTAGGTTTAAGTTAGTACCTTTAGTTGAATGAGTTATTATTTTCATAAAATCTATGAATGTAAATGGAACTTACTTTTTTTTATTGAAGGTCAATAAATTTTATGAGAATTATGTTTATATGTTAGATAATGAAAAAAATCTATTGCATGTGAAAATATTTATGAATTACAATAGAAATGATTAATATATAATATTAATAAGCAAGGCGATTGCTTGTGACTTTTTCTATGCTTTTAGTTACCAACCGATTTTGATAAAAAATATACCATTTGAGAGGTATTTTTTTTTTTTACAGATATGCATCATTTTTACAGATGTGCACCATCTGGTATATTTTTTTTTTTTTTGAGTAATAATCTTTTAAAGTTGCTACTAACACATACATAAAACACATTTTTAAGCTTCAGTAAAAACCTATACAATGCTGTGTGTGTGTTTATTAATTGTGTTTAATCGCGAATTGGCTAAAATTTATTAACATATATTTAGGGTCTTATAAAATTATTTATTAGCAAACCCATTTATATATCTTCTGTGTGCTCAACAAATATTTATAATAAAATTTAATGAATTTTATATTAAAATTCCCCATTTAATGATTTTTATTTAAATATTCACAAATATTCATTGTAATGAAATAATAAAATTTCCTAGAATTTGCAATCTTGGCTTTACTAGTTGTTATTATTGCTAACGTAATTCCTACTAATCCTTTTACTACATATTATATCAAAATACATGAAAAAATATTAACTATAATCATTTTGGAAAAAAAATTTATATATTTCTTTTCAAAAGTATGATTCTTTATCACATCTTTCAAAACATATATACGTAAAACAAGTAAGAGTATTAAATTAGGTTCTACCGATTTTAGATGCCCTCTACCGTGTTCTGAACATAGCGTTATAACCAAGGTTGTCAACACAAAATAGGCTTGATTTCAAACTATAGGGTTTTCAGAATGATGTTTAATATAAATATAAAATTTTTTGGTATTTTCGTGCTTTTTTAAGTGAAAGCAGTTATTAAGTACATACAATTATATTTTCGTTTATTTGCTTAATAGTGATGTATATAAATTTTTTGCTTGTTGGTCACGTGTAAAAAAGAAAAAACCAAAACAACAAGCAAACAAAAATGAGTATGCATCGCTGAGACATATCTACACATAAGGGTGGCCCTTAATAAAAAAAGTGTTAAAATTCTCGTTCTTACCCCCTAGAAATATGCGAATAGCAAAAAAAACTTAAAAAATACAAAATTTTGGGTCAATCAAAAATAAATGGATCTGGCATTTTAAAGTATTGTCAAATATATGTTTGAGATTAACTGCGTAAATTTTTAAGTAAATTCCTGTGCCAAATTTTTTTTACAAATAATGTTTTGTTGCGGATTTCTAGAAAAATTAGTTTTTTGTGATATATTTAGTAAATGTACTCTTTCTAAATACTTTGTATCAAAAATTTATAAGTTTTCTACTTTTAAATTTTAAATTTTATCTTAATAGCATATGGTTTCTGAAAAAATAATATGACCCATTACATTAACCCTTTTGGACTTGGGGTCGCATATGCCCCAAGCGAATGAAAGCCAATTTATTCAAAAAAATAAAATATTTTGTAAGTGCTGTTGATTTTTATATGTGACGCTTAAAATATAATAACCAAACGATCAACGTTAACCCATTCCTTGCCGCGGCTAATTGTTTTAGTAAACTAGATGAAACCCTGAATATGGGTTGTGAAATAAAATTGTGATATATTTTTTAACGATTTTATGATTTGGTGATTATGATGATTGTATAATTTGACGTCATTAACCCATTTGGACTTGGCGCCTCAAATGACCCCAAGCTAGTATAAGACGTTTGAGTCAAAAAATTCAATTACTTGCATATAGCACAATTTTATTTCCCAACCCATAGTAAGGGTTTCATCTTGTTTACTAGAACAATTAATTTTTTTTAAAATGCCAAAATTCATAGTTTGGCCTCGGCAAAGAATGGGTTAACGTTGTTCGATTTATTGCAAATTTGTATCATGGAAGACTTATACATTTGGTTATTACATTTTAAACACGTCTATATTTTAAGCGTCGCACTTACAAAATATTTGAATTTTTGAATAAATTGTCTTTTTATTCCAAAAGGTATAATGAGGCCATACAAATTTTTTCCAAAACCCTAGGCTATTAAGATAAAATATTACATTTAAAAGTAGAAAACTGTTAATTTTTTGATACAAAGTATTTAGAAAGAGTACATTTACTGAATATTTCACAAAAAACTAATTTCTCTCGAAATTCGCAAAAAAAAATCATTTGTAAAAAAAATTCTGGCGAAGGAATATACTTAAAAATTCTCACAGTTAATTTCTATCATATATTTAACAAAACTTTAGAGTGTCAGATCCATTTGTTAAAATTTTGTTTAAGAAAACGAAGTTTTAAAAATTTTATCAAAAAAAGTTTTCCATTTTTGGTCTCATTTCGCAATAGGTTAACAACGTGGTAATAACACAATTCTTCATACCTGAGTACTTGTAGGCTTAGGGACCAAAAAATAATTATGGTTTTAATATATTTGTTATAGTTGAAAGAATGTTCATCACATTTCATGACCCAGAGTTTTTTGGCACAGAAATGGTCTGGGGCATTAGTTATTTCTTGGCGAGTTTTTATTCGATTTTGAAGTTGTATAGCTTTTTGAAAATAAAATTTAGCACTAATGTCGATTTATATAAACTATAGAACGAAATTTTCGTAAAATCTAAAAAAATTTCATATTTTCCCCATATAAGCAAACTTGAAATTTTCAATCGCTTTGAGGCACCTCTAATTTTTTTTTGATTGACCCAAAACTTTGTATTTTAAAATTATTTTGCTATTCGCATATTTCTTGGGGGTGAGACTTTAAATTCGAACAATTTTTTCCCCTCCATATAATGAAGGGCAACCCTAAGGTACATGTTCTAATGCGTATAAACATTGTTCATTATTTTTGTTTTTTGTATGAAATTTTATCGGAGTATCTTTATATTCCTCACCCATGTAGCCTAGACCTACCTTATTTAATACAAACTGCCGCACGTTATGGTGAATATTTCAAGCATAAGAAGTGATAGTCACTCGATCTATTTCAGACAGGCGAAGGTTTTCAACAGACAGACAGGCGAACATCGTCAGATCGCCAATATTTCGCTATTCCTCGAATAATATCCCCAGGGATTTATATTAATTATTCACACAAAATTATTAAAACTATTGTTGTGTCTCCACCATCATCAGTTATTGCACTCAAGAACATATATGTATATATAGTATATATATATATATATATATATACATATATATATATAAGTTACAAACAGATTGATAAACTAAACCGTTTGGACACTGGTGTGGAGCGTACAATGGGTAATGAAATACGATTTTTGATATTCTAAATTTAATTTTATTAAATTCAATCAAAAAAAAAAAAAAAAAAAAACAAAAATAATCATTTTCTATTATAATCAAAAAACTAAAATTTAAGTGTATTTGTTCCATTCAAAATTAAATAAATAAATTCTTTTTGAAGTGAACAGCTATATGGTTCATACACACTCAATAGAGTGAAAATATGCTCTTTGCCATAAACACACACATACATACATACGTGCTCGTATATGTTATTTTTATTTCGAATTTATTCCTTAACATAACTAAAACTTTCCATCATTAGTTTTTGTTATTTTGTTTTCTATTTTTTGTTATACTTAATCGGAAATTTTGATGCCATATGCATGTTTTGTTTTTTCATCTGAAAATATTGCTTTATTTTCGAAAACATTACTCTTTTTTTTTCGCTGCAATTTTTGTTGTTCGCAAACAAGTCAAAAACAATTTTGCTATAGAATGCATTGTCTGTGTTGTAAATGTACATATGAGTATTCGCTCGTTCGTATATATGAGTATAAAAATAAAAACAATTCTGTTGATTTCGTATTAAGTGTAAATATTGAATTGTTAAGCAATATATCAATATTGTTTTTGTTGTTGTATTAAAGTTTAATGCAAACATACATACATATAAAAAAATCATATACGAGTGTATATTTGCTACTACAGTGGCAAGTTAATTTTGAACAAAATAAAATTCTTTATAAATAATTCAATTTTTGTTTTCTGTATGTTGAATGTAATTTGTCTGTAGAATATTTAACTCTTTATTGCATTATTGCATTGTCTTGATGTAAATTAAATACGGCCACTTATTTACAGACAGACAACATATCGTTAATTCTTTAAAATATCTTTAATAAAAATAGTTCATATTTTCTATTATTATGTTAAGTACTCGTCTCCCAACAAAGAGAAACAAAATTTTTAAAAATGACAACGTATCAGGATGAAAGATAAAAATATAATATATTTGAAAACTACTTAAATGAAGCCATAAGAAATTCTTTTGTATAACATTAAAAAACTGAATTCATTTAAAAATTTTAAGTTTCTGATTGCTTCAGAATTAAAGACCAAATTTATAAAAAAAAATATATTTCTGCATCAAATATTTGTTATTAAAAAAATATTTTTTCATTCATTCAATTTTAATAAGAATTTGTATTAATAAATATTCAATAAGAGAGTAATAACGTTTATATTTGAATATAAAAAATATTTTATCAGTTCACACAATCTAGGTGTTAAAGAGTGAGCATACCGCTACAAAATAGTTAGTAAAATGGTACCAAAAATCGCAAATGGACACCGAAAATATAATAATGATGGGCGAACTGTAATAGAAAAGCAAATTTATACTTTGAAAGTGAAAAGCATTATGGAACGCAAATATTTACGAAGCGTATAAATATAATTTTAAAATCAAACAAATAATAAATTTTAGAAAACTTTTCAGGAATTGATGGTATCTGTTATGAATATTGCAAATATGCTTCAATTTGCTTTATAAAGGAGCTACTTCATGTTTGTAACCACATCTTTCTACATGAAGACAGACATTAAAACAGATATTCTGATTCCGCTTTTAAAGAAAAGTGATCCAAATTGTCCCACAAATTATCGTGACTTATCATAAATTGACACTATATGCAAAATCTTCAATACTATTATCGAAATTCCAGTGCAATTTCTAGGCAGCTTTATTTTTCAACAAATTCACAAACTAACACTTTTATGGTTTATTAATATTGTGAATGAAGATAACGAACTCATTAGCAAACACATTAACAAATTTGGTAAAACACACCTAGCATATGTATAATTTTATGTATGTGTTAGTAGAGAGTTTAAATGCAATTTAATCAAAATAAAGGAAAATATTTAAAAATCTGTAAATCTTCAAAACGGCTAAAAAGAAATACCTTTCAAATTATATACGCTTGGTCAAAATCGGGATAAAACAGTAGAACAAAACATCGGTCACAAGTAATCGCCTAGCTTATTAATATTATAGATATATATATTGGGGCGGGTCGATTTAAAAATCGCCCAAGTGAAAAGGGAAATTGTATTCTAGAGATTAAAATAAGAAACTTTGCCCGAGGAACCATACCTCTAAAACGAATTCTGATGTCCCGACTTTTGACCTGTCTGTCAGTCTGTCTCTCTTTGACCCATTTCGAGTGCCCCAATCGAGTCCAAATGTATGATCGATCCCCACCATATTTGGAGGGCCGACCCACTCATGCCAGTGGCACACCCCTGGAACCCTGGAGGTTCCCCATTCAAGCATTTCAAAAAATCACCATTTTTTGTTTAGAATTTACCTGACTATGATCCTATATATTAAAAGAATTTATGAATAAACTTTACATTCAAGATTTTTGTCAATATTTTTCTTCTCTCAAACCTCTATAACTAGAGTTCTAATTAACGTAGGCTGTTGACATAGGTCTAAGGACACTCAGTGGATCAAGCTCCTTCTTTTGAGCTATTAACTGCTTAAATTCGTTGGGTTTGAGGAAAATTATGCGTGGATAATCAACTTTACTTTTCTGTACGTTAACTTCTCTCGGCATATTTTGGCATTACTGTACGTTTACTTCTATTGGCAAATTTTGGTATTATATTATAAAAATTAATATAATATAATAAAATGCTGCGGAGCAGCAGGGGTCCTCTAGTTTAATATTAAAATTAACACTCATACGTATACGTATTTTCTACTTTGCTAATAAGTAATAATCGTACGCCTTGACTATGTTATGTTATTCAAAACGATCGATCGGATGAGGGTAAATAACTTTTAAACTGACTATGCTTGACTATGCGTGACTCTGCGTGACTACCCCAAAATTAATCTGTAGTCACAGCAAGACTATGGGCCAAGTTTCAGATCAATTACATGAGGGGGAATGGGGTTGGCCCATGGCAGACAGACAGATACACAGATCAAAAGTCGGGACATCATAATTCGTTTTAGAGGTATGGTTGCTTGGGCAAAGTTTTTTATTTTATTCCCTAGAATATTATTTTATTTCCTACAAATCGACCCGCCCTAATATTTATATATATGAACTTTGGTATACACACTCCACTGAACACGTGGGCATCAATCCAGAAAGAATTTATTGCTAATTATAACGTCTAGGGAGGAAGAACGGCCAAAACGGCGTTTACAGAATTGGTCTTTGGTCAAGCTAATTGGGTTTAGAAGAAAACAATATATCAAATCTACGTCGAAAATTAGAACGATCCTGACCATATTTGGTAAAGTGACTTATTTTTTTCAACAACATATACAAACCGATTTTGAGAATTATCTGTGCAAATTTTTGTTTTTGACAGGTTTATGTGAATTATCCTACATGGGTTATTTTTGGTCTACGTATTAATGGATGTGATAAACACGCACAAAAAACCAATTCGACTGATATCTAATTGATAATTTGAAGGTTATGGCAAGATAAGTCGATTTCAGAGGGGTCATTTGAATGGAGAGTAGGTCTAAACATGCGCCCATTTTCACCAATTTCAATAGCATTTGTCCTATGGCTTGATAATTGATAAATAAAATACGTAGAGTTTGAGACTCTTTATAGGTAATAAATAAATAGGGACAAAGCCAAGCGAATCCGTCCAAAATGTCCACTAATTATTATTATTATAATAAATTATATTATCGAGGCTAGAACAGACAGTCAAAGCGTCCAATTCGCCAACGATTTTTTATTTTATTTATTTTTTATTATTTTATCTTTTATAAAAAAATTGTATTTTGTTTGCTCTTTAAATAGACACAAATAAATGACAGAAAACACTAAGGTATTAAGTGAGATAAAATAAATATACATATGCATTAAATTCAAATTATTAAGTAAAACACAAAATGACATTTAAAACTAAGGTATTGTGTTAGAACAAATAAATGTACGTTGAATTTAAGCTATTAAGTAATAATGATGTTTTCTTATAAATATTTTAAATAATATATATAACTTGCTGACCCGGCAAACTTCGCTTTGATTGAAATAATTTCGAAATTTTTTTTATCGCAAATTAGCGACCGTTAACAGATAACGCAATAATATAATTTGAATACAACACTTTTCGAATTCAGTTATAATTATACGGATAGCGGACCCGACGGTCTTCGTCCCGTCCAACATTTGGCGAAAACAGAATAAAATCAAGTATTAATTAAAAAAAGAATAGAACAATGATTGTAATCAATTTAATGATGCACGATATACAACATTTTTTTTCTGTTCCAGAGCGTAAACGGATAGTGTGGATGGTTTCTCAACTCGGGAATACGCAATATATAGCTGGCCGTGTGAAAAGTATGACATTTTCAAATTTATGCCGCACACTTCCAGGGACTGCCCTTGTGACTTGTTTATTGTCATAGCAGATGCAAGTTTCACTGGGAACTGAACACCTTTGAACTGGAACGTCAAATCGGTTGAAGTCAAGGGAATCCGCGGAATTAAGCACCTCCCTTGAACCGCCCTTTCAAAATCCTTGCCATCACATTACTCATTTATTTCGTCACAATCAGTCGGGTTCCATTGCATAGTTTCGGGACATAAGGATGATAGATCCAACTTTAATTCGAATTAGGAGATTCACCGTAAAGCAGCGTGCATAATGGCTCTGATGGTGGAAGCAATTTGGTAATTTCATCTTTCCGCCCATGCAACACAATCTAGGCGGTTCTTTCTCAAATTTAACAGCATTGCAATGCTCACAAACGAACGAAAGGCATCTGGCCGAATTGAACCGATGTTTGCGAACTGTATTGAATGTTGAGCTCATATCGAAATGGTGCATGCTCAATGTTCGCCTGAATAATTTGTTGTAGCCTACATTGTCGTTCAAAAATCGCACATTGTGATGTGGCTTCATCACTTTGCCGAGCACGAACTTCTCTTCTTCTCAACCACTGTTGCCCATTGTGTGCTTCGTTGATCTCTTCTGACTGTCGCGCACGATTTCCAACCATTCTGGTCGAACTGATTCCCTTCCAATAGCACGTTCCGCTTCCCTTCGACGTGTTGCGACATGAACTCTTCTTGGCATCGTAATAATAATGATAAAATTATGCGAAAGTCAAAAAGAATAAATATTTTAAAGAAACAGTTATTCAATAATAGACCAATTTTTTGAAATTAAAGATCTTATGTAAGCTTAAATTTAAGTATATTATTATAAGATCCAACTTTGCTATTAAATTATGTGATGGAAGACCTGACAAATAAAGTAAATTAAAAAGTCTTTTGATAAATTCACTCCTTCATCTTATACTACCGCAGTAGCAATTAACTTGAATGAAAATTGCGGAAGTTTCATTTTTTGTTATGCTGCTGACATTGCCATTTCCCTTAAACATTTTCCTTAAAAAAGTTCCAATATATTAAAGTTCAATAATTACTTTTATTGAACTAAGCGATTCCGCCCATACACTCACACAAATAACCTATGAACTCACACAAATTATCTTCATTTTTATTTTATATTATTCAAGATACTTTTATTATTTTGAAAATTTATTTTATACGGTAGGTGACACGCTCACTTGTCCACTCCCGTCCATTTTCGCCAGGGCTAATCACAGAATCACAGAAATAATAGATGAACTCACACAAACTTGCAAACCTCTCCCTATCATTATACTCGGTACATGTACATAATATTTAATCAGTACTTTGTAGGGGATGTACCCCGCCCACTTATCTGATTCAGCCTATTTTCGTCAGGTGTACTTACACTAATAACAAATGACGTCACATAAGGTAACAAAGTTCTCTCAGTCATGATATTGAGTCTGATATTGAGTGTAGGTGCCACGCCCACAGCTCCGATAATACCAATTCTTACAATTTCTACTCACAGCAACTCGCAGCAATAAAAGATGACCTCATACAAAGTTGCAAAGCTCTCTCTAAAACAGTACTCAAGATATATGATGTTAAAAATTAATTTTGTATGGGAGGTACCACGCCCACTTATCCGATACCGACCATTTTTGGTATGACTATCCATATTAATAATTGATGGCTTCACACAAATTTACAAAGCTCTCCCTCTCATAGTACTCAATATATGATGTTAAAATGGAAAACGGCGTACAGCGCCATCTGCTGAGACTTTTTGTACCTTTCTTTTTTCCTAAACCTTCGTGTGGCAGTTACAAACAAACACGCAGAAGAGAGAATCCCTTTTGGTCCTGTAGTTTTCTAGTTTTAAGCGGACGAACAAACCACGATTCATTTTTATATATTTAGATTGCGCCTGCTACAAATTATATTATTTTTGATCTTTATAATTTGAATAATTTTTGAACCTATTATGAATAAAAAAGGTGTACTTTAATAGAGTAGGTGGCAATACATTTTAAACTTTTACAAAATTTTAAATATGCCAATTTTGTTTTTAATAATTTTGCGCTTAGTAATAAAATTTTGTATTTTTTTTTGCGTAATCACAATTTGGTATGTTCTATATTGGAAGATAACACAGTTGTTACAAAAAATATAATTAAAAAAATAGGTGAACGAAAAGCAATATTTTTTTTAGAGATGCCAAAACAGTGGAAACTTTTAAACTTCTTTACCAGAGTTGATTAAAATAATAAAAATAGAAGCACGAGTGAAAGAAACTATAAAAAAATCTTAGCCGTTATTTAAGTATATGTAGATTGCGACATTTTCTTTCAATTATTATAAAATAGTGGCAAGAATAAAGTTTTATGACGAGTTGAAAACCAGAATAATAGATGATTTTAGTGATGGTCGTAAGCAAAAGAATATTTGTGAGAAATATTCTGTGAATAAATCCATAAAATCGTCTGACTATGCATTAATCTTGCTTAAAAAAATGCTTGAAATGGAATTGGAATACTGTTGGCGAATAGCGTTGACGAAAATATAGAATATTTAAATGGCCACAAAACGGCTACACGCTTCGAGGGTTTTACTAAAATAAATTAATACAATCGTTCGGTATAGGAATCATCTACCCCCCAAGATCATGTGTTATTTTATAGTAAGATTTTAGTTGTTTTGTCAACAGCATAAAAATGAATACTTTTAAGATTTGTTAATTTTTTCTGAAGTTATGTTAAAACTTCTATGGTAAATAAATAAAACATACAAATGCTTAAATAAATAAAATAGTTTTTAGTTTTATGATAAAATTATTTGGTATCGTCAATATATTTTTTTTTATAAGTTTCCATCTCATTGTCACTCACACCATATTTCTTATTATTTTTATATATTATTATGGCTTAAATAATTGTCTTAACTTTATCTCCCTAGTACTGTAATATTAATAAGATCTATTTCTTGTTGTACTGCATTCTTCAAATAAACAATTAATTAAATTAAATTAAAATTAATAATTACGCTAAAACCGTATACTGCTAGTACGAGTATAACGTATTAAATGTATACCAGGCTGGATTTAGAAAACATTACTCAACGATTGATAATATCTTCAGCCATTTAAACAAACTTAATAGCAAAAATACATACGCATTTTTTGTTGATTTTTCTTGTGCCTTTGATATGGTTCCTAGGGATTCATTATTATTATAATCTGTCCAATATGGGCTTATCTTCAAAAATAGTCTGTATACTACAGCTTGCATATAACAACATTACATGTAAGATTTCTTTGTAGTGGAGTAAAACAAAGATATATACTGAGTCAAATTTTGTTCGCGTTATATTTGAACGACGTAGGAGATGTACTTACTAGTGGTATGATATTCGAAGATATCCATGTGAAAATTTTACTATATGCTGACGATATCGTTATTCTTTCCGATTCTCCAAGCTCACTTCAAAACATGATCGTCGCACTGCTTACCTATTATTTTATGTAGTGTTCAAAGCTTAATCTTGCCGAATCTAAAGTTCTAATTTTTCGTAGTGGTACTAGCATTGCATCCAACTTGAAATGGCGCTATGGTGCTGATAACATTTAAATTGTTAATAGTTACAGATATTTGGGAATAGATCTCAATGACAATCTATCGTTTAAGAAACACCTTAATAATAAGCTAATATCAGCAAAAATGGCAATTACAACATGGCCGAAGTCCATAAAACATCCCACAATATCTAACGTCAGTAAACTAAAAATACTTAATGCTGCTTCGAGGTCCATATTATTCTACGGAGCGCAAATTTGAGGCTTTTTTAAATATGATGAAGTAGAAAAATTGTTTACATACTTTATAAAAATGATGTTACTTTTACCTAACAACACGCCGAACTATATGTCTTATTTGGAGACTGGCCTTCACTCACTCTACTTGGATACTTTGAAGCTGCATTTTTGTTACATTAATAAATGTATACGCCTGCCGAACCATAGACAACTGCGTGTTGTTGCCGAAAAAATCATTGTTAAAACATGTAAATTATAGTCAGTATAGACCGACTATACGATACCCTATACCATGGTTTAGAGACCCTATCTTTTCGGTCCAACTAATTAGATATAGAAAATAAGCATAAACAAAATTTGAGTGGCATTGTCAAAATCGAATAAAACCTCGCCAAGAAATAGCAAATGCCTCAGACCACTTTTGTGCCAAAAAAACTAGGTCATGAAATTTGATGGCATTTTTTTCAACTTTGAGAAATTGATTAAAGCCACCATTCTTTTTCGGTCTCTATACTTATAAGCACTCAGACATGAAGTATTGTTTTATTACCACGTTGTTAACCTATTGCGCATTGAGACCGAAAATTGGAAATGTTTTTGATAAAATTTTTAAAACTCCTTTTTCAAGTTTGAAAAAATTTTCTTAAACAAAATTTAAAAAAAATTAATATATTATTTTAAGGTTTTATTAAATGTATATTGCAGATTAACTGTGTGAATTTTTAAGTAAATCGCTCAACAAGAATTTTTTTGACAAGGATTTTATTTTTGCGGATTTCGAGAAAACTTGGATTTTTGTGAAATATTCTGTAAATGTACTCTTTCTAAATACTTTGTATCAAAAATTCATCACTTCAATACTTTTAAATGTTATATTTTATCTTAATAGCCTAGGGTTGCGGAAAAAAATAATATGACTCCATTAAACCTTTTGGAATTGGGGTCACATATGACCCCAAGGTAATAAAAGACAATTTATTCAAAAAAGTGAAATATTTTGTAAGTGCTGTCCCATTTTTAGATGCAACTATAAAAATATAATAACCATATGTGTAGAAGTTTCGCTCCAAAAATTTTGGATAAATCCGAGAACGCTAACCCATTATTTGCCAAGGCCAGATTTGGATTTTAAGATATTTTTAAATAAACGAAAACGAGTTTTTCGATTACACTCGATGAAACCACTATGTAGAATTTAAAAAAAATAATTCGGTTAATTTTTTTTTATTTAACCCTTCAGTGCTCCTGAGATCAAAATTATCCATTGTGATATATCTCTGGTGCAATTGTCTGCTTATTGCTCGCGAATATATATTAAAACAACTTTTAATCAATTTTGTTATAAAATTACTTTATATAATAAAGTAATAGCTGAATTTCTTGCGGTCTCACTCACAATTTGGTGGATATTGATAAAAAAAACTCCAATCTTTAATAATCGGTCGCTTTATATTATCTTCAATGTCACCTACATCTTTTCAAACTTCTAACGTTTTATTTCCCATTTTTAAATAGTTTATTAAATAAAAGTAAATTTCAAATATAATAATATATAAAAGGTAATATTAAATTAATACTACTCTTAATGGAATAAATTACAAAATTAGATCAAAGTGAATTTCAAAAAACGTCCTATTTTTTAGACATATAACTAAAGTTGTTTTAATTTATATTCGCGAGCAATAAGCAAATAATTGCACCAGAGATATATCACAATGGATAATTTTGATCTCAGGAGCACTGAAGGGTTAAATAAAAAAAAAAATTATCCGAATTATTTTTCTTAAATTCTACATAGTGGTTTCATCGAGTGTAATCGAGAAAATCGTTTTCGTTTATTTAAAAATGTCTTAAAATCCAAATCTGGCCTTGGCAAATAATGGGTTAGCGTTCTCGGATTTATCCAAAATTTTTGGAACGAAACTTCTACACATTTGGTTATTATATTTTTATAGTCGCATCTAAAAACTGGACAGCACTAACAAAATATTTCGCTTTTTTGAATAAATTGTCTTTTATTAGTTTGGGGTCATATGTGACCCCAATTCCAAAAGGGTTAATGGAGTCATATTATTTTTTTCCAAAACCCTAGGCTATTAAGATAAAATATAACATTTAAAAGTAGAAAAGTGATGAATTTTTGATACAAAGTATTTAGAAAGAGTACATTTACAGAATATTTCACAAAAATCCAAGTTTTCTCGAAATCCGCAAAAATAAAATGCTTGTCAAAAAAAATCCTGGTTGAGGGATTTACTTAAAAATTCACACAGTTAATCTGCAACATATATTTAATAAAACCATAAAATAATATATTAATTTTTTTAAATTTTGTTGAAGAAAATTTTTTCAAACTTGAAAAAGGAGTTTTAAAAATTTTATCAAAAACATTTCCAATTTTCGGTCTCAATGCGCAATAGGTTAACAACGTGGTAATAAAACAATACTTCATATCTTAGTACTTATAAGTATAGAGACCAAAAAAGAATGATGGCTTTGATCAATTTCTCAAAGTTGAAAAAAATGCCATCAAATTTCATGACCTAGTTTTTTTTGGCACAAAAGTGGTCTGGGGCATTTGCTATTTCTTGGCGAGGTTTTATTCGATTTTGAAGCTTCATAGCCTTTTGAAAGGCTAATTTAATACTGATCCCGAGTTATATAACAGCTTGTCGGTAAAATTAAACTATAGAACGAAATTTTCGTAAAATCTGAAAAAAAAGTCTTATTTTCCCCATATAAACACACTTGAAATTTTCAATCGCTTTGCGCCACGACTAAACGTTTTTTGATTGGCCCAAAACTTTGTATTTCTCAGTTTTTTTGCTATTCGCATATTTCTAGGGGGTGAGACCGACAGTTTGAACACTTTTTTTATTAAGTGCCACCCTAATGGACACACATGGACGGACGGACATCGCTAAATCGACTCAGAAAGGGATTCTGAGTCGATCGGTATAATAAAAGATGGGTCTAGGTTAAGTATTTTTGGTAGTTACAAACAGCAGCACAAAGTCATTATACCTAAACCACATAGTGCTACAGGGTATAAAAACATACTGGGCAGTTGAATGGGCCAAAATTTGCGATAAAATCCAATTTGATCATGATAATATTGAAATACCTTTAAGTGAATACTGGAAAACAATAGTGCACCTTCTAACTCTAAAGGAAAGAATCGACCTTGTCTGTGATGCTACAGGAAGACAATTCCACGATCTATACCCACAGCTAAATTTTTGCTTCAGAGCTTTCTTATCGACCTTTAAGGCTGCTAATAAGAGCAAGAGTTGATTTACTCGATCTAAATTTGCGTGCTTTCAGAAATGACACAGTTTGCTTATGCACACTCTGTAATAAAGATGAATCGGAAGACACGCTACATTTCATTGGAGTTTGTCCTATTTATAGGGAATTTAGGCTAACTTATTTTAAAAAGAATATTCTTAATATAAACGAAGTTTTTAATTTATAAAATAGCTGTGATTCTGGCTATGATACGTTATATATAGAAATTTGTTTAAGATACAGAAGATTAATTATTAACAGAAACGAATATGCAAATTTTTAATTATAAAACTTACATAAACAATTCTGTTAAAATAAATGAACTCAAAAGCTTTACTTTGCCAATCTGGCTCTCAACTATAATGTTATGCCAAATATATTTATATTATGAAATATTTAGTATTGCTAAGTATGTAATAAATATATCGTGAATTTATCTATTAAATAAATAAAAAAAGAATAGTTTTCAATACAATATTCAGTAGTTTTTCAAAGAAATTTTTTTTTTACCTTTTCCAATAGTTATTCTAATTACACTTAACTAACTGGACTGCATGATACATATTTTCAACGTTATTTTACATTTTGCATTCTCAAATTCAATAAAAGGTCTTATTAGAGGCCTCAGTCTATAAAACGAAATGTAACGAAACGAAAAAAATTTTGATGAAAAATTCATAATTTGGAATATTTTTAAAATTTATTTATATGCATGTTAAACGTTTCGTTTTTTTCTTCTTCTTTCTTAAAATATTTAAATACAATCTTATTTTAATTCAAACTATGTATATTAGTTTGAATGTTATGTTGCTACAATATATGTTTATACACATTGTCAAAATTTTGCTTATGTTATGTACGAGTAAAACAATAGTAATAACGGGTGATTTTTTTGAGGTTAGGATTTTCATGCATTAGTATTTGACAGATCACGTGGGATTTCAGACATGGTGTCAAAGAGAAAGATGCTCAGTATGCTTTGACATTTCATCATGAATAGACTTACTAACGAGCAACGCTTGCAAATCATTGAATTTTATTACCAAAATCAGTGTTCGGTTCGAAATGTGTTTCGCGCTTTACGTCCGATTTATGGTCTACATAATCGACCAAGTGAGCAAACAATTAATGCGATTGTGACCAAGTTTCGCACTCAGTTTACTTTATTGGACATTAAACCAACCACACGAATGCGTACAGTGCGTACAGAAGAGAATATTGCGTCTGTTTCTGAGAGTGTTGCTGAAGACCGTGAAATGTCGATTCGTCGCCGTTCGCAGCAATTGGGTTTGTGTTATTCGACCACATGGAAGATTTTACGCAAAGATCTTGGTGTAAAACCGTATAAAATACAGCTCGTGCAAGAACTGAAGCCGAACGATCTGCCACAACGTCTAATTTTCAGTGAATGGGCCCTAGAAAAGTTGGCAGAAAATCCGCTTTTTTATCGACAAATTTTGTTCAGCGATGAGGCTCATTTCTGGTTGAATGGCTTCGTAAATAAGCAAAATTGCCGTATTTGGAGTGAAGAGCAACCAGAAGCCGTTCAAGAACTGCCCATGCATCCCGAAAAATGCACTGTTTGGTGTGGTTTGTACGCTGGTGGAATCATTGGACCGTATTTTTTCAAAGATGCTGTTGGACGCAACGTTACGGTGAATGGCGATCGCTATCGTTCGATGCTAACAAACTTTTTGTTGCCAAAAATGGAAGAACTGAACTTGGTTGACATGTGGTTTCAACAAGATGGCGCTACATGCCACACAGCTCGCGATTCTATGGCCATTTTGAGGGAAAACTTCGGAGAACAATTCATCTCAAGAAATGGACCGGTAAGTTGGCCACCAAGATCATGCGATTTGACGCCTTTAGACTATTTTTTGTGGGGCTACGTCAAGTCTAAAGTC
The DNA here is from genome assembly GCA_963682025.1 of Cordilura impudica. NCBI lineage: Eukaryota > Metazoa > Arthropoda > Insecta > Diptera > Scathophagidae > Cordilura > Cordilura impudica. The sequence goes on from OY821519.1 coordinate 113,361,311, forward strand.
TACAGAAATAAGCCAGCAACTATTCCAGCTTTGGAAGACAACATTTCCGAAGAAATTCGGGGTATTCCGGCCGAAATGCTCGAAAAAGTTGCCCAAAATTGGACTTTCCGAATGGACCACCTAAGACGCAGCCGCGGTCAACATTTAAATGAAATTATCTTCAAAAAGTAAATGTCATGGACCAATCTAACGTTTCAAATAAAGAACCGATGAGATTTTGCAAATTTTATGCGTTTTTTTTTAAAAAAAAGTTATCAAGCTCTTAAAAAATCACCCGTTAGTTCAAGACAAAACAGGCAAGAAAGTTATGGTCGGTCTAGGCCAACTATACGATGCCCTATACCATGGTTTAGAGATACTATCTCTGCGGTCCACCTAATTCGATATAGAAAATAAGCATAAACCAAATTTGTATTGATATTAATTTTTTTGGCTGCAGATATGAAGATGTTCATATCGGATGCTATATTTATATGGGAACTAGGTCGAAGAATGGATCGATCCTGACCATATTTGGTGAAGTCAATTATATTTTGAAAAAATATATACGAAACAAATTTGAGAAAAATCTGTGCAATATTTTTGTTTTTTGATAGATTTAAGTGAATATAGGGAAGCAGCTCTATATGGGGCCTATGACTAAGAATTGTCCTATAGGGATTATTTTTGGACTACTTATCAATGAATATAATTAACACATACAAACCCAATTTGACTGAAATCTGTATAATAATTTGGATCTTATTGTAATTTATGTCGGTTTCATATGGGTCATTTGTATGGGGACTAGGACTGAACATGCACCGATTTTCCCCAATTTCAACAGCGTTCATACTATGGCTTATAGAAGCTGACGTACAAAATTTCATATTTGCTACCTGAAGTTTGAGTACAAGTTTTACATGGACACCCAGTCGGACGGACGGACATCGCTAAATCGAATCAGAAAGTGATTCAGAACGTGATTCTGAGTCGATCGGTATAATAAAAGATGGGTCAAGGTTAAATATTTTTGGTAGTTTCAAACAGCAGCAGATGGGTCTAGGTTAAATATTTTTGTAGTTTCAAACAGCAGCATAAAGTCATGTACCCAAAACACATAGTGGTATAGGGTACAATGAAAACCAACCCATAAAAACCAAGTTTTTATTATACTCCCTTTATTTGTAAATTAATTTACCATCATGTAATTAAATAATTGATTGACTGAAAATATCAAAAATCACGAGCAAAGTTCCAGCTCGAGAGGATCACGGAAAAAGGGTTAAAAATCGATCCAAAGTTTCTTCGACACGCGGACAAGCAGACACTATGAGTTAATATAAAGGGAGTAAATATGCAAACGTTTGTAACTAACAAAAATATTTGACCTAGACTTTTCTTTTATTATGCCGATCAACTCAGAATCACTTTCTGATTCGATTTTGCGGTGTCCGTCCGTCCGTCTGTCTGTCCGTCTGTGTGTCCATGTAAATCTTGTAATCAGACTACAGGTCGCAAATATAAATATATTTTGATGAAATTTGGTATATAAACTTTTGCCAGCCATAGGATAAGTGCTGTTGATATTGGTGAAATTCGGTGCATGTTCAGACCTAGTCCCTATACAAATGGCCCCTATGAAATCGACATAAATTTCAATAAGATCCAAATTACTATATAGATCTTAGTCAAATTGGGTTTGTATGTGTTTATTATATTCATTGATAAGTAGTCCAAAAATAATCGCTAAAGGACAAATCTTAGTCATGGGCCCCATATAGAGCTGCTTCCCTATATTCACTTAAATCTATCAAAAAACAAAAATATTGCACAGATTTTTCTCAAATTTGGATTTCTTATATTTTTCCAAAATGTAAGTGACTTTGTCAAATATGGTCTGGATCAGTCCATTTTTCGACCTAGTCCCCATATAAATATAGCACCCGATATGAACTTTTTTATATCTGCAGCCAAAAAAATTAAAAACAATTCCCCTCATATTTGGTTATGCTTATTTTCTATATCCACCTAGTTGGACCGAAGAGACGGGGTATCTAAATAAAAATGATTTGTTAAATATTTTTACTGTGTTATGTAGTGTTTTTTGTCTTTTTTAGGAATAAAGGAAAAATACTTTGGATTTAATTGAAAATGTAATAGTCGTGTTATTTCAAGTATATTAATTTGTTTTGACATACATTTTCAGCTAATTTTAACGATAAAATATTTTGTGTGTATAGAAAATCAACATAAGCCAAATTTGAGTAACATTCTATTTAATTTGTGAAGTCAATTACTTCTTAAAAAATATTTATAAACTAAATGTGAGAATAATCTGTGCAATAATATTATTTTTAGTAGATTTCTCTAAATATCGGGAAACAGCAGGGTTTATTTTTGGATTGTTAATTAGGGGATATAATTAACGCACATGAACCAAATATGACCTGTATGTATATGATAATCTGGATCTTAAGTTAATTTCATAATATAGGGACTACGTCTGAATATTCACAAAATTTGCCGCAATTTCAATAGCAGTCATGCAACAAAATCTCATTAAAATTTTTTTGAAATTTGCGATCTGTTTTTTGATTACAAAATTTGCATGGACACACAGACAGGCGAACGGAAGGACATTGATAAGTCGACTCAATAAATGAATATGGATCGATCACTGTGATAGGAAACGGGTTTTGGTTAGATATTTCTGGTAGCTACAGCTTAACCTGACCACAGAGTGGTATATGGTATAAAAACTTTTTCTATACAAAGCCAACACCTAAATCTAATAAACTTGGTTGAAATTCACCGAAAAACATTGATTATAGGGCATTGAATGGAACAATGTTATTATTTGCGATGGAAAATAGTTTCACCTGTATAGACCTGAAGGATGCTGAATTTATTACCGAGAAATGTCAAATTCCGCAATTGAATTTCATTCCACCTCAATACGCTTCATAAGCACCAAAATTAAATCAGAAATAACATCCAGCTGAGAAGAAGAAAAGTTTTGCTGTATTTTTGTAGATAAAAATTGAGGAAAGATATGGACATTTCAGCATGCTAATACCGCAATCCACAACATATGCATAACAAAATCTCTGTATTGATACGGCCAGTTGTCAGTCCAGACTTAAATCTAACTTCTTTGTCGAAAGTGAGAAGAAACAGAAACACAGTGCCACACCATAAATGAGCTTCAGCGTTGAATTATAATGCACATAAGAGGCCATTTAAACTATTAATAATATAGATTCTCCTTAATTTCAACGACTAAAAGAGATTTTATATATGTTATGCTTAGAGTATTTCATTTGACTTAAACCCTTTGCCAGTATATCCTGATTTTTTCTAAAACCATCGCCCATTTGTACCAGAGTTATTTTTTTTTTTTATTTTTTATTATATAAGCTTCTATCGGCCATAGCATGAACGCTATTTGTGGTGGTGAAGATTGGTGAAAATCGGTTCTAGTTCAGACCTAGTCCCCATACAAATGACCCTTATGAGATCGACTTAAATTGATATAATATCCAAACTATTATATTGATCTCGGTCAAATTGGGTTTGTGTATGTTTATTATATACAAAAATAAAACCTGTAAGACATTTTTGAGATATACCCCCATATGAAGCTGATTCCCGGTCTTCACTTAAGGTATTTTTTAAAGTATGACCTCTCTTTAAAAAATTTTTTTTTGATTTTTTTTCATAAATGTCTTCTTAAATCCTTAAAAAATAATGCCCTAAAAGAATTTTTTAAAATTCAGATTAGTTTTGGAGTTACAAAGCTATATATGTATACACATATTTGTATGGTGATATAGAAAATCCTTGTAATAAAACTTTAAATGCGTTTTTCTTGAAATCACTTTTCTCAAATTGGGGTGTCATTTTTCTCGAGAACCAGATGCCATATCGAAATTCGGCGGGCGGCGTTTAATAAGTCATCATGTCAGGCAGCTCCTAAACTAGGATAATTGGGCTAACTTTGCTAACGGAGGAGAGGCGGGGCAAAAACCCCCAAAAACAGCAAATTTTTGAATAAGAAAAAAAAATCGCGCCATTTTGTCAATTTTCGATATTTTGGAAACATCCTGCTGGACGTGATTACCGTGCTGTCCGCCGAATTTCGATACGACATCTGGTTCTTAAGAAAAACAACACCGCGTTTGCCTTCTCATTTATACGTACCCATTTTCATCGCTCTGGGAGGGAAGGATAAAAAAATAGAAACATGAACAAGTACGGAAAAAGTTAGAAAATTACGTCTACTTTTACGAAAAAAACCCAAAGTTGATACGAAAAAAACCCAAGCTACAACACTTTTAAAAAACGTTATTGTTGTGGGATTGAACGCTAGGACATACCTTTAATATATCAAAAAAAAAATATTGCACAAATTTTTCTTAAATTTGGTTTGTATATGTTTTTGATAAAAATTAGTCACCTTACCAAATATGGTCAGGATCGGTCCATTTTTCGACCTAGTCCCCATATAAATATAGCATTCGATATTTATATTAGATATTTTCTATATCTAATTTAATGGGCGTAAGAGATACGTTCAATATACGCATGGTATAGGGTATCGTATAGTCGTATAGTCACTATAATTTTCTTACTTGTTTATTTATATAATTTCCCAAACACTGTTTTATATTGAATTGAAATAGAAATTAGAACAAATTAGTTTTCAAAAATATTAAAATGTAAATATTAAACTATTAAATAATTTCGAAGAAAAATAACAAATAATGACAAGAAATATTTATGCAAGATTAAACATAAAAATTTGAATAAAATTAAAAAAATAAAATTAAAAAAAGAAAAAATAAAAAGAAGGAAGATGAGCAGAAGCAAAGTTTAAAAAAAGCAATAAATGGGAAAAAAAATTCAGCTAAAAAAATTTAAAGTTCCCCTCTTAAAATGCATTGAGTTTGTTATAATTTTAATGGATGATTGTAGCAACTTCCAACGCCGTATTGAGGAAACATAAAATTGTCATTTGGATACTAGATATTGGTATCTAATATTCATTATGTCATGATTTCTAGCGATGAGTACGTACAATTTTATATAAGAAGAGTGTTTTTATCTTTAACAAATTTTCACTTGTTACTCATAAAAGCTTTTTTGGGTAGTAAAAAATTGAATCATATTTTCGTATATTGAAAATATATTTTAAAACTGCTGTCAAAATGGACTCAATCATTTTACTACTCTTCGAATCAGTGCTTGCATATATTTCGCATCCATATAGTTGAGTTGGCATAAGAATGTTTTTGCAAGCAAAATTCGAATGTTTAGGGGTTTATATGTCATGTATTCCACAAAGTTTTAAGCATTAAGTAAGATTTGCCAGCAGTAGCAGTAATATGATTAGACCAATTGAGATTACCATTTAAAATTATATTTATATTTTTAGCTGTTGAAACGATTTAAATTTTCTGGATACATATTATAATCAATATTTCCAATATCTCAAAAGGCAGTATAATTGTTCCGCTTGCAATAATTAGACACTTTGTCTGAGAAGGATTGAGGTATAAACCATTTGAACTTAGCCATGTATAAATGTTATTAAGATCTGAATTTAATTTTCCAACACTTTCATATATGCTGCTTATGTCACTAGTTATACATAGCTGCTCGTCATCAGCATATTTGTGTGTGCTTAAATCATTTCGCTGACTCTACAAAAATTATTTGGATATCCTTTCTCGTATGATTACAAAATAGATTAGAATTTAGGGTATGTTCTGATTCTCAGTTCCGTGTTTGATTTTTTTTTTGTTGTAAATAAAATGGAAAATTCCTTAGCTTTTTCGAATAGGTTTATTATGCATCAAATGTATCAAGATTTGTGAACATTATTTCAAGTTTTTTTTTTGAGGTACCACAAAAACTCTGGCTTACTTGATATTGAATTTATTGAGGAACACTTTCACTTTGAGATATTCTAGGAAAAGTTCATACTATTCTACGTTCGTAATATGGTATGTGCTACAATAAAATTTTGTGTTTATGAATTCTAGCGGTATTCACTCTTGGTGTTAAATTTACAACCCTGTTATATTTACAACGATTTTATATTGCAAAGCATGAACGTCTTTTCCGTGTATATTGTATTATGTATTGTAAATTAATGAATCAGCTGATTTTTGTTTTGTTCTCCATCAATTTGAAAACTAAAAAATATCAAAAAGCATTTGAAGATTAGAAAAATGCCGAAAATGCTTAATTTACCTATCGGTCCATCTTTATTATTAATTTATTTATTATTTTGATCCATTTTTTATTATTTTAATAGTGACCACAAAATGAACAATAAAATTAAGCAATTGTTTTGGCAGCTCCACGATCAGCTGTTTTAGTCTTGCAAATGTTTAGTCTTGTTAATGTACTATACCTTTTACCCTTGTACTTTAACCACAGCGTAGTAAATTTTCATTTCATACATTTTGTTGTTGCGGTGTTGTAAATAATAGTAGATATAGTAACTACAACATTTACAAGGGTTACAAGGGTACTTTACTACCAAGAGTGAAAACCCTTACTGTTTTTTTTTTTCCAAATAATGCGGTACAAAAATTTCATAAAATTGTATTTTTTCAAAGGGTTTAGTCTACAATAAATTTTTAATATATCAATTGTTTCTTTAAGTTTGATAATCTTTTTTGTTTTTTCAAAAACTTTTGATTACATTTTTATAAACATATTTATACCCTATACCATTATGTGGTTAGGGTTTAATGACCCTGTGCTGATGATTGTAACTACCCAAAATATTTGATCGGCTCAGAATCACTTTCTGAGTCGATGTAGCGATGTCCGTTCGTCCATCTGTGTGCCCATGTAAACTTTGTAATTAAAATACAGGTCGGAAAAAAGGAATATATTTTGATGGCATTTGGTATATAAGCTTCTTTTGGGCATAGGACGATTCTCTGGAATGGATTTATGGATATCCGTCCGTCCTTCCGTCCATCTGCCTGTCTGTGTCCATGCAAACCTTGTAATCAAACTACAGGTCGCAGATATGAATATATTTTGATGAATGTTTAACAATCAACGAACATAAGTGGTATATATACAAATGCACAGGATTACTAAATAACTATACTCAAGTAGAAATAATTGCAACATTAAAAATCCTATATATATAATACTAGATGTAACCCGGTGTGCTTCGCTACAGCCTCCCCCTCTCCCCACTCCCGAATCGTTATTAAAGGGCTCTCTCATTAATACAGTAATTCAGATATATCACATTTAATATTAAGTTTGTGCAGGGGTACCACGCGCATTTGTCTAAACTCGCCCAATTTTTTTGTTTGACTACTCACGTTAATAATAGATGACCTGAGACAAATTTGCAATGCTTTCTCTAGCATAGTACTTAATATGTATGATATTAAAAATGCATTTTGTATGGGAGGTGCCACGCCCACTAAAAATATTTAGAAAAACTAAAGCCTGTAGCACTCCCATATCCACAGTAAGACTATGTGAAAATTTCAGGAAGATCAGATGAGTAGTTACGGAGATTACCCTCTACAAACAAACAAACAAACAAACAAACAAACAAACAAACACACATTACCTCTTTATAATATTAGTATAGATTATCCGAAACTCATTTAACTAGCATATAAGAGAACAAGTATATCAATTAGAGGAATGTGATCACTATGTAACTTTATATAATTTTGCACGTACCGGAGGAGTCATAATTTATTTTTTTGCAAAGACATGAAAAATGGGCTAGTTATGTGAAAAAGTAGCCGATTCAAAATATTGGATGAGTGATAAATCTGGAAAAAAATAAAAATACGCTTTTGGTAATTATGGCCGTTTTTAGATCTCCAAGAAGAGAAGTAGAATTTTCTGATGCGTTTGATGAATTAATTGAAAGGATTTGTGAAACAAATAATGAAATAATTATAGAAGGCGATTTGAATATAGACTGGAGTAAAGATCTAACATATAAAAAGTGAGAAAATTATAGTCGGTCTAGACCTACTATACGATACCCTATACCATGGTTTAGAGACCCTGTCTCTTCGGTCCAACAAATTGGATATAGAAAATAATCTTAAACCAAATTTTTTGGCTGCAGATGTGAAAACGTTCATATCGGGTGCTATATTTATATGGGGAATGGGTCGAAAAATGGACCGACCCTGACCATATTTGGTAAAGTCACTTATATTTTGAAAAAATATATACAAACCAAATTTGACAAAATCTGAGCATTATTTTGGTTTTTTGATAGATTTAAGTGAAAATCGGGAAGCAGCTCTATATGGGGCTTATGACTGAGAATTGTCCTATAGGTATTATTTGTAGACTACTGGTTAATGGATATAATAAACACATACAAACCCAATTTGACTGAGATCTATATGATAATTTGGATCTTATGGCAATTTATGTCGATTTGCATGGGACTAGGTCTGAACATGGACTGAGTTTCACCAATTTCAATAGCGTTCTTCATATGGCAGATAAAGGCTTATATACCAAATTTTATCAAAATATATTTACATTTGCGACCTGTAGTTTGATTACAAAGTTTACATTGACACACAGACGGATAGACGGACGGACGGACATCGCTCAATAGACTCAGAAAGTGATTCTGAGTCGATTGGTATAATTAAAGATGGGTCTAGGTAAAAGATTTTTGTTAGTTACAAACAGCAGCACAAAGTCATTATACCCAAACCACAAAGTGGTATAGGGTATAAAAACAGAATACAAGTTATCTAAATGATAACGGTCTCAGGCAGACAGTTACCGAGTATACGAGGATCACAGAGAATTCAAAATCATTAATAGACTTTGTTTTAACAAATAATGTTAACATGAATGTAAGAAATAGCAGTGCAAACAAAATAGCAGATCATGAGACAATAGATATAACAATTGCAATTAGAAATAGTGAATACTCAATGGAAAACGAAATAGAAATATTCAATTACTTTAAGGTTGTAGTTGTTCCGCCTTTAAAATGTTGATAAATAAAAATTCTCGAGCTCGAGGTCCGTTTTAATTATAAAAACATTTTAATTTATTTTCCAATATTTCGACATTCTTCGAATGTCATCATCGCGGAATATCTTCATTTATCTTCATTTAAAGTATTTTAATAATTAAAACGGACCTCGAGCTCGAGAATTTTTATTTATCATAATTGTTTAAGAGGGAAATGAATGGTGTACTCAAATATATGCAAAATGATAATATCAATAATATTGCTGACGTATTGATACCTGCATAGAGAACACAATTAAAAAATTCACGAGAAAGAAAACAATTACAGAAAAGAATAGGGTGAACAAATGGTTTAATAAAGAATTAAGACTACTCAAAAAAGAAAAAAATAATCAAATACTATATAGCAAAAACCGAGAACACAAGTGTACCATGGAATAATTATAAAATAATAAGGAATAAGTATAAGACACAAATCACTTATGGGAAGGAAAAATTTGTCAATAAAAAAAATAACTAATGCCAAAGATCAAAAGCAAATGTGGAAGGAAACTAAAGACTTTTTTATAAAATCTGTGATATCAAGAATAGAATACAAGGAAAACGTACAAATATCCAGCCAATTTAGTAAGTACTTTGTAGATAGTACTAAATCAATAAGAAGCACAATAGAATAATTGCAATAAATAAATCAAATACCTGTGATTAACCATAAATTTAAATTTCGTGCAATAAATCTACAAGAACTTAAAATATATGTAAATATTTCAAAAATAAACCAGACTTTAAAAATTTATCTATGAAAATAATGAACGTAATGGGTGAGATAATGATGAATTTAATAAGTAAATCATTGGACACGGGAGAAATTCCATGAAACATGGAAAATATCTTCGGTAACACCAATAGAAAAAAACACGTGAAAAAATAAATGAAAAAGTGGTTAAACAACAACTTGAAAACTACATTGAGGAAAATAACATATTCTCCAAATATCAATCAGGATTTATGAAACAATTTTCATGTGAAACAACGATGAACTATGTTATTAATAGATGGAAAAACGTGGAGAAAAATAACAAAATTATTTCAATCTTTTTAGATTTTAAAAGAGCTTTCGAGACAATTGACAGAGATATTTTAATGAAAAGACTGTTTATGTACGGAATACAAGAAAAGGAGCTAAAATGGCTTAAATCGTATCTATCAGAACGAAAACAAATGGTGAAAGTAAATAATGTGAAATCTATCTATATCAGTAACGAGTATGGAGTGCCATAAAGTTCAATTTTGGGTGCACTATTGTTTATCATATATATAAACGACACGCCATTTAATAGGTCATCATGTCAGGCAGCTCCTAAACTGGGATAATTGAGCTAACTTTACTACCGGAGTAGAGGCGGGGCAAAAACCCCCAAAATAGCAAATTTTTTAATTAAAAAAAAAATCGCGCCGTTTTGTCAATTTTCGATATTTTGGAAACATCCTTGTTCAGGACCTGCTGCACGTGATTACCGTGCCGTCCGCCGAATTTCGCTACGACATCTGGTTCCTAAGAAAAACGATACCCCGTTTGCCTTCCCATTTTTACGTACCCCTTTTCATCGCTCTGGGAGGGGAGGATAAAAAAATAGAAACATAAACAAGTACGGAAAAAGTTAGAAAATTACGTCTACTTTTACGAAAAAAACCCAAAGTTGATAAATTAATTGTTAATTAATTGCCATAAGAACTTTTAAAAAACGTTATTTTTGTGGGATTGAAAGCTAGGACATACCTTAAATATATCAAAAAACAAAAATATTGCGCAAATTTTCCTTAAATTTGATTTGTATATGTTTTTGATAAAAATTAGTCACTTTACCAAATATGGTCAGGATCGGTCCATTTTTCAAACTAGTCCCTATATAAATATAGCAATCGATATGGTATATTAGATATTTTCTATATCTAATTTAATGGACGTAAGAGATACGTTCAATATACGCATGGTATAGGGTATCGTATAGTCAGCATAGACCCACTATATTTTTCTTACTTATTTATTTATATGATTTCCCGGACAACAAGATTTATAATCTTATTATTAAAGTATAAGTGTTTTATATTGAATTGAAATAGAAATTAAAAAAATTAGTTTTCAAAAATAATAAAATGTAAGTATAAAACTATTATATAATTTCGAAGAAAAATAACAATAATGACAAGAAATATTTATGCAAGATTAAACATAAAAATTTGAATAAAATTAAAAAAATAAATTAAAAAAAAGAAAAAATAAAAAGAAGGAAGATGAGCAGAAGCAAAGTTTAAAAAAAGCAATAAATGGAAAAAAAAATTCAGCTAAAAAAATTTAAAGTTCCCCTCTTAAAATGCATTGAGTTTGTTATAATTTTAATGGATGATTGTAGCAAATTCCAACGCCATATTGAGGAAACATAAAATTGTCATTTGGATACTAGATATTGGTATCTAATATTCATTATGTCATGATTTCTAGCGATGAGTACGTACAATTTTATATAAGAAGAAGAGTGTTTTTATCTTTAACAAATTTTCACTTGTTACTCATAAAAGCTTTTTTGGGTAGTAAAAAATTGAATCGGATTTTCGTATATTGAAAATGTATCCTAAAAATGCATTCAAAATGGTCTCAATCATTTTACTACTCTTCAAAGGGGTGCTTTCATATATTTCGCATCCATATAATTGAGTTGGCAAAAGAATGCTTCTGCAAGCAAAATTCGAATGTTTAGGGGTTTATATGTCATGTATTCCACAAAGTTTTAAGCATTAAGTAAGATTTGCCAGCAGTAGCAGTAATATGATTAGACCAATTGAGATTGTCATTTAAAATTATATTTATATTTTTAGCTGTTGAAACTATTTTAACTTTCTGGATATTTAACAGAATCAGTGGTTCAAAAGGCAGTATCTGCTTGCAATAATTATACACTGTGTCTGAGAAGGATTGAGGTATAAACCATTTGAACTTAGCCATGTATAAATGTTATTAAGATCTGAATTAATTTTCCAACACTTTCACATATGCTGCTTATGTCACTAGTTATACATAGCTGCTCGTCATCAGCATATTTGTGTATGCTTAAATCATTTCGCTGACTATGCAAAAATTATTTGGATATCTTTTCTCGTACGATTACAAAATAGATTAGAATTTAGGGTATGTTTTGATTCTCAGTACTGCCTTTGATTTTTTTTTTTGTAAATAAAATGGAAAATTCCTTAAATTTTTTGAAAAGGTTTATTATACATCACATCTATCAAGATTTGTGAACATTATTTCAAGTTTTTTTTTTGAGGTACCACAAAAACTCTGGCTTACTTGATATTGAACTTATTGAAGAACATTTTCACTTTGAGATATTCTAGGAAAAGTTCATACTATTCTACGTTCGTAATATGGTATGTGCTACAATAAGATTTTGTGTTTATGAATACTGTTTTTTTTTTTTTCAAATAATGCGGTACAAAAATTTCATAAAATTGTATTTTTTCAAAGGGTTTAGTCTACAATAAATTTTTAATATATAAAAATTTTTTTTTAACGTTTGATTATCTTTTTTATCTTTGTGAAAGTTGTTTTTCAAAAACTTTAGATTATACTTTTAAAAACCAATTTATACCATATACCACTATGTGGTCAGGTATAATGACTTTGTACCAAAAATATATGGTCGGCTCAGAATCACTTTCTGAGTCGATGTAGCGATGTCCGTCCGTCCGTCTGTGTGCCCATGTAAACTTAGTAATTAAAATACAGGTCGGAGAAAAGGAATATATTTTGATGACATTTGGTATATAAGCTTCTTTTGGACATAGGATGAACGCTGTTAAAATTGAAGCATATTCAGACTCAGAATCACTCTCTGGAATGGATTTATGTAACCAAACTACAGGTCGCAATTATGAATATATTTTGATGAATGTTTAACAATCAACGAACATAAATGGTATATATACAAATGTACAGGGATTACTAAACAACCATAATCAAGTAGGAATAATTGCAACATTAAAAAAACCTGAATATATAATATTATCCGAAACGTATTTGACTAAGGATAGAATATCAATGAGAGGAATATGATCACTTTATATAATTCTGCACGTACCGGTGGGGACATAATTTATTTTTTTGCAAAGACATGAAAAGTGAACAAGTTATGTGAAAAAGTAGCCGATTCAAAATATTGGATGAGTGCATATCTGGCAAAAAACAAAAATACGCTTTTGGTAATTATGGCCGTTTATAGATCTCCAAGAAGAGAATTAGAATTTTCTGATGCGTTTGATGAATTAATTGAAAGGATTTGTGAAACAAATTATGAAATTATTATAGCAGGCGATTTAAAAATATTCTGGAGTAAAGATCAAACATATAGCAAGTAAGAAAATTATAGTCGGTCTAGACCGACTATACGATACCTTATACCATGGTTTAGAGACCCTGTCTCTTCGTTCCAAGTAATTGGATATAGAAAATAAGCATAAACCCTATTTGAGTGGCATTGTTATTAATTTTTTTGGCTGCAGATATGAAAAAGTTCATACGGGTGCTATATTTATATGGGGACAAGGTCGAAAAATGGACCGATCCTTACCATATTTGGTGAAGTCACTTATGTTTTGAAAAAATTTACACAAACCAAATTTGAAAAAAATCTGTGAAATATTTTTGTTTTTTGATAGATTTAAGTGAAAATCGGGAAGCACCTCTATATGGGGCATATGACTAAGAATTGTCCTATAGGGATTATTTTTGGACTACTGATTAATGAATATAATAAACACAACAAACCCAATTTAACTGAGATCTATATAGTAATTTGGATCTTATGAAAATTTATGTCGATTTCATAGGGGTCATTTGAATGGGGACTAGTTCTGAATATGAACCGATTTTCACCAATTTCAACAGCGTTCATCCTATGGCTGATAAAAGCTTATATACCACACTTTATCAAAATATATTTTCATTTGCGACCTGTAGTTTGATTACAAAGTTTACGTGGGCACACAGACGGGTAGACGGACGGACGGATATCGCTAAATAGACTCAGAAAGTGATTTTGAGTCGATTGGTATAATAAAAGATGGGTCTAGGTCAAATATTTTTGGTAGTTACAAACAGCAGCACAAGGTCATTATACCCAAACCACATAGTGGTATAGGGTATAAAAATAGAATACAAGTTACTCTAAATGATAATGGTTTCAGGCAGATAGTACCGAGTATACGAGGATCACAGAGAATTCAAAATCATTAATAGACTTTGTTATAATAAAAAATGTTGACGTGATTGTAGAAAATAACAATGCAAACAAAATAGCAGATCATGAGGCAATAGATATAATAATTTCAAAATGAAACAGTGAATACTACTCAATGGAAAAGTAAATAGAAATACACTGTGGAACAAATTCAGGTTAGCAAAAGTTAGGTCGATTCTGAGAGTGAGGGGTGAAAATAGAGGCCAAATTGGAAGACCCGTATCGCGGCGTTTGTTTATGTTAGTTCGAATTTTTTTTAATCGACCTTCTAACTTTGCAGTCAAATGCCGATTTTCAGCATGTTGTTTATATGTTTTTTTTTTAGCTATAACTCGTCGACCAATTGATATTTTTTCAATCTGTAAAAGCCGAATTATTGTTAGAGACCTGTGCAACAATTAAAATTTTTTTAAAAATTGATTTAGAAAATTTTTGTAGTGCTTATGAAGCAAGATGTTGGAAAAATAATTTTTTTTGTCATGCTTTTTGAAAATATTTTCCAGAAAACTAAGTCTTTTTTGCTTTCTGTTTGATCTATAATATGCTTCTCAGTTTCTTCAATAAATTTCATTTGAAAAGAAAATGATCTTAGTCGATAATTTGCGTTAAAAATCCCAAAACCATTAAATAAATAGCGATTTAGGTAGAAGTAATTAAAAAGGGATATTCCAAGAATAAGGAATTAGTAAAATAACTTTTTTGTTTTCAACCTCCGCACAGGTACCGATTTTTTTTATTTCGTACAAGCGAATTTATTTGAAAAATTAAGATTCAGTTAAGACTCGAAACTCAGCCGAAGCTGATGTCTTTTAATTTTCGCTCGGTCGTGATAAAATTCGCTATTAAATTTTTTGGAGCTTATTTCATTTTGTGAGTGATTTAAGTTAAGTTCGTCACCAAAAAAAAAAAAAAAACATTGTATAATATATATCGTGTTAAAAATATCGGAACCAAAATGTAAAATGGACCATTTTTGTAAGGTTTGTGGACGTTTCATAGCAAGCGATGAAAAAGGTGGCAATGCGAGTGATTTTTTTTTGGAAGCTTATAAAGAGTATTTCTCGCAAGAGCTTATCACTGAAGTAAACTATGCCCCTAAAAAAGTTTGGTTTAATTGATAATGTTAACAATAATTCTAAACATATTGATACCTGCATAGAGAACTCAATTAAAAAAATTGACGAGATAGAAAGCAACTACAGAAAGAATGGTTTAATAAAGAATTAAAACTACTAAAAAGAAAGAAATAATCAAATACGATATAGCAAAAACCGAGAACACAAGAGTAGCATGGAATAATTATATAATAAGGAAGGACCTCGGTAGGTGAGTAGGTGCTCGCCTATCATGCGGGGGTCGTGGGTTCGATTCCTACCAGAGGCTTTGGTCTGTCGCTGCAAAAAAAAAAAAAAAAAAAGTATAAGACACAAATCAGTTATGAGAACAATAAATTTGTCAATAAAAAAATAACTAATGCCAAAGATCAAAAGCAAATGTAGAAGCAACTTAAAGACTTACATCCATATTCATAAAAATTAAAGCGAACTTCAAGTAGGCTTTATTGTATGTTTTTCATACAAAATTTGTTGATAAAGTCTACTTGAAGTACACTTTAATTTTTGTGAATACGGCTGTTAGTAAATAAAAATAAAAATGTTATAAAAACTGTGATATTTAATCAAATAGAATACAAGGAAAATGTACAAAGTACACATGTACACAGTAGAATAATTGCAATAAATAAATCAAATACCTGTGATTAACCATAAATTTAAATTTCGTGCAATAAATCTACAAGAACTTAAAATATATGTAAAGATTTCAAAAATAAACCAGACTTTAAAAAATTTATCTATGAAAATAATCATAGATAATTGGAATGTTATGGAAGAGGTCATGATGAATTTAATAAATAAATCATTGGAAACGGGAGAATTCGCATAAACGTGGAAAATATCTTCGGTAACACCAATAGAAAAATTTTTAAAAACAACCAAATGCGAAGAGTTTCGGCCAATCAATACACTAAAAACATGTGAAAAAATAATTGAAAAAGTGGTAAAACAACAACTTGAAAACTACATAGAGGAAAATAACATATTTTCCAAATATCAAATCAATCAGGATTTAGGAAAAAATGTTCATGTGAAACAACGGTGAACTATGTTATTAATAGATGGAAAAACGTGAAGAAACATAACAAAATTATGGCAATCTTTATACCCTATACCACTATGTGGTTTGGGTATAATGACTTTGTGCTGCTGTTTGTAACAACCAAAAATATTTGACCTAGACCCATCTTTAATTATACCGATCGAATCAGAATCACTTTCTGAGTTGATTTAACAATGTCCGTCCGTCCGTCCGTCCGTCCGTCCATCCGTCCGTCCGTCCGTCCGTCTGTGTGTCCATGTAAAGCTTGTAATCAAACTGCAGGTCGCGAATATGAATATATTTTGATGAAATTTGGTATATAAGCTTTTATCGGCCATGGGATGAACGCTAGAATCGGTCCATGTTCAGACCTAGCCCCCATACAAATTACCCCTGTGAAATCGACATAAATTGCCATAAGATCCAAAGTGTCAAATAGATCTTACTCAAATTGGGTTTGTATACGTTCATTACATCCATTAATGAGTAGTCCAAAAATGATCCCTTTGGCCCCATATAGAGCTGCTTCCCGATCTTCACTTAAATCTATTAAAAAATAAAAATATTGCACTGATTCTTCTCAAATTTTGTTTGTATATATTTTCGCAAAATACAAGAGACTTTACCAACCATGGTCAGGATCGGTCCATTTTTGGACCTAGTCCCCATATAGATATATCATCCGATATGAACTTTTTCATATCTGCAGCCAAAAAAATTAATAAAAATCCCACTCAAATTTGGTTTTTGCTTATTTTCTATGTCCAGTTAGTTGGGCCTAGGAGATTCGGTTTCTAAACGCATGGTATAGGGTATCGTATAGTCGGTCTAGACCTTACTTGTTTTAGATTATAAAGGAGCTTTCGAGACAATTGACAGAGATATTTTTATAAAAAAACTATTTATCTACGGAATACAAGAAAAGGAGCTAAAATGGTTTAAGTCGTATCTATCAGAACGAAAACAAATGGTGAAAGTAAATAATGTGAAATCTAGCTATATCAGTAAAGAATATGGAGTACCACAAAGTTCAATTTTGGGTGCACTATTGTTGATCATATACATATATGATATGCCGAATGTTTTACAAAAATGCGAAATAATATTGTATGCAGATGACACGCCGATCCTTACAGAAGGTTACACAACCTGATGCATGATATTAATAACGTGAATAAATGGTTAAAAAAAATAAATAAAATTAAATTAAAATAAAACGAAACAAATGGAAATATATATGAACAATGAATCGGTATTTAAAATTAATAATGAGGTAATAGAAAAAGTAAATCAACTTAAATATCTTGGTTTTATAATAGATAAACAATTGAAATTTAAAGAACATATAGAATATATAAAATATTTGGTAAAAAAATCGTTTTTTTTTAAGAATACGTAGAATACGTATCTACAATAACGGCTGTAAATATTTACAATACCTTGATAAAACCACACTTTGAATTTGGTTCAACAATTTTATATACAGTGGGGAGCAGAGGTGAGTACGTGTTTGTTTTTCTTGTTTACTTCTAAGCGGATAACAAAAGGAATAATAAAGGGATTAATTTTTTTTTGTATATTATTTATTTTCAATTTTTAACAAAACAACATTCAAAACAAAATAAAAAGGCAACAGATTAAGATAGAAAAAAAAACTTATTAAGAAAACAACTCGTATGTACTCAGTTTTGCTCCCGCTTGTTCTCAACTACATTGTTAGAAAAAATTCAAAATTTGCCGTTACTTTGGATTTTGTTTATGATTTTATTGTTGAAATTTTTGTTTTTGATAATGAAAACTTTTGTTTAATATCGCTTTTGATAAACTGCGTATTTGACAAAGTCTGATTTTTAAAAATAAAATAAAAAAAGAAAATTTTTTTAAATTATGAGAAAACTATCGGAAACCGTGGAAAATTTTATTTTAAGTATGACAGATAATGGCTCCTCATCAAGAGAGACAACTAAAAAATTTTACGTGAGCCAATCGGCGGTCACAAGAGCCCTAAAAAGACGAAATATTACTTCACGAGCACAATTTCGTGGTCGCCGAAAGCTACTATCGAATGGGGACGCACGATAAATGATGTAAGCAGACCAGTCTTTGCCGCCAAAGGAAGCTTGTGTAGCAATTAATAAAAATGTAAGCCGACGGATAGCAAGAAGAGCACTCCACAACATTGGCTACATTTATGCTGTGAACAAACCTAAACCTACATTAGCGAAGAAGAATGTTGCTAACTGGAAACTGGAAAATAGTAATCTGGTCAGATGAACCCAAATTCAGCCGAATTCAGTCCGATGGTAAGCAGTATTGTTGGTGCCGACCTGGTGAGACCTTACAAAGGCACCACATGAAACCAACAGTAAAACATTGTGGTGGTAATGTTATGGTATGGGGTCGTTTCACTTGGTGGCATGTTATGCCACTGCAAAAAATTGATGGTATTATCCGAAAAGTAGACTTTTCGAAAATTTTAGAAACCCATCTTGACGATTTTGTTGATATGAGTGCATATTCTGAGAAAGAAGTAGCATTTCAACATGGTGGGGACCCAAGAAACATCTCCAAAATCGTTAAAGAATGTATGACTGATCAAAATTTTCAGCTAATGTAGTTTCCAGCCCAAAGTCCAGACGTCAATCGTAGTGAGAATTTATGGTCAGTTGTGAAAAGACGGTTGGGGCAATATCAAATTGTTATTGAAATGTGCAAAACTGAATACATGAGACATATGCCGTTTTCTATTCTGACAAAAAATGTAGCACTTTATATGCACTTTTTTCGAAAAGTATATTTTTTTATATATTCTGAATTTTGAGCTACCTCATCTTATACATCAACCGAAAGGTCCCAAAGGCAAGTACTCGTAAATCGCAAAAAATTGCAGCCATTGACTTTTTTCAGGTAATAGTGTGAGAATATTCCCCCATTGTTTTCCTTTTTTGAATATTTTCATCCTGTGACGACAAAGAGGATAGTAATCAATTTTTTTCATTTTATGAACACAGCTTTTTGAGGCTTTCGATTGATGTATAAGATAAGGTTGCTCTTAATTTAGAATATATAAAAAATTGCACTTTTCGAAAAAAGTCCAAATAAAGTGCGACATTTTTTGTCAGAAAAGAAAACGGCAATAGTTTAGTTTTATATAAGTTTTTCTATGAATTTGTTGTGTTTTTATTATGTTTTTAATACAGTTTTGTTGCCCATTGAATAATAAATTAAATTCAAAACAGAATATGAAATTGCTTTATTATTGCTTTTTTTATCCGCTTAGAAGTGCAAGAAATACAAACATGTACTCACTTCTGCTCCCCACTGTACATGCTGCTCAGTAACACAAATAGAAAGGCTTCAAAAATTAAAGATTATAGCGATGCGATCAATTTTAAAATATAACATTCATATACCTATAGAAAGTATGCTTAATGCGCTAAAATGGCTCAATATAAAACAAAGACTCGAAATGAACACACTTCACTTTATACAAAAAATTAAAACGGGAAACGCACCAGAATATCTAACAGAGCAACTAAACTATGTTGGAGAAATACAACCGTGTCATCTTAGAAATGCTGACAACTTCAGATTTTCAAAAGCAACTTCTTTACAACACGCTTCCCAGTAATATCAAATCTGAAAATAATACTAATGCGTTTAAAAGGGGAATTGTAGATTTTATATGGAATAATAATATTCAGCAGAGATTTTGATAATAATAATTTTTTTTTAAATAATAATTGTAAAGATTCTATTGCAAAGTATTTTAAATACTACTAAATTAAACTAATAAAAAATTTTTTTGATACACAAGCTTTTATCGGCCATAGGATGGACACTATCGAAAATGGTGATAATCGGTTCGATTTAAATTGCCATAAGATACATATTATTATATAAATCTCGGTCAAATTGGGCTTGCGTGTGTTTCTTACATCCATTAATCAGTTGCCGAAAAAGAAAGCCTTTAGGTCAATTCTGAGTCATAGCCCCGACAGCTCCTGCACCATCTTCTCTTAAATCTATCAAAAACCAGAAATGTTGAAAAAATTTTTCTTAATTTTGGTTTGTATATGTTTTTGCAAAAGAAAGTGACCTTACCAAATATGGTCACGATGGGCCCATTTTTTGACCTAGTGCCCACATAAATAGCGCATCCGATATGAACTTTTTCAGATCTGAATGCAAAAAAAAATTTAATAAATTTGGTTCAAATTTGGTTCATGTTTATTTTCTACTAGCTGAGTCCGGTCCGCGTTGCTGGCCCGAAGAAAACATCTGGATTTTATATTGCATCTAAATTTTAATACCCAGTGTCGGGCAAAAGTAGAGCACGATTTAATAATATTATGAATATGACTGAAAAAAAATATACGTTTTCTTGAATATTTTAACACCAGCGCCACCTACAGGTGAAAAACTTTGTCAGCAACTTTAGTTTTATGTACATAATATATGTTGCGAATTTGAGCTAAATTGGACCGTAAATAAATTTTTTTGGGAAAATCTCGACCCCAGCGCCACCTATCGGGTACAAAAAAAGTTATGCAAATCGGAGAACCAAATGAAGATATGGTATGAATAGAAGTCGCTAGCATTAGTGGTTCAACAGTTATTAGAGTACCAACATACGCACCAACGTTTTTATATATTAATATGAACAATTAGTTGGACCTAAGACCAATTATGGAATTATGGTATGGCAGAGTCACTTTAGAGCGACTATAATTTTTGTAAATATTACGAGAATAAAAGGGTAAATTCCATCAAAAAGTGATACCGTTTTGTTGCTCCCAAAGTAAAAATTACTTTGCATATAATTTAAAACCACTTCCGAAGGTATGAAAACAGTACTCTTTCAAATCTTCAATATGACACATAGAAATTGAGATTATCTAAATTAATATTGGGAATTACATATATTGAGTTAATAAAGGTTTACATTGGGAATCGAGTGGTAAAATTAAGTTTACATTGATAAAAAGTAACTCGCAGAATATATAAAAGTATTTCAAAAACACCTATTCCGAAGAAGTATTTGAATTTTATATGTATTTATTTATTAGATGCATTTTTCTATTACACAGTTACGGTAATGCAATAAGATAAGCTATTCACTATACATTAAACATTAGTAACTCTTAATCTAAATTTAAAATATTATAAATTACAACTTAAAAAACATTAAAAACAAGTAAGAAATTACAGTCAGTCTAGACCGACTATACGATACCCTATACCATGGTTTAGAGACCCTACCTCTTCGGTCCAACTAATTGGATATAGAAAATAAGAATAAACCAAATCTGAGTGGGATTTTTCTTAATTTTTTGGCTACAGATGTGAAAAAGTTCATACCGGATGCTATATCTATATGGGGACTAGGCCCAAAAATGGAACGATCTTGACCATATTTGGTAAAGTCACTTATATTTTGAAAGAATATATACAAACCAAATTTGAGAAAAATCTGTGCATTATTTTTGTTTTTTGATAGATTTAAGTGAAGATCCGGAAGCAGCTCTATATGGGGCCTATGACTAAGAGTTGTCCTATAAGGATTTTTTTTGAAGTACTGATTAGTGGATACAATAAACACATACAAACCATTTTATGGGACTAGGAATGATCTTGCATCGATTTTCACTAATATCAACAGTGCTCATGCTATGGTCGATAGAAGCTTACATACCAAATTTCATCAAAATATATTCATATTTGCGACCTGTAGTTTGTTTACAAAGTTTACATGGACACACAGACGGACGGACGGACATCGCTAAAACGACTCAGAAAGAGATTCTGAGCTGATCGGTATAACAAAAGATGGGTCTAGGTCAAATATTGTTGGTAGTTACAAACAGCAGCACAAAGTCATTATACCCAAACCACATAGTGGTATAGGGTATAAAAATCAAATAAAATCAATTAAAGTATTGGTATAGCAATTTTCTAAACCCTATTGCGTTGCACAGTGGCGTCCGTAGAGCAAACGGAGTTGCAAAAATCAAAATTTTCATGTGAGCCGACGAAGTTTTGAATAAACCCGTGTTATAGGAAACTTTTCAACGATTTCAAGCATGCTACTCTTAATAATATCACATTTTTAGTTTAGAAGATATAACCGTTCAAATTTAACCGACTTTCGGTTTTCAAAAAAACACACAATTTTTAGTCAATTTGTTGCGATTTCAGGTGTAATATCACGAAAAATAGGTAACCGATCGTCTTATTTTTTGTTTGTATTGATTGATGTATTTATTAAATGTGTAATGATAAAAAAATATTAACTGTTTGCTTTGTGCTTCTCCTGGTAAATCACTATTTAAAAACTACCCGTTTTTTCACTATTTTTCAACTTTGACGGAAAATAAAAAAATCTATATTTTTCTATATTTGCCATATTTGCAAAACATGTTCTTTGATTATTTCTTTACATAATTCAAAAGGTTTTATCTGCCCGTACGTGCCCGTTTGGCTTCTAGAGGTAAAAAAGTTTAAAAAGACATGGTTGCAGAAATTGTATGGCGTGCATCCCTTACATGTTTTGACTGACAGTAGTTTGATCTAATAGTTTGAAAATTGCATTTTAAGTCGGTTGTCTACCTGTGAGCCTCTGCCCAAGTCTACTCCCAATATCCTGTTACACACACAGGATGCACAAAAAACTACTCATTGAAATTCGCAGGTACGCACCTCACTTAAAAATTACTTTGGAGTACAAATGGTCAAGAACAATATTGACTTATGGTCCCTCCAGGTAGGCACAAATCTTATTTAGACACGAGCATAATATCAAAATTGCATAATGCAGCCTAAATCCATATGTATGCAGGGAACAGGAAAAATTTGTAGGCATGGTAGCATAAGCCTATATATTGCAAAATAAGCATAATGCCTGGATTAGTCTACGACTGAAAGTTAGCGCAACAAGTACTGAAACCATGGCGTTAAACAATTTAATGTTATTTTAACTGTTTATAAGGTCAACCACACCAAAGTTTTTCACGGAAGCTGCTTTAGAAGAACTTGATAGCTTATACGGAAATATTGAGAGAAGCGAAATTATATAAAATAATTTTTATCTGATATATGCATATATTAAGGCAAAATGGGTGAAATCTAATCGAACCATTCAGAACTTCAACTCCAAATACGAGGACTGGCTTAATGAAGACACCATCCTGGATTTATTGGCAGTAGATAAACCCACCACATCAACCAGAGGAGCAAAAGGAAGGCAAAAAAAAAAGTATTGAGGAGTGTTCAATTTTCACAAGAAAGAGGAAACTTGCCGATGCCACCAATGACTTGACCACGAAGCATTTATCGGACGCGCTGTCTATTAAATATACAAAGGATAGTGAAAAAGTTAGGTCGCAGATTACAAAATCTGTTGCTGATGCAAGCCCACTGTGACTAAAAAGGATTAAGGAAAGCATTCCCACGCACACATTAAAAAGTATGGTTCCGAAGAAGCCTTGGCCTTGTTTATGGACTTACAACTTTCCAAAGAAATATATGAGATACTACGGGCATCCTTGGTGCGAAACGGGGATGACGTTTTACCAGGATACAAGCATAATACGCAAGCCAAAATAAATTCACGACCACTGCATACGGAGTTTACGGAAGTCTCTGTGAAAGCCAATCTGCAGGATCTCATGGGCCATACAGCAAAACGGTTGTTGGAGAGTCTTCCTGAAAATGAGGTGAAAATTCTTCCTGAGAAACTGACATTGATCAGCAAATGGGGCTGCGATGGATCATCCGGACAAAGCGTTTATAAGCAAAGGATATCTTCCGATGACGCTACAATATCGGACGGAAATATGTTTATGGCATCTGTTGTTCCTTTGCGGCTAAAATCTGATGTTTCCCTACACTGGAAAAATCCACGTCCGTCATCAGTGCATTATTGCCGACCAATAATGTTTCAGTTTGCAAGGGAATCGGCAGAACTCATAAGGACCACGGTGAAGGACATTGAAGAACTAATAAGCAAGATTAAGCCTACAAAGCTGCAAATTGGAGAAGGAAAATATATTGAATGCAATTACGAGTTCCACCTGACCATGGTTGACGGAAAAGTCGTAAACGAACTGACAGGAACAACTTCAACATTGTCATGCCCGATTTGTAAAAAGAGTCAGAAGAACTTTGGTAATTTAAACGATTCTACAAACGAGGAGGATTACGAATATGGGATGTCAGCATTGCACGCAAGGATAAGGTGTATGGAGTTCTTGCTAAAACTGGCGTATACCCTACCACAAGAGGAGGAAAACTTCGATGAAAATACATCAATAAAGGATAAGGAAAATATCAGAAAGAAGCAAATACAGGATGCTTTTTTGAAACAAGTTGGAATAAAAGTAGACTGTCCCAAGCACGGATACGGTAACTCAAACGATGGAAACACTTCTAGGAGATTTTTTGAAAATGATGAGGCAGTAACTAGAATCACTGGAATTGACAATCAAATCGTGAAAAGATTGGGAACGATCTGAATGTTTTAAACTGCAAAGAAAATGTCAATTCTACAAAATATGGAGTATATGCATCGAAAACTGCATCTCTTTTAGCAGAAACGTATCCACAGAAGAAGTTGACCCCGACCGTCCATAAAATATTGGCGCATTGCAAAGATATAATTGAGTACCAGTTTTTGCCAATTGGAGAGCTTTCTGAAGAAGCACAGGAGTCTCTTAACAAATTTTATAAAAAATATAGATTGCAGAACACATTCAAAGCATCAAGGGTAAGGCAAAATGAGGACCTCTTCAACATGTTGGCAGCATCTTCCGATCCACTTATTTCTTCCCTGCGGCATGTGAAGTCACGAATAGAGTTAGAAAATAATTATAGTTTAGAAATGATTAGTCTTTTAGATATACTTTCTCTTACGAATTGTGATGAATATTTTACAGAAAATTGAAAAAATAAATTTAAAAAAGAAGTAATTTTTTTTTAATTTGTTGGGTAATAATTTAAAACATAAAACCCTAAAGAAAAAAAATAAAAACAGTATAAAAATGTAAAAATAATTTTTTTTTAGTTACCATAAAATTGATTTTTCTACAAATTTTATATTTGATAACCCATAAGTAGGCCCCTACAAAGCGTAGCACCCTTTCCAAACGCTGAACAGTTATCTATCATATGCTGTTTAAACTGTTCAATTATGTTATTCGGTTCAAAAGATATGATTTTTGCAACGAAAAAACTCAAATGGCGCCACTGTGCGTTGGTTGTATTTTGCATAAGATTAGGAAGCTGGTTCCAGAGACGAATAGTTAGAACACAAAATTGACATTCAGGTACATGGTTCCGGTATTTAAATTGAATCATTCGATTCCCTCTGGAAGATCTGGCGAACTTTAATCGTTCAAAAAGATATTTTTGAGCCTTTTTTTAATAACATTATGTAGATATATAATGTTCTTGAATTTAATATAGTTTCCAAAAGACATGAGTAAGATATGACACGAATATTCGGATACATGATAAAATTTTCTTAATCCAAAGATATAGCGAATAATGTTGTTAAAAGTTACAGTTAATTTCCTGTTATCCCTAGAGTTGCAACATGTGAAAACCTCAGATGCATATAGTAATGTTGGTGAAAGATATGTTTTAGCAAGTAGCAATCTTATTTTCGGTGGAGGAAGACGCTGTGTTAACCATAAGCTTCTTAACATACTATAAATTCTGCCACAGGATTGATTAATATGATCTGACCAAGTCAGAGTTCCATTAAACACAACTCCGAGATTTTGTACGGAGTCCACGATGTCAATTTTAGAACCCCCAAGGGAGGCATTAATCTCATTATCCAAATGCATCACCTTCTTCCTTATTATAATACACTTAGATTTATTTGGATTAAGTCGTAGACCTTTTGCCGTTGCCCAATTAAGGTACGTTTGAGATCATAATTTAGTTCTTGAGTTTTGGAAATAATTGAATCTTTGGTACTACTTAAATATAGCTGAATGTCATCAGCGTACATCTTAAACTTAGAGAATTTAATTTGTTGTGGAAGATCATTGGCATATATCGAATAAAGTAGTGGTCCAAGGATTGAGCCTTGTGGTACCCCTCTTATAACTTGCAGTGAGTTTGAGATGGAGCTACCTTTAGCAACAGATTGGGATCTGTTTGTGAGATATGAAAACATGAGTCTAATGTCTAATGCGGAAAAGTTAAAAAACCTCTTCAGTTTGAGGCATAAAATTGAGTGGTGCACCGTGTCACATGCCTTTGAGTGGTCCAATAAAACCAAAAAAGGGATTTTTCCATCATCCGTGTTTCTTCTTATCGCCTCAAATACATCAGATAAAGCTGTTGTGCAGCTATGTTGTGGCCTGAAACCGAATTGGCGTTCTGTAAGTAAGTTGTTGTCGTTAAAAAACCTAAAGATCTGTCTGTGTAGAAGATGCTCGAAAACTTTTGGGAGATATGGAAGAATTGCAATCGGGCGGTATTCGTTACCCGTTTTTGGTACTGATATAATTTTGGCATATTTCCACTCCATTGGAAAGATGCTAGTGGTGATTATGGAGTTAAACAAGTACATTATGAAACGGACAATCCATGAAACTTATGTAACTTTAAACTATCTCTGTTAGTGTTACACACTGAAAGTTAAATATGGGAATGTTTGGATTGTTGGAATGTTGGATTGTAAGTGCTTTAATATTACCTCCTAAGTGCGGGTTAAAATTTTTTTAAGAGGTTTCATAGAAGACAACTTTCAGCCTATGACAAGTCCGTGTTTTATTCGTTGGCCATGAGCCATGATCTGAATGCTCTTTTTTTGCTGGGAATAAATCGTAAATGGTTTACAACAAGAAACTGTAAATGCACCAATCCTATTTAATATATACATACATGGCCTATTAAATAAAATTGAGAACATTATTGGCTTTTCTGATGATATCGTTATTTATCACTCTGATGATAAAATTGATAAAATTAACGAAAAATTACAAAAGTACTTTTATATTATAGAAAAATACACAATAGACTGGCAGATGAAAATCAATCTGAATAAGTGCGAAACAATTCTTTTCCGTCCCCCGGTCGGAAAATGTAACAACAACATAAAACGTAATTGGAAATTATTTGGTTTGAAATCTCTTAACAATGTAACTATTCCAAATAAACAAATGGAGAAATATCTAGGTATTCATTTAGACAAATTCCTATATTTTAATGAGCACATAAATCTACAAATTAGGAAAGCACCAAAAGCATTTTTCTTATATAAAAAACTATTTTTTTCAAAATATATCAAAACAAGGGTCAAGGTAATTATGTACCAGTCCTTAATAAGACCAATTCTTACATATGGTTGCCAAATTTGGTACAACATATCCCCTTCGTATATGGAAAAACTGAGGGTATTTGAAAGAAAATGCCTAAGGAACTGTACATCCCTTTACAGATCTCCAAATAGCGACTATTAAAAGTTTATATCAAACAAAGTTTTGTACAATGAAGCAAAAGTAAGCAGGATTGATAACTTTATCATACACCTTATAAGAAATCATATTCTAGAAAGCACAGAATATTTCGAAAATAATCTAATTATGGGCCCATATTATTCAAATTATGAATATATATCTAAAACCTTACAATCGGGTTACATTCCACCGGAAGCCTTTCTCTTCCTAGATCAGAATGGATACATCCAGAATGAAATAGGCATACCTATAATTTACCACATTTATAGAAGACCAAATATTAAAGCCATAACATGCAAACTACTTTCAAACGAAAATTCAAGATTCAACACTATTGTCTATATATCAAAATCAGACCTCAATACTAAAAAATATTGGTGGCTTACCAAATAATTTATCTTTTTTTTTTTATTTTACCCTTAGGACCACTCATTTTATTCTCCTATTATATAAAAGTGAGCTTTTTTTCAAATTTTTTCTCATAAATTATCAGACATAAATAATTACATTTTTCTCTTTATATCAAATTATAATTATTACTAAAAATAAGTTGTTTAAAATTATAATACTTTATACTTGAGAGCCTGCATAGAGGGACTGTATATATATATATCTTTAAACTGTTTGTTTATTTATAGTTACTAATATATCTCTTTCTTTGATTAAATAAACGTTGAAAAAAAATAAATCGCTGTTTCTCGAAACTTTCAAAAATATGCCAAAAATTATTTGTATTTTTTATTTATTTATTTTTTTTATTTATTTATTAGTCTATGGAAATTTTTCCTTACAGACTATAAAAGTAACAAACATAACATTTGTAAACATACATATATAAATTCGAGCAAACATGTTTAAAAACAATTTAAAATTAAACAAGTAAGAAAATTATAGTCGGTCTAGACCGACTATACGATACCCTATACCATGCGTTTAGAGACCCTATCTCTTAGGCCCAACTAACTGGACATAGAAAATAAGCAAAAACCAAATTTGAGTGGGATTTTTATTAATTTTTTTGGCTGCAAATATGAAAAAGTTCATATCGGATGCTATATCTATATAGGGACTTGGTCCAAAAATGGACCGATCCTGATCATGTTTGGTGAAGTCTCTTGTATTTTGCAAAAATATATACAAACAAAATTTGAGAAGAATCAGTGCAACATTTTTGTTTTTTAATAGATTTAAGTGAAGATCGGGAAGCAGCTCTATATGGGGTCAAAGGGATCATTTTTGGACTACTCATTAATGGATGTAATGAACGCATACAAACCCAATTTGAGTAAGATCTATATGACAATTTGGATCTTATGGCAATTTATGTCGATTTCATATGGGTAATTTGTATGGGGGCTAGGTCTGAACATGGACCGATTCTCACCAATTTCAATAGCGTTCATCCCATGGCCGACAAAAGCTTATGTACCACATTTCATCAAAATACATTCATATTTGCGACCTGCAGTTTGATTACAAGCTTTACATGGACACACAGACGGACGGACGGACGGACGGACGGACATTGTTAAATCAACTCAGAAAGTGATTCTGATTCGATCGGTATAATTAAAGATGGGTCTAGGTCAAATATTTTTGGTTGTTACAAACAGCAGCACAAAGTCATTATACCCAAACCACATAGTGGTATAGGGTATAAAAATGCAAGCTAAATACTTGTTACATATTATTTAGATAAAGTATTATATTATATTATGTTTAAACACAATTTATAATTAAAACTGGCTAGCTAAATATTTATCACACATTATTTAGATAAAGTATTATATCCCTTTAAATCAAATCTAAACTTTTCTGAAAATCAATAATGTTATACAGTTGATTAAATTCAATACACAGCCGACGAAAAGGATCAGAGTTGGCATAATTTGTACGATAATACTTTACAATTAGGAACTGAAAATACCGTGAACAGCGCTGTGAGGTATTAATATTGATTATGCTAAGGAGAAATTCGGAATATATATTTCCATTTATCAAGTTGAACAAAAAAGTTATATTAAGCATACTTCTTCGGCTTTTAAGCGTAGAAGCTTAATAAGAGCGAGACGGCTTCTATAAGAAGGTAATTATATATTTGGATCCCATCCAAGTCCACGAAGGCAAAATATTATAAATTGTTTTTGAACAGACTCTATTGAATTTGAATGAACGGTGCAAAAAGGATCCCAAACTACAGAACCATATTCCAAAATTGGCCTTACTAGTGTAGTAAAAAGTTGCTTTGTTGTGTAAGGATCAGAAAACTCTTTCGCCCAACGCTTGATAAAACCAAGCACACCAAATGCCTTGTTAATTGTGAGTGATATATGTTTACGAAAATCCAGGCGCTTGTCCAATAAAACCCCGAGATCATTAAATGTTTCCATCATTTCCAATCGATCGTTGTTCATCAAAAACTGGCCATTAATAGGAAAAGATCTTGAAAACACCATACATTTACATTTTTTTACATTAAGGTCCATTAAGTTTATGTTACACCATGCTGTGAAATTATTAGTATCCAGCTGTAAACGTGATTGTTTCTCATTATTGTTGGATGAATAAAGTATTTTAACGTCATCTGCATACATCAGGCATTTACAGAACTTAATAGATGAAGGCAGATCATTAATAAATATTGTAAATAAGAGTGGACCCATTATATTAATCTGACTTACGAACAAAATGTTCAAACTGGTAGAAGGTTATACAGGAGTGTTGATTTTTTTTATAATGTTCGAAAAACCATGTGTCAAAGTCTTAACCAAAAATAAGATCCAACGGCCCAGTTGAGTATTTCGTAAAGACATACCAAAATCCTCGTGACGACTCTTGACAAGAAGTCCACACCACAAATCTATAGTGACGGCATCAAATTTAAAATTTTCCAGTTAGATATAACTTGATTTTGATGACCGTGACATACTACCAACGGTTATTTTTTTTTAATACATAAAACAATCTCATTTAAAAATTCGAATTTGAAACTTTTTCAATACCATTGTGCTCTGATGATTCGGTATATATTTGTATTCCAACGGGTTTCAAGTTAACTAACCAAATGTCATCTTATATTTAATTAAGAACAACTTGTGTGTATTTGTAGTGAAATTATGGCATAAATTACTTATTATAAGCCATAAAATTACCAAAATTTATACGTATAATTGTTTGTTTTGATTGTTTTTGCGATCTGACTTCAATCTAATATAAAATCCAGTTTAATAAATGTCCCAAACAAATGGTTGCCAATATTATGTATGCATAGCTTATATGCATACTTATTAGTAAATACATTCTTATATTTACACACACATCTAACTAACTATAATTATGCAGGAAAACGGAAGTTTGCTGTTAGTTGCAAACATTAATGTTCATTGTTACAAATGTATGTGAAGCACTTTGACATTTTTGTTACGTCAACTCTAAGTACGTAGAGTTGGAAAACAAAGAAATACACAGAAAACTAAAACAATGAAATACGGACATACTCGTTAACTAAGTAAGTTGAAGTACAAATTGTGCTACGTAACTGCTACAAATATAATTTTATGATTTTTATATTTTCAAACACAAACAAAAAATTGTCGTTGTGCTTGAAAAAATTAAATTAAATAATTTAACCCATAAAAACAAAGTTTTTATTAAAACTCTATCTTTCCTTATGCATATGAGTTTTGACTGTGACTGTGCGTGACTTTACGTGGCTGTCTTAGAATTAATCTTTAGCCACAATAAGTCTATGGACAAAGTTTCAGATCGATCGGTTGAGGGGAAATGGGGTTTAAATCACTTCGTGACTGTGCGTGAGCGTGTATGACAAAATTAAAATCTTCGTCTCTCCCAAAATGAAATTGCACAAATTCTAAAAATATAGTTAAAAAGAATACTTGTATCTCCTAGTTTTCTTAGATAAATTCCCCTACGCGTTCCTTATCAAATCAATATTTTATGTCCATCCATCCGCCCTAATAATTCTATATACCAGGGGTGCCCAAAACTTTCTTATGGAGGTGCAAACATCAATACAGATTTTTATGTTATCTAAAATAAAATGTCTTAAAATGCCTTTCGATATAATAATTTGAAAGCATATCAGGCATCGTTCTTCAGCCTTGACATTACTTCCCGTGCACTTCCCGTTTGAATACATGTAGTTTATTTTGGAAACGTAATAATTTGAACTAGCAGATACCAGCGCTCGAAATTCGAGTGCAATTTCTATGCAATTTTTTCAAGTTAGCTAATTCACAAACCAACACTTTTTTGATTTATTATTATTGTGAATGTATATAACAACTCATTAACAAACACATTAATAAATTTAATAAAACACACATAGAATATGTATAATTTATGTTGCTATTAATATTAAATGGAATTTACTCAAAATAAAGGAAAAAAAATTATGAATCTGTACATCTGGTGAACAGCTAAAAAGAAAAACCTTTTAAATAATATACGTTTGGTCAAAATCGGGATAAACGGGTGAACCAGACATTGGTAATAAAAAATCGCCTAGCCTATTAGTATTTACTAGCATACTCCAGCCCTCGGAATTCGAGTGCAGATTCTAGGAAAATTTATTTTTTCATTAAATAAAGACCCTAAAGGTATGCTAATCTATTATAGCCAATTCACAAATCAACACAAAAGACAAACTCATTTTTATTGCAAACATTTAAACAAATTTAATAAACGCACTCACAGTATTTTATAATTTTATGTATGTGTTATTAGCAACTTTCAATGCAATTTATTCAAAATAAAGGAACGAATTTAAAAATCTGTAAATATTGAAAATGGCTAAAAAGAAATACCTTTCAAGTAATATACGTTTGGTCAAAATCGGAATAAAGCGGTAGAACAAGGCATCGTTAAAAAAAATAATCGCCTAGCCTCTTAATATTATAGATTATACATATTAAACTTAAAACTTTCTTACTGATTTTTCCAAGTGTTTTTTAATTCACAGCTGCAAACTATTTTTTAAACGGAATCATACGTTAGACAATAACAAAATCTACAATGAATATCTCTGTCGCTAATGTGTTGTTGCTTTGCGCAAACAAGAAAAAACAACAAAAAATGAAAAAGACATGATTGTTTGTGTATTTTGTATTGTGTAGTGCTTACTGCGAAGTTTACTTAAACGCTTATATTTTTTTTTGTAATTTTTTTATGCAATAAAAGATTTTAACATAATTTATTTGCTGTATTTTAAAAGGTTATTCGAAATCGTTTATATTCTTTTATACTTTTTTTTTGAATCTAGTAGTAATTTTTAAAAAAAAATTTAACAAGTAAAAAAATTATAGTCGGTCTAGACCGGCTATATGATACCCTATAACATGCGTTTAGAAACCCTATCTCTTAGGCCCAACTTACTGGACATTGAAAATAAGCAAAAAACCAAATTTGAGTGGAATTTTTATTAATTTTTTTGGCTGCAGATATGAAAAAGTTCATATCGGATGCTATATCTATAAAGGGACTAGGTCCAAAAATGGACCGATCCTGATCATGTTTGGTAAAGTCTCTTGTATTTTGCAAAAATATGTACAAACAAAATTTGAGAAGAATCAGTGCAATATTTTTGTTTTTTAATAGATTTAAGTGAAGATCGGGAAGCAGCTCTATATGGGGTCAAAGGGATCATTTTTGGACTACTCATTACTGGATGTAATGAACGCATACAAACCCAATTTGAGTAAGATCTATATGACAATTTGGATCTTATGGCAATTTATGTCGATTTCATAGGAGTCATTTGTATGGGGGCTAGGTCTGAACATGGACCGATTCTCACCAATTTCAATAGCGTTCATCCCATGGCCGATAGAGGCTTATATACCAAATTTCATCAAAATATATTCATATTTGCGACCTGCAGTTTGATTACAAGCTTTACATGGACACACAGACGGACGGACGGACGGACATTGTTAAATCAACTCAGAAAGTGATTCTGATTCGATCGGTATAATTAAAGATGGGTCTAGGTCAAATATTTTTGGTTGTTACAAACAGCAGCACAAAGTCATTATACCCAAACCACATAGTGGTATAGGGTATAAAAATAAAGAAAAGTAAAGCGAAATTTCTTTAAAAGTATTTCATTATAAATTATAAATATTCATTTTTAATAAAATCTTTGTTATTGTATTTTGGCATTAATATTTTATTATTCCTGCCTTATATGTTATGATATCAAATATTCTGTTAGGCATTGAATCTATCAAGGTCCTGAAAGTATTGTTATTTTTAACTTTCTTGCGCTGTCATACTGCTTGCTATTAGCATAAACTGTCCTTGACAATAGTCCCTAAATATTTTCCATTTGGTTCAATTCCAGACTTCTAGCTGGCCGGTCTAAAAGTTGGATTGAAGCTTGCGAAAAAGTCCTTTAAAATTTTAGATATGTTAATGCTCGCCTTTTCCTGCGATGGGTAAAATTTTGCTTGGAATTTTCCTCCAAATAGGTAATTAAGACATCCCCTAGCATTTCAACATATGTTTCGGACCTCATCTTTGTTGAATTAAAGCATAGTTTTAGTTTTCCAAAGTAGCTAAATCCACCCCACACCATAATACTGCCACTACCAAAGTTTCTACTCATTTTAAGAGTATCTGGCTTTTGTAAATCGTACTAATAAAAAGTGTGACCATCAGGTCCATCTAATTAGATTTTTTTCATAAAAAATAATCACATTTTGCCTTTCATGTGTCCATGACATTCATGTGTCTGGGAGATTCTAGTCTTTTTTCCTTGTGAGTGCTGTTTGGCCGACTATTTCCATTTAATATACGAGCTACTGACAGAATTTAAGGGACTCGTTGTTTTCCGTCAAGATGACCCAATTTTGCTACAATTTGGGGAGCCTAAAGATTATATTTTGTGGCCCTTTCCTTGTATTTCTCTTAGAAGCAGTTAAAGTTTTGTTCGTAATGTTGATAAATCCTCGAACAAAGAATTCGAATCTACCGCTTTTTCTAGCAATTTCTTTTATACCACTATGTGATTTGGGTATAATGACTTTGACCTAGATCCATCTTTTATTATACCGATCGGCTCAGAATCATTTTCTGAGTCGATTTAGCGATGTCCGTCCGTCCGTCTGTGTGTCCATGTAAACCTACTACAGGTCGCAAATATGAATATATTTTAATGAAATTTTGCATATAAGCTTTAATCGGCCATAGGATGAAATTGGTGAAATTCGGTTCATGTTCAGACTTAATCCCCATACAAATGACCCCTATGAAATCGACTTAAATTGCCATAAGATCCAAATTATCGTATAAATCTCGGTCAAATTGGGTTTGTGTGTGTTTATTACATCCATTTATCAGTTGTCCAAAAACAAACCCCAAATGGCAATTCTCTGTCATGGCCCCAAATATAACGCCGCTTTCCGATTTTCACTTAAATCAATCAAAAAAGCAAAAATATTGCACAAATTTTTGTCAAATTTGGTTTGTATATATTTTTTTTAACGAAAAAGTGACTTTATCAAATATGGTCAGGATCAGCACATTTTTCGACCTAGGCGCCATATAAATATGGCATCCGATATGAACTTTTTCATGTCTGCAGGCAAAAAAATTAATAACAATGCCCCTCAAATTTGCTTTATGCTTATTTTCTATATCCACTTGGTTGGACCGAAGAGATAGGGTCTCTAAACCATGATATAGGGTTACATATAGTTGGTCTAGACTGACTATAATTTTCTTACTTGTTTCTTTATGCTTTTTTCTCTTTATCTAAAATTTTTAATTATGTTTTTTTTATCTAGCTTTGTATTTTCCTTTGCTCATTATTGCTGTTACTTCCAAATTCGTATGAATAATTTTTTATGTCTTGCGTCTATTGCGATTAAATTCTTACTAAAACACTCTTATTTGTATATTCACATTAAGTTTTATAACGTGAATTGTACAGAATATCAGAGTGCGTTTAAAAATTGTTTTGCGTTAAGTAAGAGAAATTACAGATACTATTTTTTAGAGACTACAAAAAAATTTATTTAATTTAATTTATTAATGTGTAACTTAAGAAATACTAAAATACAAAAAATTTAATAATACATTAAAAAATATTTGAGACAATAAGAAAATAACTCATGCGTTTAAGTATATTTTGCATACTTTAGAATCCACTGCCAATGCTTTAGTGCTTTCAAGAAAACTAGTGTGCATCAAATGTATAGGGATTGGGCATCCCTGCTTTATACTATTCGAATATAGGCAGAATACAGGATGCAAACGAATTCAATGCTTCACAAAAAATTGCCATTCGCTCTCATAGTTTCTTGCTTTTTTTATTTTTCCATAGTGATGTCGACTACTTGTATTGGCAATATGGCGGTTGGAATATTTTATTGCTAAAATGCAACAGTACTTCGAATTTCTTTCCGTGTCAATTTTGTTTAATGAAAAAAATATACTCTTATTACCAGAAATCAATGGCAGCAGTTAACATGATGTTATACCACTCACAAAGTTTTTAGATGTACATTTTGTAGTGTAGCCAACTAGTTTTCAGTGCGGTTCTTTTCAAAGGAAACTTCAGTTGTTTTCCGATGATGTATTAAAAAATAACTTAAATTATTGTACTTAACATATATTTTTAGAGCCGTTTATTTTTTCAATTAATTAGCAGTGTTTTCAAATTCCAAAAATATTCTTACAAATACCATTTTTTTTTCGAAAAATATTTGCTCAAATATAATTGTATCTTTATCGATATTATGCGAATTTCAACGATGCCATATAACTGAGGCAACATATATTAATAAACAGTATCAGATTCCAGCAAATTCGAGTGCAAAATCTAGGAAATTTTATGTTTTCATTTAATAAAGACCCTAAAGGAATGCTTCACAATTCAACTCATTTTAAATGAGGAAAACAAACCCAACACATTAACATAAACACATTAACAAATTTAATAAGCACACACATAGCATTGTATAATTTTATGTTTTAAACGATAATAACTCAAAAAAATGTTCCAGACAATGAAAATATTGAAATCTGGTTAACAGCTAAAAAGAAATACCTTTCAAATGATAAAGTTTTTGTCAAAATCAGGGTAAAACTTACATCGGTCACAAGAAATCGCCTTGCCTATTAAAATTATAGATTTCTGTGTCTTTGATTGAAAAATCGTTTATTTTTGTACCCTATACCACTATGTGGTCAGGGTGAAATGACTTTGTGCTGATGTTTGTAACTATGAAAGAAATTTGACCCAGAGCCATCTTTTATTATAACGGTTACCTCAGAATCACTATCAGAGTTGATTAAGCGACGTTCGTCCATCTGTCCGTCCGTCCGTCTATGTGTCCATGTTAATCTTATAATGAAACTACAAGTCGCAAATATGAATATATTTTGATAAAATTCGGTACGAAAACTTTCAAACGCTGTAGAAATTTTCAAAAATCGGTGCAGGTTCAGATCTAGTCCTCACACAAGTCACTATTATGAGATCCACTTAAATTGCCATAAGAGCCAAATTATTATATAGATCTAAGTAAAATTTGGTTTGTTTGTGTGTATTACATCCATTCCTCAGTAGCCCAAAAATAAACCATGTAGGAAAATTCTTAATCATGGCCCTTATATAAAGCTGTTTCCCGATCTTCACTTAAATCTATTAAAAAACAAAGATTTTTCTCATATTTGGTGTGTATATGTTTTGGCAGAAAATAAGTGAATTTCCCAAATAAGGTCGGAATCGGTATGATATGAACTTTTTTATATCTGCAGGAAAAAAATGGATAACAAAACCAATCAAATTTAGTTTATGCTCATTTTCGATATCCAATTAGTTGGATCTGACACTTCTGGTCTACACCGTTAGTAATTTTCTTATATGTTACTATTGTCCGCAGTAAAAATTTGTTAGTCAATTTGCTGTTGCTGTTTTTACTAAATACTTTGTTTGCTTGTTGTTTTTATACCCTCCACACCAATGTACAGAGGGTATATATCAGTTTGTCAATCCGTTTGTAATTCATCGAAATAAATTCCTAAGATCCCATAAACTATAAGTATTCTTGATCCTTATAAGAGGAAAGAGCAGTTGGGTGATGTCCGTCTGTCTTTCTGTTGAAAACATTCTCCTGTCCTTAATAGGTCGAGTTTGTTGCACTACTTAGGCTTAAAGCATTCGCCATAATTTGTGGCAGTTTGATGTTGAACTGGAGCTACTGACCAAATATGTGGGGAAGGACGTAGGAAAATGTAAATACACTCTGATAAAATTTCATATAAAAACATTAAAAAAAAAAATTATTGGGTTTGAAATTGTTCAGACTCAAGATCAAATGTTTTTACTTTAAATAAAGAAAAGCATTAACATGTTTGTTTCAAAAATTGATCTATATTCTATATGACAGGTTATTCAGCTGTTTCGGGAAGAGTCACCAACCCTCATCAGTAACTAAAACATTAGATAGTTTGTTTGGTAAAAAGTTAAATCCGTATCCATTTGCTGAAAACAACTAAATGATAATTCAAGCAAAGAGTAAAGCAAAAGATCGAAAATAAAATTTATTATTTTTATAGAAAATAATAAAAAAAAAAATTGTATACGCTTCAGAACATGTACATATACTACATGTACATCAGAATGGTCCTTAAAAATGAAAATGCGATTTTGCGATTTTAAGACTAATAAATGTGAAGTTTGGGGACAATCGGATAAAGAAAAGTCGCGTCGGAAATCAATTGAAAATTTCAAGTGTGTTTATATGGGAAAAATATGACTTTTTTTTAGATTTTGTGAAAAATTCGTTCTATATTTCAATTTTTGCGACAAGCTGGTACAAGAATCGGGATTAGCATTAAATTATCTTTTCAAAAAGCTATAAAAATTCAAAATCGAATAAAAATTGGCCAAGAAATAGCAAATACCCCAGACCACTTTTGTGTCAAAAAAAAAACTAGGTCATGAAATTTGATAGCATTTTTTTCAACTTTGAGAAATTGATTAAAGCCATAATTTTTTTGTCTCTATATTTATTAGTAATCAGATATGAAGTAGGGCTTCATTACCGCATTGTTAACCTATTGCGCATTCAGACCGAAATGGGAATTTATTTTGATAAAATTTTGAAAACGCCTTTTTCCAGTTTTAAAAAATTTTCTTAAACAAAATTTAAAAAAATGGATCTGGCACTTTAAGGATTTGTTAAATGTATGTTATAGATTAACTGTGTGAATTTTAAGTTAATCCCTAAGCCAAAATTTTTTTGAAAATGATTTTTTTTGCGGATTTCGAGAAAAAATGGAATTTTTGTGAAATATTCTGTATATGTAATCTTTCTAAATTCTTTATATCAAAAATTAATCAGTTATCTACTTTTATATGCTTTATTTTATCTCAATAGCCTAGGCTTTTGGAAAAGAATAATACGATCCCATTAACCCTTTTGGAATTGGGGTCACATATGACCCCACACTAATAAGAGTCAATTTATTTAAAAAATTAAACTATTTTGCAAATACTGTTGAATTTTTGAAAGCGTTACTTAAAATATTATAGCCAAATATGTATGCCTTCCATTACTAAAATTTGGGATAAATCCGAGAACGTTAACAAATTATTTGCCAAGGCCAGATTTTGTTTTTAAGATATGTATTTCTAAATAAAGATTACCGAAAACGAGTTTTTCTATTAAACTCGATGAAACCAGTTTTTTGAATGTAGGAAATATAACTCGGTTAATTTTTATTTTTATTTAACCCTTCAGTGCTCCTGGAATCAAAATGATCTATTGTGTAA
The DNA here is from genome assembly GCA_963682025.1 of Cordilura impudica. NCBI lineage: Eukaryota > Metazoa > Arthropoda > Insecta > Diptera > Scathophagidae > Cordilura > Cordilura impudica. The sequence goes on from OY821519.1 coordinate 113,401,027, forward strand.
TAACTTTGGTGCAATTATCTGCTTATTGCTCGCGAATATATATTAAAACAACTTTAAACCAATTTTGTTAAAAAATTATTTTATGTATAAAAACTATCTATGTTTTTCTAAATAAAATAAGAAGAGCCACAAATGACCCAAAGCTAAGAAAAGAAATAAAAATATACACTCCTGAGGAAGTCTAAAAAAAGCAGACGAAACGTTAAATCAAAAATGAAAATAAATTGATATTTTTATTTACACCAAATTTGACCATCATTAGACCGTAAGGAAACTCCTTTTTACAACGTGAATAAAAGATATTTTATTCAAAAGAATATGAAATATAAAATTAGTATAATTATATAAATTTAAAGAAAATCAATACTTACTGCAAGTCATAAGTGATTACAGAAAACGATTTGAATCGCACACTAAATCATCCTCAAATACACCAAAATAAATAGAATTAATTTTATATTTCATATTCTTTTGAATAAATTGTCTTTTATTAGCTTTGGGTGATTTGTGGGTCTTCTTATTTTATTTAGAAAAATATAGATAGTTGTTATACATAAAATAATTTTATAACGAAATTGGTTAAAAGTTGTTTTAATTTATATTCGCGAGCAATAAGCAGATAATTACACCAAAGATATATCACAATGGATTATTTTGATTCGAGGAGCAATGAAGGGTTAAATAAATAAAAATTAACCGAATTATTTTTCTTAAATTCTAAATAGTGGTTTCATCGAATTTAATAGATAAACTCGTTTTCGGTAATCTTTATTTACAAATATATTAATTACAAAAGCTGGCCTTGGCAAATAATGGGATAACGTTTTCGGATTTATTCCAAATTTTAGGAGCGGAAGTTTAACACAATTGGTTATTCTATTTTAAGCGTCGCGTCTAAAAATCCGCTAGCACTTACAAAATAATTGAATTTTTTGAATAAATTGTCTTTTATTAGCTTGGGGTTATAAGTGACCCCAATTCCAAAAGGGTTAATGGGGTCATATTGTTTTTTTCAAAAAGTTGAAAAGTGATGATTTTTGATACAAGGTATTTACAAAAAGTACATTTACGGAATATTTAAAAAAATTCCATTGTTCACGAAATCCGCTAAAATAAAATCTTTGTCAAAAAAATTTTGACACAGGGATTTACCTAAAAATTAACACAGTTAATCTCTGACATTTAAAAAAAAAAAAACCTTAAAGTGCCAGATCCATTTTTTTAAATTTTTTAAAAAAATTTTTTAAAACTTGAAAAAGGAGTTTTCAAAATTTTATCAATAAAATTTCCCATTTTCGGTCTCAATGCGCAATATTTTAACAACGCGGTAATAAAACAATACCTTACATCTGATTACTTATAAGTATATAGACAAAAAAAATTATGGTTTTAATCAATTTCTCAAACTTGAGAAAATGCTATCAAATTTCATGACCTAGTTTTTTTTGACACATAAGTGGTCTGGGGCATTTGCTATTTCTTGGCGATTTTTTTTTTCGGTTTTGAATTTTTATAACTTTTAAAGATAATTTAATACTAAGTGCCCCGGTGGGTGATTAGGTAGCGTGCTCGCCTATCATGCGGGGGTCGTGCAAAAAACTAGCCAAATGGTCTTTGTCACCCAACTTATCCCTGAACCCAAATTAGAATACAAATTTACTTTGAATTGTAATTAATATAAATAAATAATAAATAAATAAATAAATAAATTTAATACTGATCCCGATTCTAATAACAACTTCTCAAAAAAATTAAACTATAGAACGAAATTTTCGTAAAATCTCAAAAAAGTCATATTTTCCCCATATAAGCAGACTTGAAATTTTCAATCGATTCCCGACGCGACTTTTCTTTATCCGACTGTCCCCGAATTTCATATTTATTAGTTTTATATTTAAAGGTAACAACCTGGAACCCGCCTATCCCCAAAATCGCAATTTGAAAAATGTCCATATAATTGAAAAAGGACCACTCTGATATGCATATATTTGTGGTCACAAGCATTAACCGCCTAAGTCGAAAACTATGCTTTCGAGAAAAATAACTTTTTATATAAATGTAATGGCGCTTAATTATGGCTTAGGTCAGTATATTTTTGTTAATATCTTTTTAATAAATAGTGTTAGAGGAATGGGGATTTCACGTAAATATAATGCGTTTTTGGTAGAACATGATAGCAAAGATAACCCAAATCGTCAAATACCATGCGTTTGAGAAAAATAAGTTTCTATATAAATGTAATGGGGCTTCATTACGACTTAGGTCAGCATGTTTTCATTAATTATTTAATAAACAATGTTAGAGAAATGGGGAATATGATAGCATACATAACTCAAATTATTCTTAAGTCGACTTAGTCGCTTGTGACCACATATATGTACATATGGTAGATATATATCACCGATGCATACACATTTTTGTTTGCTTGTTGATTTTGTTCTTTTTTTTGTACATGTGAACAAAAATGTGTATGCATCAATTAAAAAACCACAAAAGTACATAAAATTTTTATTAATTATTTTAATAATTTTAAGCATCATTGTAAAAATTTAGCCATTATAATCTTTAATCTAGCCTTTTTTGTCTCTTAGTGATGAAAACTTTGCACATAACGTTGTATTTAGAACATGAGTGGAGGGTATTAAGGATTCAGCAGAGCCGAATTTAATACTCTCGCTAGCTAAAAATAATTTTGAATTCACTGAACATGTAATAGTTCTGTCTTTAAAAGAATATCCATTTATTGTAATAAACATTGTCATTTTTAAGATTCTTAATTTCGCCGTTTATCATGTTTTCTTACAGTAAAATATTTAGAGTTTCAAATATTAGCTCTGGAAAGCGTAGTAATAAAACTTTATAAAATAAAAGCATGAGCTCTTAAAAGGTATCGAAAAAAAGCAGTCAATTATTTCAAAAAGAAAATCTGTTTTCTTAAAACTACTTTAATGAACGTTGCTGCTAAATAAAAAAAAAACACATTTAGAGCTTTTAAAGATATTATTTATGTTTTTTTTTTTTAATTTTTATTCCATTTGTGGCAAACATATTCATTAAGTTCGATTAGAAAACAAAAAATGTAGAATGAACATATTGAATATATTTTATTATTGGAATACGAGTATATTTAATCACGTATTTAATATAAACTAACCAACTGCTAATAATACAAAAACGGAGAAACAAGGAGAACCCACATACATACGTATATATGTATGTATAAATAAGATTATATTAAATTTATACACAAAAAATTAAGCAAATTATAATGCTTGTGTAATATAAATGATATTACATCATACAATTACATGTTCAATTTAAACTAACTTAGAAAACGATTGCTGTGTATAATCGAATCTATAGATTAATCTTTCATAGCATTCAATATTTCTCTAAATAAAATGAATGTGCTTGTAGCAATTAAAAGCAAGAATATCTCGCACTGAGTTTATAATGTTTCTATACCACATCGACTTATGTTAAGTATATGGCCTTTGTAATCAGTTAATGTGGCTGTGAAACAATTTAAGGCTTATAATCAAACTAAAAGTGGCAAATAGAAAGATATTCAAATAAAGTTTGGTATCTACATAAGCTGTGGTCTGCTGAAGGAAGCTATTGAATGTCTACTAAATGTCACTTAAGAGCTGGACTTACATAAATTCCCCCTAAATCCTAATAATCACTTTGAATAATAATAATAACAAGAAGATTTTTTTTTTATAAATTGAGGAATTTGGAACTGTTTACACGTGCACGATATGTTCACTTCAAACGAAAGAGTTATTACTTAGATACATAGCCATTTCCGGCTTAATGTAGCCACGTTTTGCCATAAGATCCAGCCATATTTTTCTTCCTAGCCATTTGGCAGTGTCATTCTATTTTGTTCTACTACGTTTCTATTAACATGTAAGAAAGTTATAGTCGGCCTCAACTGACTATAAGATAGCCTATCCATTCATTAAGATAAAGGGTCTTATCTCTAATAATTGATAATAGCAAAAAAAAGCGTAAACCAATTTTGTTATGAATTTCTTACCCCCCCTAGACATGAAAAAGTTCTCTACGATGCTACTTGTATATGGGGACTATGAAAAATGGAGCGATCATGACCATATTTAGAAAAGTCGCCATTTTTTGATAGACTTATGTGAAACTGGAGAAGCTGAATCACATAGAGACTAGTGAGGATGGTCCTACGCTGCTTATTTTTCGATTACTAAGATATGAGTGTAAAAACCAAATAAAAACTAATTTTGACCAAGATCTATATGATAATTGATGTCTATCTCATTACGAACTAGATCTGAACATGATTTAACAGCGACATAAATCTACTAATCAAGATGTATTCATATTTGCAAACTATACTTTTTCTTATTTTATTTATTTTTTATTTATTTACTGGGTCAATGGAATATATCCTTACAGACCTGTATAAATGATGTGATTACATATTTACATATATTGAAACAATTAAATAGATTTACAAATAAAACAAATAGGAATTTAAGAAAATAATGATATTATCTTTAATTACATCAGTGTTCAACGAAAAATCAATTAATTGATAAAGATTGTTATAATCACAACAAATTCTTCTAAAAGGATCAGCTAGAGCATAGCTGGGTATAAAACAAAGAGGGGCTGGAATTGGCGTGATACTCGTTGAGGACCATTAAAAGTTGTATTGTTGATAAGAAAGTTAGAAAAGAATTCACCTTAAATTAGGTTGATCATAAATGTTACTTTTTGCATATTCCTACGGCTTTCCAAAGTAGGTAATTTTATTAATTTAAGTCGATCAGCGTATGAAGGCAGCTAAGGTAAGCCCAGTAAGCAAAAGAGTAGAAATTGTTTTTGTACATACCCAATTCGTTCAATATGAATGTTTAATTACAATGTTCACATATAGCCAGACACAGAAACTGACGGATGGACAGAAGTGGAGTCTTATTAGTTATTTTTGATAATTTCGAAATTCAGCATAAGTCGCTGCAATTCAACTCCATGATATATTTGCATATTATGTTCTAAATATTTCTTGTCGAAATAGGGGTTGGTTTTCAAAAAAAAAAATGTGGAACCGAGGACTTACGCTGCCAAAATAAATCACAAAAGTAAACAATCAAAATTAGGTTTTTTTTTATATCTTAAGCTGCTAAGTAATTCCAGGATTACTTCCCTTTATTTTTTTTTCCTCGAAAATGGCGGTTTTACAATTAAATTCTTCGCTAAATTTAGTAGCTGCTTTGTAAGCGATCTCAAGTCGTTGACAATAATTTAACGAGTGAGAAATTCGCGGTTTAAAAGATATTACATTTCACAAAATTCAAATAAATGTCAATCAAAAGAAAGGCTTAAAAACTAAAGCGCCCTCTGGATTTCAAATTCCATTCCAATTCGGCAAGTCGCTTCTAACAGTGGGACCTCTTTAATGCTCACGTAAACATGTTCCATTTTAAAATATTTAAGCTATATTGGTGTTAATTAACAATAATTATTAATTATAATTATAGAACAGTGGCGTTAATATGCTATACTACTAGATGGGTTTTTCTTCAGTGGAGAATTTTCAAATCGCTAACTGAAATCAATTAATTACAGTCACCATCTGCGGATTATTCTTTAAAGTTTTGTGTTTAAAATATTTATAACTAATATAATGTTTAAGATTTATAGTTACTTTGTAATTTTTATGAGAAAATTTAACTGGAACTCGATTGGCATGTCAGTTGGAATCAGGGGATGCGCGGAATCAAAACATCTTCTCCTTTATACTTTCCCTTGATAATCGTCGCCTCGATGACGTTGTTCATGAGATTTTTCACAGCCAATCGCGTTCCATTGCAAAGTCGAGGTTGGTTGATGTTACGCAACATGAAGATGACAGAGCCGACTTTCAGTTGCAAATTCTGAGGTGGTAATCCAGGCAATTCTAATGAATTCAAGAATTCTGGGGGATAGTTGACTGCTTCATTTGGGTTGATAATTCTGTAGAGCGATTTGAATGCAAATAATTGCCCCGGAATGAAACTATGAATAGTTGTGTTGAGATCATCGACATCTTTGCTTTTAGCCGCCAATATGGCTCGTTCGCTCAGCCAATTATGGTTTTTGAAGTTTTGCTCAATGGTCAGAAAGACGTGTTGAATGAGCTCCTCCTTTCTTTCGGTCAACTGGCAGAAATCAGTTGGTAACGTTATTAATCCGGTCGAGATGTCAACTGCGATTTTCCTATTACCAATGTCCAGCAATTGTTTCGAAAACACATCTGCAGTTTGATCATGTTAGTCGCATGTTAGTCATTAATCGGATGGTCTTTACAAGTCGCCACAAAACTGATGATTTCGTACATTCGTCCCAAACTATCAATTTGCATCTCTATAAAATCTTTGCCATTGCACTATTGTTGGTTGCAGGTTGGTGTCTCATTGATTTGCATATTTAGTGACAATTTCAAAGCCCAATATACAGTTCGTCCTCCTTCTAGCAAAGGAGCTGCTATTCCGGACGAAACCAGTGCTAGGGCAACTTCATGCTCTGATCTAATCGATGCCAAAATCAAAGATATTAAAAAATTTTTTCCAGTTCCTCCGGGAGCATCCAGGAAGTATATGCCACCAGTTTTAGTGTTCAGGGCTTCCATCAATGAGTTGTACGCAGTTTTTTGTTGTTGATTTAATTGAGGAACATTTGTATCGCATTGCAGTTTTCTTTGTAGCTCGTGATTGAATTCGTCGTGCAGTGGACGATTAGGTGACATCATGCCCAAATTCATAGCACTTTATTCGACATTAATAAACATATATCTTCTGTCATGATCAATGCCTCATTGCGCATTTCTGCTGACATAAGTAATGTGTGATTCGATGTTTGGTGACGCATATCTGCAAAACATCTTCGGACATGTCGTCCTTATATTTGAGCCACAAATCGCTTGGATTCGAAAGGGAGCATGTGAATATTATAACCGCTAATAATGTGCGAATTTGATGAGGTGATGATGATATCATGGAATCTTTGAGCGTATTGTCCCAATGCGAATCGTCCTCGAGCAACTGCAAGAGCTGACACGCCTCACGGTAAGTCGCACACAGATGCCCATTAACGGTTCTCAGTTGCTGAAATGATGTCGGATCACGAACACATACTAATAACAACCGAATGTAGTAACATTCGTCGTTTTTTGGATGCACGTTATAGATGCGACCAAGAGCATCTGATACATTTGGATGTCCTTCAACTGGTGTTCCTTGTTTCCGACGCTGAAATGATTTAGATGATGCGTTCCATGTGTAGTAGCGTGCCAAAGCATCAGAATTACAAACTGCGACGAAGCTTGTCATCGTTGTCGGCGGTGGTCGTGCAACTATGATCGTTGCATTATCTGGATTAAAATACACTCGTTGGCCGTTTTCAAACCGAAAACAGCCATATCGCTGCTTTTGTTTACGTATTTGCATATGTACTTGATCGACTTAACGGAGTTACAGTATTCAACAATTATGTGAGCCTCAAAAGCATTGGACAATATTGACAAAATGATAAACACTAAAATTCTAATTTGTTGTGGACATGCTCAAGCAATCCTAATTTTTGACATGCTTCACGATAAGGAGCGCATAACTGTTCCATAAAGAGTTCTTTAATAAATAAATGACCTTTGGCTATGAACATTAATCAAGAGCAAGTAAAAATGAAAACACTGATCATTATTTCTTTGAACTGTGTAAATTCGACATGAAGCATCTGTTTCAAACATATTTGGCTGACCTCGAAGAGATACGACTTGCTTTCGATATTGAAATTCCTTTGTTGATGCGTTCCAAGTATAATATGATGGAACCTGTGCATAAAGCAACGTTCTTGCAAATTAATCTTCTTTGCACAATTTAAAAATGAGTTAAAAATTGTATTTGGTAGAGCAATTTCTCTTTGTCCTGCATTTTGTTCATTAAAGCAAATACGCAGACCATATCAACACCAAAATGTTGAATACTCTACCCTACCGTTTCATGTATTGCAAAAGAGAGTATACGCCATACTGTTTCATTACTGCGATATGTACCTTTAATCGATACGCGTAATAATTCATAGCGTTAACTTTATTTTCAGTTACCGCACCTGCCAGTAAAAGAAATAAAAATAAATTCCATTATAATTTCACACATTTCATTTGGGAAAAACGCACCATCGCAAAAGTGAGCGTAAAACGCATATGCGTTGATATTTTTCGATGTTCTTTCCTTTTAAACCATCACTAAATCAGTTGAGTGGTTCTCGAGTTTTAGAGACACTAACACACATCGTTTGATTTATATATATATAGATACCACTATGTGGTTAGGGTATAATGACTTTGTGCTGATGTTTGTAACTACCAAAAGTATTTGACCTGGACCCAACTATTATTGCATCACTTTTCGAGTCGATTTAATAATGTCCGTCCGTCCGTCTGTCTGTATGTCCATGTAAACTTTTCAATCCAACTACAGGTAGCAAATATGAATATATTTTGATAAAGTTTAGTATATAAGCTTCTATCGGCCACAGCATGTATGCTACTGAAATTGGTGAAAATGGGTGCATTATCAGACCTAGTCCTCATACAAATAAACCGTATGAAATCGATTTAAATTGTCATAAAACCCAAATTATCATATAGATATCGGTCAAATTGGGTTTGTGAATGTTTATTACTCCCGCTAATCAGTACTCCAAAAATAAACCATATATGACATTCCTTAGTCAGAGCCCCTATATAAAGCTACTTCCCTATCTTCAGTTAAATCTATCAAAAAACAAAAATACTCCACAGATTTTTCTCAAATTTGGTATTTATATATTTTTGCAAAAAAATATGTGACCGTACTAAATTAGTCCCCACATTAATATAGCATCCGATATGAACTTTTTCATATTCAAAAGCAGCAAAATTAGTTACAATGGCACTCAAATTTGTTTATTTTTGAGATAAGATATAGAGGTATAGGCATGGTATAGGGTATCGTATAGTCGGTCTGGACAAACTATAATTTTTTTACTTGTTTTATGTAAGTCTTAGTAGCCACTTTAAGTGAATTTTACTCAAATAAATGTTTCAGACGGTACAACTCTGTAAATCTGGTAGACAGCTAAAATGAAGTACTTGTCAGTATCCTCAGTCACAAGAAATCTCCTTGCATATTAATATTATGGATACTGGTATGCCCTGTCGTGCTTTGCTATGACTTACCGAGACGTAATAACATGTACGTATTCAAAGTCAATTTTTCTTACGAAGTTTCTGTTGTACAATTGAAATATTTTATTTTATTTATTTTATAAATTTTTTTTGTTTGAATGTTTGTTGGTGCACACAATTTTTTGTTTTTTCACTCGGTGCAACCATTTTTAATTTTTCGTCGTTCCTACTCTGGAGCAAGCCCATGAGAAAAATGTGGATTTTCAAAATAAAATCCAGCAACACTTAACGATTGGTCTTGAATTTAGAATATCATTTGGCAATTTTTTTTTTTTAGCGATTTTCGATTCCGCCATTATTTTTTTTTTTTGGCGAATATTGATTTTGAAGATTTTTGTTCGACTTATCAGATGATCAACTTATGAGCTAACGCAAAGTCTCAAGGCCCTCTCCAGTACTCCAGATATATGACACTAATATTTACTTTGTATGGCAGGTGCCATGCCATTCATCTGTTCCCGCCCATTTTCACCACGGATACTAACATTAACAATAGGCACCCTCACACGAATTTGCAAAGATTGTATTGCACTCAATATATATGATATTAAAAGCTCACAGTAAGGCACAGTAAGACTCTGTAAGAATTTCAGGTAGATTGATCCAATGAAATTGGAAATTGATATGCTTTAACTTTCGCTGCAATGATTTCTGTTAAAGCATTAGTTTACTGAATTCCTAAATTTGTTTTCTCAATTTGTGTTTAAAATTGTAATCATTAACAATTTTTATCTTACTAAATCATAACAAATTGTGTTGGTATAAAATCTTGTGGAAACATTTTATTGGCGTCGAGGAAATTTTACTAATCGAGGAAATTTTAACCGAAGCCATTTCAAGAGAACAGTAATGGTCTCAGCTAATTTTAGCTGAAAAGCAATTGTTTTTCATACTGTATTTGGATCAATAATAGCCCAGTTTGCAGTTTGCCCTTGAGTTTTACAGCAGTCCACAACGATTATGACACTTATAAGCAGCGATGCCAATTTAGCGCTTTTCGCGTTATATTTTGCCCTTTTTTAAGAAAGGCACTAAATTGGCGCTTTTCGTTTTTCTTTTTTATTGCTTTAGTGCTTTTTCAACAGTTTAACTTAAACAAATATGTATATATTTGAATGACTTCCTTCCAAATTTTTAGTCAAAGGGTCTTATAACATTATTATGTGACATAAAAAATAACGAAGATGTCCATTATATTTATACCCTACACCACAATGTGGTAATGGTATAATGAGGTGTGCTGATGTTCACAGCTGCCAAAAATATTTGACCAATCGACACAGAATCACTTTCTTAACCTGTAAACCTTGTAGTCAGTCAAACTACAGGTCACATATAATATTGAAATTGACAAAATGCGGTGCATTTTCAAACCTAGTCCCCATACAAATGAACCCAAATTATCATGAAGATCTTGGTCAAATTTGATTTGTTTGTGTTTCTAACACACATTAATTCGTAGTCCAAAAATAAACCCAGTAGGAGATTTCTTAGTTATAAACAGATTTGAACGACTGAATTGAAGAATAAAATGTAGTTACCAGGTGACAATATATTAAAATCTTAAGTTGTATTCATAAATAAATATATATAAATATTGTTTTACTGTAAATGTAACACTCAAAACTAGTCTAAGCCCCCACATAAAGCTGATTCCTCGTATTCACTTAAATCCATCAAAAAACAATTTTATTGCACAGATTTTTCTCATATTTGGTTTGTATATATCTTTCAAAAATAACCAAATATGGTCATATCTGCAGTCTTATTAACTGCTTACTTTCTATATAAAATTAGTTGGATCTGAGACTTCTTCTGTAAACGTAAGATATAGGCTTCGATGTGGTCGGTCTTGTGACGGTGATCAGTTTTGCTCTTCACTGTAGCCAAAGAATTTCTGGTACAAGCAGAAATAAGAAAGAAAAAAAAAATAATAAATTATTTTCAAGTTCATGTATATACATGTAAACAACACCTTATATGGTAATATGTTGATTGAAATTTTTTTTGGTTCTATTTTTGGCAATCTGATCTATGGCGCGAGTTTTTTCTTACAGTCTCTTCGTTGTTTTGTATTAGATCATGATTATTCAAGTATGTATTGGTCAACTACAACGTGCAATCCTTCTCGTTCTCCCACATGGGTTTCAGCTATTGTTATTAGCTTACCCCTTCGTTCACTCAGTAATCCCACTTACTCTCTCTCCTTTTAATATGAGTTGGTATTTTTTTTTCGAAAAGAGTGAGATTATGAACGAATGTCTGTATATCTATGTGTGTTATGGATAACGAGATAAAATGTTCCATAATGATATACATAGGCTATTCAATGAGTGGTTGAGTGGTATTTAATACAAAACATGTTTTTAGCTTGAGATGGAATAAATGAAGAGAGGTATAATGTTAAGAAAACAATTTTGGATTAGAGGAGTTGAAATGTAGTCGTTAAAGATAAAGGTTCAGGAAAAACGTCTAAAAAAAGTAAGTAAAAAAAAAAAAAATTAAGTTTAAAAAAAAAAATTAAAATTTAAGAAATTTAAAATTTATTTTAAGAGTTAAGTTTCGAGTTTCGAAAGGAAAAGTTGAGGAAAAACCTCTTAAAATTAAAAAATGTAGTTTTAATTTTAGAAACTTTAAGAAAAAACAACTTTAGATTTTAGTGACATGTGAATAAACAAAATTTTGTGTTAATTAATAATATTCCTGTTTGTGCCAAAGAAAGCGTTCTGAGCAAAAATTTTAAGTTAATTTAAATTAAAAAAAAGACACTAATGTTAAGAAAGAAAATAATGATTAAAAATAAATAATTGGAAAATACAATAAACATATAAGACAACACAAGTTGATAAAACGAAATTAAATTAAATTAATTAATTTAAAGTTTACCTCATAAACCGATCAAACTTATACAACAAAGTAGCATAAATAGTTCTTTGGTGGTTACTATCTCCATATAAACATTTTATATTGAAATCAGCAACAATATCATTAGAAATGCAGCTATGGCAAATTTTTTCAATGGCATATTGCGAGACACAACCACGGCGTCTGGCGGCAGCAGCTTCATCTGAACTACCATATGGCGGTAATTAAAAGAAACTAATTAAAATGTTTTCTTAAATCTAAATTAATTAAAATATTTCATAAGATTTGTCTAATTATAAACTAAAGTTATTTTTTTAAAGATTTTTCTAGTTATAAATCAAAATTTTTTCTAAATATAAATTTAAACTAAAATTTTTCTACGTTAATAAAATTTACTAAATATAAATTGTAACTAAAAACTTTCTATATTAAGAACTTTGCTATATATAAAATTAAACAAAAAAAAAATCTTCCTAAATGAAAATAAAATTGAGCTGAAATTAAAAATTATAATAAGAAATATAATTTAGCTAAAATTAAAATTTTGCTGTAAAGAAAATATTTCTAAATTTAAAATCAAAACTAAACTAAAATCCCCAAAAATTTTTATATATTTAAAATTACTTGAAAATTTAAAATTTACCTAAATTTAAAATTATAGATATTTAAGAGAATTTACTAAATGGTACCATATTTAAACACAAAAAAAATTTTTTTTGTTAAAGCTAAATTTTATTAAAACAAAAAAAAAAATACATTGAATTGAAAATCGCATTCAAACTTAAAAATTTTTTTTATAAAATTATATTAAACAAAATTTTCTAACATTAAATTTTTTCTAAAATTACCTAAAAGTCTTCTAATTATAAAATTTAAACTAAAATTTTCCTAATTCTAAAGTTAAGCTAAAATTAAAATTAAAATTAAAAAAAAAATTTGGCTGAAAATAAAATGTTGCCAAACTTAAACTTTTTTCTAAAAAGTGAAATTTTGCGAAAATATAAAAAAAAAAAATAAAAAAAAAAAATTTTGCTAAATATAATTTAAATTTTTAACACCTTAAAAATTAAGGTTAAATAAATTTTTGTATATACCCCAATGTAGAAACCTAACCAAACCAAACTTTCTCATTGCAGTGGGTTACCTCCAATTAAGATGGAATATCAGGTAACATTGTAGGGAGGGCAAAAAGGGGCATAACAGCTAGTCCCCACCGGAAGGTAAGTATGCCATCCACCCATTCGTTAGATTCCGTTTTTGACAGTGTTTTTTTGTAAATCGCACGTGAACATCTGTAGTGCGGTTTCCCTGGGCCTGAGCAAGACCCCACCCATCCGGCGAGCTAGGCCCCTTCGCAAGCATGTGCGACCAGCAAAGGCTCAGGGAATCAGGAAGCGGAAATTCCACCACCGCTGCACCATTACAGTCTAGACGAACTCTAATTATCTTACTTGTTTTTTGATGTGTTATGCTCCTCTACCGATTTTAATAGAAACCAGTATACCCTGTCGCGCTTCGCTGCGACTTACTGAGTCTTATTGACATGTTTAATTCCTTAATCAATCTCTCCTACGAAGTTAGTTATGTTTTATTATTTAATTTATTTTATAGTTTTTTCTTTCATAACAATTATCAAATTTTTCGGCGTTCCTACTCTGGAGCAAGGAACAGACAGCTGCCCATGAGAACAATATGGATTTTCCACATAAGATCTGACATCACTTAACTATTGGCTTTGAATTTAGAATATCATTTCGCAATTTTTCATTATACCGATTTTTGATTTTGGCGATTTTTCGTTTTAGGGATGTTTGATTTTGCCCATTTTTGATTTTGAAGATTTTTGTTTTTGGCAATTTTTATTTTTTCGCGATTTTCGGTTTTTGAGGTTTTTAATTTGGGGATTTTAAATTTTTGGCGATTTTTGAATTTGACGATTCCGCCTATATTTTCCACGAGTTCTCACATTGATAATTCATGTACTTGTCAAAAGTTTCAGGACTTTCACTTTCGTAGCACTTGATATTTTTGTATAGGAGGTGCCACACCCACTAATCCCTTCCCGTCCAATTTTCATCGGACTACTCACATTAGTATCTGATGGACTCGTTCAAAAAGTCGAGGCTTTCCCTTTTGTAGTACACCACTTATATGATAGTATATATTTACTTTATGCGGGATGTGCCATGCTCGTTGGTCCGATACCGCCCATTTTTTGTCCGACTACTCACATTAATATTAGATGACATCACACAAATTTGCAAAGCTCTCTCTGTCATAGTACTCAATATATATGTTAAAAGTTAACTTGATATGAGAGGTGGCACGCCCACTAAAACCTATGTCCATCCTTAAGGAATATTCTAAATATTGGAACCAACATTTTTAAAATCAGATCAGTAGTTACGAATATTACCTCATACAAACCAACAAACAAACACACATTACATCTTTATTATATCTATAATATTAAAATGCTAGGCCATTTCTTGTGACTGATGTTTTGTTCTACCGTTTGATCTCGATTTTGACCAAACGTATATTATTTCAAAGGTATTTTTTTTCAGCCGATTTGCAGATTTACAGATTTTTAAATTTTTTCCTTTAGTTTGAGTAAATTGCATTTAAAGTTGCTACTAACACATACATAAAATTATACAATTATTTATTTTGTTTTTTTGATTTATTTAATAGATACATTTACACCTAAATATAATAACTAATTTTGTTTAAATGTAAATAATGATCTATTAATGGCATAACATATAGTTGTGAGCCAGATTGGAAAAATTATAGCTGTTAAAAGGAAATTCATAAAATAAAGTGGTTTACATGAGTTATTTAACAAAAGTGCTAGGTACAAATGTTTATATATATATATAACTAAAATTCTAAAAAGGAATTAAGCAAATATATGTAATATAAAGTTTCTGTAGTTTAAGCAAGCAGTATTCCAAATAATTGACAAGAGATCCAAGATTAAAGCCATCCCCATTTAGAATATTTAAATTGTAATTTTTTAGAAAATTAGAGAAGAATAATTGTTTATCTTGTATTGCTATTGTACATATATATTAACATTCTCACTCGTATTTGAATTTCCAGCTACATTGACTTTCACAATTACATCACCGGCGAAGCTTGCTTGAATCAGCAGATTTTTAAAATATTCGGCATCCTCGTTAGAATATACAAAAAATTTTCCAGACATTCAAATGTATTTTTTGTTGTTAATAAAAGTACAAAATTCACCACGTCTCATCTTTATGTTCATATTGAGATTTGAATTTTTTTTGTTCAATTGTCTCAAATTATAATGCTCATATTTTGTATAATCCTTTTGTATAAAGATCTTACTACCCTTTAGTTTTTCTTTGGCAGCAAGAATATTATTGGTTTGCAAATACGTTTCCAATGTAAACATAAGGTACACTTAGATGGCAATGCATGAGCAGTTACTGCATTTGCATTTACCTTTAGCTTATCACTACATATATTAATAAAGTCCCATTTAGTTGCTGTTGCATTACCACTAACAAAGCCGCAGACAACAATGTTTGTGGAGCGGGATCTGCGATCAATTTGTTCGATACGGGAAGAAAGCATTTTAATTTCATTTCTAAGAACAACATGTTCCTCTCTTAACTCATATATTTCTTTTCATATCGAAAGCACATCTTTTTTAGCAACATCCTTCAGTTTGTCGTCAAGCGGCAGAATTTGGGTTATTTTCCATATTTTGTTGCATTTATTTACATGTGTTTTTCTAGTATTTGGTTTTTTGCTTTGGTTGGAAATCAGCTGTTCTGGTGACAATTGTCTAGAATGTATATTAGCGTGTCCCGAATTATTTTTTTTAGCTTGCCCCCCAAATGATGGGGATTTAGGATCCTTTTACGGGAAAAATGGGAAAGAAATTTTTGAACAAAAAACCGGATGGCTACCGGTTCCTAAAGATTGCAATTCTAGTGCATTTAAAAAAAAAAAAAAGCTTTTGAGACTAATTTAGCTTGAAAGAAAGAAAGAAAAAAAATATACTCACTTTGCATATTTAAGATGCAACGCTGCACCAAAATTGCTCTACGGAAATTTTATTAATATTTTTCGCGGAATGTCCTCTGTATTGCGCAACTTTTGCAGTTAATTTTCTGAAAATCAAAAATATTTTTTTTTCAAAATGCACTAGGATTGCAATATTTTCGATCCGGCAGCCATCTGGTTTTTTGTCAAAAATTTTTTTTTGCTATTTTTCCTGTAAAAGGCTCATAAATCCCCATCTTTTGGGGGGGGTAAGCATTTTTAATTTCGAAAAAAAAAAAAACGAAATCGGGACGCGCTAACTTATATTGTTCATATATTTTTCAAAGCCTACGTTTAGGCAGAAGCCAAAAAAGCCACCAGATAAACTAAATACTCAGCAAACGATCAAACAACTGGCGTTGCGGCGAAGAACAATAAGCAAAAGGAAAACTTGTAAACACCAACTAAATACACGGCAGCTACTTTTATGAATAGTGGTTGATAGCCAATAAATGTGATGTACTCCAACAGATCACACAAGCAAATCACACAAATATAAATATTTTAATTGTTTTGACTGTATTTATTTTGATTTAAAACAAAAACTAATTAATTAAAATCACAGCAAGAACTTTGTACGTTTTGGTATGTTACAAGTAGGGTTGCCAAACAAAATTATACAATGCTATGCGTGTGTTTATTAAATTTGTTAATATGTTTCTAATAAAAATGAGTTTCTTTTTTGTGTTGATTTGTGAATTGGCTATAATTGAGTAGCACACTTTTAGGGTCTTTAGTTAAAGAAAAAATAAAATTTCCTAGAATTTGCGCTCGAATTTCGGGGGCTGGAATCTGCTAGTTAGTATAAATAGATTGACAACAACTTCACCAATTTAATTATAAAACATAAAAAAACAAGTAAGAAAATTATAGTCGGTCTATACCGACTATACGGTACCCTATACCATGCGTTTAGAAACCCCATCTCTTAGGCCCAACTAACTGGACATAGAAAATAAGCAAAAACCAAATTTGATTGGGATTTTAATTAATTTTTTTGGCTGCAGATATGAAAAAGTTCATATCGGATGTTATATCTATATGGGGACTAGGTCCAAAAATGGACCGATCCTGATCATGTTTGGTGAAGTCTCTTGTATTTTGCAAAAATATATACAAACAAAATTTGAGAAGAATCAGTGCAATATTTTTGTTTTTTAATAGATTTAAGTGAAGATCGGGAAGCAGCTCTATATGGGGCCACACGGATCATTTTTGGACTACTCATTAATGGATGTAATGAACGCATACAAACCCAATTTGAGTACGATCTATATGACAATTTGGATCTTATGGCAATTTATGTCGATTTCATAGGTGTAATTTGTATGGGGGCTAGGTCTGAACATGGACCGATTCTCATCAATTTCAATAGCGTTCATTCCATGGCCGATGAAAGCTTATATACCAAATTGCATCAAAACATATTTATATTTGCGACCTGCAGTTTGATTACAAGGTTTACATGGACACACAGACAGACGGATGGACGGACGGACAATGTTATATCAACTGAAAAAGTGATTCTGATTCGATTGGTATAATTAAAGTTGGGTCTAGGTCAAATATTTTTGGTTGTTACAAACAGCAGCACAAACTCATTATACCCAAAACACATAGTGGTATAGGGTATAATTAATTCAAATTACCTCTAAGTTGAGATAATATTATTTCTTATTGAGAATGAAATAATGATTTTTTTTTTTGCAAAATTGAAATATATATATTTTTAAATCATAAGAATTCGGACTTGGTTATCGGCATAGTCTGCATTTAACGGTAATGCTATAATTCTACAAAAGAATTTCCATCGCATTTAGATTCCTAAAAAATTAACACAACATATATTATGGATGATACATCATGGATTTTGTGGTATTATTAATATGGAACAATATTAGGTGGCCAAATACTGATAAAGACATTTCCAAAGTTGTTTCAATATGCCAGACTTGTTTTTCACAGTCAAAGAATCCTCGCAAACAATTTTTATAGTGACCAAAATATCCTCTTCCTTTCGGGGTTATTGTCAAAGCACCTCTAAAGGGTTTGGCGTTCTCAGCTCTTTTATATGTTTTCCTAATCTTGATATTCGTTTGCTTAGTTTTTCAGCCAATAACACAATTTTTTTTTTTGCAAATTTGAAGCTAAGTCGTAAATAAATCATTTTTATTAACATGTCCACGAAAAAATAGAATATAGAATACTGATGTATGTTGGATTTAATATAAAAAAAATCACTCATACGTCTACATCTCTGCGACCCTACTAATAAATAATAATCATACGCCCTGAATATGTTATGTTATTTAAGAAATTAATAATAAAAAGGGTGGGGAAAACGATTTTTTTTTAAGATTTCACCAATTGTTCTTGAGCTATGGCTAAAAGCCAAGCAAACAAACATCAAGATAGGGGAAAAAAAATATCAAAGGTCATAAAAGTCGACCAACCTTTGGAGGTTTGGTTACATTGGCTTAGTACTTTCTCACCCCCCAGACTGCCTGTTGTAGAGTGTAATTGTTTCTACTTTTTCACAATTCCCACGCATAATAAAAATGGAAACCTATAATGCAATATCTACTATTAAAGCTCTTCAAAATTGATTTTCAATAGATGATGTACCTGAAACTATAGTAACAGATAACGGATAATAATCTACATCCAATCATTTCAAGGAATTTTGTAAAGTACATGATATTCAGCATTTGACTGCATCACCATTTCATTCCTCCTCAAATGGTCATGCAGAAAGGTTTGTAAATAGATTATACCTCATGATAGTCTCCAGCTGAAAATTTACGTGGTCGACAGCAGCGAACAATGCTATCTTTATTAAGTTCGACTGATAGTCGCATCTCGCACAAAATTAAAACCATACTTTCAGGTGAATTATAAAGCTTTATGTCAAGGAAAAATTAACTTGATGCTCTTCATTTATGTTGGAAATAACATTTGAAAACGTCGCAATAAATTTTTAATTTCATATACACTTTCGCATCATATCATCACGTTTCTGTAAATTTTTGTAGTAATTTAAAAGCACTTAAAAATGGGAGTGAATATTTTCTAATGATATGAAGGCATCTATCAAGAGTTAATTGAAGATTATGGAATAAACACCATTTGTGCAGGTTATCCAAATCATTCTGAAGGTACAATACATCATTTATAGAATTTATTTTAATATATATTTTGAAGTCATCACCATATAACAAATAATTTACATTAGAAAAACAACTTGATACATCATTTATGAAAGGATTAAAAGACAGCGGTCGATTTTTGTGGTCGACTGTAATCGATGCAATATTTTAATTTTTTAAATAATAAACCTACCATTAGTCTTAGGTCCTTAGTTTGTATCTTTTGGTTTTGCGTTTCGGTTTGAATTTTTATATAAAAATTCGATTTTTTAAATTTAGTTCAAAGTTTTTCATACAAATTTCAAGCACATCATTATAAAATATACACTGGACTGGTCGCAAAAAATTGTTTTCTTTAATTGATATATGATGAATTTCATGTAAAAATCGAGATGCATTGAACCCGACCCCCTCAGATATCGATGAAATTTTGTTCATAGCGAAATTTGATCAATACAAACAAACACTCATTTTTAGAAATGAATGTTTTGCGATTTTTTGGGCGTGGCACAGTGGGAAAGTTTTCGAAAAAACGCGAAAATGGTCGAAAAGTGCTCCATTTAAAATGCAATAACTCAGAATCGGCTGAACCGATTTCCATGATTTTGGTATCATTAAAATGATATTTTAACAGGCTTTATGCCACATTTGAAAAAAAAAAAATAAAAATACGCTGTAAAAAATTTTATAACAAAAAGAAAATTTTAAATAACGAAAAAACCAAAAAGATCAAGGGTTTTTTTACAGTGTATTATTTTTTTAGAAAGCTTTATCATTCACCTATACCATATCCAAAAAGTAAAATGGGTTCTTTTTTAGTTTTTTTTTTTTATATATTTTTTTATGTAGTGTCACTTCTAGTAATACGTACCGAAAGTTTGAAATAATTCGAATAACAGCGAAAATATCAGCTCACATTCTTACACATTTACAAAATAGTTCAACAATTCTAACATTTTTTAAAATAAAAAACCATCAACAATTGTTTATATTATTTGCCAAATGATTCTCGGTTGGTGGTTAACGTTTCCAGAACACATCTAATCGTTGTATTCCCCTTTTTGTATATTATTTCTTCAGTTTGGTTATTTTCAAAATGTTTTAGCATATGCGTTTTTAGATTATTTAAATTTTTGAAGCAGTGAGCACACATTGAAACGCAACACTCGCTTTTTTGTATGTCACCATTACAAACAACGAATTTGAGAACATCTTTGTAGTCGGTAAATGTGCATTCTCCTTCAAAACAAAATGATTTTAAGCGACTTTTTTCAAACATCAATTTCATATTCTGATGCAATGTGCATACACAGATATTTTGCTGGTTTCCAACTCCAAGTTTCATACAATTTTTTGGCCTTAACATTGTAAATTTTGTAAAACCAACTTTGACCAAGGGATGTTTTTTTTTAAATTCGTAGTAAGATTCGCGTAGTGAGGATAACATCAGTCTTTTTTGAACTTTTTCACGTAAGTTTCCTTGTTTAATAGTAATTGAATCTTGCGATCCTGGCATCATTCGGCTAATTTCATCATCTTCATAAAATAATTTGACTGTGCTTAGAGTTTCGGTTGGTAAACTACGTCTGCTCATTTTTAAAAGATTGATATCTGCAAACTTCGTTTTATTCCTTTGGATATCTTTACTTTTTTTGATACAATCGTGAGATATATCATCCCCAAAACGATCTTTAATTTCTGCGTGACTCATATTGATTGGTAAGAGAGATAAAAGTTTTTGCTTTTCCAAAAGATTTAAGCTGTTCTCTATTTGATATTTGATGTTTTGCAAAATTTCTTCGTAAATGGCTTTGACGTTTTCAAGTTGCGTTGACAAATCAGATAATGGATCAGCTCCAAGTGAATCTGCTATATTTTCCAAAATTTGCACTGATTTTCTATTTCTGTATGCATCTCGTTTGATATATTTCCTTTTAAGAGGCGTCATTTGATTTGGAAGATGAGGAATAATGTGATCATTTATATTTTCAATGAGTTCGTTGCTTTCGATGTTTGCATTACGGCTGGTACAAGTTGGAAGTTCATTCAATTCTTCGCTAATTTCATCACTGGGCGTTATTGGTAAATAATTTGAGACTTCAATCTGCTCCACGTTGGATTCATTACGACTGCGCGCTTTTCTCAGTGTATTCCGGTAAGTTTCGCAAATACGACTACAATGAATGTTGGCGAAAGCTGGAAAATACTCAATTATATTTGCAGCCTCGTTCTCACTTATTTTACGAAGCGAAGCGCAACACTTATTAGATATTTTTATGCATCTGTACTTATTGTTTGAATTCATATTCACTCAAATTTTTAAAATATATGCGTAAAAATTGTAAGGGGATATCTTGGCTTCTCGAAACTGTTTATAATTATAAATTTCGGTACGTTGCACTTTTAAAATATGGACTTGTAATTTTCGCGTTCGTCGACACTTGTTGAATGAGTAAAATCGATCAATGCACTCCTATTTATACTGTGTATTGTTCACTAGTTTACTGACAGGTACTTATAAATGGGTGCATATTTTTTTACGGTGGCTATATACCTGTTTCACCATGTGTGAGTTTTAAATTTTCGAATAATGACCACCCTTAAATGTGGGTTGAATTTCTGTAAAAAAGTCATACAGGTAGCCAACTGAAAAACCAAAATAATTAAAAATTACTTTGCTTACGCAATCATAAAAATTAAATAACCCTTTGTTTATTCCGTTTTGTTACTTCTGAGAATCATAAAGAATATGATCGAGGGTTTTTCCGAAGAATGTTGTGCATATGTAGAGTATATATTTGAAATTCATACCTTTACTCAATTGCGAATAAAAGCGAATTGAGTTGGCAAATCATGTGTTGTACTGTGTTATTTTACTTGTAAATATAAAATATAAGGGCAATTACTAGAAGTGACACTACTTAAAAAATTATATAAAAAAAACTAAAAAAGAACCCATTTTACTTTTTGGATATGGTATAGGCGAAGGATAAACCTTTCTAAAAAAATAATACACTGTTATTTAAAATTTTCTTTTTGTTGTAAAATTTTTTACAGTGTATTTTTATTTTTTTTTTCAAACGTGTCATAAAGCCTGTTAAAATATCTTTTTAATGATACCAAGGTCATGGAAATCGGTTCAGCCGATTCTGAGTTATTGCATTTTAAATGGAGCACTTTTCGACCATTTTCGCGTTTTTTCGAAAACTTTCCCAGTGTGCCACGCCCAAAAAATCGCAAAACAGTCATTTCTAAAAATGAGGGTTTGTTTGTATTGATCAAATTTAGCTATGAACAAAATTTCATCGATATCTGAGGTGGTCGGGTTCAAAATTTCAGTTTTATCTTGATTTTTAAATGAAATTCATCATATATGCGCTGTCTAAAATATGAGGTTTGCTGTCATAAATGCGGTCTCCTTTTTTTAGCTCGATCCGATTGTACCTTTTGGTGCTTGGGGGGGCCAAAAGTACCCGAACTATGTTTATGTAGGGAAACTATGACTCTTTTTCTTCAGATTTTACGAAAATTTCATTCTAAAGTTTAATTTTTTCGACAAGTTGTTTTATGAATCGATTTCAGTATTAAACTTTCTTTTCAAAAACTTCAAAATTCAATAAAAACTCACCACGAAATGCCGCAGACCACTTTTGTGCTAAAAAACACTAGCTCATGAAATTTGATGGCACTTTTTTAAACTTTAAAAAATTGATTAAAACCAAGGTTTTTTTTGGTCTCTATACTTATAAGCGCTCAGTGCGAAGTGTTGTTTTATTACCACGTTGTTAACATATTGCGCAGTGAGACCGAAAATCCATAATTTTTTCAAAAAATTTTGAAAACTTATTTTTCAAGTTTTATAAAATTTTCTTAAACAAAATTTAAAGAAATGGATGATGCACTTCAAGATTTTGTTAAAGATATGTGAAAATTTAACTATCTGAAGTTTTAGGTAAATCCCACCGATAGAATTTTTTTTCAACGTTTTATTTTTTGTGGATTACTTGAAATATTTGATTTTTGTGAAATATTCAGTAAATATATTCTTTCTCAATACTTTGTATTAAGAATTAATCAGTTTTCTACTTTAAGATGTTATATTTTATCTTAAAAGCCTAGAGTTTCGGAAAAAATAATATGACCTATTAACCTTTTTGGAATTGGGGTCACATATGTCCCCAATCTAATAAAAGACAATTTATTCAAAAAATTCAAATATTTTGTAAGTGCTGTTGAATTTTTAGATGTGATGCTTAAAATATAATAACCAAATGTGCAAGTCTTCTATGCTAACTACATCAATTATTTAAAAACTTAAGACAAACAAAAGTTCACCTTGGCTATCGAATGTAAACAAAAATGAAATAAAATATGGGAAATTGGTTTAAGTTCCACTTCTATGCATAATTTTAATCTGGATATTGATGTAAATGTCCTGAACCGGTGTATTGTTGAAAATTGTGCTAATAAACCTAATCAGAATCCGTAAGAGAGTACATCGACTGTGTCCATCGAAAATAATTTCTCTTTTCGATGTGTTGTTCAATATGAGGTCGTGAAAAGTTTTTCGGCCATTAACTCAAATGCTGCATAGTGGCGCCCTTAAAACAAATGAGGTTGCAAAAATCAAAAATTTCATCTGCGCTTAGGACATTTTGAATAAACTCATCTTATAGGAAATTGTTCACAGATTACCAATTTGCTATCCTTAATAAAGCCAGATATTTAGTTTAGAAGATATAACCCTTCAAATTTGACCGATTTTCAGTTTTCAAGGAAACACACAATTTTTGGGCAATTTCGTTAAGTTTCAGGTAGAATATAAAAAAATTTAATTTTATTTTAATTTATTTAATTATTTCGGAGGTAACTAATCGTATTTTTTTATTTCTGTTGATTTACGAATTTATTCAGTATATTATGGAAAAAAATTTTACTGTTTGCATTGTGTTTCTCCAAGTAAATCGATATTTACCAAGTGTCTATTTTTTCAATATTTTTCAACTTTGGTGGAAAATAAAAAAATTTCTAATTTAGTGCATCTGCCATCATTTCAATATATAAAGTGCTTGAGTAAAAAATTAAAAGCATTGTTCCAGAAATTGGATGGCGTGCGTGATAAATTCAGGTACAGACACGGGATGAATAAATAAACTACTCTTTTAGAGAAGCAGGTACGTACTTTAAATATAAATATAGACAACCATTCAATCAAAGAAATTGGACTAAAAGTAGACTACCCCAGGTGTGGATACAGAAACTCAAACGATGGAAACACTTTGCGCAGATTGTTTGAAAATGATGAAGTAGTAACTTGAATCACTGCAGTTAAAAATCAAATCATTGAAAGATTGGGAACGATCTCGAACGTTTTGAACTGCAAAGAAAAAGTCAATTCTATAAAATGAGGAGAAAAAGTCAATTCTATAAAATGCGAAAACTGCCTCACTTTTGGCGGAAATGTATCCACTGAGGAAATTGACATCGACAGCCTATAAAATATTGGCGCATGGCAAAGATATAATTGAATATCAGTCTCTGCCAATTGGAGAGCTTTCGGAAAAGGCTCAGGAGTCCCTCTACAAATTTTATGAGATAAAATGAGGACCTTTTCAACATGTTGGCAGCATCTTCCGATCCACTTATTTCATCTCTGCGGCATATGAAGTCACGAAAGGAGATAGATCCAATAATTACAGTTCAGCAATGATTATTCTATTAGATATACCCCCCATTGTGAATTGTCGATAATTATTTTGAAGCAATTTGAAAAAATAAATTCGAAAAATTTTAATTTATTTTATATTTTTTAGTGATGGATAATAATTTTAAAATATAAAAACCTTGAAAAAGGAACATGAAAAATATAAAATAGTTAAAATCTTGTTTTTTAGTTAACATAAACATGATTTTCTCAAGCCGTTAAAAAATTTTAACTTTGATAACCCATAAGTTAACACCTGGAAGGCGTAGCGCATTGTTCGAACATCATTTTCTATCATATGCCTTCTTACAGATTTGATTACCTCAATTGGTTCAAAAGTTATGATTTTTGCAACGAAAAAACACAAATGACGCCACTGTGCGCTGTTGTTGTAGACGATGTAAAAACCAAGTTTATAAATTTTCAACCACTAGAAATATGCGAAAACTGAGAAATTGAAAGTTTTGGGTCAATCAGAAAAAATTTAGAGGTGCCTCAATGCGACTTGAATATATTTAAAAAAAATAAAAAAAAAACAAGTGGGATACACTATACCACGGTTTAGAAACCTATCTCTTCGGTCCAACTAAGTTGATATAGAAAATAAGCATAATCCAAATTTGAGTGGCATTGTCATTTATTTGGTTGGCTGCAGATATGAAAAAGTTAATATCGGAAGCTATATTTACATGGGGACTAGGTCGAAAAATTAACCGATTCTGACCATATTTGGTAAAGTCACTTATATTTTGAAGGAATATATACAAACCAAATTTGAGAAAAAACCGTGTAATATTTTTGTTTCTTGATAGATTTAACTGAAATTCGGGAAACAGCTTTATATGGGGGCTATGGCAAAGAATTCCCATATGGAGGTTATTTTTGGACAACTGATAAATGGATGTAATAAATACACAAAAACCCAATTTGACCGAGATCTATGTGATAATTTGGATCTTATGGCAATTTAAGCCGATTTCATAGGGGTCATTTGTATGGGGTTTAGGTCTAAACATGGGCCGAATTTCACTAATTTTAACAGGGTTCATTCTATATCCGACTAAGTCTTATATACCAAATCTCATTAAAATATATTGATATATGCGACCTGTAATTTGGTTAAAAAATTTACATGGACACACAGACGGACGGACGGACAGATGGACAGACGGACATCGCTAAATCGACCCAGAAAGTGATTGTGAGTCGATCGGTATAATAAGTGATGGGACTGGGTCAAATATTTTTGGTAATCACAAACAGCAGCACAAGCCACATAGTGGTGCAGGGTATACAAATTAATTGTTCTAGTAAACTAGATGAAACCCAAATATTTTTCGAATACTGCTGAATTTTGGATCGCAAAATATAGCAGGGTAAAATATAACGCAATTTTATTTCCCAACTCATAATAAGGGTTTACTAGAACAATATTTTTTTTTGTAAATATGCCAAAATTCAAAGTTTGGCGTCGGCAAAGATAGGTTTTAACGTTAGTCGATTTATTTAAAATTTTTAGCATGGAAGAGTTGGACTTGCAAAGTTGGTTATTATAATTTAAGCATCACTTCTAAAAATTCAACAGCACTTATAAAATATTTGAATTTTTTATGAATAAATTGTCTTTTATTAGCTTGGGGTCATATGTGACCCCAAGTCCAAAAGGGAAAATGTGGTTATATAATTTTTTTCCGAAACCCTAGGCTATTTAAATAAAATATAATATTTAAAAGTATTTAGAAAGAGTCAATTTACTGAATATTTCACAAAAAACTAATTTTTATCGAAATCCACAAAAAAATTCCTTGTAAAAAATTTCTGCCAGTATTAATCTTAATGATATAAAAAATCTAAAGCTTTTTGGAAAATTGATTATGTTTGCTGATGATATCAGTATTTTTTACCATACAAACATGAAACTGTTCTGAAAGCTTATATGCAATATGACGCAGCAATGATTGCGGAGTATGCAAGGATAAATAAGTTGTGTTTAAATGCTGAAAAAACAAATCTGCTAAGATTTAGGCCATATTTTGTTCATAATCAAAACCTTAGTATTTTTGTAGATGGAAAGGAAGTACATGAATCTAATTCGACAAAATATTTAGGAGTATACCTGCAAAGAAATCTCTCATGGGATATACATACATATTCAAAATTTGAAATATAAGATTGTATCAGCTACAGGTTTGATTTATAAATTTTAACATAAAATTTAACATAAAAACAAAACTAATAATTTATAAATCTCTAATTCAGAGTCACTTAAATTATTTAGCTATTATTTACGGTTGTACAAAAAGTAATGAATTGAAATTACTTCAAAGGTCTCAAAATAAAGCGCTGAAAACTGTTTTTAATCTTGCACTAACTTTTTCAACATTAACTCTATATATAGATGTATCCGCAACAATTCTTCCTGTATATGGATAATATAAAATACAACTTCTACTTTATGTTTTCAAATCTATTAACAAATTGGTCATCATACTATTTCATTCAGGAGGAATCAAACTGTATTTAATAGAAGGAATGCGATGAATTTAAGGATTTCGAGAAGTCGTTTGGAAACATTGAAGCAGTGGGTGGACCACGTAGGAAGTTCGGAATATAGTAAGCTCCCAGAAACTATAAGAAACATTCAGAGAATTTCGATTTAAAAAAAAATCATTAAAGATTATTTATTGGAAAATCTATCTCATTGGAAATTATCTCATTGTTCTATGATTTTTTTTAAACTCTTGTTTTTAAGTATATTTTTTTTCTTTTCATCTTATTTTTATATAATTATTATCATTATTTTGAGCTTCAAATATTGTAAATTGTAATTTTTTTTTTTGCTAACTGGCCTCAATAATGTCCAATGGACGCTGAGGCACTTCTACTGTAATGAATATTTTTATATATAAATTTAAATAAATTATTATAAAAAAAAAAAATAAATAATTTACTTAAAAATTTACACAGTTAATCTCTAACATACGTTTAACAAAACCTTAAGGTACCAGATCCATTTTTTGAAATTTTGTTTAAGAAAATTTTTTAAAACTTAAAAAGGAGTTTTGAAAATTTTATCGTTGTTGCTTCGGCAGAACATATACTAAAATTGGAACGATACAGAGAAGATAAGCATGGCCCCTGCGCAAGGATGACACGCAAAGTCGTGAAGCGTTCCACATTTTTTAAACAGAAGATCCAGCCTCAGCATTGCTAACAAAATGCTTATCCTTAGGACTATATTCCAGGCTGTCATATTTTATGCAGCCCCTGTATGGTCATCTAGCGCAAAATGTCATATCAAAAAGCTTCAAGTGGCTCAAAATGAATTATTAAAAACAATATATAACTTGCCTTGGTTATTTTCTACTGCAAGACTTCACGATATTTCAGGCTTGGAATTAGTTACAGATAGGATAAATAGACTTAACCATAACTTCAATATTAGATGTTCAAATTCAGAATTTACTCATATTAATGACCTGACGTCATTTTAGGAATTCATCTAGTCTGTTGTTATAAGTAGTTTTAAGTAAATTCAATAGGGTTTTTGCAAATTTTCTCCTTGAATAAAAATAATGTAAATATAAACACAATAATTTTATGAAATATTGTTAAATATTAAGGTTGAAAAAGAAAAATTCTTGAACACTTAAGAAAGAAGGTATAAATGTACAAAAATGTAAATATTATCTATAAATAAAATGAACTGAATTGAATTCAATATTTTATCAAAAAAATTTTCCATCTTTGGTCTCATGGCGTAATAGGTTAAAAACATGGTAATTAAACAATTCTTCATGTCTGGGTGCCCACAGGTATAGAGACAAGAAAATGATGGATTTAATTAAGTTCTTAAAAATTAAAAACTTTCCGTCAAATTTCACGGCCTAGTTTCTTTTTTTGGCAGAAAGGTGGTCTGGGACATTTGCTATTTTTTGGCGGGTTTTTATTAGATTTTGAAGTTATATAGCTTTTAAAGAGATAACTTAGTACTGAAATCGATTCATATAACAACTTGTCGAAAAAATTAAGCCATAGAACGAAATTTTCATAAAATCTGAAAAAAGTCATATTTTCCCCATATAAACACACTCGAAATTTTCAGTCGCGTTGAGGCATTTCTAAATTTTTTTGATTGACCCAAAACTTTGTATTTTAAAGTTTTTTTGCTATTCACCTTTTTCTTGGGGGGTGAGACCGAGAATTTGAACACTTTTTTTATTGGGGGCCACCCATAAATTATATATAAACCAACACTGCAGTATCCATATTTATGCAGACCATGTTCAGCTTCATGCCAGTGTTAAAAGTACGAATATCAATTACTGTATAAAAATCTATTAACAATGGCTTAAAGAACATTCATAATTGGGCTAGGTTCAATGGTTTGTGTCTAAATCCAATAAGTCAAAATATATACTCATATCGAGAAATAACGTGACACTAGAAATTGACGTGAATAAAAAATTAACAATGCAAATATTGTTTTTGTTTAAAGCATAACAAATCTAGGAATCATTTTTAATACTCAACTTTCATGGTGAAACCACATTAACTTTGTTGTTGGAAAGGTACACGCGATGTATAGAAATCTGTCCAACTGCCAACGCCATTTGATATAAGAATGCTTTTAGCAAAAACTTATCTTATGGTATACCTGTCCTTCTTATGGCTGAGAAGTATTTGCAAACTGATACTAGAATAGCTAGATACGTTTTTAGAAAGAAAAGAACCGATGGTATATCGTTATATTAACATTAACTGTATAATGTGTGCTTTGTTGACCTTTTAAAAAACATATGTCTGACTCTGATGCATAAGATTACACTGTGGAACAAATTCAGGTGAGCAAAAGTTAGGTCGATTCTGAGAGTGAGGGGTGAAAAGAAAGGCTAAATTAGAAGACCCGTATCGCGGCGTTTGTTTATGTTAGTTCGAATTTTTTTTAGTCGACCTTCGAACTTTGCAGTCAAATGCCGATTTTCAGCATATTGTTTATATGGTTTTTTGGCTATAACTCGTCGACTAATTGATATTTTTTCAATCTATGAAAGCCAAATTATTGGTAGAGATCGATTAAAAAAAAATTCGAACTAATATAAACAAACGCCGCGATACGGGTCTTCTAATTTAGCCTCTATTTTCACCCCTCACTCTCAGAATCGACCTAAGTTTTGCTAACCTGAATTTGTTCCACAGTGTTATTAATTTGGCTGAACCAGATTCATTAAGTTAATAACTTTGTCCAAATCAACTCGTTGTCTCAAAGAGACAATTCTTTGTTTATACAGTTTGCCTAAAATATTATATTTATTCAAAATTTGAGTTTTAAAGTTTAATATTTCAATGTTCAACGTTAAATTTGTTTTCCTTTTTATACCCTATACCACCAAGAGGTTTGGGTATAATGACTTTGTGTTGTTGTTTGTAACTACCAAAAATATTTTACCTGGACCCATCTTTTATTATATCGATCGACTCAGAATCACTTTCTGATTCGATTTAACGATGTCCGTCCGTCCGTCTGACCGTCCGTGTGTCTCTGAAAACCTCGTAATCAAACTACAGGTCGCAAATATGAATATGTTTTGATGAAATTTGGTATACGAGCTGTTGTAAGCTGTTAAAATTGGTGAAATTCGGTCCATGTTCAGATCTAGTCCCCATAAAAATGACCCCTATGAAATCGATATAAATTGCAATAAGTTCCAAATTATCATATAGATCTCAGTCGAATTGGGTTTGTATGTGTTTATTATATCCGTTAAGGAGTAGTCCAAAAATAATCCCAATAGGACAGTTCTCAGTCATAGGCCCCATAGAGAGCTGCTTCCCGATCTTCACTTAAATCTATCAGAAAACAAATATATTGCACAGATTTTTCTCTAATTTGGTTTGTATATGTTCTTTCAAAATATAAGTGACTTTACCAAATATGGTCAGGATCGGTCCATATTTCGACCTAGTCCCCATATTCATATAGTATCCGATATGAACTTTTTCATATCTGCAGTGAAAACAATTAATAACAATACCGCTCAAATTTGGTTTATGCTTATTTCCTATATCGAATTTGTTAGACTGAAGAGATAGTGTCTCTAAACCATGGTGTAGGGTATCGTATAGTTGGTTTAGACCGACTGTAATTTCTTACTTCTTTTACTTTATTTTATTTTGGAAATTAAAGCTATAAAATTATAAACTATTAAAAATAAATAGAAATTGTATCCCTTTTGTAATAATTGTAACTTAAATCCTACTTTCGTCTAACACTAAAACTTGTAACAATTTATGCTTGTTGTGTTAGAATTGCAATAAACTTAAATTATATAATAAAAAAAAAAACTATAATATTTGTGACATCTCAAATTATAAGTAAGTTTTTCATATTATTCATAAGGAAGACTTCAAAAATAAATTCGTAAATAATTTTCCTATGAAGTAAAACAAAAACTAAAATTTATCGAACAAGTTTCTGTAATTTTGCCCTCAGCAGTGATTATATAAAACACTGTAAAAATAGTTGTATTACAAATAATTTATTGCATTACTTCTATATTAAATTTGAACAAAGTTGGATAAAAATAACAATTTATTTATTTTAATTTTATTAAAGTTAATTTTAGTTAAAAATAGAAACAAATAGTTAGACTCGAGCTTAACTATTAGTTTCTATTTTTTATTACATGTAAAAAGTCGACTAGAAAAGTAACATATATACGTTAATTTTAATTTTTTAAATAGATCTAAATTATTAGTGTTGTACTAATAAAAAGTGTAGACTTTTAAATTTATCGAGAGAAAATTTATCACGAAATGAAAAAGAAAATATTTAAGAATTTCTAAGCCAAATCCATTAATTTTCCTTTGCGAATTATATTTATAAATGCTACAATACAACAAGCAACTTAAAGAAATTGGTAACTTTTTGAAATAATAAGTAGCAAAACTTAGAGGGTGGTCTACAAAAATCTTTTGTAATTAACTAAAATCAATATTTTGCATACAAAGTACGATTTCCTTATTGAGTTGGCTATAAGCACATATACTTACATAAATATACTTAAAAATATATACACACATATAAAAATATCTACAACATCTGTAGTTCATTTGATTACAAATTGCCAATTATTAGTAATAAATTGCAGAATTTCAAACAAACACGAGATGTTCTTTTGTGTGTATTGTTTTGTTGTTTGTGTTTGGGGAAAGAAAAAATATATATGTAAGTGTATATTTGTATACATGTACGAGTATTTGCAGGGTCTGTCACATTCATTAGGCGCCCCCAGGGTAGTTTAAAATTTGTAATGAAAAAAAAAAAAATGTTTCTGTTGATAAAAAATTTTAGAAGCAAAAAATATAATTTAAAATGCAACAAGTAAGAAAAGTCGGTCTACACCGACTATACGATACTCTTTAACTTTGCTGTACAGTAAATATGTTTGAACCTAATTTGATTCACATCGTTCTTACTTTGTGGACTGCATATATGAAAAATTTCATATAGAATGCTGCCTTATATTAATTATAAACAACCACAAAAATTAACATTTTCAACCTTTTGAAGTTAAAGAAATTTGACAAAAATGTTGCCGCTGACATAAATATAAAGCAAATGTAAGAACTTGGAAATTTTAGAAATCTGAAATAATGTACTGAAATGACATTATAATGTTACATGTATATGAGTTGTTTTGCTAAGTGATGGGGGATTCATTTGAAAGGTGATAAAGGTAAAAAAAATTACCAGTAAAATGTCATGTAACATGATTTTTTCCCTAAGCTAAAATATCAGCATTTCATGTCGTTAACTTTGCGGGCATATATCTTGAAAAATGTTATATATATAAAATATTTTTCAATGATGAGCCCATTCTCCTTACTATCTGTAAATGTTATGGGGGAGCTCCTGTTGTCGTCAGAGCCATTAAGAAAATAGTCAAAGCAATTACAAACATTTTTTGAATCCAAATTATAATCTTATTTTAATGTAACAATGTCACAATAAAGCTTTTATAGGTTTTAAGTAGGGTTTCCAAACATGCGGATTTTCTGAAATCGCGGTTATTGGAGAGACATTTGGAATTATATAATTGGATACCGGATAGCCGTAAAAAACAAATATTTTACTGAACTTAAAAAAAAATTATTTTTTTTCCCGTAAATAAAATTTAAAATTATATTTTCTGAATTTTTTCATTTAAATAATAGCATTTTAGAAACACTAACGCATTAAGTGATGCACAAGAATGCCGTGATTCTGGTCTTTGTGCAGAAGTCTCCAGAAATCGAAAAAGTTTTCTCCGAATCTGTTGAAGTTGTATTAGCTGTTTTTAATGCCACATGAAGCAATTCAAGATTTGGTGTTCTCATAGAAGTTTTCTTGAAGGTGTTAAAATCTTGCTTTAAAATGACGCTATCTTGCTTTTATCATTGGACGCTTTTGAAATGTATGAATTGAGTCCCTCTGAATCAATTATGACTGCGGATTCTTCACACAGAAATTCTTCTTCAGCCACCGAATACTTCATAGTCTCAGTAGGAAAAAGTCTTTTCATAAGAGCTGTAGAAAAACTAAGAGCAGATTTTGTTGGAACTATTTGTTGAAGTTGGGTCAACTAGAGATTTTATTAAAGTAGTATTGTAATTCTTTCTCGATTCAGTTCGATTTTCAATTGAATTCAACAAAGCGTGACTTATTTCTGAATTGATTTATTATAGTTTATATTTCAAAAAGCATAAACCACCTTCATCGCCAAAAATATTTGCGTCCTTTCGATTTAATATTTCCACTGCAAAATTTTTAGGCTGTAGAGGATGATTGAGATTTTTTACTAGCTCCAGTCAACTTTTCTTTTTTTTAATTTTGTATCTTTATTTCATTTTAGTTGTAACAACATATTATATTTTTGAATCAGCGCCAAATAAGTCTTTATACAATTACCTATACTAGCAGATTCCAGCGCTTGAAATTCGAGTGCAATTTCTAGGCAACTTTATTTCTCAACTTAGCCAATTCACAAACCAAACTCTTTAAATGCAACTTTAAATGCAATTTACTCTAAATAAGGAACAAGATTTAAAAATCTGTAAATCTGGTGAACAGATAAAAAGAAATACCTTTCGAATAATATACGTTTGGTTAAAATCGGGATAAAACGGTAGAACAAAACATCAGTAATAAAAAATCGCCTAGCCTATTAATATTATAGATATATTAAAAAATAAGTTTTTAAGCTTTCAAGATGCAAGAAGTACTTCAACATTGTACAATAAAAATTCTTCTTAACTACTTTCAAAAGCCGATAAAACATAGATAATTTTCAAGCGATTAGGTAACTGGTTGTATTCAAAAGAAATTTATTGTTTAGTTAACTCAAGTCTGCATCTTACTAAATTGTAATCCATAGCCGGTCTTGTGATTCCTTGTGTCCGTATTGTGTGGTATGGGAACCAATACTTTTAATATATTTATAAACATTTACTAATAGTTGCTGTTTATAAGGAACTTTCACCGGAAGTATCGTTTTTGCATAATTTTTAAACAAATCGATTGTTCCAAACTGTATTTAAAGGTTGAACGCAACTTTCAACGACTTATTTTGTTCTGATTGTAGTGATGCCAAGAATGAATTTGCTTTACTACCGTAAATTACTGGAAGATAAGTCAAGTGGGAGTGAATTTGGGATTGGTAAATTAACATTTTCTTATCAACATTAGGTTATTTTTTAATTTATAAGGAATACCAATACCTTACGATAATTTAAATTTAAGGCGGCTGATGTGATTTTCCCACAGCATAGTATGGTTTAAATTTATGCCAAGTTATTTAACACTTAATGATTCATTTATTAATTTACCATCAATCTATACTAATATAATAAAGAGGTAATGTGTGTTTGTTTGTTTGTTTGTTTGTTTGTAGGAGGTAATCTCCGTAACTACCCATCTGATCTTCCTGAAATTTTCATAGAGTCTTACTGCGGATATGGGAAGTGCTATAGGCTATAATATTTAAATATTTTTGGTGGGCGGGGCACCTCGCACACAAAGTAAATTTTTAATATCATATACATATATTGAGTACTATGATAGCGAGAGCTTTGCAAATTTGTGTGAGGTCACCTATTGTTATTATAAGTAGCTACGCCGGAAATGGGCGGGATCGAATAAGTGGGCGTACTGTGATAGAGAGAGGTTTTCAAAATTTTCTGATGTCACCTATTATTAATGTAAGTAGTCAGATGCAAAATGGGCAGTATCTGACCAATAGGCGTGGCACCTGCCATATAAAGTAAATATAAAATGCCATATATCTGGAGTACTGTAATAGTGAGAGTCTTGGGACCTTGTGTGAGCCCATAAGTTATTCATTTGATTAGCTAGACAAAAAATGGGCGTGATCGGAGCAGTGGGCGTGTCATATAACTGGTGTGCTAAAAAAGGAAGCTTTGACACTTTGCACGAGCCTATCAGATCTTAGTATGAGTAGTCGAACAAAAAATTGGCGGGTTCACAACAATGGGCGTGGCACTCCCCATGCAAAGTAACTATTTAATGTCATATATCTGGAGTACTTGAAAAGAGAGAGCTTTGTGTGATTAGTCGAACAAAAAATGGGCGTGATCGGAGCAGTGGGCGTAGCACCGCCCATGCAAAGTAGATATCTAATATCATATAACTGGTGTAATATAAAAGGGAAAGACTCGACATTTAGCATGAGTCCAACAAATATTAATGTCCAATAAAAATTGGGCAGGATGGGATTAGTGGGCGTGGCACCCCTATGTAAAAAATATGACGAACTCAAAATAAAAAATGGGCAAAATCAAAAATCGCTCAAAAGAAAAATTGTCAAATGATATTCTAAGTTCAAGGCCAATAGTTAAGTGTTGTCAGATCTAATTTGGAAAATCCATGTTCTTCTCATGGGCAGCTGCATGTACCTTGCTCCAGGGTTGGAGCGCCGAAAAATCTGATAATTGTTGTACCGAATGAAGAAACTATCGAAATAAAAGAATCCTTACTAATAATCTATACCAGCATAATAAAGCGTAATGTGTGTTTGTTTGTTTGCAGGAGTTAATCTCCATAATCATCATCATCATCTGATCTTCCTGAAATTTTCACAGAGTCTTACTGCTGATATGGGAAGTGATACATGCTATATTTTTTTTAATATTTTTAGTGGGCGTGACACCTTCCATGCAAAGTAAATTTTTAATATCATATATTTTAAGTACTATGATAGAGAAAGCTTTGCAAATTGTCTCAGGTCATCTATTATTAACGTGAATAGTCAGACAAAAAAATGGGCGGGATAATAAATGCGCGTGGTACCCCCACACAAACTTAATATTAAATGTGATATATCTGAATTACTGTATTAGTGAGAGCCTTGGAACTTTGCGTGATCCCTTTCATAACGATTCGGAAGGGTGGGGAGGGGGAGGGTGTAGCGAAGCACACCGGGTTACATCTAGTATGTATATAAAGGCTCTTTAGTTTTTGAGACGTATGGCTTAAATCTTATGAATTGTTTTTTGTTAGCATTCAAAATTTATCTGTTTAATTTCAGAAACTCGGGTAAAGGTACTTTCTCGTATTTATAATTGTAAAAAAGGCAAATATCATCTGCAAAAATAAAAATGTTGCCATTAAGGTGTCGGTCTTTCAAATTATTTATTAAAATTTTAAATAATAAGGGACCAATAACACTGCCCTGCAGAACAGTTGCTTCTTGATTTTGCTATTTGGGCAAAAACACGCCAGCCACTCCTTTGTATCCTACATCAAGACCGCTGCAGATGTTTTCAATTATATTTATGACAGCTTTCTCAGCTCCACTGCCTTTCCTGAAGCCATATTGGCGATCAGATAAAATTTGGTTATCCTTATGATAATTTGTGAGTTGTTCAAACACAAATATTTTACCAATAATAGGGATAATAGAAATTGGACGAAAATTTTCAATTTTATTTGAGCCTACACATGTAGGTATAGGAACGATGTTGTGTGTTTTTAAAACGTTTGGATATCTGGCATCATCAATAAATTTATTACATATTATTGTTAATATTTCCGCTGCAGCTGATTTACGGATCTTAAGTGTAATGTTATCATAACCAGAACTTTTATTAGTTTGCAAATGCCCAAAATCGACTCAATTTTTGTGTTATTTATGGTCTCCCAAATAAAACGGGTTGAAACGTGATTCAATGTACCAAACATATCAATATTATCATCCAAATCCTACCGTATACTATCTCACATATTTTGAACCGAACTGTGGAAAAATTTATTAAACGCTGAAGCTTTCTCGGCATCCAAATATACAACGTCTTTCTAAGTTTAGTTTCCTTAATTGATTTTTCCTTTTTTTCATGTGTTTTGTTTAAAAACTGCCATGATTTTTTGAATCACCGTTACATTTACTTAAATTATGCATATAATAATTATACATCAAGTTTATATTAAAATTGTTTTATAATTTGGCTTATTCGTTTAAGACGCTGAGAAATAGTTTTATCCTGCTTATGTTTTCTTCTTGCTGTTAACAATTCTTTTCGAAAGTTTATTAAAGAAACTAACTCCCTTGACATCCATGGACTAATTTATTGAATAATATTTAATTCTTTTGTTGTTGATTTAGAGCTTTTTCTTGCTGCCAAAATAATCCAAACTTCCTCTAGTCAATCCAACTTATTCTCATAGCAACAGTTTCAACATTACTGATAAAAACTAGCAGATTGCAGCGCTCGAAATTCGAGTACAAATACTAGGCAACTTTTTTTTAACTTATCCAATTCGCAAACCAACATTGTTTTGGTTTATTGTTATTGTGAATGAAGAAAACAAACCTACAAT
Source organism: Cordilura impudica (assembly GCA_963682025.1). Classification (NCBI taxonomy): domain Eukaryota; kingdom Metazoa; phylum Arthropoda; class Insecta; order Diptera; family Scathophagidae; genus Cordilura; species Cordilura impudica. The sequence continues at coordinate 113,438,946 of OY821519.1, forward strand.
AGTTTTATGTATGTGTTAGTAGCAACTTTAAATGCAATTTACTCAAAATAAGGGCAAAAATTTTAAAATCTGTAAGTTTGGTGAACAGCTAAAAAGAATTACCTCTCAAAAATTATACGCTTTGCCAAATCGGAATAAAACGGTAGAACAAAACATCGGTCACAAGAAATGGCCTAGCGTATTATTATTATAGATATTAAAACCACAAAATAAAATATTATAATCAGATAGTGTTTTTATACTCTCCACTCCAGTGTGCAGAGGGTATATATAAGTTTGTCATTCCGTTTGTAATAATTAGAAAAAAAATTTTGGACTCCATAAAATTTATATATTTGTGATCCTTATAACAACCGGAGTTGATATAGCGATGTCCGTCTGTCCGTCTGTCCGTCTGTGAAAATCACGATGACGGTATTAATCGGGTAGCTAGGGTGCTCGTTGGCATAAAAAATGATTCAATGACATCCTGAAAAGTTTGCTGTTTAAAATCGTTTAAATCGGTCGATTAGGGCCCGAGATTTGAATGAAGAACAAAAAAAAGTCTTGAAAAAATATAATTTTATATGTTGTTCTTGTCACGATCACGCCTACAATAGTGCAGCTACAGTGATCATTTTAATTGAGAATAATTCACCAAATTCATGGGAAGATTCGTGTTTAAAAAATCATTAAAATCGGTATAACAGCTCCAGGGAAAACTCTGAAAAATTAAAAAAAAAATGAAAAATATGATGTTTCTACATTGCTCTTGTTGTTATGCTAAATATTGTGTTGTTGTCATAGCTGAACTTGTTGTTTTTGTGGTCGTTGTGCTAATAATATAATAAAAACTGACCATTTGTACCATTTTTTTTATTAAATCTGGTAGAAAAATTTAAAAGTTTCCATTGTTTTGGCATCACTAAAAAAATTTGTTAGATCATTTCTGTCATTACGACGAGCCTGCCTACAAAATTTCAGATCGAATGGGTCACGGGAAAGGGGTTAAAATCTATCCAAAATTTTTTCGACAAGCAGACACTACGAGTTAATATAAAGGGAGTAAAAATTCACCAAAATCTAAAGCAAATAATGCTAAAATACCTAGTTTAAAATGTAAATTTAGCAAATAAAATTTATGTATAAATTTATTTAAAGAGAAAAAAACAAAAATAACGTTTTTTTTTTTGTATTTTTTGTGTGTAATATTTACATATACATACATAAACATATTAAATAATACAAATAATATACTTATATTCTATATATGTATATCCATAACAACTGCATGTTAGAAATAAATCGGTATATTATTTTATTTACATATTTGTCTTCAATTTTTTGTTGTGGGGAAAATACATTTCTTTTGCATTAACAGAGTGTCACTTCATTTTGCTCAGCGTGACTATGCCACAGTAGATTGCGCCATAATATTTGTTTGTTCTAATTAGCTTTGCAATAGTTATTTCTATTTTAACATGATATCATACAGAACAATGTTAAGAGTATACACGGAGTGGTCTTTTATTTCATACGCATTTTCGTTATTCTTTTACAAATATGAACATAAGTTTGGCATATTAACTTTTTGTTGTCTTTACAAAATAGAGTTACCGAGTTCATCAATGATTTTTTTGCTTTCAAAACAGTTCTACATAGTTATATAGACCTATTATTCTGCTGCTTTACCTACAAAATATCTGATTGCGATTACATCTAATTTTTAAAAATTGTTTATAATTACTAAAGCATTAATATTCACATAAATACAAAATTTCACTTTTTAAATTTTCCATTCAAATTTAAGAAAATATCAATTCTAAGAACTGGAATTAAAAATTTCCAATTATAAATTGCAATTAATTGAATTTCTGAAAATCATATCAAAACGTCGGAAATTATAATTTTAAATTTAGAAGACAACAATTGCATCTTTAATATATAAATTTTATTCGTTAAACACAAATTGAAATTCCAAAAAAAAAACAACAAAAAACCTATGTTTACATTTAAAAAAATATTGCCATTCAGAAGAAATTAATAGCTTTTTAGTACCGCAATTCAGTAACTTCTTTTAACGATAGTCGTTAAAAAAAATAAAATAGCAAACTTATCAGTAAAATTTTTAAACGATATTCGCTATTGTTAAACTCAGCTGTTGTTGTTATCTAAACGACAACCATTTTTGTGTTGTTTATTCAATCGATAAAAATTTAAATTTTTAGGTTGAAATGTCGTCATACATAAATAAAAATCATAAAATAGTGAAAATATTTTGCTTTTATTTAAACATCTATTTTATATAAATAAAGAAATTAAATAGCATATTCAATTCATTATTTCATTTTCAAATAAATACATAGAAATATTAGTAAAAAAATAAAGATATTAAACATAAACATAAAATCAACCTGTCAAACACGAAGTAATTTGTTTTTTTCTATTCTTCTTTGTGTTTTTCGCTTATTTTGACAGAGATGCCACTCATTTACAATTTAAATAAATAGAAAAATAGATTTGTCGACTGTCGTTAAGATGTACGTACTTAGTGAATCACTTAATCCTTAGTGCAAACTACAATAGCTGTCGATATATTTTGCGATTGTCGTATCATTGAAATTTACAGAATCACACTACAGAAAACATTAATTTAAATTCAATGAATTTTAGAAAACGTCAAAAGATATTTAAGAATTGCGAACATAAAAACTGTTAGATAAATAAACGCAATTTGATGAGAATGTTATTTTTTATATATAAATTTCCACAATTTTTTTTTTTTGATGAAAATTTGAAGTTTTTCAGAAAATAAAGAGAACAAAATATTTTATTTAAAATGTTTGGGACATTTGGTTTTTTGCGTTTGGCATCCCTAATTTGAATATTTATTATTATAAATTTATTCTCTATGTTTTCCATATATGGCAATATTTTTTTATAAAAAAATTGAGAGAGTTTTTTTTTTTGGTTATTATTTTGTTACTCCATCCGACCTATATGGCCGCAATGAAGAAATATTTGGCCAGTTAAAAGAAACTATATAGCCATATCCAATTAGCATGATTTAATGCATATAGGCACCCTACACAACCATTACCTTTGCATTGGAGGTTAGGGCGAGCTATTTAATTAGCAAAAACTAAATTAAACGAGAAGTTATGTCATATAACCGGAAACGCATGCAGATAGGTATATAACCTAAATGCATGGCGATCAGCAACCACGATGACCAAAAAGCAAACACCGAAATAAATCCGAAATAATAGAAAAGACGAAAACCAACCCAAAGAATTTGCTGAAATAATTTAGAATTAAGTTGAACTAATTGTTTACTTTTTCATTTACATTTATTATCAAGACTCAAACCGAGGTGGAGGGTATCAAAGATTCGGCACAGCTGAATTTAACACTCTTACTTGTTTTAATTGAGTTAACTGAGACGAGATCAGACATATTGCTAAACACACAGTGAACACATGATCCACTTTCAGGTCTGGTTACAAGGTTGTGACAAGAAATAAAATTAAACTGAGAAAAAATATCCTGCAGTGATTAGCTGGAGTTGCTTTCATACATTAAATCAATATTGTAACCTCCAACAAAAACACATGGGCACTTTTGAACTTCAAATAGTACATTTTGCACCATATTAACAAACACTTGCAATGTGCATTTTTTGTAATCGATACAACACCTTAATTATCGCGGGTTTGTTACACATTTTATTATCTGGTAGCGATATGTAAATATCGCATTTTCCAGTGTTGGTGTTTTACATTGTTTGCATATTATTTTATTTTTGCTATTTAAACTTTTATGGTTTTACCAGCCATTGTTTACAACTCACAAATAGAGCTTAGTTTTTTATTCACGTAAATATTGTTCTTTTAATTTAGAAAATGTTTTTATACCAAAATTTTGTACCTTTTTAAGCTTTTGTACATAGCTAAGATCGGTGTTGCCACATTTTCATTAAATAATGAGGATTCAAATCTTTTAATACTTGTAAAATTTGCGTTTTCAATTTCAAAAACCTTTCTGTCATGGGTGCAATTGAGTTCCATCGAATCTTTATTTCTAGGAGTAGTTCATATTTACGTTCAAATTCAATTCTAACATGATTTTGCAGGATACCGTTGCGTACTGGAGAAAAAGCTCACAAGGCTAATTCCATGGTGGTAAAAGTTTTCATTGCTGATAAAATATACAACATTATGCAGACGGACCTGACCAACATAATTACCAATTATTTTTATTTATAAGTGGAGGCAGAAAGGAGTCGTGACCGACATGACAGCAAACATGCATCTTTTTAGAGGATGTTTGTAAAACACAGAAAAGCTCTAAAGTTATTTGTATGACAAATAAGAAACACTTGTTTATAGTTAATATAAGAGTTAGTTTATTAATAGAGTATAGAAAAATCATGAATGTTGTTGATACATTTTTATTCATAATTTTTAAAATACCTTGTTCTTTTTTACTTTAAATATTTTATAATATTTTATAACTTTAATTCAATAATGCTTTGATTTTTAGTTTTTAATGTTAAAATGAATTCTAAAATAAATTATAGAAAAAAGGAAATTGCTTTATTAGACTTTTCATTTCTTACTGAAAAAATAGATGCTATAAAAATATTCAAAAATAATGTAACAAACTATTGTCATATTCACATACCCTTTTCTTTGAAATGGTATTAATGAAAATTACTTAAATCTTAAATTTTAAAATTGGTTGACCTTTGAACAACTACCCACAATTTTCGTAGCTAGCTTCAGGTGTTCAAAAATAGTTATATTTTCGTCATCATAATTGTCAATACCGGATCTTGAAAATCATCTTCATTCTTATCAAAGTATTCATCTTCACTTATTCGTTTAGATTCGGTTGCACAATCATCAGCAAGTTTGTGTTTTTTATACAAATAGTCACAGACGCCTAACTGTATTCCGTGGTTTTGACATATCGCACCTTAAATACAAAAGAGTCAAACTCAAAATTCTCCAAGCGAAAATTAAAAGACATCAGCTTCGAGTCTTAACTGAATCTTCATTTTTGAAATTAGTTCGCTTGTACGAAATAAAAAAATATCGCTACGGTGGTTGAAAACAAAAAAGTTGTTTTACTTATTCCTAATTCTTGTAACTTCCCTTTTTAATTACTTCTATCTAAATCGCTATTTATTTAGTGGTTTTGGGATTTTTAACGCAAATTATCAACTAAGACCATTTTCTTTTCAAATCAAATTTATTGAAGAAACTAAGAAGCATATTATATATCAAACAGAAAGCAAAAAATGCTTAGTTTTGTGGAAAATATTTTAAAAAAGCATGAAAGAAATAATTTTTTCAACATTTTGCTTCATAAGCATCACAAACATTTTCTAAATCAATTTTTTAAAAAATTTTGGTTATTGCACAGGTCTCTAGCAATAATTTGGCTTTTACAGATGAAAAAAGTTAGTCGACGAGTTATAGCCAAAAAACCATATAAACAATATGCTGAAAATCGTCATTTGACTGCAAGTTTCGAAGGTTGATTTAAAAAAAAAATTCGAACTGGCATAAACAAACGCCGCGATGCGAGTTCTAATTTAGCCTCTATTTTCACCCCTCAGTCTCAGAATCGACCTAACATTTGCTAACCTGAATTTGTTCCACAGTGTAATTGGAGCCCCATTACTAGTAGTGAATCCAAAATCACTTTCAATATTTATTTTAAATTTAACCAAATGATCTTTTGCTTTATCCACCGTATAGTTTGCATTACAAGATTTATGCACACGTCGTTTTCTCCATGGGCATTAATTTTCAGGTATCTACCATTCGTCAGTGATGATACTGTATTTATTGCCAAGTATTTTACGTTTTTCAATCACGTTTTTAATCACTTCGCCTCTCGTTAATTCAAAATTACGATGTATCAATTTCATAACAGTAGTTTCACAGTTTGGTAAAGAATAGCCCCGACTAAAAATTGGTTCACGAATAAATGCAGAATTCTTTATAGCACGTATGGTAATATCAACTGCTTCCAGCTTCGATACTATAACTTCCAAACTGTCTCGCTTAACTAAGTTTAATATTAAAGGTGAAGGTCCTTGCAATTTAAAAGTGGACTAATCTTTTTCTATGGTTCCATTAAGAATAATTCTATGTACAAGTTTGACGTGATTTATCATTGCTCCAGTCGATCGATTTTCATTTGTTATTTTAGGTTAACATTTTAGACATTGCGCCAATTTTTCTTTTGCAATTTTCACAAACTAATCCCAAACTGATGATAATGTTTTTTTCAACATTATCCATGGGTAATAAGTAAGAGATTTAAAATATTTTAAATTGAAAACTAAAAAATTACTTACCAAAAATTTTGTTTCAAATTCCAAATAGTAAACATTATATTTTATATTAGGTTTTATATATACAATATACAGTATGCAAAACCCGTGTTCATACAAACAAGAAATAATTAAAAAACTGTCATTTACTGAAAAACTGAAACATAAATTTGAATCAATTTTTATTATTTATTTTGCATATAAACATAAAACACCTGTTTTTATGTTTCTATGTTTTTACATAGCTCATATATTCAACGCAAGGAGGCGTATCTATAATATTAATAGGCTAGGCGATTTCTTGTGACCGATGTTTTATTCCACCGTTTTATCCAGATTTTGACCAAACATTATTATTTGAAAGGTATTTCTTTTTAGCTGTTTTTCGGATATACAAATTTTTAAATTTTTTCCTTTCTTTTGAGTAAATTGCATTTAAAGTTGCTGCTAACATATACATGAAATTATGTGTGTGTGTTTATTAAATTTGTTAAGGTGTTGCTAATAAAAATTAGTTTGTTTTTTGTGTTGATTTGTGAATTGGCTATAATTGATTAGCATAACTTTAGGGTTCTTATTTAATGAAAAAATAAAATTTATTTTCTGTATGTATAGTTGACCTTTGTGTTGTTAATTAATTTGATTTTTTCAACTTGAGGTCATAAAATTTTTAATAAAATAAAGGTATATGTTGGTACAACAAAAACAAAACGTAAGACTAGACTTTCTTCGCATAAATCGGATCAAAAACCACTTGACAAACCAATTTCACTGGACATAAACCAAGCTTTGGCAATGTGAAAATATTAGTGGGTGAGAATAATTATAAGAAGAGATATACTCTAGAGATGTTACACATTATAGAGATGTTACACAGTAGAGAAGAGACTAAATTACAAAACTGACACAGATAATTGGTCCCAAATTTACAGACATACAATAGATAAATATTTATCAAAACAAAATAGAAGGTGACAATAGGTTGGAAGTGTACCAAGGAAAATTATGTTTTTTTCGCGGAACACTATTTTTTTTGTTTATGTATTTAAATTTCTTTTTATTTTATACATCAACTGTTTTTAGTGTTTAAAATAATATTTTTGTAATTATATAAAAATTTTTTTCATTTGTCATGATCAGAAAATTCGGTCGAAATATTGGGTCAAATAATATATATAAATAAAAAATATTAATAAAATTAAAACATTAAAAAACTTTTTTGTTTATTTTATTAAAAATTTTATGACCTCAAGCTGAACAAATAAAATTAAATAAATAAAATTTCCTAGAATCTGCACTCGAATTTCGAGGGCTGGAATCTGCTTGTTATTATTATTATGTTTAATAAAATCCGTATTTGTACAGAACAACAAATGTGAATAAAGTAAAAAAAGTATTAAAAATAATGTTATTAATATTTTGTTGGATATCCCTTTTGCTTAAGAACCGATTTAGTCGGCTTGGCATCGATTCAACTAGTTTATTGGTTATCGTTGGGGATATTTTGGCCAATTCAGCTTCCACGCCATTTTTAAATCTTTTACGTTTTTAGTATAATAATGTTTCAAATTTCTGTTATAAATCGACCATAAATTCTCAATAGGATTTATACCTGGACTTGGCGGTAGTTTTTAAGTTATTTTGGACACTTGCATAATATCCATGTTCTTGTACTTAGCGCTGTGTGCTTGGGAACATTGTCCTGTTGGAATTTGAGATCCCGAGGATATCCCAATTTTTCTGCGCTTTGCTTTAAATTACTCTTTAAAATGTTGACATAATACTTCGAAGTCATTTATAAAATGAAGATTTCCTACCCCTGCCACCGCAAAACAACCCCACACCATCAACGAGCCTCCACTGTGTTTAAATGTAGGGAGCTGGTTATGCCTGGATAGACTCGTGTTTTGTTCACGCCAAATTTTCACACGTCCATCCCTTTTTCCCGAAGTCAATGCCTTTATTTTGATATTTTTTTGCAAAGTCAATTCTCCTTGGCTTATTGACTTTGCTCATAAATGGTTTTCTAACAGCATACAGGCTTTTAAAACCAATTTTCTCGATGAAATTTTTCACAGTCTGAGGTGTAGCGTGAATTCAAAAGTCCTGCTCCATATTAGCATCCATTGCCACACCACTAACTGTAGGATCTCTTTGAATTTGAAGACGTAAGCATGACTGACGTCTTCTGTTAATTTCGCCCGGCTTAAATTTCGTTTAGCTTTATTAATTTGTCCCATCTTTCTATACTTCGACACTACATATTGTATGGCAGATGAACTACGCTTCATTATTTTTGCGATTTCACGCAGCGATTTCCCTCCAATATGAAAATTAACTAAAATATTTCTTACATAATTTGATAATTCTGTTGATTTTCGACCCATCGCAAAAAATAATACAACTAAAATTCAATTCAGCTGACTTTAAAGTGCTGAACTAACATAACGTGATGGAAGAAGTTCAAAAGAAAATAAAAAACAACCGTTATATACATATCGATACCTTCCTGTAAGAATGTATTAAGCGACACTTTTTTCGAAAATGGCTTTTTTATACGGAACTATGGAACTATACTAGAAGTTAAGCGCCACATTTTGGCCTGGGTTTCGCTGCCCTATCATGAATGCAAAGGAAACTAGAGAGAGAAAAAAAATTGTATCAACCGCCAAGTTTTCTCACTGGAATAATGTTGCTCCCTGAAATTTGTATTATCAGCCAAAAAATATGCTAAGCGACATTTTTAAAAATCTAATTGTCGTAAGCAACAAAAGAACTAGAACTTGATCCATTTTTGTTGCTTATAACACTCCAGATTATGATTGTCTTTGAGTTTAAAAAATTTTTAAATGAAGTAGGCTACTGCTTTTTTCCCATTTATTTTGTGTTTTTTTTTGTCTCGTCGGTTGTAAGCGTATTTTTGTATGTAAATACCTTTGCACAGATAGCTGTTGATTTTATTTCAAATATTTGAATGAAGTAAGTTTCTCGTCAGTTGTTATCGTACTTTTTTCGGCGTGGAGTTAGTTCATCGTTTCGTGGTATTTTAGTGAAACTATTTATAATTTTACCATGAATGAAATTTTGCCAAGTCCCTCTGGATTGCAAAAGCCAATTTTGTTTCATTCAATAGCTAAACAAATGGTTGAATTATTAAAACAATCTAATGAAGGAATGAAAGTAAGTAAATAAGCTCCTTGATTCTTGATACATGTTTATATTTTGAGGTAGGTGAGATAAATAAAATAATGAATTTTGCTTTAGCTTAATCATTTTGAAAAAACAAAATGTACTACGGGCAGAAGGAGTTTGTCTGCACCATCTGAATCTGTATCTGGGTCTGAGTGTGATCCGTTTGAAACATATGGGAGTTCATCTTGGCATAACGATTCCATAGAAAATTCAAGTGCCGATGAAATCGAACAACGCCAATGTTCCCAAAAAAGATAAGTGTACCTTTTGCGAATCCTATAAGGACCGTGAACTGGATGAAGCACAGAAAGTAAAAGTGACAAACCATTCTCAACAGAAAGAGACGAGCCATAAACTGTTTATGGAAGATCAAGAAAAAGCCAAGAGTTCACCATCATTTGTTTGTGCTAGTTTTGACCTGCAAAAAGTTCTAAACGTTCCACATACGCAGAGTAAGCTATGTTATTACTCAAGAAAATACTCGTTTTATAACGAGACAATTTATGAGAGTGGAACACATAATGCGTATGCTTTTGTGTGGGGTGAAGTTGATGGAATACGAGGAGCAAATGAAATTTGTACAATCCTCAATTAGTACTTGAAAATCGTCGTTAAGGAAAAACTGTTACATCCATTTCCTTATACTGTGATAGCTGTCCTGGACAAAATAAAAATCGCCAAATCATAACAATGATTTTTTTGTTTATACAAAAACAAGCTAAACACATTAACGAAATTAAATTAACATTTCTACTTCCTGGCCATACCTCCATGCCTGTTGATTCTGTGCATGCTACTATGGAGAGATTTGTCAAAAAAGGTCAATTTGGACACCATCAGAATGGGTTACTATGATTTCCAATGCCAGGATAAATCCCAAACCTTATGAGATGGTAGTGTTGACATACAAATATTTCCGCGATTGGAAAAAAGAAGCGCTTAAATATTTTCCAACACAAGGAGTAGAAACAAAGGAGCAAACTAGTTTCAAGATTACGGAATCAAATATTTTCATTTTTCTAAATCATCCCCTGAAATAAAATATTTACCATTTCAAACACCTTCTCCTTCATATACCCTGGATTTTTGTCGCACGTGCAATCATGTAAAATGCCTTGAAGAATTCAATGAACCAGACATTCTTTATTCTTCAAAACTACCAATATCAGGCCCGAAACGAAAGGATTTAGAGAGTCTGCTCAAAAGAAAGTTTATTCCTGAACGATACATAAAAGAATACGAGGATATTATAAAAAATACATTTGGTGAGAAAGAAGACGAATTGGCAGAGACAGACGAAGAAGATGGTTTGTCTGACAATCAAAATGATAATTAATAATCTTAAAATTTCCGTTTTGATCTCTAAAATTAATTTGTGTTGATTTTTATATAGATTTTTATTTATTATATTATTAATCAATAATCCTAAAGTGTCCTTTTTGAATTTTTGTTTTGAAATAAATGTTTTGTTACTTTTTATATAGATTTTTATTTATTTTATTGTTTAACAGAAAAAAATAAAAAATGAATTAAACGACACAATTTATTTCAAACCTTTATTTTTTGTGTCCATGTCAATGTTTTAAGCGCCATTTACCATTGTATCAAGCGCCAATATCTTGACCACGAAAATGTACTAAGCGACAAAAACTTCTTATCTGATTAAAATTTTGGTTTTGCAATGATGTCAAGTTTTGTATTCTGAAAATCGCTTTCCAAAATTTGTTCCTTTCAATAAAATACACAAATAAATAAATAAATGAGACGTTTTTTCATTTCCTGAACAATTTTAGAAATGTCGCTTAATACATTCTTATGGGAAAGCATCGATATATTGAATATTAAGCTTCGCTACCTGTACGAATACGGATTTCGTTAAACATAATAGTAATAATACGCCACCTATATCGTTGACTATATGGGCTAGGTAAAAACAAATTTGCAGTTTTGTTTTTATTTTATAAGTAAAATAAATAAATAACGAAAATTTAATTAGATTTTTGTTTTCGTTCTTGATTAAATGACGGTTTTTCCATTTTTTCTTAGGTGTATGAATACGGGTTTTGCATACTGTATATAAGTATATAGTTTTTTTTTATATGATTGCACAACACCAAACATCAAGAATGAAATTGAAAATAAAATTAGCTTTCGCATTGATTGAAATCATAGATTGCTTCGTATTTTTTTTTGCCAATTTAAAAAGCATATCTTCAAAGACAACTTAGTTTAGAAAATTTTTGTTTTAAAGATTTAAATTTAAAAGGTTAACCATCATTTTTTCACGGATATCTGATACGGTTAAGTGTTTAGATAACCTCTGATACCAGATATGGATATATCCGTTTTGGAAACACTAGTTTTAAATTCTACATACTTCAGCCATGCGGATGTTGTATATGATTTTCAAAAGTGACCAGTTTTTTTTTGTTGATTCGGAGGGGGTGAGGAAAATAATTATGTTGGTTTTATATATTTTAACCCTGTTATTTATATATTGAAAAAGGTTACATTATCATATTTAGTAAAATTATCTATATTTATCAAAATAATATATTAACCAAATTTCACCAAAACCAGCTTTATATGGCGCTACGACTAAGAACGGACCTACAGGTTTTGATTCTGGTCTACTTATTCGACTAGACTAAATTTGACCGAAATCTATATGATAATCTGGATATTACTAAAAATAAAATTAATGTCATAGGAGTTATCTCTATGGGGGCTATGAATGAATATGCACAGAGAAAAAGCCGATTCCTTATGCCTACCAAATTTATTGCTTATTGATGAAGCTTATAACAGACTTTTTAATTTATAATGGTGTCTATTCTATTGTCTTTGTCTAAATTCATTACTTTAGACAGCAAAAATGTTAATATTAAAACAAAATGAATTAACTAAAATTGAAATTCAAAAATAATAATTGTATCCTACATTGAACATAATACTTATCGTAAGCTAATGTATTTGAATTTTATACATTAGTTTCTTGTATCGAGTAACCAAAACCTTTTGTGAATTGAATTAATTTATCTTAAACATATCGTAAGCTAAAATTACCCAATGTAATAAGGTGTAGTTATACCAAAAATAATTTGAATTACTTACTTACTCTGCAACTTTCATCCAATCCGGTGAGCATACACACCTCTAGAAAACCATCTCGGGGTTTTATATATATTTTGAATAAACTCCACACTATGTATGAAGCTGAACCGTTTTTTCAATTTTGCGCCAACATCAACACATTTAATTTCATCATACCTTACAAACCGTACTCAATCAGTGTTCATTAACAATACATCATCGAATCCGGTGTCACTTATGAGAGGTGTACCACAAGGATCAATATTGGGACCACTTTTGTTCTCCATATATGCAAATGACTTGCCGCAACAAATATCCCATTCCAGCGTACATATGTATGCGGATGATGTACAGTTGTACCTAAGTGGCTCAGTTAATTCAATCAACGCAAGCGTGGGAAAACTCAACCAAGATCTGGACACCATATATCGTTGGGCTACTGCTAATGGCTTATGTCTGAATCCTAAAAAATCAAAATGTTTGGTGATACACAAAGGAACCATAACCCCGCATATCGAAGCTGAAATCCTTATAAATGGTCAGAAAATTGAAATTGTACAATCAGCGAAAAATCTTGGATTAGTCTTCAACAAAATTTAACCTGGTCTGATCATATAAATTCACTTGTATGTCAAAATTATGTGAAATTAAGAACGCTTTGGGCAACGCAGGTATTTACACCTTTAAGAGTCAGGATACTTCTGGCAAAGACCTATCTTATTCCGGGACTTACCTATGGTTGTGAACTCTTTTCTAGTTGCGACTCTATAAGCAGAAATAAGCTAGATGTTTTATACAATAACATCATTAGGTATGTTTACGGGTTAAGAAAATACGACCATGTGTCTGCTTTCGCAAAAAGCTTATATGGAGTATCTTTTGAAAACTTACTTAAGATAAGGGTACTAATACTCATACATAAAGTTATTTATACAAAAAACCCGCAATATATGTATGCCAAAATTCAGTTTGCAAGATCGAATAGGGGCAAACTAATCATCATACCAAGACATCGACATTTAGTTTCGGAATGGCAGTTCTTTATCCATGCCGCTCGTCTTTGGAATACAATTCCACATGAACAACAGCTTAATAGCAATGCAATGCATTTTAAAACTTTTTTGTTTAATTTTTTCACTTAACCATTTTCATAGATTATGTGATACATATATGTAATTTTTTATTTTTATTTTTTTATTTTTATATTTTTTGTATCTATGCTATTTCTGTTCGTAAATAATTATACTTACTTTTTATATAAACTTTATTATTATTACTACTATACATATAAAATTTTTGAGATTGTTGATCCCTTATCCACATATAATCCTGTACTATAATTAAAAGACTTGGTCTTGTTGTACAGGATATCAATAAATAAATTAATAATAATAATAAAAAAAAAAAAAAAAAAAAGGAAATATTAATCTCTAATACTTCTTTCTCTTTTTATCACTTGCAACAAATCTTTAAGGCAGACCTCTCAAAGGTTTTATCTTTAGGTTCCCAAGAACTTACCGCCCTATTCGTCATCTCACCCCTCAGATCCTAATATTAAAAGTTAACCCCGCAAGAGTATGTGCAGTCTTAGCAGTAAATATTCCATCACAATAGAAAATTGTTAACTACTATAAAATGTCTGTTGATACAATCAAAAATAGGGATATTAAACTATAGCATCATTCGGTTGGTGAATTATATATCTGTGTGCACCGCTTATCACATATTTTAATTCTGGTAGTTATTTGGTAGACAAAAACTTAAATAACAAATTTTATCAAAATATGTCTGCCTGTCTCTGACTGTAAGCCACAGACAGAGAGACATTTGTACGGACGGAAAGACGGACGGACACCGCTAATTCAACTCAAAAATTAGATCAAAGGTATTATGTATAGCAGAAATGTATTATACCCTGCATAGAGAATGGTTTAACGATATTCAATACTTAGTAAACATTTTAAAAAGTGCTGATATTTAGCCTCACATTTAAATGTTCCTGGACCGTTGTTGATTTTAGATATTTTTAGATGTTTGAGTACCTATGCTGAAGCTGCTCACTGTCTATTAGGGCGGGTCGATTTAAAAATCGTATTCTAGGGATCAAAATAAGAAACTTTGACGAAGGAACCATATCTCTAAAACGAATTCTGATGTCCCAACTTTTGACCTGTCTGACTGTCTGTCTCACTTTGACCCATTTAGAGTGCCCCAATCGAGTCCAAATGTATGATTAACCGCCCTAACTTTGGAGGGCCGACTCACCCATGCCAGTGGCACACCCCCTGGAACTCCCCTGTGGGATTCCCATATAAACATTTAAAAAAATCACCATTTTTGGTATTTTACATGAAAAAATCAGCGAAATGCCTATGTTATTTTCTTTATTTTTATTTATTTATTTATAATAATATTTATTATTTATTTATAATGGTATCTATTTTTTCTCTTAAGAAATTTATTTAGTCAGAACATATGTAAATGAAAAGATTAAATAAAGTAAGTTATAGAAAAGAAACTAAAAAAAAATTATTGTTTGAAGTCTTTTTTACTTTCAAGTCTGGACAATTTCGCACGGCTCTCTAATGTCGTCGCAATAACAGCCTCTACATTTTCCGGTATAACCCGTTTGGAAACGCTAGCTAGCAATTGAACATGTCATTCCGTTCCTTGTATGTGTGATGGAATTTTTGGATCATTAAACGGTGGATCATCTTGATTTAAATATTCCTTCAATGTATCGTACAGAATGCTTCGCGTGAATGGTGGTTCAAATACGTTATTTATGTCATTCATATTGATAATTTCCGTGTAACTTGTGCAATTAAAGTTTATATCTGGTTTTTTATAAGCTCTAAGTTGCGTTGGGTCGTCAACATCGGTTCGATAGCGTAGAATTTTCTTGATAGCACAGTCGCGCTTTTCTTTGCTATCATCAACCAACATTAATAACAAGATATTTTCCAAATGCGCATAATCTGAATTATCTTTAATTACTTGATTGACAGTTTTGCATAAACGAGGTTCTAGAAATCGTGACCAACCAATGAACTTGAAAAATAATGCACTGCCGTACACGACAGAGCTGTAATACTTGATATTGAAGTACATTGGCACATAACATTTAATTATGAATTCAACCAGAATTCTTAAATTTGCATCTGGATTTTCCGTTGTCACATATAATCGTAATAATCTATCGGCCCTGGTGAGCCATGGAGAATGTACAGTTTTCCCTGGTTTGATGTTAGCTAGATCCACCGAAACCACGCCGCTAGAAATTGCATGGGCCATGTCGTATAAGTACTTCGAATCGGTAGAAAATTCAATTTTTTTCTGGAGCAGGGGGCATATTTTGCAACTCAATTTTCTGGAAGCCGTCCACCACCTGAAAATATATAATAATAAAATAATTAATAATGGTTGACAATTATAATAAATGAGTGATAGCAATAACTTACCGGAAGAGTTTCACAAGTTTCGATTTGACGGCTCAGTTTTCCGATCTCGGTCCAGTGCTAGTTGATTTATCCAAAGCTTCAAACGAATGTCGAAACCGAAGTTCGTTGAAGTGTAGAAGGCAAACGAACCAATGCAATGGTCTTTTTAACAGCAATTCGAATCGTCGCATAATTCCACCGTGTGGGCCAGTGTTTGTTGGCTCACCGTCAGTGCATATTCCAATTAATGCATCCAGTGATATATTTTTATCGTTGAAAAAATCATTTAATTTGGTTGTTTTGTATTCAGCGGTTTCATGTTCCAGTCTTACGTAACCAATCAATTCAGAATTGGGTTCTCTCAAAATAACAAGATGAGATTCTTTTACCATCCTAGTATGATACTTCTCATCAATTTTATCTATCGTTAAAGTACCATCCTTTCTGTCATCGAATGAAAACGCTAACAAATTGGTATCATCTAACCGTTTGCGAAGCACTTCTTGTCTGCATTTCTCTTTTTCTCTGCGAACTTTCGATTTATCCATGATGAGAGGTTTCCCATGCTTATCTTTAGTTTTAAAATCTTGAAAAAGAGCGGTTCCCAATGCTGATGCTACTCTATCAGGCACACCAAATCTGTCGCATACCAAGGCAAAGTTAAAACAATCGTATCTCTCTGTGTATTGTGAACTTGTGTTTCTATCCATATCTTCTTGAACCGGTGGCGGTGCGTATGTTGAATAATCGGGATCTTGGTATGTTGGCACTGATGACATATACGTTGCTCCTTGCTCTTCAATTTTCATCACCAATGCATCCATTGTTAGTCTTCTCTGATTATGTTGATCGTGCATAAACTCTTTGAGGCGTTCATGAACCAAGCCACATGCATATGGAGCTGCCTTCAAATCGCATTTACATGTTCCAATATAAAAAATTGTTTCCAGAGATTTTACATACTCTGTAAATTGTTGGGTTTTGTTTCTACTCTTGATTTGGTCTTGATATTTGTCAAGCAATATATTCAATTTATTACGTACACTTTTTTTCAGCATTATTTCCATACCAAGTTTTTCCCAAATTCCAATCAACTTATCTTGTACTTGAATAGTGAATGATTTATAGGAAAACTTTTTTTGTTCTGTTTTAGCACGTTCGCTTAAGTAAAAATAATATCTCAAGGTATCCAGATGGGTTGGTAAATTAAGATCAGTCAAATCAGTAGACACACCAAAAACAGTAACATCATGCTTGGGTATATGACTCATTTGGTTTTCGATAGTTGTTGATGTTGTTGTTGCATCATCTTGCGGTGAAGAGGATGGTGGATTCATTGTAAACTTTTTGATTTGGAATGATCACTTCACTTATTATTTTTTTTTAAATATTTTTTTATCTGAAATTAGCACTTCACACTTTGAGTTCTTCACAACGACTTAATGCATTCACAAAAACTGTTGCGCTATATATGGTAATTTCAATACTACCTGCTTTTTTTTGTGGTGGCTTAAAAACCCACACAAGCAATTTTACGACCTGCAATTGTGTCACAGTGATACGTTAATTTTTTAAAAGGGTTGATGCCTTGGTTTTAAAAGGTTGTAAAAAACGCTAATTTCTAATAAATTTTTTTAATTTCTTTTCTATTACTAAGTTAAATTCATTTTTTTCATTTACATATGTTCTGACTAAATAAATTTCTAAAGAGAAAAATAAACTCCAAAAAAAAACATAGGCCAAAACTGGCGATTTTTTGAAATGTTTATATGGAGAACACCACAGGGGAGTTCCAGGGGGTGTTCCACTGGCATGGTTGAGTCGGCCCTCTAAAGTTAGGGGGGGTCAATCATACACTTGGACTCGATTGGGGCACTCTAAATGGGTCAAAGTGAGACAGGCAGACAGACAGGTCAAATGTTGGGACATCGGAATTCGTTTTAGAGGTATGGTTCCTTCGGCAAAGTTTCTTATTTTGATCCCTAGAATACGATTTTCACTGAGCAATGGGCGATTTTTTTGCCTCCCCACAAATCGATCCGGCCTACTGTCTATGCTATGCTAACTGATAAGATAATAAGATATTCTGAGCGCAACACGTTTCGTGGTGCAGCATTTTACATGGGATTTATGCACTCTATTGAAAAGTGAAAATTTCTTAAGTACTCTAATTAAGGTCTTCTGTTTCAGAAATGAAAATTAATTATTTTAGTTGCATGTAGAGAACACGTCTTTAAATATTCGCATATGGCATCAATTACCTCGTTTAAAATGGGGTTTTGAAAATACATTTGTGAAGATACTTTATCTTTTAGAAGTCGAATTGTCGCAGACTCAGTAGTAATGTTATCTTTAATAAGGCTGTCGATATTCGTTCTTGCTGTGATGTTTATTTCCGTGCTTGCAGAATTATGACACCATATTTCGGATTGTTAAGATCGACAATCGTCTGATCCCGTTTCACATTTACTTTTAATTACGGGCCATAATTCTTTTACAGAAGTTGTAGATATTGAGACGCATTCTTATGACGACAAATATTTTATGAGAGTGTGTGCTTTACTTATATATTTATCTAGTCTATGGAAAAAAATCCTTACAGAGAGTATAAGTAATTATGTAATTGAGATTTAGAAACAAAAATTTTAATTAAGAATTCGAAAATAAATAATAACATTAATAACATTAATATTTTGAAATATGTAAATCAATGAGGACATCCAATTCATTGAGAATTCCCAAGCCAGGGTGAAAGTATAGTAAAATCTCTAGATGGTTTGGTGTTCCCAGGCCAAAGTCTTGGGCCTGAGAATGCCAAACACTTTGGAGATTTTATTATACTAGCCTAGTACTTTAGCCCTGACTTGGAATATCGCACCTCACAGAATGGCTGTTGCGATATGTAGTAAAAATTTTTTATGAGTTGTCACTGACTCAGTGTGGCAAGCTTAGGGGATTTTCCCCTAGATTTAGGGTTTTGTTTTTTCGTTTGGTGGAAATTTTTGGGAGTAAAATTAGTTAGGGGAAAATTTAGGGGGAAAAAATATATATAGGGTATTTTTTGGGGTATTTTTGAACAGCTGTTTTTAGAAAAATATATGCAGCCAATTAATTTTGAAATATATGTTACGAAAAATAAAAGTAACATAAATCGCTGGAAAATAAATATGAAGCAAAAAAATGGCAAAAAAATGATAAAAAAAATATAACAAAAACTATAAAAAAAAAATGGGAAATAGATGATAATTTTAAAGGTAATATATAATGGAGTGAAGTCAACGAAAATATAATCTAGTATTATTTAAATTTTAGATTGGCTACGGCCAGTCCAGGAAAACGCACATAAAACATTTTGTAGTTATTGCAAAAGCATAATGTGGGCACACAAAAAAGATCTTATTATGCATAAGAATTCAAAAAAAAAAAAAAAAAAAAGTTTTGTTTCCCAAAAAGGTAAATTGTTCATACCAGTTAAATTTTTTTTGAACCTACTTTAATAAATGCACAAGAAATTGCAGAGCTAAGAATTACCGCATTTATATCCGAACATTGTTCTATCAACAGTACTGACCATCTATCCGATATAATAAAACAATAAGGAGAAGAATCAAAAAATATAAAGGATATTCGAGTCCACAGAACTAAATGTACTGCTTTGATAAAAAATGTTATGGCACCAGCTTTTTTACAAAAATCGATATAATGAGATTACTTTGTATATGAGTTGATGGAGTGAACGTAATGATTGAAAAATATAATCCTGTTAGCAGCAGATTAAAGGATATGGTTCCACATTTGGTAACAGTAAAATGTACATATATGTCATTCATTGCATCTTGCGTGCGGAAATGCAATGAAGAATTTACCTTCAGAATTTGAATTTATATTTCGGGAAACAACTGGTTGGTTTTGTCATAGCACCAAAAGCCAAATTGAATATTCTGCTATCTATGGATTGATTGAAGGTAAAAATCCAGAAAAAATATATAAAAACTAAGCAGAACCCGGCGGTTAGCTAGATACGGTGCAATTGAAAAAATTTTAGAGCAGTTGGAAACATTGGAGTTTCGTTTCAAATTGGCGTCTTCGCAGGAAAAATGCCACACTGCTTCAATTTTATTAAAATTGTATACTAATGAAAATAAGCTAAATTTTATATTTCTGAAAGAGATTTTGAAACCAGTTATAAAGTTAAGCAAATTATCCCAAATCGAAAATATTTATTGCTTAAAACTTTATGAAGATTTGAAAGACTGCTTTTTTGGCCTCTTAAAAAAATAATTCACCCTGTTATTTCGGCAAATGAGGACAATTCTACAATTACCCAATTTAGTTTTATTGAATATTTAATGACAACTGAATGCCTAAATTTTGGATACTACTTTACAAACTTTGCTGCATCAGTAACGATAAATAACATTATATATAACATATGGTGCCATAACATATTAATAATGACATTATCTAAAAATTATGAATATTTTCCTTCGAAAATGCACAGAAAACAACAAAACCGGACATAACTAGTATTGCAGTGCACTTCAAAAATATATGCGAGTATGATATTGCTAATGAATGGAACAATTTGCATTACATAAAATAGAATAATATATCATCCCCAGAAAAATTTTAGCATGAAGTGAGAAATAAAAAAGATGCAGGTGACCAACCAAAATTTCTTAAAAGATGCAAATTGGCATCCCCGTTACTGGTCCTTCCTTTTTCAAATTTATTGGTAGAAAGAGCATTTTCAATGTTTAACATTGTAAAAAATAATTTAAGAAATAGAATGAATATTTCAACGGTTGAAAGCATTTAAGTAACAGGTGCCATAATTTTACACCACCAGCTGAAATGGTAAAGCTGTTTAATTCGGATAATATGTACAAAGCTAGCGAAGATGATGTGCCAGTTCTAGAAATATTTGAAAATAATTGATTCTTTTTTGTAATGTATATATGTTTATATATAATTTATTTACTTACTCTTACGAATTTAATAATTAATAGATACACAAAATTTTCTTCTGTGTTTTTTTTTTTTTTTGATAATATGAAGGGGGTTTTGAATTTTTTCAAAATTTATTTATCAATTAAAAAAATATTTAACTAAAATTTTATTTTAGGGAAATTTTTTTCAAATTCTCTTAAATTTAGAGGTTTTCTTAATTTTTTTAGGGAGAACACAACAAAAGACCTGGCAACGCTGCACTGACTTAACAGCTTATATGTGCAGACCACTGGGTTTTTGAAATGTTGTATAAAATCCACTACTAAAACAAGTAAGAAAATTATAGTCGGTCTAGACCGACTATACGATACCCTATACCATGCGTATAGAAACCCTATCTCTTAGGCCCAACTAACTGGACATAGAAAATAAGCAAAAACCAAATTTTAGTGGGATTTTCATTAATTTTTTTGGCTGCAGATATGGAAAAGTTCATATCGGATGCTATATCTATATGGGGACTAGGTCCAAAAATGGACCGATCCTGATCATGTTTGGTAAAGTCTCTTGTATTTTGCAAAAATATATACAAACAAAATTTGAGAAGAATCAGTGCAATATTTTTGATTTTTAATAGATTTAAGTGAAGATCGGGAAGCAGCTCTATATGGGGCCAAAGGGATAATTTTAGTACTACTCATTAATGGATGTAATGAATGCATACAAACCCAATTTGAGTAAGATCTATATGACAATTTGGATCTTATGGCAATTTATGTCGATTTCATAGGGGTAATTTGTATGGGGGCTAGGTCTGAACATGGACCGATTCTCACCAATTTCAACAGCGTTCATCCCATGGCCGATAAAAGCTTATATGCCAAATTTCATCAAAATATATTCATATTTGCGACCTGCAGTTTGATTAAAAGCTTTACATGGACACACAGACGGACGGACGGACGGACATTGTTAAATCAACTCAAAAAGTGATTCTGATTCGATCGGTATAATTAAAGATGGGTCTAGGTCAAATGTTTTTGGTTATTACAAACAGCAGCACAAAGTCATTATACCCAAACCACATAGTGGTATAGGGTATAAATACATATGTGACTCAGCTTAAGAAAACCGATCTAGTGTGTCAAATTTCATGGTTTCTCTTTTTATACCCTATACCACTATGTGGTTTGGGTATAATGACTTTGTGCTGCTGTTTGTAACAACCAAAAATATTTGACCTACACCCATCTTTAATTATACCGATCGAATCAGAATCACTATCTGATTCGATTTAACAATGTCCGTCCGTCCGTCCGTCCGTCCGTCCGACCGTCCGTCCGTCTGTGTGTCCATGTAAAGCTTTTAATCAAACTGCAGGTCGCAAATATGAATATATTTTGATGAAATTAGGTATATAAGCTTTTCTCGGTCATGGGATGAATGCTATTGAAATTGGTGAGAATCGGTCTATGTTCAGACCTAGCCCCCATACAAATGACCCTTATGAAATCAACATATATTGCCATAAGATCCAAATTATCATAGAAATCTTAGTCAAATTGGGTTTGTATGTATATATTACATCCATTAATCAGTAATCCAAAAATTATCCCTATTGGACAACTCTTAGCCATAGGCCCCATATAGAGCTGCTTCCCGATCTTCACTTAAATCTATCAAAAAACAAAAATATTGCACTGATTCTTCTCAAATTTTGTTTGTATATATTTTTGCGAAATACAACAGACTTTACCAAACATGGTCAGGATCGGTCCATTTTTGGGCCTAGTCCCCATATAGATATAGCATCCGATATGAACTTTTTCATATCTGCAGACAAAAAAATTAATAAAAATCCCACACAAATTTGGTTTATCTTACTTTCTATGTCCAGTTAGTTTGGCCTAGGAGATATGGTCTCTAAACGCATGGTATAGGGTATCGTATAGTCGGTCTAGACCGACTATAATTTTCTTACATTTTTTTTTGGAATTGTACGTAAAAAAGCTTCAATTTTCATATGAATCGCTCGCAAGTCTCAAAAATAGTAATGTAAAAATGCAGTTATATAAAACGGTAAAAATTCACTTAGCGTGTGAAATTTAATTCGGTCTCAAATGAATCTACGATATATGCAAAACAATTTATTCAATTCTTTTTTCAATATGCAAAAGAATTTACTACCAAACATTCAACAATGAGATAAGAACGCGCACACTATGAAAATACAACACAGAGAGGAAAACTCTAATTGCGTTTTACTCAAAAACTTGTTTTGACACACTAGGTGGGTTTTCATATGCAGGGTCACATATACCTGTTGATAATTTTCGAAGAATTGTATTGTTTCTGTACTGAATACTGCTGGGTTAGTTCCAACATGAATCGCCGCCACCATTGCTAAATTGCGAAATAGAAGTTTCTTTTGGAAATTAAGAATTTATGGTTTTAAGAGACTCAAGAGTGACTGGCAGTTTCCTTGTCAGGCTTTTCCCAGAAACCATGAAAAACAATATTAAACGTATTTTTATACCATCTAATACTCTGCGATAAAGGTTATGATCAGTCTTCATACATAATAAATTTCTGATTCTATTTAGTTATGTCCGTCCTCTGGACGTCTGTCCGTCTCTCTGTTTATGTAAACCTATTGTTTGATACTTTTATGAAATTTTTTCGAATGCTTCTGAAATTAGTTAAAAGCCGTGCATGTTTAGAACTATCCCCTATATAAATTTAAATTACATTAAATCCAGCTAATCATGTAGATCTCAAACAAATTTTGTACCCTGGTACTAGATTATTTTTTTTTAAAGATTATTGGTGCGCTTAATGTGAATCGGAGCCTAGAGTTTCTCCATAAAATAGCAAAATCCTTACCTAAAAATGTCTTTTAACATGTAAACATATCTACAGCTGTACATCTGCTCTAAGTGACGTTTCGAAGAATCCAAGGACCCAGATAGATGATAATATGATATCATTTCTAATATTACTCGATCAAAAGTGTTTGACATTGTAGATCATTCTATTCTCTGCCTGAAACTGAGAGGCTTATTTCATTTTTCAACAACAGCTGTAAAGTTATCATTGCGATAGAAGTCTTTATACAATGGCTAGAATAACTCTAACAGCTGTTAAATGCTTGGAGGAGCGCCACAAGGATCGATATATGCTATATATGCAAGTGACCAGCCTTCACAAATTCATTTCTCTGGATTATAAATGTACGCAAATGGGATCCAGCTCTACGTTTGTTGTAAACCATCAGGTATCACAGAATGCATTGCAAAGATAAACGATGATCTCAACTTTATTTACGAATGGGCAACAACAAATGGTCTTTGTTTGAATGCTAAAAGATTTGGTATGATCATTGATAAAGCAGAGACCTTACCAACAAATCTACCACTTATACTGATTAGCAACACATAAATTGATCTAGCTGAAACTCGAAAAACCTTGGCGTTATGTTCAACAAAACACTTGATTGGTCGGATCAAATTAAAATTATCTGTGGTAAAGCTTTTGCTATGCTGAGGAATCTATGGATGTCACAGTATTATACGCCCTTGCATTTCGGATGTTACTTGGCAAGACCTACTTATTACCAACACTAGTATACGGATGTGAGCTTTTCTCCATTTGCGATTCATTAAGCAAACAAAGGCTTAATGTAACTTATAATAACATTGCCAGATACAAAAGACACAGCAGCATCTCACAGTACTCGCAAAAAACTATAATATATCATTCGAAAACTTATTAAAATGCCGAACATTGTTGTATTTATATAAAATAATTTATGCAGGTCAACCTGAATACCTCTACAATAGAATAACTTCTTTGAGGTCAATGCGAGGTAAAAAAATTAACATTGTACGATATAAAAAGCAAATATCTGAATGCCATTTCTTCCTAAAGCCTATTCGCCTTTGGAACCAACTATCGACGCCCAACATTAAAATTAATAGCAATGCAGCTATATTTAGCAACTTAGTTTAATTTAAAATATTTTATAATAACTATTATACTTGTGTTACTTATAACTAAATAATTAAGTTAATAATTGTTAATTACTTATTGTTTTAAATGAGGTGCTCAGCTCCAAAAAAAAAGCCAAAAAAAAAAATGTTTCTGAAAAAAAAGAAGTTAACAGAAAATAAGTTTTTAAAATATTTTTATTTTTTTTTATTAATCGTAAATAAATATTAGTTGTAATATTTGTTTTAGGTTAATCATTAGGTCTTAATTAACTTAGATAAAGACTGTTTTAAACAGTTAAACAAAAATTAAAGCGGCTTAGGCCATTTTAGAATCCATTTAAAAAAAAATATATTGATAGGAACTGAGGGTTAGGCCATTTTGGCTCCATTTATTAAAACATACAAAGTTTCTTCAGATAAATAATAAAAATAATTTTAATACAAATTAATAATAATAATTATTCGTCTTCTTCCTGAATATCTTCGTCTTCGGCTCTCGATTCTTTTTTTTTTAATTATTATAAAATGTATGCTTTATAGGAGGTATGAACTCTTTGAGTTCCTGTAAATCCTTAAACTTTGCAGCTTCAAAGAATCTTCCTCCAGGATAAACCGGTTCCAATTCCAAATCTATGAACTTGCTGGAGTTCCTCTTTGAAATATCAACTTCTTGAAATAAAACATCTATGTTATTTGAATATTTGTATTGAATTATAGATGACTCTAATTTTGGAATCGAAGCCACTGAATCTTAAGCCATTCAACTTTTGAAGTCTTGTCTGCGGAGATTTTTCTGTTTGTCACTAGTTTCTCGATTAAGGATATGCTTTTAATATCATCTGCCGTCATCTTCACCAAGTGAAATGGTTCGCTTTTTTTTGCCGTTATGATTAGACGATCCCAATCATCAGGCGCAAAAATGTCCTTATAATATTTTTTTTCCTTTTCAATGAGACCAAAATCTTGATCGCATGGTAGGAATGAGTGGCCAGATATTAAAAATATGTGGTCTATCTGTTCCACTGGGAAGGTCGAATTATTCACCAGATATGTGCAAATAGTGCTCATTCTTATGTTCCGGTTTTGGTCACCACATTGATCGCTAT
This sequence comes from Cordilura impudica, assembly GCA_963682025.1. Classification (NCBI taxonomy): domain Eukaryota; kingdom Metazoa; phylum Arthropoda; class Insecta; order Diptera; family Scathophagidae; genus Cordilura; species Cordilura impudica. The sequence goes on from OY821519.1 coordinate 113,465,041, forward strand.
ACATTCTTAAGGTCTTATATTTGACATTGGCTTTCACGTAATGCATAATGCAAGACCCTATTTCCTGTGGGACACGTGAAGCTATTCCCTCATTCCAGGTATACATGAATGATTTGTTCGTGAAAATGTCATGAATACCAAGACAATAGGTCCATAGCTGTCTTTTGTAGTAAGCTACCATTGTGAAAATGACTGGTGTCGGCAGCGTTTTCATAAGATCGAATGCTATAACTGCATATTCTTCCTTGTTAAGTTTCAAGTCCAATTGCATCCCAGTTCTAGCTGATTCAGCTTTTCAGAAGCATCGCCTGCGGCTTCGATTTTTACTTTAAAAGAATCAGCTGTAGGAAATTGGAGCTCGAAAATGCAAATTAAAGTAGATACAACTTTGTCCATTTCTACAGTTCCACGATACAGCTGGTGCATAATCGATATGTTTAAGGTAGGTGCGAGGATATTCTTATTTCTTGAATAGTGGGAGCTATGCCTCGGAAATTTATTGATAAATTCTTTCACGATTTCTGTTGCATCAATGCTGGTCTTATAATGAGGTGGGTGCCTTCCTCTTTGGTCCAATTTTGGTGTAGTTGTGCCACTTCCAGGTGCTCTATGCTTAAGTGCACGTATAATATGACCATCGGTTATTTGTAAGATCTGCTTAAAATATTTTTGCAGACATGCATTCCGACATTATTTACTCCAGGAAGTTTGTAAATTCTTGTACTAGAACTTCGGCTTTCGCCAATTGACTTCTTATAAGATATTCTTGTTTCAATTACTGCAATTTGTCCACATAAATAAGCATTTTGCAAATCATTATCACCAATTATATAAAAATTTTCAGAAATACTTCGCAAATTATTCTCACTGAAATGCTGGTGACATTTTAACGGACATGGACAGTCAAGTGCATTAAGTGTTTTAGCTGGCTTCATAATGCCTTTCACAGTTTTATAAGATTTTTTGGAATTTTTCTGAACTTTACTTACGTGTTTTTTCCAGTTAGATTTGTTGGCAATCCGTTTTCTAGTAGATATTTTCAATTCGTTACTGCTTTCAACTTCGATATCTGGTTCAGCTGACCTGCTTTCATTTTCTGTTATTCCGATCTAGGATTCTGTTGCCGCAAGTCGCGATGGCCCAGGCACTGTATCTTAGGAAGAGCGCGATGAAATTGATGACCCACTTGGTGTTGGTACGTACTCCGATCCAGAATTTTCGAAGTCTTGTAAACTCATCGAGTCAGCATCAGACATGTTTATTCACGTACTAATTTTTTTCTTGCTAATACATTTTCAATTAAAAAACTGATAACACACTTCAATAGATCTTATGAACACACCTTTGACAAACTAGTGGATTTATTATTTAAACAAGAATAACTATTTAACGAGCTATACCGATACTTACAAAAAAGAAAATTTTTACTTACAAAAAGGAGAGTTGATTCTTAAAAATCAACAGACATTTCTCGGCCTACTTGATCGTTTCGCTTCAGGGTAATTCAAAAATTTGAACACTTGATTTATTTTTCGAATATACTTTTGACTAAAACGTAACATGCGTTTTTGGCCTAACCCACACATATTTTTATTTCTAGGATTCGATTTTTCCTAAGCGGCTTAGGCCATTATGGCATTGTATTAATTTTATATTATTTTGTTTAACAATGTTCTATGTTTGCCTTAATCTACCCAGTACTGTAATATAAGACATGTTCTTGTTGTATTGTATTTATACTCAATAAATAAATAAATAAATAAATACCCGTAATTTGTATGTAATCACAAAAATTATTATATGAACATAAATTAGAATTTAGAATAAATTTATTTTAAGAATTGTTATGGAACCAATTTTGTTGCTATACTTCTATGTTCATTTAGGTTCATATTGTGTTACTTATAGGCCTACAAAATTAAGATGCCCATATCAAAAGACCCTGGTAAACCTCCACTTATGTTGCCTTTATATTTGTGTTTATTACGAAATTGCTTTGTTCTAATTATTTGGTTTTATATATTTATTTATTAACATAGGAGTCCACAATCTGTGATAGTTGTGACTATTAAATCTACTCGTGCATAAATGAATAGAGTGTATTAAAAATCATCTAAATTGCAGAGGGAAATTTCTGTCTTTAATAAGAAATAATTTTTCAATGATTTGTTGTACATATGTTGCATAATAATAAACTAAGAATTATTGAAATAAGTTAAGAAGTAGTTGCCAACAAATGGTGGCTTCAGACATGAAAAAAGTGATTAAAGCTAATAAAAGTAGGTTAGCATAGTAACGGTTATCTTCAGTAGAAGTTTGCCTACAAGTTCAATTAAAGTGTCGTTTGGAGGATATTAGAATCGACTTTACTATGACAATTGGATTGATATATCTCTGCCAAATGCCAAAGGTTAGAATCACAGAATTTTTTGTTTTAGAATATAAATCTCAAAAAGTTAATTGTTAATTCTCGAGATTACAAAATCGATATCGATAATTATCAACACATATGAAACATATTATCGATAAATCGGTAAATAACCAGTATTACCAAACTTAGAACGTGCCGATTAATTTTATAGCAATTTTTTTTGCTAAATTATAGTTTTGGAAATTACTATCGTTTTTATAGATTTGGTCGATTTGTTTAAAATAAAATTTCAAAAAGTTTAAAGTTCAGCACAAATGTACAGAAAATTTTGTATCTAATTTTTTTATATGATATCGAACCGTGATAAATGTTTTAAATAGAAAGAATTCACGGCTGGCATTACTTTAAAATGTATGCTGGTTGAATTCTTTAAATAAAGCAGCTATTTAAGTAATCAATTTAAATCCGAACTTGCTTTGTGTATTTAGGTACGAGGAATAACTTTTTGCAAAAGTTTTTCAATATTAAAATAATCCGCATGGCTGCTTTGCATCAAACGAAGGAGGTTACGATATATTTTACAAAACAAATAATACTTCAATAACTATTGCAAAATTGGTGATTGCAAAGTATTACTTATTGAAAATTCAGATGATATTATATAAGAATTTCCGGATATTATATTAACAATGTAAGAAAAACTTCATCGAATAATACAAGAGAAATCTAAATTAAATCCTATTGGTTCACAAAGACAAAAGGACATATAAAGAAAATTATTAAAAGAATATGACGTACTTTCAATATGTGAAAGTTAGTTGTATATTTTTAGAGTTGGCCTAAAACTGCTTTGATCCCTGCAACTAACAAGTTTTGAATTAGAAAGTGTGTTTTCGACTGCAGGGATTTTCTGCAAAAAAGCATTGTCACTATTTAATGATGAATGCTTAAATGTGTTAGTTTGTTAAGAGCGTTTATTAATAGTTAAATTATATGAAAGAAAATAAATAAATAAATGATAATATTATTATCGATTCTTTAATTTTTATGACATTTCTCAATGTCTAGTTTGCGCGATATTTTATTAGTGACTAGCTGACCCGGCAAACGTTGTTTTGCCATACAACTTATTTATATGCACTTTTGTGTTTGTGTTTGGCACGCCCACTGGTTTGATCCAGTCCATTTTTCACATAACTTCTCACACTCATAACTCGTGAACTCACATATAGTACTCCAGATAATTATTTTTTGTATGGGAGGTGCCACTCCCACTAACCCATTTCTACTCGTATTAACAACCAATTGACGTGCAGAAAGTTTCAAGATTCTGGCCACCATAGTACTCTAGATAAATGATGATATGTATTTACCATGTATGGGAGTTGCTACGCCCTCTTGTTTGATCATGCCCATTTTTAGCCCGACTTCTCACATTACTAATTTATGTACTACTACAAAGTCCAGGTCTCTTGCTACCATATAGCTCCAGATATGTGATGTTAAAAATTTTTTATATATGGGGGGTGCCACGCCCACTCGAAAAAATATTGCGTATTTTTCCATTCGGATACGCAGTAGTGGTGTAGTCTCCTATAAAGGACAAAGAAACATACATACAAACATGCACCATTTTTATACCCTATACCACCATGTGGTTGGGGTATAATGACTTTGTGCTTCTGTTTGTAACTACCAAAAATATTTAACCTAGACCCATCTTTTATTATACCGATCGAATCAGAATCACTATCTGATTCGTTAACGATGTCCGTCCGTCCGTCCGTCTGTGTGTCCATGAAAACTTTTAATCAAATTACAGGTCGCAAATATTAAATATTTTGACCGAATTTGGTATATAAGCCTTTATCAGCCATATAATGAACGCTATTGCAATTGGTGAAATTCGGTCCTTGTTCAGACCTATTCCCCACACAAATGACCCCTATGAAATCGACATAAGATGCCATACGATCCAAATTATCAAATTGATCTCAGTCAAATTGGGTTTATTTTATTATATCAATTAATCAGTAGTCCAAAAATAATCGCTATAGGACAATTCTTAGTCATAGGCCTCATATAGAGCTGCTTCCCGATCTACACTTTAATCTATCAAAAAACAAAAATATTGCACAGATTTTTCTCAAATTTGGTTTATGTTTGTTTTTTCAAAATATAGGTGACTTTATCAAATATGGTCAGGATCGGTCCATATCTGGGCCTAGTCCCCATATAAAAATAACATTCGATATGAACTTTTTCAGATCTGCACCCAAAAAAATTAATAACAATGCCACTCAAATTTGGTTTATGCTTATTTTCTGTATCGAATTAGTTGGATCGAAGAGATATGGTCTCTAAACCATGGTACAGGATATCGTATAGTCGGTCTAGACCGACTATAATTTCTTACTTGTTATATATAAGATTCGGTATTATAAATAATATTTTATTAAGTAATAATTAAAAATCAAATATAAATAAAATGTAGTGCAATAAGTAAAATACAAATTTTAATGATTGAGGCTAAAGATCAAATGTTTTTACTTTAGATAAAGCAAAAACTTTAGCACATTTGTTTAAAAAATTGATCTATATTCTGCATGACAGGTTGTGCAGCTGTTTGGGAAGAGTCACCAACCCTCATCAGTAACCAAAATCAGTAAAAAGTTTGTTTGGTAAAAAGTTAAATTCGTATACATTTGCTGAAAACAACCAAATGAGAATTCATATAGTCGGTATAGAACGACTATACGATACCCTATACCATGCATTTAGGTCCAACTAATTAGATATACAATATAAGCATAAACCAAATTTGAGTGGCATTGTTATTAAATTTTTTGGGTGCAGATATGAAGAAGCATATTCATATGGGGACTAGGTCGAAAAAAGGTCCGACCCTGACCATATTTGGCAAAGTCACTTATATTTGGAAAAAATATTTACAAACCAAATTTGAGAAAAATCTGTGCAATATTTTTGTTTTTTAATAGATTTTAGTGAAGATCGGGAAGCAGCTCTATATAGGGCCTATGAATAAGAATTGTCCTAAAGGTATTGCTTTTGGACTACTGATTAATGGATATAATAAACACATAAAATCCCAATTTGACTGAGATCTATATGATAATTTGGATCTTATGGCAATTTATGTCGATTTCATAGGGGTCATTTGTATGAGGACTAGGTCTGAAGATGAACCGAATTTCACCTGTTTTAACAAAATTCATCCTATGGCCGGTTAAAGCTTATATACCAAATTTCATCAAAATATATTCATAGGTGCGACCTGTAGTTTGATTACAATGTTTACATGGACATACAGACGGACGGACGGACATCGCTAAATCGACTCAGAAAGTGGTTCTGAGTCGAGTGGCATAATAAAAGATGGGTCCAGGTCAAATATTTCTGGTATTTGCAAACAGCAGCACGAAGTCATTATACCCAAACCACATAGCGGTATAGGGTATAACAACTTTGAACCAAATATGTTTGTATATGAGTACACATTGCATACTACAATATACGTGTTTGTTTTTGTCTTGAAAAAACCAGAAAAGCAATTATTTTTTGCTAAACTTATATCTAGCGTTGACGGGGTGCCCTCCGTATTATTAATTCTACTATTTTCTATAACAGCTGTATAAACTTTCATGCAGAATATAGATCAATTTTTGAAACAAATGCTTTTGCTTAATTTAAAGTAAAAACATTTTATCTTGAGCCTGAATAATTTCAAACTCAATCAATAAAAGGATAAAGATCGAAAATTTTTTGTTTTCAAAGGAAACAGTAAAATTAATAAAAATTTATATATAAAAAATATTTTTCTGAATTGTAAATAATAATAATAATAATAATAACCTAATATTTTTGCACAAGCTTCTGCATCACAAAACTCCTGTCTATTTGTTTGAAAAACATATATTTGCGAAATCTACAAGCTCATTTTCTCTAATAATACCCAAACACAACTTTCTGAACTCAAGTAGATTTTTTTTCGTTAACACAATTAAGCTATGGAATGCCCTTCCCATGCACATTTAGCAGATATCGGGAATAAACAGTTTCAAGAAAACCTTATTTGAACATACAACTTCCAACAACTAGCTCTTTTTTTTTAACATATCAATAATTTAATTTTTTTCTTAATTTATCTTTCATTCTCTCTCACTTCTCAAAACTATATAGCCAGCTCATTAATTAAGTTTATAATTTTGTTAATTTATTGTTATTGTCTTTTATTTTTCTATAGAAAAAACTATTTATTTCCAATTGAACCAGAGGGTCCAAATGTATGACCGACCCACTAACTTTGTAGTGTCGAGCCACCCATACCAGTGGCACACCCCCTGGAACCCCCTGGGGTATGGTTTGTCGGGCAAAGTTTCTTATTTTGATCTCTAGAATACGATTTTCCTTGTCACTTGGGCGATTTTTAAATCGACCCGCCCTAATGTTGCATTAATCTTTTAATTTGTAATTTAAGGTCACCTGTTGGCATTAAGATCCCATAGGAAGGAATTTTTAAAAATTCGTGCATAAAGGGGGTAAAAACTGCCTAAAATGGGAATAATGGTAGCATTTCTATCTTCTAAACAAATGAATCTAGAAATATGAAACTTAGTGTGAAGATTCCACCCGAAAAATAAATAATGGATCAGGATTAACTTTTCCTAAATTCGGGCATTTATTGGACAAAACTTACCTTACATCGTTAACATCAAAAGCTACATCAAAGAGTTATTTTTCGCCATATTGAATCTAAGATTGTAAGTGTTATTTCTGGCGTTCCCCAAGGCATCCATATGCCGTTATTTATTTGACTATTCTTAAGTGATCATCGGTTTCAACGTGAGCTTGATTTATTAGCGGACTGGTGTAATGTGAACTTGATGGAACTGAATCTTAAGACTTTTTACAATAGGAATATAATTTCTGACGAGTATTGTGTTAATGGAGTAGTATTGGACACCGTTCTAACTTTTCTAGGTCTTGGTGTTCTTATGAACAATAAACGTGACTTCGTTCGTCATATTAGTATGATTGATAATACGTCAAGATCTACTCTTGGGTTCCTTAAAAGACGGACTACGGAGTTTTCTGATTCACATGTTACCAACAGCTTTATGCGGGTCTTGTAAGATCTATTTTCCTTCAAAAAAAAAAAAAAAAAAAAATAAATTAACCTATATATATGAAATTTGGTAACGGGTGATTTTTTAAGAGCTTGATAACTTTTTAAAAAAAAAAAACGCATAAAATTTGCAAAATCTCTTCGGTTCTTTATTTGAAACGTTAGATTGGTCCATGACATTTACTTTTTGAAGATAATTTCATTCAAATGTTGACCGCGGCTGCGTCTTAGGTGGTCCATTCGGAAAGTCCAATTTTGGGCAACTTTTTCGAGCATTTCGGCCGGAATAGCCCGAATTTCTTCGGAAATGTTGTCTTCCAAAGCTGGAATAGTTGCTGGCTTATTTCTGTAGACTTTAGCCTTGACGTAGCCCCACAAAAAATAGTCTAAAGGCGTCAAATCGCATGATCTTGGTGGCCAACTTACCGGTCCATTTCTTGAGATGAATTGTTCTCCGAAGTTTTCCCTCAAAATGGCCATAGAATCGCGAGCTGTGTGGCATGTAGCGCCATCTTGTTGAAACCACATGTCAACCAAGTTCAGTTCTTCCATTTTTGGCAACAAAAAGTTTGTTAGCATCGAACGATAGCGATCGCCATTCACCGTAACGTTGCGTCCAACAGCATCTTTGAAAAAATACGGTCCAATGATTCCACCAGCGTACAAACCACACCAAACAGTGCATTTTTCGGGATGCATGGGCAGTTCTTGAACGGCTTCTGGTTGCTCTTCACTCCAAATACGGCAATTTTGCTTATTTACGAAGCCATTCAACCAGAAATGAGCCTCATCGCTGAACAAAATTTGTCGATAAAAAAGCGGATTTTCTGCCAACTTTTCTAGGGCCCATTCACTGAAAATTAGACGTTGTGGTAGATCGTTCGGCTTCAGTTCTTGCACGAGCTGTATTTTATACGGTTTTACACCAAGATCTTTGCGTAAAATCTTCCATGTGGTCGAATAACACAAACCCAATTGCTGCGAACGGCGACGAATCGACATTTCACGGTCTTCAGTAACACTCTCAGAAACAGACGCAATATTCTCTTCTGTACGCACTGTACGCATTCGTGTGGTTGGTTTAATGTCCAATAAAGTAAACTGAGTGCGAAACTTGGTCACAATCGCATTAATTGTTTGCTCACTTGGTCGATTATGTAGACCATAAATCGGACGTAAAGCGCGAAACACATTTCGAACCGAACACTGATTTTGGTAATAAAATTCAATGATTTGCAAGCGTTGCTCGTTAGTAAGTCTATTCATGATGAAATGTCAAAGCATACTGAGCATCTTTCTCTTTGACACCATGTCTGAAATCCCACGTGATCTGTCAAATACTAATGCATGAAAATCCTAACCTCAAAAAAATCACCCGTTATATAGACTCCACCAAATACGTCAGCATCAGTCAAGAATACATTTTTTTTTTTGCAAATTCTAACATCTAGGGGAGCAAGAAAGGCCAATAAGGAAAACAATATACATTTGGTATCTTCTAATAATAATTAATCAGGAATATGAAATTCGGTATGTGGAGTCCACTAGAATTTACATCAGATGGGAGAGGAGCGGTCTGTAAGTATAAAGTGGTACTATTTTTCCATATTCTTGACAACAAAATTTAGAAATTTGATATTTGATATGTATATTCCATCAGAGACACAAAGATCGGCAAAGAAAAAATTTTTTTTTATTCGAGCCTTTAGGGGGTAAAAAAGCAAAAATGGGAAACCTGGTACTTTTGAACTGGTAAATTGTCATTTAAAAGCACATTTTATTAAAAAAAAAAAAACAAAAATATAAGTTGGTAAAGAAATACATTTTCTTAACAAAGTTTTTTTTAAAACTACTTTTTATTTAAGAAGTACATTTTCTTAAAAAAGTATCATTTCTTAAAACAGTACAGTTTGTTAAAAAGGTACATTAAAAAAATACATTTAAAGTTGTGAATAGTTGACCTTTAGTTTCGAAATTTGTTGATTTTGTTCGGCATTAAGTCATGAGTTAAAAAATTTTTAAATAAAAAATATAAACATATATTTGTTTTTAAATATTTTTTCTTTTTTATTATCCCAATATTTCAGTCAACGTTGTTGACCATCATCAGGGGTTCTATATAAAAATACAAAAATATCACACAAATTATTGCAAAAATTACACAAAACATTTAAACACGAAAAATATAATTACATTTAAAAAATATATATAAACGAAAAAAAAAAAACGAAAATAAAAATCACTTTCTGAGCTGTTGTTCAGCTGTAAGCTTTTGTCAACTGATGTATTTTCTCCTTTTTCTATTTTAATTTTATTTTGGTCTTTTTCTGTTTTTGTGTATCGTGTGTCAAAACTTAAAACTGAAGAAAACCAAATGTTGTGTACAAGATCAGCTTACAGCTGAACAACAGCTCAGAAAGTGATTATACCCTATACCACTATGTGGTTTGGGTATAATGACTTTGTGCTGCTGTTTGTAACAACCAAAAATATTTGACCCAGACCCATCTTTAATTATACCGATCGAATCAGAATCACTTTTTGAGTTGATTTAGCAATGTCCGTCCGTCCGTCTGTGTGTCCATGTAAAACTTGTAATCAAACTGCAGGTCGCAGATATGAATATATTTCGATGAAATTTGGTATATGAGCTTTTGTCGGCCATGGGATGAACGCTATTGATATAGGTGAGAATCGGTCCATGTTCAGACCTAGCCCCCATACAAATTACCCTTATGAAATCGACATAAATTGCCATAGGATCCAATTTATCATATAGATCTTACTCAAATTGGGTTTGTATGCGTTCATTACATCCACTAATGAGTAGTCCAAAAATGCTCCGTTTGGCCCCATATAGAGCTGCTTCCCGATATTCACTTAAATCTATTAAAAAACAAAAATATTGCACTGATTCTTCTCAAATTTTGTTTGTATATGTTTTTGCAAAATACAAGAGACGTTACCAACCATGGTCAGGATCGGTTCATTTTTGGACCTAGTCCCCATATAGATATAGCATCCGATATGAACTTTTTCAAATTTTTTTCAAATTTGGTTTTTGCTTATTTTCTATGTCCACTTAGTTGGGCCTAAGAGATAGGGTTTCTAAACGCATGGTATAGGGTATCGTATAGTCGGTCTAGACCGACTATAATTTTCTTACTTGTTAATTTTGTTTTAGTTGTGCCAACATATACCTTTTGGCATATGTTGGTATCGTCACCTTTACAATCGATCTTGTACACAACATTTGGTTTTTCTTCAGTTTTAAGTTTTGACACACGATACACAAAAACAGAAAAAGACCAAAATAAAATTAAAATAGAAAAAGGAAAGAATACATCAGTTGACAAAAGCTTACAGCTGAACGACAGCTCAGAAAGTGATTTTTATTTTCGTTTTTTTATACACTATACCACTATGTGGTTTGGGTAAAATGACTTTGTGGTGCTGTTTGTAACAACCAAAAATATTTGACCTACACCCATCCTTAATTATACCGATCGAATCAGAATCACTATCTGATTCGATTTAACGATGTCCGTCCGTCCGTCTGTGTGTCAATGTAAAGCTTGTAATCAAACTGCAAATATGAATATATTTTGATGAAATTTGGTATTTAATCTTTTCTCGGCCATGGGATGAACGCTATTGATATAGGTGAGAAATCAACACATATTGCCATAAGATCCAAATTATCATACAAATCTTAGTCAAATTGGGTTTATATGTATATATTACATACATTAATCAGTAGTCCAAAAATGATCCCTATTGGATAACTCTTAATCATAGGCTCCATATAGAGCTGCTTCCCGATTTTCACTTAAATCTATCAAAAACAAAAATATTGCACTGATTCTTCTCAAATTTTGTTTGTATATTTTATGGCAAAATACAGGAGACTTTACCAAACATAGTCAGGATCGTTCCATTTTTGGGCCTAGTCCCCATATAGATATAGCATCCGATATGAACTTTTTCATATCTGCAGCCGAAAAAATTAATAAAAATGCCACTCAAATTTGGTTTATGCTTATTTTCTATATCCAGTTAGTGTGGTCTGAGAGATTAGGTCTCTAAACGCATGGTATAGAGTATCGTATAGTCGGTCTAGACCGACTATAATTTTCTTACTTGTTTTTTTTTTATTTTCGTTTATTTATATTTTTTAAATGTAATTTATTTTTCGTGTTTAAATGTTTTGTGTAATTTTTGCAATAATTTGTGTGATATTTTTGTATTTTTATGTAGAACCCCTGAAGATGGTCAACAACGTTGACTGAAATATTGGGATAATAAAAAAGAAAAAAAAAATTTTAAAAACAAATATATGTTTATATTTTTTGTTTTTAAATTTTTTAACTCATGACCTAATGCCGAACAAAATCAAAAAAAAAAAAAAAAAAAGAAATAAAAAAAACATTTTCTTAATAAATACCTTTTATTAAATATGTACATCTTTAGAAAGCAGATTTTCTTAAATGGTACCGTCTCTTAAAAAATGCTTTTTTATTAAGTACATTTTCTTAAAACGTGCTTTTTTTAAAAAGTATATTAAAAAAAAAATACCTTTTCTTAATAAAAGCACAGTTTTTAAAGCACATTTTCTTAAAAAGTAACTTTTCTTAAAAAGTAGATTTTCTTAAAAAGTACATTTTCTTAAAAAGTATCTTTCCTTAAAAAGTACCTCTTTTTCAAAAAGATACCTTTTATCAAAAAAGAACTTTTTCTTAAAAAGTTCCTTTTCATAAAAAATTAAAATTTCCCAAAAAGTACATCTGTTAAAAAAGGATATTTCCTTAAAACATTACGTTTTATTAAAAAAGTACCTTTTCTTAAAAATGTGCCTATTCATAAAAAAGTGCATTATTCTTAAAAATGCCTGAACGAGGATATACTATTAAAAAGTACAATCAATGATTTTTTATTGAAAATTTTGTTATTTTGTTATAGCATCAAAACACTAATTACTCAGATTTTGAGTGGACGTAACTTAAATTTTTTTCTTTAAATAAATTAATAAAAATAAGTAACAAATGCCATCTCACGTTGATGTTATTATAATCTAATTGCAAATTTAAAAAAGAAAAAAAATAAATAAATAGTTGGTATATCTAAGGTTTTTAAACTAAATAAATTAAATTTTTTCTTTCTCATATAAATAAACGCAAATTTGAGTTAAATCCTTTCCATATTAAGGCATCGACACACTTATATACACAGAGAAATTTTATTGTTTCTAGGAACCATATGAACTTTTTCCACAATAATTTAGAACTAACTTAACTTATTATTGCTTATGATGTAGAATATAAAAGCATTAATTTCTGTCTACAAATGTCATTGCATTACTATAGTGGTGTGATGTCAGCTTCATTCAAACTTTATCTAATAAATGCAGCGAAACGTTTGCAAATTATGCAAAAAAAAAAAAAAAAATGAGTGCAGTAGCATAATATATGAGCGTAAAAGAATTTTTTATCTTAATAAATTATGAACAATTATCCAATATTTTTCGATATCAAGTTTTTATTATATTTATAATTACTGGTAGAGCCCAGCCTTCCAACTTTTTCTATTAATAGATAATTTTATAGCAATCTGAAAGTACGCTTATCAACTTCAGCCAATTCAGAATTCAAACTTTTTTAAGCAAAATTCATTAAATTTCTTAAAAAATATTTGTTGAACACACAAATGATATATAAATGGGTTTGTTTATAAATAATTGTATAAGAGCCTTAAGGTATGCTAATCAATTTTAGTCAATTTACAATTCAACACAGGGCTGTTAATATTTATAATACACAGTATGTGTTTTATGTTGCAGATGGTAAAAATTTGTAAATGTGATAGACAGCTATAAAGAAATACCTTTCAAATTAGGTGTTTTTGGTCAAAATCAGTTTGAAACTAAAATTTTTATATCGGTCACAAGAAATCGGCTTTCCTATTATTGTTATAGATTTAAGAAAGAATGAAGTCTATTTTAAATGAATTTGTTTACTGATATCCATGATTTGTAGTTTGCATTGACAATAGTATTTTAATTTAATATTAAATTGTTTAAAAATATAAATTGTACACATATTAATTTGACATTTATTTTTAGAAATAAATCCTATTTTCGGCCAATATGAGTGAAGTAATTGTCTTTCTTGTGTTTTTATACCCTATACCACTATGTGGTTTGGGTATAATGATTTTGTGCTGCTGTTTGTAACTACCAAAAATATTTGACTTAGACCCATCTTTTATTATACAGATCAGCTCAGAATCACTTTCTGAGTCGTTTTAGCGATGTCCGTCCGTCCGTCCGTCCGTCTGTGTGTCCATGTAAACCTTGTAATAAAACTATGTTAAATTTTATCGGCCATAGAATGAGCGCTATTGAAATTGGTGAAAAGCGGTCCATGGTCAGACCCAGTCCCCATACAAATTATCCCTATGAGATCGACATAAATTGCCATAACATCCAAACTATCACATAGATCTTAGTCAAATTGGGTTTGTATGTGTTTATTGTATCCATTAATCAGTAGTTCAAATTTCAATTCTTAGTCATAGGGCCCATATAGAGCTGCATCCCGATCTTCACTTAAATCTATCAGAAAACAAAAATATTGCAAAGATTTTCCTCAAATTTGTTTTTGTATATTTTTTCAAAATATAGGTGACTTTACTAAATATGGTCAGGATCGGTCCATTTTTCGACCTAGTCCCCATATAAATATAGCACCCGATATGAACTTTTTCATATCTGCAGCCAAAAAAATGAATAACAATAACACTCATATTCGGTTTATGCTTATTTTCTATATCCAGTTAGTTGGACGGAAGAGATAGTCTCTAAACCATGCTATAGGGTATCGTATAGTCGGTTTAGACCGACTATAATTGTCCTACTTTTTCTTATTGTTTTTCCTATTATGTATGGAATATAATATCCGGCACATGGCCCTTGGGGCTCTGATCACAGGCCCTTGCTCATTTCTTGAAATTTTCGGTGACATTTCGTCAAAGATGTAGGTCCTTCCAACCGAAGACACGTTGGATAAGGGCCTTGAGTTAAGGGGCCAAATCACCGCATTCGATATCGAGTAAAATCAATCGATGTTCCATATTTTGGTTTAGGATTTGAAGAAGGCTGACAAACGCTCGACCACGATTCGCCTTTCTTCTTAACCAGAGGCCATTATTCTTCAACTGTCACAAAGAAAAATTATTTTTAACATTTTATTTTGGGAAATGAAAAAATTATTTCCATCGAAAAATTTCGATAACGAATGCGGTGATTTGGCCCCAGGTATTATTTATCGGGTATTCGCATATTCTTGGCGGCAAATTGACATCATAATTTCAGGAACTGGTTCGGTATAGATATTGTTGATCTGCACGAGGCAATTGCTGCGGGGTGTGGCAGATGGCGTCATCCTGTTGAAACCACATGTACTTCGAATCCACACCATGCAGTTGAGTCCACAGGATCTCTGTTCCTCAGTCGCTGCGTATTCGGCCTTATTTTCAAAGATTAGGGTCAATCATGCCGACTTACCAAAATCTTGTACGAGACATTTGATGGTTGTGGGTGCATTTCTTTCTCACGGATCACGCACGGATTTTCTAAACCCCAAATTTCAGAGCTGCAACCTGCGATGGAGAAAAGATGGCGTCACATTTGAATCATGCACTCTTATTGGGTCACCTTTTATGAATAAAGTTAAGTAAAATAAGTAAAATAAGTAAAATAAAAATTTGCATAAAACAAATTTAGGTAGAGTTAATAAAATTTTTTTATTCCGTCTAATTTAATTTTTTTCTTGTATTATTCGGAAAACAATATTAATTCAGTAATGTCATTTAGTTCAGGTGTAGAGAAGATAAATATCAACAACATTCTTTAATACATTTTGTCACAAAGCTATGAAATGACCTTTAGCTTTTCACAAATAACATTTGGGCATATGCCATTGTAAAGGTTGTCTCAATAGATTTTTAATGAGATCTCGATTAGAATGGCTTTTTTTTTTGTATAAGTTTTCACGAAAATAGCGGAGCTAGGGGTCAATATTTTTAATAATAATTTTTTTAGTTGGATAATGCATTCATGTCAAATGTTTTCTAACTCTAAAATGGTGAGGTCCAATAAGCTTTATTTTGGTTGATAAACGATGTTTTCAAAAGGCGAATAGAAGAAATATTAACCAAGAGTGAATTTAGAATTTAAAAATATTTTAAAATTTTAACCCGCATCTGAAATTCTACTTCGGAAATAACATATTTAGTGGCCCTGTACCAATATAAATATTTTATGATATATAAAAATATACAACAAAGTCACATTGTAATGCCTGTTAATAAACATAATTTTCACAAATAAATATGTAATATACTCGTACATATATATTTATGTATATTTACATGTATGTGTATAACTATTTATGTATGTGTTTATATTTGCATGATTTAGGTTGTGTAATTATAACTTTTGACAAAACTATATTGTTTTCGCACAACGTACCCGGACATGTTTTCATATGTCTATGTACGTTCAGTCATATTGCGACATTAAGCAAATGTATGTTTGTAACTAGATGCAGCAGCATGTTGCTCTAATCATTTAAATGTAACTGTTCATACATTTGGCTAACACAAACACAAAACAAGTAAGAAAATTATAGTCGGTCTAGACCGACTATATGTTTAATTATTAGGTCCAACTAATTGGAGAAAATAATATAACCATTTTGAGTGTCATTGTTATTAATTTTTTTGTTTCGGATATGAGAAGGTTCATATCGAAAAGTGGACCGATCCTGACCATATCTGGTAAAGTCACTTATTTTTTTTTGTAAAAACATACAAACCAAATTCGAGAAAAATCTGTGTAATATTTTATTTTTATTTTTTTAATAGATTAATGTTAAGATCGGGAAGCACCTTTATATGGGGCTATCACTAAGTATTGGCCCATTTGTTTTTATTGCACTAATTAAGAGATATAAGAATTACAAACATCGGCACAAAATCATTATACTTTGGCTACATATTGGTATAGGGTATAAATGTTTTATTGATTGCAGATAAGTACAATTTTATTTACATTAATACACAAATAGTTATATGTATGTATTGTATTGTATGTAGATATGTTCTATTCGACACTACAATTGGTTTGATAAATTATGAAATTATGAGAAAAAATATTTTAAATAAATATTTTGTTATGTATTATATTAAAATGCTTCGCAAACGAAGTTATTTACAAACTAAAAAAATTGATTGGATTTATGGCTGGACTAGGACCATTCGTTCATTATCATATTAAGTGAGGTAATCAATATGTTACAAAAACGTATAGAACATGGTCAGGAATATATTTATATCCTCTATAACCATGCGGTAAGTTGTGCTGATGTTGTTGTATTTTATTTATTTAACGGGTAAGGTTTTAAAAGTTAAAAAAAAAATCATATATTCATAATTATTTTTTGAGGATATGAATAATGTTGAATTATTTATTTCATATACATATAGCATAGCATTTGAAGAATCTTTGAAACAATTTTCAATTAAAAATTTTAATAAATAAGTCCGTGACAGCGAATCTCTAGAGGCGTTGTTGTTTTGCCGTGAACATCATAACTCGTTACCGGATCATGTGAATTAAAAAAATCGAAATGCATTTAAAAGGTGGAATGTTTCCCGAGGCAAAGACGAAGAATTTTTTTAATTTTTTATTTTTTTATTTTTGGCAGCATTTTGAAGTGAAAAACAAGATTTTTGCTACAAAATTTCGGGAATTTGTTGTTAAAAAACGGGGAAGAGAATGGAAAATAAAAAAGAGCTCTTCGTGGTTACTTGGTGATTTATGTGTAGATACAGTGTGCAAACTTTCAAAAGAATCAGTCAAGTAGATTTTGAGTTATGATGTTCACGGACTTCGAACATTTATTTGCGAGAAAATCGATTTAAAGTTTTTTAAAAACTGATTTATACACGATATACCGTATGAGGCCGGTCGTTTGAAATGCTGTATCTGTGTCAGTTTTGCTCCAGTTTAATTAAAATTTTGACACAACAATCTCGACGTGTTGCATATTCAGAAAGAGAAATGCAAAAAAGGTTTTAAAACCTTACCCCCCCTTAAAGACACCAACCCATAAAAACCAACTATACCACTGTGTGGTTTGGGTATAATGACTTTGTGCTGTTGTTTGTAACTACCAAAAATATTTGACCTGGACCCATCTTTTATTATACCAATCGACTCAGAATCACTATCTGAGTCGATTTACCGATGTCAATCCGTCTGTTTGTCCATGTAAACCTTGTAATCAAACCACAGGTCGCACATATGAATATATTTTAATGAAATTTGGTATATAAGCTTTTATCGGCCATAGGATGGGATGCTTTTTATTATTTTTTTTATTTATTAACTAACACTCAGGGGATGCCCCCCTACATATGTAGTGCATTGTGTTTATAGACTTTGAAGCTCCTGCCCACATATGGGAGTTGTATTCCATTTTCGGTCGGATGTAAGTTGTAAAGATTTTAAGGAGATCAGAAGGAGTGACGTAATTTTTGCACCGTTTTAGAAAACCTAGTCACTTGAATGCTTCTCTCGACACTTGAAAAACATGCTCGTTCTAACGAATATCACTGCCTATACCATCCCATATATACAGATGACATTGTTGAATCCATGGCCCTAAGGGTCAACATGAAATATGGAGTCTTCGGTGCATTAAAATACACCCTATTGCATTGACCCACTGAGAGATTGTTTAAACAGGTCTCGATTGAGTGTGTCATTCATTGTCCGCCTCTTGCCTCCAACCTCCAAGAGGCTTGGCATACAATTAAAGGAAAATGAATGACAAATGCTGCTGTCATCAAAATACATACTGAATGTAACACTGCCCTAAGGGAAAAATCCCAATAACAATAGCTTAATTGTCAATTCACCATCTGTGGAAGCAACAGAGAGATGGTGACACTCTTACTCTCTTTCAACAAAAAAACAAGTAAGAAAATTATAGTCGGTGTAGACCAATTTCTACTTTTTAATTTTTAATTTTTAATTTTAAATTTTTAATTTTTAATTTTTAGTTTTTAATTTTTAATTTTTAATTTTTAATTTTTAATTTTTAATTTTTAATTTTTAATTTTTAATTTTTAATTTTTAATTTTTAATTTTTAATTTTTAATTTTTAATTTTTAATTTTTAATTTTTAATTTTTAATTTTTAATTTTTAATTTTTAATTTTTAATTTTTAATTTTTAATTTTTAATTTTTAATTTTTAATTTTTAATTTTTAATTTTTAATTTTTAATTTTTAATTTTTAATTTTTAATTTTTAATTTTTAATTTTTAATTTTTAATTTTTAATTTTTAGTTTTTAATTTTTAATTTTTAATTTTTAATTTTTAATTTTTAATTTTTAATTTTTAATTTTTAATTTTTAATTTTTAATTTTTAATTTTTAATTTTTAATTTTTAATTTTTAATTTTTAATTTTTAATTTTTAATTTTTAATTTTTAATTTTTAATTTTTAATTTTTAATTTTTAATTTTTAGTTTTTAATTTTTAATTTTTAATTTTTAATTTTTAATTTTTAATTTTTAATTTTTAATTTTTAATTTTTAATTTTTAATTTTTAATTTTTAATTTTTAATTTTTAATTTTTAATTTTTAATTTTTAATTTTTAATTTTTAATTTTTAATTTTTAATTTTTAATTTTTAATTTTTAATTTTTAATTTTTAATTTTTAATTTTTAATTTTTAATTTTTAATTTTTAATTTTTAATTTTTAATTTTTAATTTTTAATTTTTAATTTTTAATTTTTAATTTTTAATTTTTAATTTTTAATTTTTAATTTTTAATTTTTAATTTTTAATTTTTAATTTTTAATTTTTAATTTTTGATTTTTAATTTTTAATTTTTAATTTTTAATTTTTATTTTTTAATTTTTAATTTTTAATTTTTAATTTTTAATTTTTAATTTTTAATTTTTAATTTTTAATTTTTAATTTTTAATTTTTAATTTTTAATTTTTAATTTTTAATTTTTAATTTTTAATTTTTAATTTTTAATTTTTAATTTTTAATTTTTAATTTTTAATTTTTAATTTTTAATTTTTAATTTTTAATTTTTAATTTTTAATTTTTAATTTTTAATTTTTAATTTTTAATTTTTAATTTTTAATTTTTAATTTTTAATTTTTAATTTTTAATTTTTAATTTTTTATTTTTAATTTTTATTTTTAATTTTTAATTTTTAATTTTTAATTTCTACTTTTTAATTTTTAATTTTTAATTTTTAATTTTTAATTTTTAATTTTTAATTTTTAATTTTTAATTTTTAATTTTTAATTTTTAATTTTTAATTTTTAATTTTTAATTTTTAATTTTTAATTTTTAATTTTTAATTTTTAATTTTTAATTTTTAATTTTTAATTTTTAATTTTTAATTTTTAATTTTTAATTTTTAATTTTTAATTTTTAATTTTTTAATTTTTAATTTTTAATTTTTAATTTTTAATTTTTAATTTTTAATTTTTAATTTTTAATTTTTAATTTTTAATTTTTAATTTTTAATTTTTAATTTTTAATTTTTAATTTTTAATTTTTAATTTTTAATTTTTAATTTTTAATTTTTAATTTTTAATTTTTAATTTTTAATTTTTAATTTTTAATTTTTAATTTTTAATTTTTAATTTTTAATTTTTAATTTTTAATTTTTAATTTTTAATTTTTAATTTTTAATTTTTAATTTTTAATTTTTAATTTTTAATTTTTAATTTTTAATTTTTAATTTTTAATTTTTAATTTTTAATTTTTAATTTTTAATTTTTAATTTTTAATTTTTAATTTTTAATTTTTAATTTTTAATTTTTAATTTTTAATTTTTAATTTTTAATTTTTAATTTTTAATTTTTAATTTTTAATTTTTAATTTTTAATTTTTAATTTTTAATTTTTAATTTTTAATTTTAAATTTTTAATTTTTAATTTTTAATTTTTAATTTTTAATTTTTAATTTTTAATTTTTAATTTTTAATTTTTAATTTTTAATTTTTAATTTTTAATTTTTAATTTTTAATTTTTAATTTTTAATTTTTAATTTTTAATTTTTAATTTTTAATTTTTAATTTTTAATTTTTAATTTTTAATTTTTAATTTTTAATTTTTAATTTTTAATTTTTAATTTTTAATTTTTAATTTTTAATTTTTAATTTTTAATTTTTAATTTTTAATTTTTAATTTTTAATTTTTAATTTTTAATTTTTAATTTTTAATTTTTAATTTTTAATTTTTAATTTTTAATTTTTAATTTTTAATTTTTAATTTTTAATTTTTAATTTTTAATTTTTAATTTTTAATTTTTAATTTTTAATTTTTAATTTTTAATTTTTAATTTTTAATTTTTAATTTTTAATTTTTAATTTTTAATTTTTAATTTTTAATTTTTAATTGTTAATTTTTAATTTTTAATTTTTAATTTTTAATTTTTAATTTTTAATTTTTAATTTTTAATTTTTAATTTTTAATTTTTAATTTTTAATTGTTAATTTTTAATTTTTAATTTTTAATTTTTAATTTTTAATTTTTAATTTTTAATTTTTAATTTTTAATTTTTATTTTTTAATTTTTAATTTTTAATTTTTAATTTTTAATTTTTTATTTTTAATTTTTAATTTTTAATTTTTACCATGCGTTTAGAAACCCTATCTCTCAGGTCCAACTAACTGGATATAGAAAATAAGCATAAATCAAATTTGAGTGGGATTTTTATAAATTTTTTGGCTGCAGTTATAAAAAAGTTCATATCGGATAATATATCTATATGGGGACAAGGTCCAAAAATGGACTGATCGTGACCATGTTTGGTAAAGTCTCTTGTATTTTGCATAAATAAAGGGTGATTTTATAGCTATTATCTTTTTGGCAACACTGGTTTAAACAGCTGACGCACGTTTCGTGATTTATTTCATTGTCAAGCATCTTCAGTTTGGTCTATAATTTAACCATGAATCGTCTTACAAACGAACAACGCTTGCAAGTTATTGAATTTTATTATTAAAATGCGTGCTCTGTTAAGAAAGTTTAATCGACACACTGAAGCGGCTATTCGGGCTATTGTGACTAAATTTCGCACCAAATTTACATTGTTGGACATTACATTAAGTAGAGTGCGAACTGAAGAAAATATCGCAGCTGTATCGGTCAGTATTAATGATGACCATCAATTTTCGATTTGTCGCCGTTCGCACCAATTGGGCCTCTGTTACCCAACAACGAGAGATGTTATCCAACTTTTTTTTTGCTCAAAATGCAAGAGCTGGACTTGCATGACATCTGGATTCAACAAGACGTGCCACACAGCACGCGCAACAATGGACTTATTGAGAGGCGAGTTCGGTGAACATTTTATTTCACGTTCGGGACCGGTAAATTGGCCGCCTAGATCGTGCGATTTAACGCCTTTAGACTATTTTTTGTGGGGCTATGTTAAAGCTCATGTCTATACAGACAATCCCGCTTCAATTGACGCATTGGAAGACAACATCGAAGCATTTATTCGTGAGATACCGGCCGAAATGTTAGAAAGAGTATGCCAAAATTGGACTAAGCGGATGGACCATTTGAGGCGCAGTCACGGTCAACATTTGCATGATATAATCTTCAAACATTAAATTATATAGACCGTACTATAGATTCAAATAAAGATTTCATGCATTTTTCTGAATTTTATGTGTTTTTTTTTTGGAAAACTTTCCTATAGCTCTTAAAAAATCTCCCTTTATATACAAACAAAATTTGAGAAGAATCAGTGCAATATTTTTGTTTTTTTGATAGATTTAGGTGAAGATCGGGAAGCAGTTCTATATGGGGCCTATGACTAAGAGTTGTCACATAGTGATCATTTTGGACTACTGATTAATGGATGTAATAAACACATACAAACCCAATTTGACTAAGATTTATATGATAATTTGGATCTTATGGCAATTTATGTTGATTTCATAGGGGTCATTTGTGTGGGGGCTAGGTCTGAACATGAACCGATTCTCACCAATTTCCACAACTTTCATCCCATGGCTGGTAAAAGCTTATATGCCAAATTTCATTAAAATATATTTATATTTGCGACCTGCAGTTTGATTACAAGCTTTACATGGACACACAGACGGACGGATGGACATCGTTAAATCGAATCAGATAGTGATTCTGAGTCGATCGGTATAATAAAAGATGGGTCTAGGTCAAATATTTTTGGTAGTTACAAACAGCAGCACAAAGTCATTATACCCAAACCACATAGTGTTATAGGGTATAGAAATGTAAGTGTGTGCTTTCAATCAAATTAAACACGAAAATACCAAATATTTTGTTCATTATCAATTAATATGAATCCTTGAAAAAAAAAATTTAAATTCTCTAATTACTGACAATCTTGTTTTTTTGTTAGTCCACATAAATTAAGGACTACGTAAGGTGGAATAATGAAAGTAATTGAGATTTCTTTTAACATATTTTTGTTATAAAAAACCATATCAATTTTAAAACTAATGGTGAGCACTCACTTTTTGAGTCAACTGTACATGTGCCGTAGTGGTAAAATGTATGCCGGCCAAATGAAAAAGCAAACACTTAATTCGAGTTATTAAATTATTGAAGGTAATTTCATAGATTATATATGACTAATAGTTTAATACGAATTTAATGCGTTAAAAACATAAAAACACATTCAAATACATAAATTTTAATATGTACAATACTGCAGTGAACATTGCAAATGAGTTAGATATAAATGTAATTTTTGTGTATTTGCGTGATAAAATAGCATTAATATGAGGTTCACGGATATAATGCCACCAAAAATGTTTTGTTTGCAGCAATTTAATGATATATCATTTCTATTTTGCACACAACCATTCTAAACATAATGCTCTCAGCTAAATTTAGCGATTATCCACATGCATGCTTGCAAAAGGTGTTAATGTATGTTTAAACATATCCCAGTGGTATAGGGAGCTAGCTCCGCACGTGTAAATTCGCTAGCTCATAAAGAACTACCGCTAGTCCATCACAATCTACTTCGCATGCATTTGCCTGGTGAATTTAACATGGGAATGTCCTACGATGGGTGCAATTGACCCATCACTGCATAACTTTTACCCACCAATAGGGTTACACCCATTGTGCTATACACCGCACTACCCCCAAGTGACCGACAGATTCGCTAGTCCCTTTACCCACCAACAGGGTTACCTACATTATGTTGTACACCGCACTACCCCCATAAATGGTAGTCTTGGTATTGACTCCTAAACTCAATCAATTTCACCACCTCTGAATCGATAGCTATTTCGCTAGGACTTGTTGACTTACTTTTTAAATATGCGTGAGCAAGTAAAAACTTTTGGTACTAAATTCAATTAAACAAAATATTTATTCAACGCATTAAATAGTTTAAATTTAATTACATTCTTGAACTTTTTATGAGATCATTCGTTTAAAAATATATTTAAATTTAACTGAAAATATTTTGATATGCAAACATAAATTTTAAATTCATTTAAAAACTAAACAATCAGTTATTTTACTTTAACATGTATGTATAACAAAACTATTTACATTTCTTCTTAAAGTATCGTTTTTTCTGCAACTGGATTGCTTTTCGTAGTCCTCTTCAGAATTACCTTTTCCATCACATTGAAATGAATCTGGAAAAAATATTTGTAATTTTTATGTGTAAAAACGTAAAGTTTTGTTTATTATTACTTAAAACAACTTTATAAAAATTACTTAAAGCCTTGAGTGATTTTTTGCCCTGCACACCGTCAGTATTAAAATCGTATCTTATTTGCGCAGACAAAATGTTTTTGAGGTTTTTTTTAATACAAATTTTCGTACTACACCTAAGTCGATCATGTGCATAAAATTAAGCGTTAGTTGCGTTACCATTGAAATTCCTAAGGATTCCAATAGTGTTTTTCTATCCAAGTACTTAGTTATATGATGATTTGGACATTTTCTGTTTGCAAAATCCTGATTATAGCTCCAGAAACTGTATCATAGGTAAGTGTTCCATCTATCTTTTTTGCAATTTGTGTGCATTTTGAACAGCCATGCCGTGAAGTGTGTCCAGGTATACCACTTATGTACGCTTTTGCTGGAGCATCACACACTATACTTTTTATTTCTAACGTAATAGATTTATTGTCTATTTCTAAACCATTATCTTTATAGAACATAAGCTCAGAAACAAACTCGCTTAGAAATTCTTCACAATTTGCTGGTTTAATTTAACTTAAAAATACTCCAACAGTAAATATTGGAGTGCCATTTATGTTTGAAATTCTTATAAGAATAGGCCATAATTGTATTTTTGAACTTCGAAACAAAAGTAGCCCATCTATGTTAACGTCAAAAAACACATTATTTGGAAGTGTGGAAGCATTGCTAATTTTTTTCAACGAATTGATTCCCAAATGTAAATATTTACCACCACCTATGGCATTAGTTGTGGCTTTTTTGCCGCTAGTGTACGTGTAAAATTGATTTACATTAATATTTTCTTCTTTAAGAATTTTCAGTAAATCCTCTGCACATCTTCTGCTCGGTCTATGTTTTACAAACCATGACTTCAGTTGAGCACTTAGATCAAGATTTTGTTTTTTTTTCAAGTGTATTCGATTTTTTTGAATTGTCATTATCTTTTTCTAAACTTTTTTCACAACCATTTATTTCTAAATTACATTCTTCACTATTTAATATACTATCCTTTCCAACGTTGTTAAAAGCTTCCAAAAAAAATTTCAATTTCTTTTTCTTCATCGTTTTTAAATAAATTCACTTTTTCCACTTTTTTATTTTCCTGACCAACTCTATTAAACTCTTCTAAAAACGTTTCACTTTCTAATTTAAATAGTCTTCTTAAATTTCAATAAATCACAAATTTTGATTTTAACACAAACAGGTTTGTATACCGACTGACGCTTTGTATTTATTTCGCAAAATTTAAACGATGGTCATTGCATTTTGTTGTTGTTTGAATAACGGGATTTAGTTGAGAAAAATCAAATATTTGTCGTAGAAAAAAATAGCTTTCTGCATTACTTAGAGTTAGAGAATTAGCTGGCGAATAGTGGGTTCTTGGGGTTACAAAAATGATGTTTTTGCGTTTGTTAAGTTTTGTTGTTGTTTGATTAACGGGATGTACTTAACAGAATGTTGCTCTTAGTGACGAGAAAGAATTTGTATCATAGAAAACTATAATTTTCTGCATTACTTAGGGTTAGAGAAATAGCTAGCGAAAGGTGGGTAGCCATTGTAACAAGTTAGCATGAGATATTAGTGTCTATAGAATGATGTAGGTATGGTTGGGTATGGCACATCAGTAGCCCTGGGTGTAAACAGAGTAAACGGACTAACTATTTCGCCTGTCATTAGTGGCGATAGTTCCTAGCTATACCACTGGGATGCTTTAGCCATTAGTTTATGAACAAAAAAAAAATAATTAAAATTCCGACATATATATCTGCGCACTTTTATCTATTGGAATTTTTCAATCGATTACATACACTTTTTTTTAGATATTTAAGTTTCGTGGCAGAAAATTTTAAAGTTAGATTTGCCAATATTTTAAGTATCATAGAGTTTAAGTTTCGCGCTAATAACTTACAAATACAATATATGTAAGTTAGTATCGTAAATATATCATTATATGTATTTGTTTGTGTACATACTCGTACATACTTGAAATGCGAAGGCATTTTCATTTTTTTTTTTAATATTAAAATTACAGTAAATTTATGGTTTTTTCTTTGACCACAGACCAAAATAAAGAGATTTACACAAGAAACACAGAGAATGAAATGTTTCAGCCCACAATGGAAAGATTTATGATGAATTTTCTTGTTATAACCGCTGGTAAGCTGGCTTTTAAAATATATTGTACCAGTCAACCAGGAATGCCAATTTAGCGCTTTTTATCTTTTATATACAACGAATGTTGCCAGAAGGACATATTAATATAGTGGGTTGTCGAATTTTAATGAAATTCGCTAAAAACTTATTTGGACATTAGTTTTCTTAATTAATCTTTACTGCTCGTCCTTCACTTAATATATGTAATTAATCAAGATTTACTCGTACACATTGGATTTTTTTAAGCCAAACATATGGCTAAAATGCCAGGACTAAATTAATATAGAATCATTACTACTGGTAATGGGTTTTCATAGAAACGAGGAAAAGAGAAGTGTTTTTAAGTACTTTCTATTATTTTGTTGAGCAGTAAAAAGTTGCCTCCCTTCTAATTGTTTTAGCAAAACAAGATAACATCAGCTGTATGACTGTTTCTGTTTAGGGTATTTAAAGCATATTTATGTATGTATATTAAGGCGTTTCAAAGATTGCTCCTTTTAAAACCGAAAATTAGTTTTTGCGGCCCAACAAATTTTTGTGATTTTTTTTATAGACATTTTGAAGGCAATTGTTCATGGCAATGATTTAGTTAAAAAAATTTAATTATGAAATACATTTCTGTATTATTTATCCCTGAAGCTTTATTTACACAAAATCAAATACACTATGCCACAAAAGTTTAGATGTGATCACAAAATTTCTATTAATTTAAATAATTGCTTTTATATTCTGATGAAATTTGGAACGTAAGATCAGTAACTTATAATAATAATAAGGCAAGATAAATATAAGAAATAAAAGATACAATGCTGTTGTAATTTTTTATAAGAATCCTAATTTATGGATATCTAAATTCCACTAAAGACAGTAGATGACTTTTTATTTGGAGTTTACAGTTATAACGATATAAACATTTGGAAATAGTTTTATGGATTTATGGATTTAATTTTTGGAAAAAATAAATAAATTATTGAAATTATTGAAGATATAGAACAAGTATCTTACAAGATATGAAAAAAGGTTAATGAGCGAACTGATATGATAATTCTGCGAAATGGCACCAAAAATCCCAAATAAGATGCTATAAAACAGGCTTATGAAGTGATAATATATAATGGAATAAAGGTTTGCCCTGAAACTAATCATTGCGGTTTAAAAAGTAACAATTTAGGCTCACACGTTGCCGGGAAAAGGACATTTGTTATCAAAGTTAATACAATGAAAAGGCTAGAGAATGATAAAAATCTGAAACTATATATTTGGGTGAGTTCGCTTTTGATAGCAATCAAGTACGCACGTACAATATTCTGAGTTCGCTAAAGCATTAAAGTGTAAAAACAATTGTCTTGTTACAAAAAATTAAATAAATATCAGTAGTTACAGGAACAATATAAAACAAAAAAAGATTTTTTTATTTTTTTTTGAATAAAAACAATTTACTTTTTTTTTGTTTGTTAGATTTATCGTCATTTTTCAGACATATTGCAATTACTACTGTAATTAATATGCAATTTTAATTTTGTTTAAAATGGTGCGTGGTAAAGAAGAATTGTTAATCGGACCGGTTTCTGGCATTTCAGCCTTCATCAGCGATTTATTGAACATTGCGATAATTGTTTTATTTTTTAATTGAATAGATTGTTTCTATATGAAAATTTTTTCTACTTAGGGCGAGCGTGAGGTTTTGAACCATGAACCTTCACATACACTCGTACTTGCACTTTTTGGTCAGCGCTTTAACACACTCACCTAAAGTCAGGCCTACGAGCAGTGTGGTTAGTTTACATTGCCATCATCATGGGTGATTGCAATGATAGTAGTGAAGATGATGATATATGCTGGCAAGTAGTAACTTCGCCAAAAGCACAAAAACGTCGTCAAAGTGAATCGCCAAAAATGTTTGCAAATAAACGACAAAATATTAACAAACAACAAAACATATCTTTTGAAAACAATGCTAGTACATTAACATATTCCAACAATAATACACCTGCACCGCAAAACAATAACAATAATAATACTCAATAGAATTTCAACAACAATTCCAGCATATCAAAAAACAATAACGCTAGTACGTCTCATCAAACAGCCTTTACAAACAATGTAAGTTACAATCGCTTTGCTAGTTTAAGCAATGATATTGATAATAATGATCATGAAGATGATAGTGAAAGTGAAACCGAAAATGAACAAAAAATTAATACACCAAAGCCCCCACCAATAGTTATACCAAATGTTGCTGACATTAGAGGTATGATAAAAAGTTTTTCAAGACTAATTTCCCCTTCATTGTACACTTACAAAACCCTAAGAGATGGTCAAATTAGGATTATGGTAAAGGATATTCAACCATATAGAATACTTGTTGCATTTTTAAATGATAACAAAATTAACTTTCATACGTATTAGTATAGACAAGAAAAATCCTATAGAGCTGTGGTTAAAAATCTACACCCCTCAACAACAATTGAAGAAATAAACAAGTAAGAAAATTGTAGTCGGTCTAGACCGACTATACGATACCCTATACCATGCGTTTCGAGACCCTATCTCTCAGGCGCAACTAACTGGATATAGAAAATAAGCATAAACCAAATTTGAGTGGGATTTTTATTAATTTTTTCGGCTGCAGATATGAAAAAGTTCATATCGGATGCTATATCTATATGGGGACTTGGCCCAAAAATGGACCGATCCTGACCATGTTTGGTAAAGTCTCTTGTATTTTGCAAAATTATATACAAACAAAATTTGAGAAGAATCAGTGCAATATTTTTGTTTTTTGATTGATTTAAGTGAAGATCGGGAAGCAGCTCTATATGGGGCCTATGACTAAGAGTTGTCCAATAGGGATCATTTTTGGACTACTGATTAATGGATGTAATATATACATAGAAACCCAATTTGACTAAGATTTGTATGATAATTTGAATCTTATGGCAATATATGTTGATTTCATAGGGGTCATTTGTATGGGGGCTAGGTCTGAACATGGACCGTTTCTCACCAATTTCAATAGCGTTCATCCCATGGCCGATAGAAGATCAAATACCAAATTTCATCAAAATATATTCATATTTGCGACCTGCAGTTTGATTACAAGCTTTACATGGACACACAGACGGACGGACGGACATCGTTAAATCGAATCAGATAGTGATTCTGATTCGATCGGTATAATTAAAGATGGGTGTAGGTCAAATATTTTTGGTTGTTACAAACAGCAGCACAAAGTCATTATACCCAAACCACATAGTGGTATAGGGTATAAAAACGCCATAGAAAATTTAGGACACAAAGTCAGAAATGTTACAAATATCCGCAGTAGAAATACAAAGGAACCTCTACCAATGTTTTTTATTGATCTAGAACCAATCCCAAATAATAAAAGTATATATGACATCAAATATCTGTACAATGCAGTTCTCAATATTGTTCCACCAAAGAAAGCACATGATGTCGTTCAATGTCATGGATGCCAAAAATTCGGACACACAAAAACCTACTGCAGAAAACAAGTGCACTGTGTTAAATGTGGATTAGGTCATCTAACAACCGACTGCACCAAAGATAGTGATGAACCACCTCGTTGTATTAATTGTTTCCAAAACCATCCAGTAAGCTATAAAGGATGTGAAGTATGCAAGCAATTGTTAAAAAAAAAATTTCAAAATAATTACTTTAAAAGACGTAACAACGTTAGATATAATCATCAAAATGTAGAGTTTCCTTATTTGAACAACAATACAAATTTTGGTCAAAATTTTAATATATCGTACTCAGATGTCCTAAAAAATAACCAACGAGGTATACCACAAAATTCACTTGAAAAATTAGAAAACTTAATACAAAAGCAAATAGAATTAACTAACAAGCTTTTAAGCATGATGACAGTTTTAATAACAAAACTATGCAATTGAACTTAAATATTGCAATATGGAATGCTAATGGGCTTTCTAATAATACACAATAACTAGAATTATTTTTAAAGACACATTTTATCGATATTATTTTAGTGTCAGAGACACATTTTACAAGCAGAACCTTTTTTAGAATAAAAGGATTCGATATTATAACAGCAAACCATCCTGATGACAGAGCACATGCCGGCGCTGCAATATTAATTAAATCGACAATAAAATACGAACTTTTTGATGAAATAAGACATCCATATCTTCCAGCTGCATGCATTAAGTTAAATGCAACTCAAATACCATCTCGTTTTGTGCCATTTATTTTCCACCTCGATTTTCTGTTAAATGTCAAGAATATCAAAATTTTTTTCATCGTTTGGTGGGGATCTAGATTAATAAATCCTATGGAAAGTGAACTATATAAATGTATCATTAATAATAAATACTCAGTTTTATCCACGGGAAAACCAACATATTGGCCAACAGATCCAAGAAAGATACCTGACCTTTTTGCTGTTGATTCCGGTATTTCAAGTCAGTTATTAAATATAACTGATTTTGATGAACTAAGTTCTGATCACACTCCACTTATAGCATGTTTTAACGCATTCTTACAGTCGCATGCACAGCAACAAAATATTTTTACATCGAAAACTGACAAAAAAATCGTTTAGTAATTGGATTGATAGGAATGTAAATCTAAACTTATCCATTAAATCCCCAGCAGAAATGGATGACGTAATTGAAAATTTTAATAATTTAATTCATGAGGCAAGCTTTCTACCAAATTTACAAACCCAACGTCAACAAATCAAAATCTTTATATCGTCTGAAATTCGATCACTAATAAGATACAAAAGAAGACTTAGAAAAGTGTGGCAAAACAGCAGAAATCCAAATTATAAACGTAACTTCAATAAGGCGGCTAAAGATCCCAAAATCAAGCTTTATGAAATGAAAAATGAACAACTTGGAAACTATCTCAGGAAGCTCAACTTATCGCATAATAAGAGCGATGATTTTAGCTTATGGAAGGCGACAAAGTATATAAAACGGCCAACTCAGAGAAATGTACCAATCAAAGATGTAAACGATGTATGGTGTAAAAGAGATAAAACTTAGGCAGAAGCATTTGCTTTTCATCTTCAAAAAACATTTCAGCCCCATACATATAACAACAGTTTCGCAGATGAAATTCTCGACTATTTGGATAGCCCTTGTCCCATGGATTGGCCTATCAAACACATCTCTCCCTCGGAAGTACATGAAGAAATATAAAAACTTAACTGCAAAAAGTCTCCTGGTTACGACAACATAGATGGAAAAGTAATTCAAGCGCTGCCTAAGAGAGGAATTTTATTTCTTACATTATTGTACAACTCTGTATTGAGGTTAAATCACTTTCCCTCACAATGAAAGTGTGCAGAGATTGTTATGATAACAAAACCAAACAAGCCAGAAAATAACGTGACATCTTATAGACCGATAAGTTTACTGGTTATATTCTCCAAAATAATTGAAAGAATATTGTTGAAAAGAGTGTCTCCAGTTCTAGAAAAAATTAATTTCATTCCCGTTTCAGGCAGAATCATGGAACTCCGGAACAATGCCATCGTATTGTGTCATATATAAGGGCAATTGTTAACGCCCCATGGTTTGTATCAAATAACACAATACATAATGATCTTTTTGTTCCTAAGCTAGTAGTGAAATCAAAAGATTCAGCGAGAATTACCTTGAAAGATTAAGTAATCATGTAAACCCAATAGCAATTGCTCTTCTTGATGACACAGACTAAGTAAGACGGCTTAAAAGGCGCCATGTCTTGGATTTGCCATTTCGTGGCTAATATATAAATTTTAACTAAAAATTAAATTATCCAATTGAATTTATGTATATTGTTGTTCGCAATGGAGTTCGACAATGAATGCTATTTTTTTTGTTATTGTTATACAATTTGCTTATTATCCTTAAATGGATAGATTGTAAATAAAGATAGTTAAAAAAAAAATATATATATATATTTGGGTTATAACCAAGTTTTGATCTTATCCCTAAGTGATGACCACTGATGTCCTGATACCGAAACCACTTTCATTGTGTTATTTCGCTACAAAAAATTTACACATTAAACTTTTTATTCTAAAACCATCCAAAAACAAATAGCTATATATAGATAAAATTTTCTTCATACATTTGATTTAAATTAATAATGTAATATATTTATAAAAAATTTCAAGGTACTCAGTTAAAAACTATCTGTAGTAAATGAAATGCTCCACGGAAATGTTACTGCATTTTTTTTTCTTTTGTAATTTAAAGTTTCTCTCTCATGCAGTGTGTTATTAACAAAGTAAAACGGTTAAGCGTTTGCTTTAAAGACTCGTAATCATTCGTTAAAGTGTGGTTTAAAAACCAAACGTCAAACCAGGAATAAGAAATAAATTCGGAAATTTTGTACAATTGATCCCGATATTTCGGTAAGAGTATAAATATCGCTCTTGAATTCCATAAAGCGGCGGAATACTTTTAAAATTTTTATATGCAAATTCGTGTTCTCCATATAGTATCTAAAATCTTTTCCTAATATCTATAATAATAATAGGCTAGGCGATTTCTTGTTACCAATGTTTTGTTCTACCCTTTCATCCCGATTTTGACTAAACGTATATTATTTGAAAGGTATTACTTTTTAGATGTTCACCAGATATACGGATTTTTAAATTTTTTCCTTTATTTTGATTAAATTGCATTTGAAGTTGCTACCAACAAATACATAAAATTATACATATACTATGTATGTGTTTATAAAATTTTTTAATGTGTTTGTTAATAATTTTGTTATCTTCATTCACAATAATAATATACCAAAAAAATGTTGGTTTGTGAATTGGCTAAGTTAAGATATAAATATGCCTAGAAATTGCACTCGAATTTCGAATGCTGGAATCTGGTAGTATAATATTAATAGCCAAGGCTATTTCTTGTGAACTCTTCTACGCTTTTGGCTATCAATCGATTTTGATAAAAAGTTTACTATTTGAAAGGTATTTCTTTGCAGATGTGCACCATCTTTACAGATGTGCACCATCTGGTGTATATTTTTTTGAATAATAATAATTTAAAGTTGCTACTAACACATAAAACTATACAACGTTGTGTGTGTGTTTATTAAATTTGTTAACGTGTGCAAAAATTGTGAATCAAAAGCCCTGTGTTGAATTGTGAATTTGCTAAAATCAATTAGCATACATTTAGGCTTTTATAAAATTATTTATTAACAAAACCTTTTATATGTCTTCTGTGTGTTCAACAAATATTTCTAATAAAATATAATGAATTTTATTTAATCATTCACAATTTAATGAGTTTAATTAAATTATTCATAAATAACCTTTATTGTGGTTAACACTGTTCCATTCTCAAGAAGTAACTCGGGTACCATTATTTCTTTTGATTTGCTTTTAAGCACAACTACCTGTATTTCTGTTTACCCATTAAATCCCATCGGAATGATGGCACCAGTTCTCTTTTTTTAAGTTTTTTTTTAACATTTCTTCCATTTTTTTTAGCAGTATCAATTACACCCGATTGTGAGGAAGTTTCAATTTTAACATTTGAATCTGTTTGAGTTTTGTTTGCAAATTTTTGGCTACTGTTTTGGTTCTCACTTCGCCTTTATTTACGAAAATAACGACATGATTAACTGATGGCTTCTTTTCCTTTGTCTAAATGGTGTTATATGATCGTTATCATCATAATCATATGTGATTTCATCATCGTCGAACATTGGCACTGAATCTAAATCGGAAAGAGTACCTTCAAAACTATTTGTTTCAGATTTTGAATCCAACATTTTGGTGGATATATCAAAAGTTTCATTATGTGCATCACTATTTGGATATTTAAATTTTCGACTTTTTTCATAAATCCAAATCAACCGTGCTAGCTCTCTCCATTGATTTTCGAAATTTCAGTTTATTCCACAAATGAGTTAATTTTTTGAAGTAGTTTCATACCTCTTTTCTTTAGATTTAATTGATTCATATAATCTATTGTATCTTTCAATAACTCTTTTGTTATTCGGTTCAGTTCACGTAATTTGTTCTCGACATTTGTAATATTTTTGAATTTTAGTGTTATATTTTCAGATCTGTTCACACTTTGACTTCAAATTTCCGAGTTTTTTCGGATTCAAGTTTCACTTAAAAAAAAAATTTTTTTTTTAAATTAAAATAAATTCAAATACGGAGAAAATATATTTTTTTTTGCATTTTCCCTTTTATGAATTGAATTTTGCAAACTTAAATTAATATAAAAAAATGCTATTATTTTTAACTCGTCTTTTGCAAAAAAATCATTTACTTTATTAGAAAAATATATAGCAATTTAATAATATTCTTAATCTATATATATAAAAATAAGTTGCATTGTGTTAGTAATTGGTGTTCTCGGGAATGCGTGAACCGATTTCGTTTCTGCAAAGTTCATATGAAAAGTGACGTCAATACCAAGGTTTTTATGTATAAACGGTCTCTGAATGTGAATTGGTTAATGAGTTATATCCATTTTAATGAACACTGCAATCATTTCAAAACATGTAGTTTGAAGATATTTCAGTTAATATTTCGAACAACTGAAATACGTTTTTAAATTCACTACAATTCGATTTTAGTCAAACCATTAATTTAATACTAATAATTAATAATTAATTTATATACTTAGCTATTGTAAATCACATGGGATCTATGAAATAAATTACATACAAAACACATCGCTAAAAACTTAAATATTTAAATACATTACGCACAGCAATGAGCTTTCTTATATGTTAACTTAACGGATATTTCAAACATTAAATCAAACAGCTAATATATAAATACATGTAATGCTGTAACGGACTTTTTCTCCAAGGTCGCTAGCTTTTGAGTGCATGCTATGACTGACATTTCATGATCAGCTGATCTATTTATATTCTTAATAATTGCATTATTCAACTAACATACGTTAGTTGGGATAATTGGGATAGCCACATTTTTTAATACAAAATGGTACGTCCGCGCAGTAATTTGGGGCGTCAATCACGTAATGCTAGAAATTTTGCGGTATATAGAGCATCTCAAAGTGACGAACATCGTGCAAATAATACTTTGGCTGCTCGAAATGCCATGGCACGTGGTAGGGCTCTGCAAAATCCAGCTTCATGTCCGTATGTGCGACGTACTTTGGAGCGTGCTGCATTTAATTATGATGTAAACTTTGATTACGTTTCTCATAGCAAGGTTTCAATTGGACCAATGACTACTGTTTGCAGTCATTGCAAGGCATTTAAGTTTAAACATGAGGTATCTGGATAGTGTTGTTCAAACGGACAAGTTATATTACCAGAATTGAATCCACCACCGGAGCCCTTGCATAATTTGATAACTGGTGGCACACAAATTTCAATGCATTTTCTGGCAAACATACAAGCGTATAACTTCGGATTTCAAATGACTTCATTCGGAGCGACAAATATTATTCGGGACAATTTTATGCCAACGTTCAAGTTATTTTTGTTTGTTTTAATGTTTATTTAGATGATCGTAAAACGTACTATTTTCAAAAATTCAATCTTCAATAGATTCAAGGCCAAGTTTACTATCGACTTATGAAATAATTACCTGTTGATCAAAATAGACCACACATATACTATAAGCAGTTGATTAAAGAAACCTTGCGGTTTAAACGTCGCAATAATTTTTCATTGTTGAAACTTCTATGAATTTGACTTTTCTACCACTTATTGAATGAAGTAATTCAATTTTTAAAAGTTCTGATTCGTTTAATTTGCAAACCATTCCGTTATAGTTGATGTTTATAAATAAACTTAAAAAAGAAACTTAAAGCGGTTTCCCAGCTTATTTTTGAACCATTTTTTTTCCAGTATCTTATGAAAAACTTCTAAATTAAAAAATCAAGAAATTTTTAATTGAAATAAAAAATGAATTACTGCCCATACAAATTTTTGGTGAGAAAGTTCATTTTCTTGGGGAATTTGTTCTTTGGGGACTAAGTACTCAGCGCCTGGTAAGCATAGTGAACCATTTTTCAAGTCAAATACCTTTTTATCCCGGGCAAGACCGGGTAAAAACAGCTAGTATTTAATTAAAAATTATTATTATATGTATATGTGAATTTGGCTCAGATAAAAATCAATTAAATACAAAATCGATTGCCAGCTTTAAAAAATATATATAAATTTCAAAAGTAAAATTAAAACAAAAATCAAAATTTTAAAATCTTTCAAATGTATATACCAAAATTTCAGAGATCTTGTAAATAAAACACATTCAATTTAATTTTAATAATATTTGATTTTACTTTGTTGAGCAGCTATAGTTTCTGCTCGATTTATCATTTTAAGCAAAGTATGTTCATTGAATATAATCGAACTTATTTTTTATTTTAAATAGGCTAACTAAGCGATTTAATATAAGGTGGGAAAGCGTAACAATGGACAGAACATCTTTAGCTATATATATAAGCAAAATACAACGATCATTGCACAACTCCAAAATGATTGACTGTTACAGTGGATATTAAAGCATCTTGACTGCGAACATCTAGCTTATGGTACAGTAATCACAGGATACACTGTATAGTACAAACAGGTAATGACGAATATGACTTATCTCTCTATCTTCATAGTTTTTCATGCTTTATATGGCCTGAATTTTTACTTTATAGTTCATCAAAGTATCCCTTAACCTAATAATATTTACAACAGATAATTTCTAGGGTGCTAGTTCTCTTCGGAATTGATGTTTTCAGTTTTCTGAACATTAAGAAGCAGAAAAAAAATTTTGAAATTCCGTAACCTTTAAAAAAATCTAAAAAAAATCTTTTAGGCCATAAGAATTCTTATACCGTTGAGAACGGATACAAATAACACGAACGAACCATTTAGGAGCGTCTCCGTAAATACTTTTACACAAGTATATTTTAGGGTGACTAAGTCTCCCGATAGTATATTGTCTTATCGAGTTCATAAAACATTTATGCGAAAATAGACTCAAAATAGTTTAAAAAAACAAGGCATTCCATACAAAATACTAACTTAATGTAGATAAAAACTATAATTTCATATCTTTGCAGACGTTTGAGTTTGGCTACTACACTTTTTTGCTTACTAGTTCTATTTCATTAATTTAATTAATTTTTTAGATTTATAGTAATTTTTCAGACATATTGTAATTACTACTGTAATTAATATTAATTTTGTTTAAATGGTGCTTGGTAAAGAAGAAGAAAGCATATATTTTAAAAATTCATAACTGCACTGTATTCTTAATCGGACCGGTTTCTGGCATTTCAGCCTTCATCAGCGATTTATTGAACATTGTGATAATTGTTATGTTTTTAATTGAATAGACTTTCTCTATATGAAAAATTTTCTATTTAGGGCGGCCGTGAGGTTTGAACCATGAACCTTCACATATACTCGTACTTGCACTTTTTGGTCAGCGCTTTAACACACTCACCTAAAGGCAGGCCTACGAGCAGTGTGGTTAGCTTCAGTTTTCTACCATACTTTGTACTAACTATTATTATTATTAATTTTTTTTCATTAGTTTAAATTGTGGTCCGTGAGTTTTAATTTTGTTTTCTGTTTTTAATAGTTTAATATATGTATATCCAATCAAAAAACAAACCGAAAGTTTTTGTTTATTATTTCATATTCGCTGTTTTGGTCAACACAATTTGTTTATTATAGTATCGGAGTTTGGCTTAGGGTGTTATGACTAGGAATGGTCCTATAGGGTTTGTTTATTGAATACTGTTTGATGCATGAATACTTTCCTAAGGTTCGCAGGAGTTCGCGCGTACCCTTTAATATGAATGCTATGGTTCGTGCGAACCGGATATTAATCAGAAAAAAAAATTTCTTTCGAAATATATTTAGTGCAAATTTTTATTTACAATTTTAAAATTTTATCTAGTTTTCATTGCGATTGTAATTTTTTCGCAGTAAACTGCAAAAAGAAAATCCCATTAATTTATTGTGGTTCTAAATGATTTGTTGTTTTGTCAAACACAGGCTATTTTGATTATCAGTAAAAGTCGTTTGTCACGCATTAGTTTTTTGAATAGTTGAGTTTTGTATATTTGTTAATTATTTTTCTAATAAAACCGAAGATTTTTTAAAAATTGCGCAAGGTAAGTTCAATTAACCAATTTCATGTTTTTTCTTACATAATTTATTTTTCATCCCAATTTTATTTTTCGAAGATGAAGAGACAAAATACATTACCTACATATTTAAAAAAAAAAAAATTAAAAGAAGAAACATCAGTAACTGATGAAAGCAGGTCGCACATTGGGTTGAATCATGTCCAAAGTGACGCTTAACTCAGGGAACGGCGATATAATTTTTTTTATATTTTTTTTTTGATAATCTGTGCCTTTCTAAGTAAAAACAAAACCACTTTTGAAAATAAAGATTTTTTTTTAATAAATGGAAAAATATATACTAAATTCTATAAATTGGAATTTTTTTTTTTTAAATATATTATGATCAACAATTATTACCTTCACTATAATCAATACTGTCAACAACATCATAATCATCATCATCATAATCATTATAATCATCATTATCATCGTCAACATTATCACTTTCATTAACATAATTATTGGGAAGTATTAATAAATCCAGAGTGGGCTGTGGCAACAGTGTATTTTTCTTTTCATATTTCTTGGACATGTGTTATCAATTGGATCCGAGCTTAGAAGAAACATATTTAGTATATCTTCATTATTATTTTCTCGACTGCATTTACGTGAAAAATGTTCTCTGTAGCTATTAAAGTCCTTATTTTTGGCTTCCTACGCTTCTTCAGAAAGTTGTCCATTTGGCAAGAGGACATAAGCTATTATTTCAGGACCATGAATAAAAAATTTATGCAATGTAGGTGGCATATAATACCAAGGATACTTTTCAACAAAATACTTTGCAGAATTGTGGGCAAACTTTCTAAAACGTTCAATATTGACTTCCTGACTACAAGAAACA
This sequence comes from Cordilura impudica, assembly GCA_963682025.1. Lineage (NCBI taxonomy): Eukaryota > Metazoa > Arthropoda > Insecta > Diptera > Scathophagidae > Cordilura > Cordilura impudica. The sequence continues at coordinate 113,504,480 of OY821519.1, forward strand.
ACATTTAATATTGTATGCAACTTTTTTATTAAGTCTAAGTCGATTTTTGTTATTTCTGCAGATAGCTCTGCATTTCTGAAGAAGCGCCTGGCGGTATTGCCATCATTGGAATTAGCAAAACCAGGTTTTGGCTGGTCGATAGTAAGACCGGTTTTATCTTTAAATACTTTTTGAATGCGTGATTTAGTTTCAGCCATGATTTTCTTGTCGTCATCTGTCATTGCTTTATATTTTTTTATTGGGAGTTTATATGCCAGGTGTAGAATGCATTCAAAAAATCTTATCCATCCATGAAGAACAGATAAACCGAACTGCAAATTTTCTGTATTTACCGGTCTCGCAATCATATCTTCTACTAAATTGAATTGCTTACTTGTTGCATTACAAATGTAACACCTTTGGGTAGATGATGTTTCCGTTAATGCGTTGCATACTTTCCCATCAATCATCACTAACATTAAAACGTGACTTACTCTTACGGATCTTTCTCCTACTGATGCAAATAAATCTAATAAATATTTTATTTCTTCTACAACTCTTGCTTTTTCTAGTTTTGAGACGGTAGCAGTTTCTTTAGTGAACTCAATTTTCAGTGGTCTGCAAAATCGAGTAGATGAGGGTCGAGGGTTTTGCCAAATAATTTTGTTATTTCAAACCATTTTTAGTGGTACAAGAGATGTGATAAAAACCTAAGAATCACTGGCATCTGGTCCAAGGAATGCTTGCTTATATGAACTATGTCCGGAGCTTCCATCAAATCCCCACTTACTATACAAAACGATTTTCGAAATTTCTTCGTTGTCTAAAGAATCAAATATGGATTTCTGGAGAAGAACTAAACGTTCAACCGTATGGTTAAGAAGGCCTTGTAAACTTACTTGTGAATAAATTTCGTTAATTGTTATATATTCTTTTTTGGGATATCATTCAAACTTAGCCTTTTGAGCAATCGTATATGACGGAAATTTTTCTGGCGCAGCCTTTCTAATTACGTTATATGAATGTCTTGATAACCTTCCCTCTATTAATACAGCGAGAGCTTCTTCAGCGTTCCATTTTTGTGGTTTTACTTCTCTGAAGCTTTTTTGGTATTCTTTAGCTTTTGATGGCGATGCGATAAATTTTTTTATTATTTGGGACGCTACGGCTTGTTCAGACTTTGTAAAAGACATTGGTGCAGCATGAGCTAACACAAGTAAAGGCGTATCATCGCTTACTGTCTTACATTTTTTTGCTTTATTTTTTTTGCTGCACTCTTCAAAAGAAAGCTCTCTACGACCTGTTTTACAAGGTGGAGGAACAAACGATAATGATGAATCCAACCAATTTTTATTATGTAATAAAAGGCGTTCATCATGCCTATTACTTTTTTCCCAACGAGTTTTAAACGCTTGGACAAAAGTATTAAATCTTGAACCAAAGTCGTTCATATCAGAAGGTTTAATTCGTCTAATAATTTCTTGTCTTAGAAAATTAAATTTATCTTTTTGATTTCTAATATCTGCATTTGCCATAATATTATAGAGCTCCCGCCGTGAAATGAAAATTGTGTTGGGACTCGTTTCTAAAAAACAATTTGCAACTTTAATATATTCAAGAATTTCAATTATTTTTCGTAAATCCAATACCGATTACCAAACACAACTTACGTCACTTTCAAAAGATTAAAAACATGATAATTTTGAAAACGTCAAAAAAAACACATTACAACACAAATTACTTAAATATCACAATCAAAACAAAAAAACATTCGGTCATTAGACTAAGTCGAATTTGCAACACTCGACTCTGCGTTGTTGTAAATTATCTCTTTAAAATAAATTTATTGGCACACAATAAGTTACTTATAAAGTGTAAGATCAGTAAACATAGGAAACACAACTTTGTTTGTAGGGCATACATTATCAACAACTTATAATTGGGATGTGTGAGTGAGACGACTTTTGTTTATCAATCACGCAAGATCCGTAAAGCTAGTTTGACAAATATATATTAATAAAAATACTTTACTAGAGTTATTAACAGTTACGTCAATTGTAAATAAATCTGATTTTAAACAATTTTATATGGAATTAAAACAAAGTATCATTTTTATATGTAATAAAAATAACTTATTAATATATTTAAGTGAGTGAACGCAATTTTATGAAACTCACGCGACCATCACTAATAAAATTTAGCATACTACCAACAACAACAGTAACTCAAATAAGAAAAATAAAGAAGGAAAGAAAATAAAAAACAAAAGATTTTTGTATATAAAAATTTTAATTCACAAGTATTTTTACATAAAACTTAAAACATTAAAAAATGCGCAAAACCGCGCAAATATTTTTTTTCTGAATATGAAAGCTGGAATGTTGTACTTTTTTAATAAAATAATATAAGAACAAACAAGCTAAAACATTCGTAGTTCCATTCCATCAAACATAAAAAATACACTTTATTTGGAACATTAAGAATTAAAACAACAAAAATATTTTTGCAACAAAAATCTAAACAAAAATTTTGTAACTATAAGTTAAAATACCTGAAATTGATGGTTCCATAATAAAATGTTTACTTTTAAAAGTTTTAAGTAAAAAAAATTAAATTTAAATCTGTTATATTTCACTTTTTGCCACTCCTGCAAAAACACGAAAAATTGTTCTACTTTGACACCACTGCAGAAAAAGTGTGTAACTTAGAACAATGATTGGTACCAGTAGCGATTACCAATTTAATATACTGTAACCCGGTACCAAAAATTGTAAGAAAACTTGAGTTTTAGAAAATCAATTAAGCGCCACTTTGGACACGATTCAACCCAATGGGGGTCGTCAACTTTACAGGAACAAATAGTAAAGATTTCGAGTTCCAAAAACAACACTGACAATTTATCAAGTTGTTGGAATGCGAGACAATTGAAGGAGTTTAAAATGAAACTACCAGAGTCCTACCCTCGAAATTCGAACGCAAATTCTAGGAAATTTTATTTTTTCAACACAGACATGCAAATAACTCAAAATAAAGGAAAAAGTTGAAAAATCTTTAAATCTGTAAATCAGCTAAAGAGAAACACCTTTCGAATAATATACGTTTGGTCAAAATTGGAATAAAACGGTTGAACAAAACATCAGTCAAAAGAAATCGCCTAGCCTATTAATATTATAGATATGATGGCCTATTTGTCTGTAATCAGAAATTAGGATGTGATTATTATTAAAAATGGAATCAAATTTAATATCTAATGAATGGAAAGAATGTAAAGTTACGCCATCGGGGAAAAACAAAATACTGCAACAAGCATCTTTAAGGAAAAAAATGAATAAACATTTTGTATCAAAAGCACACATACTAGCTGCTGAACATACAAAAATCCTTGAAAAGCAAATTTTTACAACAGGTATCGATAACATGAATGAGAAATTTAATTCTACTGTAAAAGTCTTCAACACTGTTTAGAGCCTCGCGAAAAGAAATAGAAAGTGAAATTGAGCCTCAAGTAAAAAACGTTTTTGACATGGCAATTGAGCTTCATTCTCGACATAGTGCAAGTAACATAGTAGAGCATATCGCTAAAAAGAAATTGCTTAGTTCTATTATTGAGAAAAATTTACTATGTACTATAATTGATAAAGCTTCCAACATCTCTAGTAAATCAACGCTTATAGTTTTCATTTCAATTGAATCTTCTACAGCAGAATCTTCTGAAATATCCCCAGTGGTATTCGTATATATTGTGGAACTTGAAGCGCAAGTTTGTTGAGTGTATTGCTTGCTGTTGCATTTGATACAAATTTTTTAAAACTGAATTTAATAGAATTCTGTCTGATGGTGCTAGCACAATGCTCGGTTATAATTCTGGAGTAAGCGTATGAATAAAAGAAATTTTTCCAAATGTTATTATATGGCACTGTCTGTGTCACCGTCTCCAACTTGTTTTAGATGATTTCATAAACGACATCAAGCAAGTAAATCATTTTAAAGTTTGTTAGAGCCGAGCACTTGGAAAATTGAAGATATTGTAGTTCCGTGGTTAGAGGCCGAAGAGAATTTTGATGAATTTCGAAAAGTTTTTAATTTTGAAATCGATAAGAATAATTTTCGTAGTTATTTATAAAATATAATAAGCAATGGTCAGCATGAAATTAGTAAAATTCCAGAAAATATTCAAAAGGCGAAAAATATCATTAATATGATTGCTGTTAGCAGTGCTGAATCACAACGAGGATTTTCATTGCTGAATGTCATAATTACTGATATTGGAGCTAGATTAATAGTGGAGAACGTATCAAATTTGATGAGTTTAAACTTAATTGGTCGCCAATTGAAAACTTGGAACGCAGTTCCCTATGTAACAAGTTGGTTGAGGAATCATAACTAGGGTGAAAACAATCCAATTCGAAGGATTATAGTGAAAATCAAGTAGCTATTTGGATATACTTGAAATGATTTAATCAGTTAATATTAATAAGATGTATTAATATATGAAATTTAATAATTTTTGGTTTTGTTAATTTTTTGTTTATGTAAATAATTTTTTGTCTTTTAAAATTAATAACTAAAATAAATGAGGTTTTCTAAAACTCGCCGAATCACTTTTTTAATAATGTAAACGATAAATTGTTTTTTCTCTGATATTTTAATATTCAAGAGCTACTCTGCCAAATAATAATTTTTAAAAAAATGTTAGAAAATATATTCATTACGAACCCCCTGATAAATTTTGGGAATTTATCAGTGGGTATACAGAGAAAACAGATTCATTGTGGCTACCGAATTTGTTGCCAACCGAATTGCGATGGTGCTGATAACCGAATTTCGAGTTCACTATGATTACAGTTCTGTTGTCTTAACAGTAAATATTTTATCGTAATAGAAAATTGGAAGATGCTATTAAATTTCTGTTTTTACAGTCGAAAATACAGTTGTTGTACTTTAGTACAATTCGTTTGGCGAATATTTTTTCTCTGTGTAGTAAACTCAAACAAACAAAATTTGCGATCTTTTCAACACTGTTCATTAGGGTGGCCCTTAATAAAGAAGTGCCCAAACTCTCGGTGTCACCCCCTCGAAATATGCGAATAGCAAAAAACAAACTGAGAAATACAAAGTTTTGGGCCAATCAAAAAACATTTAGCAGTGGGTCAACGCGATTGAAAATTTCAAGTGTGTTTATATGGGGAAAGTATGACTTTTTTCAGATTTTACGAAAATTTCGTTCTATAGTTTAATTTCACCGATAAATTGTTATATAATTCGGGATCAATATTAAGTTATACGTCCAAAAAGCGGTAAAACTTCAAAATCGAATAAAAGCTCGCCAAGAAATAGCAAATGCCCCAGACCACTTTTGTGCTTAAAAAAACTATCTCAAGAAATTTGATGTCATTTTTCTCAACTTTCAGAAATTGATTAAAGCCATAATTTTTTTCTGGTCTCTATACTTATAGGTACTCAGACATGAAGTATTATTTTACTATCACGTTGTTAACCTATTGCAAATTGAGACCGAATATGGAAAATTTTTTTGATAAAATTTCGAAAACACCTTTTTCAAGTTTTAAAAAATTTTCTTAAACACAAATTAAAAAACTGGATCTAAAACTTTACGTTTTTATTAAATACATGTTACAAATTAACTGTGTGAATTTTTAAGTAAATCCCTGTACCAGAATTTTTTTGACAAGGATTTTATTTTTGCGGATTTCGAGAAAAATGGGATTTTAGTAAAATATTCTGTAAATGTACTCTTTCTAAATATTTTGTATAAAAAAATTCATCACTTTTCTAATTTAAAATGTTATGTTTTATCTTAATAGTCTAGGATTTCGGAAAAAAATAATATGACCCCATTAACCCTTTTGTAATCGGGGTCACGTATGATCCCAAGCTAATAAAAGACAATTTATTGAAAAAATTAAAATATTTGCTACGTGCTGTTGAATTTTTAGGTGCGATGCTTAAAATATTATAACCAAATATGTAGAACTTCCGCCCCTAAAATTTTGGATAAATCCGAGAACTTTAACCCATTATTTGCCAAGGCCAGTTTTGGATTTTAAGATATTTTGAAATAAAAATGACCGAAAACAAGTTTCTCTGTTAACCTCGATGAAACCACTATTTAGAATTTAAGAAAAATAATTCGGTTAATTTTTAGTTATTTAACCCTTCAGTGTTCCTGGGATCAAAATAATCCATTGTGATATATCTCTGCTGCAATTATCGGCTTATTGCTCGCGAATATAAATTAAAACAACTTTTAACCAATTTTGTTATAAAATTATTTTATGTATAAAAACTATCTATATTTTTCTAAATAAAATAAGAAGATCCAAAATAACCCAAAGCCAATAAAAGACAATTTATTCAAAAAAATATGAAATATAAAATTAATTCTATTTATTTTGGTGTATTTAAGGATGATTTAGTGTGCGATTCAAATTGTTTTCTGTGATCACTTACGACTTACAATAAGTATTGCTTTTCTTTCATTTTATATTATTATATTAATTTTATATTTCATATTCATTTATATTTCATATTCTTTTGAATAAATTGTCTCTTATTAGCTTGGGGTCATATGTGACCCCAATTACAAAAGGGTTAATGGGGTCATATTATTTTTTTCCCGAAACCCTAGGCTATTAAGATAAAATATAACATTAAAAAGTGGAAAAGTGATGAATTTTTTATACAAAGTATTTAGAAAGAGTACACTTACAGAATATTTTACTAAAATCCCATTTTTCTCGAAATCCGCAAAAATAAAATCCTTGTGAAAGAAATTTTGGCATAGGGATTTACTTAAAAATTCACACAGTTAATCTGCAATATGCATTTAATAAAAACATAAAGTTTTAGATCCAGTTCTTTAAATTTTGTTTAAGAAAATTTTTTAAAATTTGAAAAAGGTGTTTTCAAAATTTTATCAAAAAAATTTCCCATTTTGGGCCTCAATGTGCCATAGGTTAACATCGCGGTAATAAAACAATAATTAATATCTGATAACTTATAAATATAGATAATAAAAAAGTTATAGCTTTAATCAATTTTTCAAAGTTGAAAAAAATTACATCATATTTCATGAGCTAGTTTTTTTTTTAGCACAAAAGTGGTCTGGGGCATTTGCTATTTCTTGGCGAGATTTTATTCGATTTTGAAGTTTTATTGCTTTTTGAAAGGATAATTTTATACTGATCCCGAATCATGTAACAACTTGCAGAAAAATTGAACTGTAGAACGAACTTTTCGTAAAATCTGAAAAAAGTCATACTTTCCCCATATAAACACACTTGAAATTTTCAACTTTGTATTTCTCAGTTTGTTTGCTACTCGTTTATTTCTAGGGGGGTGACACCGAGAGTTTGAACACTTTTTTTCCTTCATATAATGAAGGGCCACCCTACTGTTCATGCTATGACTTTTATAAAAATTTTCAGTAAATTATTTCGTATTTGGGACCTGTAATGTGATCACAAGGTTATCATGGACACACAGACAGATACTGTATCCATCGGTGGGTCTCCGTCATATATTTTTGGTACTTACAATTTTCAGCACTTACTATTATGCCCTGAGCACAGATAGCTGTGGAGTATAATAACAAAATTACAGGCATTTTGACCCATAGAATCTGCATTTGTGGCATCTACGATGCATTTTTCAACTTTACTAGATGTCTGAGATCCTTGATTATAATAACCCTTGGTTTTTTGCGATAATTTTGCTGCAACCTGACGTTTTTTTTTTTTTGAAATGAACTCAGAATTTCTGACTGTGTGATTGCATTCATATGTTAAGCACAATGTCTGTGTCTGTGCAAGGATTTAACTGAAGTAAAATGATATCCTTTAATATACACCCACATACAAAATATAAATATACATATAATGAACAAAAAGAAGAAATACCAACCAGAACAAAGTGTGAAGCAAATAAATCAAAATTAAAAGAAAACAAACATATGGAATTTCACAGGAAAAACTTAAAAAAAAAAATTGAGAGGGAAAAGTGTTAAAATTTTTTTTCAGCCAGAAAGGATTAAAATTTAATATCCGTTTTTCTCGGTTAAATAACTTATGTAATTGTGTTTCTGTGGAAGCATTAAAAGCACAATGATTAATTACGATTTCAATGATATCGATCTTATTAAATTCATGAAGATGGCAACTTAACCGTCAATATATTAAAGATGTTTTGACTGTGTGTGTTTGACTACTACGAGTAATTATTATGAATTAATGTAATTACTGATACGCGCGAATAATTAATTAAGTTACTTACTGTTGATTGTGTTGCTTGAATGAGCAGTAGGTGACAGTCTTAATCAAATCAAATGCTGGAGGTGCTTGACAAATTACAATATTTTTTTTTTAGGATAACAAATGCTAAAAGAAAACAACCGCATTGTCTGTGAGTCATTCTATGCCAACTCAGCCCATTGAAGGTTCAGGATTTATTATTCCTTTTTCACGTATAAAATATGTTGTGTAACAAGGTAATGACAAAACATTTAAAATCTGTCAGAAACTCCTCTATTACTAACAAAACTTGAGAAATTTAAGAAAGTGCTTAAGCCTGCTAAACAAATCGAGTTTTGAAGATTTTTAAAATTAAATAAATTAAATCTATAAAATTATTCCTATCTCTATCACCAGAATGAATGATTTCTGAAAGTTTGGTTGAAATCTGTTGCGGCCGAGTTGAAGCTTGGAACTTTTTAGTTGATTTGGCATGGAATGACCCATAACAAGTAGTCAACAAAAATAAACATTTCAAGTACATAGTCGTTCAACGAGTTGGTTATTTAGGTCATTTTGCTTTGCAAAACTTGTAAGTTGAAAATATAGATTTACACAGAATTTAAAACAACTCAGAACATAAAACAGTATAGTCAACATTTTTTGTTAAAGATATGCTGTTTAATATGAAAGTCATTATTATGTTTTCAGTAATATCAATCGTTCAGCTAAGTGGAAAATATAAAATAAAAAAAGAAAAAAGAAAAAACTCTGTTATTTTCAGGCTAGTTGGGCAAATATGAGCAAGTATGCGCATATAGCTATTTTCGTTTGATTTAACGGCTATACAAATTGAGTTAGGGATATAGAGTTTGAAGTACCCTTTTAGTACCCTTTAAAGAATATAAAGTTTTCTTTTTTGTACTTAAGCACAATAGTAGAGGATCCAAAAATACAAAAAAAAAGATTTATTCGTTTTCCCCACTCATTCTGGGATAGAATTAGTGTAAAAAATAAACAATAGGCAGAGAATACAAGCTAGGCCGCATTACTGATCTATAGCTCTTACTTAAACAGATAAAAGTGAGTAAGTTATTAAGTTATGTGGAAACAGTAGAAACAGTAATAATTCACGCATTCACGTTTTCGATTTTTATATATCGCTAGTATGCCCTGTCTTACTTCGCAACAACTTACCAAAATTTATGGATATATGTACATGTATCCATAATCATCTTTTCCTACGTTCATGGGAGGTGCAACGCACATCGGTCTGATCCCACCCATTCTATGAACAATTACACACATTGATATCTTATGTACTCATACCGAGTTTGATAACTTTTACTGTCACCGTGCTACAGATATTTTATATTAAAAATTCACTTTGTACGTGAGGTGCCCCGTTCACTTGCTTTATCAGAAAATTTTATAGCATATTATACTCTCTATAGCCTTACTCAGACGGTGTGAAAATTTTAAGCAGATAGGTCGAAAGGTCAAACACACAAAGCTTCATTTTTATATATACAGACTAGTATACCGTGTTGTGCTTCGCTACGACTTACCAAGACTTTTTGACATGTGTTTACTTAATCAATTTTTCCTACGAAGTTCGTATTGTGCAACTAAAACATTTAGTTTTATTTATTTAATATTTTTATACCCTATACCACTATGTGGTTTGGGTATAATGACTTTGTGCTGCTGTTTGTAACAACCAAAAATATTTGATCTAGACCCATCTTTAATTATACCGATCGAATCAGAATCACTTTCTGAGTTGATTTAACAATGTCCGTCCGTCCGTCCGTCCGTCTGTGTGTCCATGTAAAGCTTGTAATCAAACTGCAGATCGCAAATTTCAATATATTTTGATGAAATTTGGTATATTAGCTTTTATCGGCCATGGGATGAACGCTATTGAAATTGGTGAGAATCGGTCCATGTTCAGACCTAGCCCCCATACAAATTACCCATATGAAATCGACATAAATTGCCATAAGATCCAAATTGTCATATAGATCTTACTCAAATTGGGTTTGTATGCGTTCATTACATCCACTAATGAGTAGTCCAAAAATGATCCCTTTGACCCCATATAGAGCTGCTTCCCGATCTTCACTTAAATCTATTAAAAAACAAAAATATTGCACTGATTCTTCTCAAATTTTGTTTGTACATATTTTTGCAAAATACAAGAGACTTTACCAAACATGATCAGGATCGGTCCATTTTTGGACCTAGTCCCTTTATAGATATAGCATCCGATATGAACTTTTCATATCTGCAGCAAAAAAAATTAATAAAAATCCCACTCAAATTTGGTTTTTGCTTATTTTCAATGTCCAGTTAGTTGGGCCTAAGAGATAGGGTTTCTAAACGCATGGTATAGGGTATCGTATAGTCGGTCTAGACCGACTATAATTTTCTTACTTGTTTTTTTTGATTTGAATGTTTGCTGATATAAAATATTTTTGTGTTTTCATTTGGTGCAAAAATTGATCCAATTTTTCGGCATTCCCACTCTGGAGCTACGTACAGCTGTCCATGATATAAATGTTTATTTTCCAAATTAAATCCGGTATCACCTAACGACTGGTCTTGAATTTAGAATATAATTTGATAAAGTTTTATATTAGCGATTTTTGATTTTGCGATTTTTGATATTGGCGATTTTTGGTTTTTAATTTTTGCAATTTAGCGATTCCGCCCATATTTTCCACGACTACTCACATCGGCAATTAATGTAACTTGTCAAAAATTGAAAAATATTGAAAAAATAGACAGTTGGTAAATATCGATTTACCTGGAGACACACAAAGCAAACAGTAAAATTTTTCCATAATGTACTGAATAAATACATAAATCAATAGAAACAAAATAAACAAGTAAGAAAATTATAGTCGGCCGAGACCGACTATACGATACCCTATACCATGCGTCTAGAGACCCTATCTCTTAGGCTCAACTAACTGGATATAGAAAATAAGCATAAACCAAATTTGAGTGGGATTTTTATAAATTATTTTGGCTGCAAATATGAAAAAGTTCATATCGGATGCTATGTCTATATGGGGACTAGGTCCAAAAATGGAGCGATCCTGACCATGGTTGGTAAAGTATTTTGTATTTTGCGAAAATATATACAAATAAAATTTGAGAAGAATCAGTGCAATTTTTTGTTTTTTGATAGATTTAAGTGAAGATCGGGAAGCAGCTCTATATGGGGCCTATGACCAAGATTTGTCCCATAGGGACCGTTTTTGGACTACTCATTAATGGATGTAATAAACACATACGACAATTTGGATCTTATGGAAATATATGTTGATTTCATAGGGGTCATTTGTATGGGGGCTAGGTCTGAACATGGACCGCTTCTCACCAATTTCAATAGCGTTCATCCCATGGCCGATAGAAGAACAAATACCAAATTTCATCAAAATATATTCATATTTGCGTCTTGCAGTTTGATTACAAGGTTTACATGGACACACAGACGGACAGACGGACATAGTTAAATCGATTCACAAAGTGATTCTGATTCGATTGGTATAATAAAAGATGGGTCTAGGTCAAATATTTTTGGTTGTTACAAACAGCAGCACAAAGTCATTATACCCAAACCACATAGTGGTATAGGGTATAAAAATACCATTAGTTACTTAGTTTTTATACCCTATACTACTATGTGGTTTTGTTATAGTGACTTTATGCTGCTGTTTGTAACTACCAAAAATATTTTACCTAGACCCATCTTTTATTATACCGATCGAATCAGAATCACTATCTGATACGATTTAACGATGTCCGTCCGTGTGTCCGTCCCTACGTCCGTCCGTCTGTGTGTCCATGTAAACTTTTTAATCAAACTGCAGATCGCAGATGTGATGAAATTTGGTATATAAGCTTTTACCGGCTATAGGATGAACGCTATTGAAATTGGTGAAAATCGGTCAATGGTAAGATCTTGCCCCCCATACAAATGACCCCTATGAAATCGACATAAATTGCCATAAGATCCAAATTATCATATAGATCTTACTCAAATTGGGTTTGTATACGTTTATTACGTCCATTAGTGAGTAGTCAATAAATTATCCCTATGGGATAACCCTTACTCATAGGCCCCATGTAGAGCTGCTTCCCGATCTGCGCTTAAATCTATCAAAAAACAAAAATATTGCACTGATTCTTTTCAAATTTTGTTTGTATATATTTTTGCAAAATACAAGAGACTTTACCAAACATGATCAGGATCGGTACAATGTTAGGCCTAGTGCCCATATAGATATAGCATCTGACATGAACTTTTTCATATCTGCAGCCAAAAAAATTAATAAAAATCCACTCAAATTTGGTTTATCTTATTTTCTATGTCCAGTTAGTTTGGCCTAAGAGATATGGTCTCTAAACGCATGGTAACTCAGAGAGTTCTGGACCGATCTTGTTGAAAAATTGTGTCTAGAGTGCTATCCAATGGGGCTAACCTTGGTGCAAATTTCATCCCGATCGGAAGAAATCGGTTTCAAAAGTTGGGTCAGTAGCCATGAAACACGGTTATTTTGTGTAGAATAACCGCGTATGTCATAAAATCAAAATGTTCATGGGAGCCAAAAAACCTTGTATTTGAAATTTTTGGTTCGATATTAAGTTTTTAGAGCTTTTTTTTAACAGTCCTGTGGATATGGGCAATAAATATTTTATATAAAATTTTGGCTTAAAAAGCTTCAGAGGAATAGATCCTAGAGAAGGACGAAAAACAATATGTAAAAAACACTTAAAGTGTGTGCAGATAAAACAACTCATGTCGACAAACGTCGTTTTCTTTGAAAAAGAAAACTACCAATGCATCCACCCATGTAGACCATGTAAGTTGTTGTTGCTTGAAAAATGGATTTTTTTGTTCGTCAACAATAAGTCAATGGGACTTACGATGAGAATATAACAACGTATCAAGAATAATAGTGACAAAAAATAACAGAAATAAAGACACAAGTAGTTATAAACTGAAAACTAATCCAAAATTATTTTGGATATTTTTTCATTAATAACAACGTATGTCGCTATGTGTCGTTTTCTGAGAAAATAATTTATCAGCGATCAAACGTAGGTTGACATACGTCGTTAGTGCTGCAAATTATTTTAATAAACATTTAAGTTACATCGTTATTTAAAGAAAAAACTCAGAAATGGTCAGTATTTTTATAAAAAAAGTTTAACACTTTTATCTAGCATCGTTAACTCAAAACTGACAAAAATGGACATAAGCGGTTATTCCAGAAAACCACAGATATATGTTTTTAATGTTTTTTGAGAAGTAAAAATACAACAAAAATTTTTTTTTGGAGCCACTGTCATTTATTATTTATCATACCCTGACCACATAGTGGTTCACGGGTATAATGACTTTGTGCTGACATTTTTAAATACCAAAAATATTTCACCTTATTATATTGATCGACTCATGAACGCTATTGAAATTGGTGAAAATCGGTTAATGTTCGGACCTAATTCCAATACAAATTTTTCCTATGAGATCCACTTAAAATGCCATAATATCCCAATAAGCATATAGATCTTGGTCAAATTTCGTTGGTATATGTTATAGCAAAACAAGATAGTTGTTTAGTTTAAATAGTATTTATTTGTTTATTTATACTTCAGCTCTATCTAGGAGCTAAATTATTAATGATTAATGCTAAATTATTAATGGTTAATTGATTATAAAATGTTCTTCTTTATATGCATATTTTCAACCTATATTAACAACAATGTGTTACCTGCACTTGGGTCAGCATAAACATAAGTGTGCCAGCGTAACAACAACATACAATAACAATATACGCAGTCATACAATGTTTTGCAAATGCAGTGGTCAACAATATTGATATTTGTTATTTCCGCATTTGCAAATATTGTACGCTATGCAGTGTGGGTATTATACAGCACACTACGAAAGTCGTGTTACGCTACAATGTTTATTACATCTATTTATGAGTAGTCCAAAAATAAACCGTATTGAGCAGTTCTTAGTCAAAGCCCCCAGATGATGCTGATTCCCGACTAACACTTAAGTCTATCAAAAAACAAAAATATTGCACAGATTTTTCTCAAATTTGGTTTGTATATGTTTTTTCAGAAAATATGTGACCTTACCGACGATGGTGAGAATCGGTTCATTTTTCCACCTTGTGCCCGTATAAATTTAGCATCTGATGAGAACTTTTTTCCATCCGAAGGAAAACAAATTATAACAATGCCACTCAAATTTGGTTTATGCTTATTATCTATATGTAATTATTTGGACTTAAGAGACAGGGTGTCTAAACGCATTGTATAGAGTGTCGTATAGTCGGTTTAGACCGACTACAATTTTCCTACTTGTTGTCTATTCATTTACACTATTAAGTAAAATCAAACAAACCATTCCCGTAATTTTTCGGCATAATCCCATGCATATTTACTCATTGCCTGCAAACGTTTGTTGTATAGGAAGTTTTTAATTTTGAACTTAGCTTTGTTTCTAAACGCGATTTGTTCAAATATGATGTGTCAAGTTTTGTGCTCGCGTAAAGTTAATTATTAACATTTGTATATAAAAAACTGATTGACTGCTCCACTTAACCTGGGAACAAAGAGGATTCATAGCTAGGTATATAAAAACGTTGGTAGTTTATCTATCCATTTTATATTCACATCAGATGTATTCACATCAGTGAGTGTTCCTACTTCCGGTAGAGTGGGAAAGTAATTATTCAGTATTATAAGGCTCGAGTACTATGATAGGGAGCGCTTTGCAAATTTGTGTTATTTGTATATCTATATGTTCCCGTAGTTCCTATAAGGAGCATAGGGACTCAAAAAATTTGTGTTAATGCATCTATTATTACTTTGAGTAATAGCTGCTGAAAATGGGTGGAGTCGGATAAGTGGGCGTGTCACCTCCCATACAAATGTAATTTTCAATATCCTATATTTTGAGCAATATAAGGGAGTTCACAAGCTATTAGAGTGACTAGCCGCGCTAAAAATAAGTGGTATCGGATTAGAAGCCATGGCACGTCCCATACAAAATTATTATTGAATATCATATACTTCTAGAACAAGGATATCTGTGATAACTTGGGTGTTATGAATGGAAGTAAACATGCTGAACAATGAAGACGAATAAATGGGCGTGGTAGCTACTATACAAAGTTATTATTGAATATTAATAAACTAAAACGTATGCCTGCCAATAACAGTTGGACCAATGAAGCTATCCACGTATATTCATATGATATGTACGTGAGCTGCCCAGAATTGTTTTGGTTTGTGTTAGACCTACTTGGTGGGGCTTGACTCGCTTTTGTTCGAAAATGTATGTATCGAATTGGCTCAAGTTCACATCCTATACAATTTAGATAAAAGAAAAGTTTTTAGTAAATCTTATACCCGATAAGTGGGAGGGCTTGGATTTGGAAAATTCAATTATATCCAGCCTGCTACAGAGTTCGCCAGCCAAAGGATTTGTTTGTATACACCGAAAATGGGGAAGCAAAAATGTCGTCCACATGTTGTATTTACAATAAATTATTATATACTAAGATCAGATGAATATTATATTGTGTGAAACAGGATTGAATATATTAAATTAAAAATAAAATATGCATTAATGTAATATTTTGAATTAAGTTACATTCTTATTAATAAAAAAAAGTAAGAAAATTACAGTCGGTCTAGACCGACTATACGATACCCTATACCATGGCTAAGGGACCCTATCGCTTCGGTCCAACTAATTGGATATAGAAAATAAGCATAAACCAAGTTTGAGTGCCATTGTTATTAATTTTTTTGGCTGCAGATATGAAAAAGTTCATATAGGGTGCTATATATATGGGGACTAGATCGAAAAATAACCCGATCCTGACCATATTTGGTAAAGTCACTTATATTTTGAAAAAATATATACAAACCAAATTTGAGAAAAATCTGTGCAATATTTTTGTTTTCTTAGATTTAAGTGAAGATCGGGAAGCAGCGCTATATGGGGCCTTTGACTATAGGCATTATTTTTGAACTACTGATTATTGGATATAGTAAACACATACAAACCCAATTTGACTGAGATCTATATGATAATTTGCATCTTATGGTAATTTATATCGATTTCATAGGGGTCATTTGTATGGGGACTAGGTCTGAACATACACCAAATTTCACCAATTTCAGTAGCGTTTATCCTATGACCGATAGAAGCTTATATGCCAAATTTCATCGAAATATAGTCATATTTGCGACCTCTAGTTTGATTACAAAGTTTATATGGACACACAGACGGACGGACGGACGGACGGACAGACATCGCTAAATCGACTGAGAAAGTGATTCTGAGTCGATCGGTATAGGTCAGATATTTTTGGTGGTTACAAACAGCAGCACAAAGTCATTATACCCAAACCACATAGTGGTATAGGGTATAAAAACGTTGTGAGTCCGATCACAGGGAGTAAACATCTAGTAATTCAAGATTTTTATACCCTATACCACAATGTGGTTTGGGTATAATGACATTGTGCTGCTGTTTGTAACAACCAAAAATATTTGACCTACACCCATCTTTAATTATACCGATCGAATCAGAATCACTATCTGATTCGATTTAACGATGTCCGTCCGTCCGTCCGTCTGTGTGTCCATGTAAAGCTTGTAATCAAACTGCAGGTCGCAAATATGAAATTTTTTTGATGAAATTTGGTATTTAATCTTTCATCGGCCATGGGATGAACGCTATTGAAATTGGTGAGAATCGGTCCATGTTCAGACCTAGCCCCCATACAAATGGCCCCTATGAAATCAACATATATTGTCATAAGACCCAAATTATCATACAAATCTTAGTCAAATTGGGTTTGTATTTGTTTATTACATCCATTAATCAGTAGTTCAAAAATGCTCCCTACAGGAAAATTCTTAGTCATAGGCCCCATATAGAGCTGCTTCCCGATCTTCACCTAAATCTATCAAAAAACAAAAATATTGAACAGATTTTTCTCAAATTTGGTTTGTATATATTTTTTCAAAGTATAAGTGACTTTTACCAAATAGGGTCAGGATCGGTCAATTTTTTGACCTAGTCTCCATTTAAATATAGTATCCGATATGAACTTTTTCATATCTGCAGCGAAAAAAATTAATAAAAATTCCACTCAAATTTGGTTTATGCATATTTGCTAAATCCAATTAGTTGAACTGAAGAGATAGGGTCTCTTAACCATGGTACAGGGTATCGTATAGTCGGATTAGACCGACTATAATTTTCCTACTTGTTTTAATATTGAGTTGCTATACATTTAGCCTAGTTTAATTAGTTATTATAATTCTATATTGTTATATTTGTGATTATGTTGTACTTTTTGGTTGTTGAATTAGTTGATTTTTAAAAGTTTTTAACGTTGTTATAAATACTTGAAGGCTGTTGTCTTTGCTGCAATAAACTTTACACCTATATACTCATACCTCACATCGTTCTTGTCCTACTCTGTTTTTGTTACTGTATTGTATAATAGATTTCTACTCCCCTGAGCGCATAGATGCTTACACATCAAAAAATTTCCTGCCATAATTGAAAGCTTTCAAAAAATATTGGCATTTTATAAAAAAAAAAAATAACCTGGGTTAACTAAAAATTTTATTAAATAAGATTGCTTAGTGTGCTTTAGTACAGTTACTGACAACTAGCAGATTCCAGCGCTCGAAGTTCGGGTGCAATTTCTGGGTAACTTTATTTTTCAAATTATCCAATTCAGAAACCAACACTTTTCTGGTTTATTATTATTGGAATGAAGTTAACAAACTCATTAACAATCACATTAACAAAGTAAAAAAATACACACATAGTATATGTACAATTTTATGTGTGTGTTAGTGGCAACTTTAAATGCAATTTACTCAAAATAAAGCAAAAATTTTAAAATCTGTAAATCTGGAAAACAGCTAAAAAGAAATACCTTTGAAATAATATACGTTTGGTCAAAATCGCAATTAAATAGTAGAACAAAACATCGGTCACAAGAAATCGTCTAGACTATTAATATTATACATACTAATTGTACCTATTTAATTACCACCATGTAATGAAATTTTTTTTTTTTCAAACTTTATAAGACAATCATAAATAGCTGTGAAAGAAGCTGCTATTGTATATTGGTGGTGTTATACGTCTTAAAAAAAAACAGCACCAAATAAATTTATCATTTACAATCTTCATAATAAAAATGTGAACAATGTTATTCAAATAGGGTTAAGATTTTGTATCTGTATCATAAAATATTCTGAAAAAAATTTTATTAAAATGTATATGAGATTGAAAATGCATTTTTTCATATCACTACATACGTACGTATACATTTTTGTACTTGAGTGTCGAACAATTACTTCATCTAAGAATGACCTAAAAAAAAGAATACAAAATGAACTCAAGGATACAGAATGAAAATACATTTTTGTTTTTCCCAAATAGCAGTAGCAGCACACATAACTAATGTACTAAAAGGTCAAACGAAATGGCTGGCAAAAACATGTAGCCACAACCTTTAAATTTATTTAAAAATTTATAGAAACATTTAGAAAATTTAATAATAAAATTCTTGTGAAGAGAAGATGAAAGAAAAAAGCGGTATATATTAAAGGATTCTAAAATCTGAAACGATGCGGGCAGGCATTTACAATATGGTTTACAAGCAAAAAGGTTTATATTTACTACTTTTCCCACAAGGTATTTTTAAAACTCCGAGAGTAATATGCCTGGAATGCCTTTTTTATGACCCGATTGAAGAATGTTCATTTGTCTGGAACAAATAAACAGTTGTTTGGATGAAATTTGCTACAACGGGAATTCGGCTGCAAATTGGATTCGATGATACCTTTTTCGCGTTTTACATAGACACACACAAATGTCCCTCTGTACGATGCTTTAGTAATCATCTTATCTATTAAATCTGATTCGTATTTGTATATAGAACTTGTCTGTTTATAAAAATCTCTCGAGTTACTAAAACATATCTCCAAGGAACAAAATCTGCATACAAGTCATATTTACTTCACTTTTGTTAGCTATTAAAAATCCAATAAACGGAAGTGTTAAAGTTAATGTGGTTGCCATTTCCCACAACATTGTCCATATATGTACATACCCAGCAAAAAAAAGGGCAATCATTCGAAAAGGAACTTTGCTTCCAAGGGAAGATTTTAAACAACTTCCAAAGATGTTCACATAAAGCTGGTATGAAAAACTACACTTAATTAAGAGCAAAGAAAGTAATATTCAGAATTATAAAATTGCATGCAGAAATAAAAAAACTAGAAAATTTTTTGCAGTAAAAAATGTATACAAAAAAAATTATTTAAAACAATTTATAGTGTTAAATGTTTTAATCTGAATATTATAACCAAGGTTGGGCACGGTCACCATTTTTATATAGTTGACAATACTTTTAATTTAAACAACCATTTAAATTTATAGTTGATTGGTTTTTTGACCAGTATTTATTATTAATAGTAGAGCCCAGCCCTCGAAGTTCGAGTGCAAATTCTAGGAAATTTTATTTTTTCATTCATAAAGAACTTTGTAAGAGCCTAAAAGTACGCTAATCGATTTTAGCCATTTCAAATATTTTTTTTTGATTTGAAGCTTAAATATTATGTATTTGGTAGTACAACTTTAAATTAATTTTACTTAAAAAAAATATACCAGATGGTGCACAACTGTAAATATGGTGAACATCTGCAATGAAATTCCTTTCAAATGGTATATTTCTTGTCAAAATGGGTTGTTAGTTACAGGTTAGAATATGTCACAAGAAATCGCCTTGCATATTAATATTATAGATCTCTTATTATTTTTTGTAAAAGAAATCATTTTTTTTAAGAAATAACTTCTAACTGAAATATTGCATTATATTTCTATTAATAGAGTAGAAAAACTATCAAGATGACTTCGTAAGAATTCATGGAGAAATACTTTTTTAACACAGCTGGCGTTAGAATAAACAAATATGAAGTAAGGAATCATATCAATGTTTTTCGAGTTTAAAAATATTCGAAATTTAAAAAAAGATCAAATTAAGATTAACCAAAAATTGGCAAAATAATTTTCTTTTTAGCCATATATCAGTAAAGTGTCCAGATATTAACCTTAACCAAAATTTAATTGTTAAATATTTTAATCTGAATTACCTTGTAATATATTAATTTAAAGATACAACAATAAATTTATTACAAACATTATAATTCAGCTATGTCGAATCTTCGATACCCTCCACCCGTGTTCTAAACAAAATATTATAAAATTATTTTACAAAAAAGGCTAGATTTGAAGTTATAGTGGCTAGATTTTTTACAATAATGATTAAACTTAATGCCTTTTTAATAGAAAATAATTACTAAATACAATGAGTATAAATTCAAATAAACACAATTACATTTTTTTATTTTGTTTATCAGCGATGCATACATATTTTTTTCACATGTAAAAAAAGAAAACAACAAAATCAACAAGCAAACAATAATGTGTATTCATTGCTTATACATATCTCTATGCATATGTTCTGTTTCTTATAACCATTTCGCAGTAGTTTTATTTTTATATGCCAAACTTTATCTGAGTATCCTTACATTTTCGTGCATCATTCCTCACCTTTTCCAAATGTATTTTAGAAAACGTCAACTGAATGACTGAAATTATCAATTGAATTTCAGAAAACATCAATTGATTTACAGAAAGAGTCAATTTTATTTCAGACAGTTTAAATTGTATTTCAGAAAACATCGACTGATTTTCAGAAATAGTCAATTGTATTTCAGAAATCAGCAATTGCATATCAGAAAGTGTCAATTATATTACGGAAAGTATCAAATGTATTTAAGAGAATATCAACCGTATTTCAGAAAACACAAATTTATATCAGAAAACGTCAAATTTATTTCAGAAAACATCAAATGTGTTTCAGTAAACATCAAATGCATTTCAGAAATTATCAAACATATTTCAGAAAATATCAAATGTATTTCAAAAAATATTAAAAATTATTTCAGAAAATATCAAACGTATGTCAGAAAATATCAATTGAATATCAGAAAATATAAATATGTACATGCTAGTAGTTAAAAAATAATTTTTGTTAAAAATAAGAATTTATTTTTACGTGTTGAGTGATTAATATACAGATGGCGACAATACATAGGAAACTTTTACAAAATTTTATATTTGCGAATTATTTTCTTTTCTCTGAAATTACACTCTGGTGTTTTTTCTGTCGCATAAAATTTATTGATAAACAAAAAAAAAGTATATCTTATATATATCTGTGCAGTAACTGCCCCACATATTCATGCATTTCAGTGGTCCGGATATAAAGTTTATTTTTGTCATAGTGTTTCAACATTATTTTGAGGAAAAAAATATTTGTATTTTAAACAAGTAAGAAATTAAAGTCGCCCTTAACCTATTATACGATACCCTATACCATGCTTTAGAGACCCTAACTTTTCGGTCTAAGTAATTCGATATAGAAAATAAGCATAAACTAAATTTGAGTGGCATTGTTATTAATTTTTTTGTTTAAAGGCATGAAAAAGTTCATACCAAAAGTTCATAGGTCGAAAGTTCATAGGTTGCAAAAAATGAAAGATGGAAGTATATTTCTTTGATTTAAAAAATAAAATTCGGATATTGTATACTGTTGAACAAAGATAAAATGGTGGATATTTTTGGACCAATTTGATAACGATTTTTTGACAGCTTTTGGAAAGAAGTGCATAAGGGAAAAACAATATTCATTTTCGAATCTTTAGCAAGTGTCAAAAAAATTTGAATTGCGTCCCTGCATTACAAACTTAAAAAATAAAATGAATACATTTGCAGTTATTTATTTTGATCCAACTACGGAGGTAATTCGTTGTAGTAATATTGTTGATTTTCTAAGCGATTGCATTAAATCGAAGAAGTCGTTTTTAGCAAAAAAAGAAATCAATAAATTTAAATCCACAATTCGAAAGCAGTTTTTGGGTATTTGCCTAAGAGGCAACGGGAATCTTAGCAAAATAGTAATTATTTTTTTAAGCAAAATGAAAGGTAAAATTCAAATAAATATTTAACTTAAACTGCAGTTATTTGTTGCTTTCTGACTTCAGAATTTATTAATTGCTTAATATAAATTTAAAATTTTACATATGAATTTTTAGTTAGGAAGATTTGACGATGATCAAAAGAGTTCTTCAAAACCAAAGTCATCGCTTTCTTGTAACGTCAGATCCTTACATTACTAGCATAAGACGTGTTGCAAATGTTTGTAGTACGTAAGCACATTTAAACTATTTTATATTTTTGGTTAGTAATGGTCGGTGCTTGGAAAGTTTGAAGGGTTACGCTCGTCGGATTGGGGAGGTTCTTTGACCATTCTAAACCTACTACAACAACAAAAAAAAGAAAAGAGATACATACTCTTTCCAAGACTTTTCTTGCAAATAAAAACTTAATATAATTTAGCCAGACTATTGAACTCTACACAAGTTATCTTATTTTAATTTTTGTACTTAATAAAAATCGCTGTTTTCACAAAAACACTTATTACTTTAGGATGTTCCCTAAAATTTACTAATAAATTATCCATAATATCCGTTTACCAGTCAGCATTCCCAATTAAATTCCTTTTACTTCCTTTTATTGTTCAATACTAATAGACTTCATAACATAACCTTCTATAAAATAACCGAATATTATATAATCTAGCCGAATATTATATATGATTATCATATAAAAATATTTAAGTATAAAACAAACGCATGTAGAAATAAAAATTGTATATTTTGACTTACGAGTTGAAGTAAATTAATGTAGAATGTTATACCATATTGTTTTACGCTGTTGATTTACCTTACTGCTGTTCAGGCGATGATTTGAGCTCAAAGCATCCATGGAACTGAAATTTAAACAATATTAATATAAAGGTTCAAAATATACAATAATTTTAGTATCTGGCGATACTAAATATTATACCATTTAACATGCTATGTATAACAAATTAAGTTTTATATAAATTCTTAATTAATCTTTACTTAATTATGGAATTGTTCAAAATTCAATTTAATTATTATCAAAATTAAAACGTATTCATAATTCAATCGATGCACTTATTCTTTAGTAACATAAAATTCAATTTGACCAACTGTAGAGTGCATGTATTGAATATGAGCATTAATAAACATTTATAAAAAAACAAAAATTACTCTTTACATTATTTGCTAACTGTTATACTTAACATTACAATATTAAAATTTGTTGTTTCTAAAATTATGTCAAATATACTAATCAATAAAAAAAAAAAAAAAAGGTCTTATTAAGTTTGTTAATGACGTCACTGATGAGTTTACTCAAAACTAGTTTTTAGTGTAGAAATTCCATTCATAAATTGAACCAGCTAAAATGGTTGTCATTTATATAGAACCGCAACAACTTTTCTTCTTTTTTTTTTTTTTTTTTTTTTTTAATAATTTGAATCTTATTGGTATGATGTTAAAAAAAAAATCAGATTGATTGAGATTGTAGAGAACATGATGACTTTTAATACATTAATATTTCTGCGTTCATAATTAAATCTTTAAGCGATTCAGATTCCATAAAAACCATAGGTGTTGTTGAAATTATGTACGATTTTATGATCACTTAGGTTGACTATTTAATTAATTTTTATTAAATTACACAGGAGGTGTCTTTTTTTAAAAAAAATTTTTTTTCTTTTGAGCGGGTTTCATGTAGCTCTTGATATTTTGTTGGTTTTTCTGACTTGATGACGTGATTTGTTTTAAGTGATAATTGGCGTAAAACTTTTACATGGCCTCATATAATGGAATTTAGATTAAAACGATACATCAAAACCCTAAGAAATATTGCACACATTAAGATTTAATAAAACATTATATAGAGAAGAAATTCTTACCAATTAGATTGGGTTTATTGTTGTAAAACCAATTTTGGGTAACTCTATTTTTCTGAATCCGTCTTTGATTTGGAACTACTTGTGTCCAATATTACTTTTTTAAATATATTATTTTTGTATATTCACATACAATAAAAAATATTAGCACTAGACTTTTATCACTTTAAGCAGATATTTTTGCTAACACCATTATCTTTATTTATTTAAAAAAAAATCACGATTCACCACGATTTTAATATGAATATTTTCAATTCAGAATTTGAGAACTTAACACGTTGAGTTACTTTTTGAGAAAGAGAAAAAACGGAAGCTTTATCTCTACGTCATCTACTATGTTCGTTTTGTATGACAAATGAACAACAATCGATAACACCTTTGTATGTTGTCGAAACAAAAAAAAAAAGAAACACCAAGTGAGGTGTTTACACGTCAACTCAACTTAACTTAGCAACACTAAACAATTGGCATGACATAAGTTAAAACATATGAATTCTCCTATGATTTTAAACTAAAAACATTATGTTGTGCTAATGCTGTAAGCATAGATGTAGCATAGTTTTATGTAAAATATCAGAATATTTTATGTATCATTGTACTGTACAATTTTAATGTTCATTTAATTTAATGTGAATTATTAGAAAATTAGAAAGCATTTAATTTATATAGTACTGTATAAACTTAAGTTATTAAAAAAAAACAAAAAAATATAATAATATTCATTTTATTAGCAAAATCTGTTACAGACGTCAACTTCATGAACATGTTTTGGAAGTTGATAATGTCGTTAAAGAAATGATATAAGATGGACTAAAGTCTATATTTGCATACACGTAATAAAATTTATCAGCCATTAAATCGTGTATCTTGTTTCAGTTAGTTTTTTTTATGGATATATAATTACAACACTTTTTCAGTTTTATTCAAAAATAAAATTTTTATATAAAAACTTTTTTGGCTTATATGGGCGGTGGACGTTTAATATTTCTGTGAAGCTCTGGAGACATCTTTATTTCATAATACTGATAACTTGAACCAAGTTATAAAACTTTTATTGAAGAAACAAAAATTTCGGTCCAAACATTAATTTTCGGACGTAAGGGCTGTGGGCGATGGGCGCAGCCGACTTTTATGAAACTTTCCTGATATCTCAACTTCATAGCACTGATGACTTGTGCCAAGTTAAATGATTTTCGATTAAAGAAATAACAAGTAAGAGTGTTAAATTCGGCTGGGCCGAATCTTTGATACCATCCACCTTTTTCATTTTCAATTTTCATTTTTAATTTATCATTTTCTATTTTTCACTTTTCAAATTTCAAATTTCATCTTTCGTTTTTCATTTTTAGTTTTTAATTTCTCATTTTCCATTTTTCATTTTCCACTTTTCATTTTTCATTTTTCATTTTCCATTTTCGATTTTTCATTTTTCATTTTCAATTTTTCATTTTTTATTTTCAATTTTCCATTTTCCATTTTTATTTTTAATTTTTCATTTTCCATTTTTCATTTTGCATTTTTCATTTTTCATTTTTCATTTTTCATTTTTCATTTTTCATTTTTCATTTTTCATTTTCCATTTTCGATTTTTCATTTTTATTTATTAATTTTTCATTTTCCATTTGCCATTTTTAATTTAAAACTTTTCATTTTCCATTTTCCATTTTTAATTTTTAATTTTTCATTTTCCATTTTTCATTTTCCATTTTCCATTTTCAATTTTTCATTTTTCATTTTTAATTTTAATTTTTAATTTCTCATTTTTCATTTTTCATTTTTCATTTTCCACTTTTCACTTTCCATTTTCCATTTCTCATTTTTCGTTTTCCATTTATCATTTTTTATTTTACATTTTCCATTTTTCAATTTTAATTTTTAATTTTTCATTTTCCATTTTTCATTTTTCATTTTTCATGTTTCATGTTTCATGTTTCATTTTTAATTTTTCATTTTTCATTTTTCTTTTTTAATTTTCCATATTCCATTTTCCATTTTTCATTTTTCAGTTTTCCATTTTCCATTTTGCATTTTCCATTTTCCATTTTTCATTTTTCATTTTCCGTTTTTCAATTTTCATTCTTCATTTTTCATTGCCATTTCTCATTTTCCAATTTTAATTTTTCATTTTCCATTTTCATTTTCATTTTCCACTTTTTATTTTTCATTTTCCGTTTTACATTTTTCAGTTTTTTCAAAATTTCATTCATGGCTCGTGAACCCTTTGACCGATTTTGACGATTTTAAATGGCAACTCCTTTGGGATGTTAATAAACGATTTTGTACAAAAAAGAACGGTCTAGCTTAGAAATTGACGCCGTGATCGTGATTTCCATAGACAGACGGACATACGGTCATCGGTAAATCAACTTCACTTGTTATAAGGAATAAGAAATTAAATTTTTTTGGGGCCTCAGGAATTTCGTAATTTCGATGAAACTTAAATTTTTTTAAATGAGTTGATAAAGGGCTCTGGGCCATATTTCAATGGCCCAACAACAATAACAGCTACAGCTACAGCTGCAAGACACAAATAACCAAATTTAGAATAACAGCAAAAAGAAGAAGAATATACAAAAAATCAAATATTTTCAAGAGTTTTGTATTTAATTTGCATTGAAATCTTGGGTATTATTCATTGACAACCCTGGACAATTTTCACTAAAAATGAGCAGAACAGCAATTGCGGTCGTGAACGTAAATTCCACAGGCGGTCAGACGGACGTCAACATATCAACTCCCTTTTTATACCCTAAAAATATTTGACCTAGACCCATCTTTTACTATACCGATCAGCTCAGAATCACTTTCTGAGTCGATTTAGCGATGTCCGTCCGTCTGTGTGTCAAGTAAACCCTTTAATCCAACTACAGGTCGCAAATATGAATATATTTGATGAAATTTGGGTTGAAATTGGTGAAAATCGGTCCATGTCGAGACCTAGTCCCCATACAAATGACCCCCATGAAATCGACATAGATTTCCATAAAATCTAAATTGTCGTACAGATCTTAGTCAAATTGGGTTTGTATGTTTTCATTGTATCCATTATAGGACTACTCTTAGTCATAGGCCCCATATAGAGCTGCTTTTCGATCTTCACTTAAATCTATCAAAAGACAAAAAGATTGCACAGATTTTTCTCAAATTTGGCTTATATATAGTTTTTCAAAATATAAATGACTTTACCAAATATGGTCAGGATCGGTCCATTTTTTGACCTAGTCCACATATAAATATTGCACCCGATATGAACTTTTTCATATCTGCAGCCACAAAAATTAATAAAAATGCCACTCAGATTTGGTTTTTCCTTATTTTCTATATCCAGTTATTTGGACCGAAGAGATAGGGTTTCTAAACCATGGTATAGGGTATCGTATGGTGGGTCTAGACTGACTATAATTTTCTTACTTGTTTTACTCTACTTTAACATCTCAGCTATTTAAGCCGATATTTACTCTTTTATATATTGGTTACCTTGTATACGTGATTTCAAATTTGACTATACCTACATACTATTGTGTCAGTGTGAAAAGATAAAAAATTTTGATATTTTACCCCCCATTTTTACACATAAATATCAAAATAAGCCAATAAGAAAAAATACGGGTTCATTAGTCTTGTCTCTTCTACACTGTCGGTTGAGATCACCAATCATGGTGCCGTCACCCTTATTGTTTTGTCTTTTGTCTATCCCTTCCCCTACTTGTTTAGGTGTTGTATATTGAAGTTAGCTAACCAATAACAAACACTGCTGATATGCTAACACAATATACACACGTCTCTCATATTATTGACTGAGAGTTAACTGTCCTTTTCGTTAAGTAGTTTGTTATTTACTTTGTCTTGTGGTCTACATATGTATATTAGAGTGGTCCTTAAAAATTAAAATGCGATTTTGGGGAAAGGTTGGGTTCAGTTTGTTACCTTTCAACATAAAACTAATAAATGTGAAGTTTGGGGACAATGGGATAAAGAAAAGTCGCGCCGGAAATCGATTGAAAATTTTAAGTGTGTTTATATGGGGAAAATATGACTATTTTTGAGATTTTACAAAAATTTCGTTCTATACTTAAATTTTTGCGACAAGTTGTGATAGGAATCAGGATCAATATTATATTATCTTTTCAAAAAGCTATAAAAATTCAAAATCAAAGAAAAACTCGCCAAGAAATAGTAAATGTCCCAGACCACTTTTGTGTCAAAAAAACTAGGTCATGAAATTTGATGGCATTTTTCAACTTTGAGAAATTGATTAAAGCTATAACTTTTTTTGTCTCTATACTGGGAATGGGAAAATTTTTTGATAAAATTTTGATAATTCCTCTTTCAAGTTTTAAGAAATTTTCTTAAACAAAATTTAAGAAAATGGATCTGGCGCTTTAAAGGTTTCTTAAGTTTACATCATAGATTAAGCGTGTGAATTTTGAAGAAAATCCCTATGCCAGAATTTTTTTTACAAGGAATTTAATTTTGCGGATTTCGAGAAAAATGGGATTTTTCTAAATTATTCTGTTAATATACTCTTTCTAAATACTTGGTACAAAAATTCATCACTTTTCTACTTTTAAATGTTATGTCTTATCTTAATAGCCTATGGTTTCGGAAATAGATAATATGACTCCATTTCCCTATTGGAATTGGGGTCACCTATGACCCCAAACTAATAAAATACAATTTATTTAATAAAGTCAAATATTTTTTAAGGGCTGTTGAATTTTTAAATGCCACGCTTAAAATATAATAACCAAATGTGCAAAGCTTCCACTCCTAACATTTAGGATAAATCGAAAACGTGAACCCTTTATTTGCCAAGGCCAGCTTTGGATTTTAAGATATTTTTCAGTAAAAATTACCGAAAACTAGTTTTTCTATTAAACTCGATGAAACCACTTATTATAATCTTGGAAAAGTAATTCTGTTAATTCTTATTTATTTAAGCCTTCAGTGCTCCTGGGATCAACATAATCTTTTGCGATATATATTTGGTCCAATTATTTGCTTATTGCTCGCGAATATAAATTAAAACAACTTTTAACCAATTTTGTTATAAAATTATTTCTTGTATATAAACTATCTATATTTTTCCACATAAAATAAAAAGACCCACAAATGACCCAAAGCTAATAAAAGACAATTTATTCAAAAGAATATGAAATATAAAATTAATTATATTTATCTTGGTGTATTTAAGGATGATTTAGTGTGCGATTTAAATTGTTTAATGTAATCACTTACGGCTTGCAATAAGTATTGCTTTTCTTATTCCTTCTTTGTTTATCACCGCGTTCTTTTTAAACTCTTTCGTTTAACTCATACTCTCTGTCTGTAAGTCTGTCTGTCTGTATGCCATGGGTGGACCCCATTCGTCAATTGATCTGAAACTTGGTCTAGTCTTGTCGTGACTACAGATATGCAGTCACGCGTGGTCACGGACAGTCACGGAGTGATCTAAATGTCATTTCCCCTTATCCGATCGATCTCAAACTAGGTCGATAAACTTGCTGTGAAAAAAGATTAACTTTGACTTAGTCACGCGCAGTTACACATTATCACGCACAGTCATGGAGTGATTTAAAACCCATTTTCCCTTATCCGATCGATCTAAAACTTGGTCGATAGACTTGCAGTGAAAACAAATTAACTTTGACATATTCACGAACATTCACGGAGAGATTAAACCCCACTTTCCCTCATCTGATAGATCTAAAACTTTGTCCATAGACTTGTTGTGGCCAAAGATTAATTTTAAGATAGTCACACACAGTCAAGCACAATCATGGAGATATTAAAAACTCATATGCTTAAGGAAAGAAAGAGTTTTAATAAAAACTTTGTTTTTATTGGTTAGATTATTATTATTTATTTTATTTGGAAACATATAGATAGTTTTAATAAATAAAATAATTTTTTAACAAGATTGGTTAAAAATCATAGCGTATTTGGTAAAATCCCTTGTAAGTATTTTTCTGAACAAAGTGTTCTTTTATAAGAATTTCTTATATAAAATTTTAGTTTAGTTTTTTGTACATATTACCAAAGTAATGCATAATATAATGTGTAATTTTTTTTAATACAAAATCAGTAGACTTCGTTAAATTCAAATTAAGCAATGATCCTGTTCACACTGATTCAAATTGGTTTTTAGTCGATGCCAATATATTTTACTTAGTTGGCCAACATTGTCTGACCTTTGTTATATTGAAGTCAATATTATTTACCCAAAGAAAATTTAAAGTTGTTGCAGCGTAATGATTTAAAGCTAAATGGAATGGATGCTTCGTGGGTTGGCATAAAATTAATTAAATTTTGTTGTAAATTTTAACCTTACAGATTAATTGTTATTGTTATTCTTTGCTTTCTCTGTATCGACTAAGTTATAAATAGCATTTTAGTGTAGAACCTGAAGTATTTTTTTGACATTTTTAAGGCTTTTGGAATAAAATGTATTGGCCTGTTTGGATTTACTTCGATTTGACAAGAAATAGTGTTTTTCGTTGGAATTCATTCAACTTTTCTTAAAAAAAATCACTCAAAACGGTTCCGAAGTAAACTAAAATATTTGTAAGACGTCAGTGAACATTTTTAAAAATTTTAATTTAATTTTGAATTTTTCAATTTTAAGACAAAGCACAACTATTTGCTGGGTAATATTTTGTTTTCCGATGAACATACTAATTATAAAGAAACAAAATATTTAATACAAAACCGCAATCTTATTAGAATGGACAATGTAGTGGTAAGAACTATTGGGTGGGTATTATATTATTGTCAATTACATAATACTTAAATATGATTGAGGTCAAGGGGTGAATTTAATTGTAGCTGACTCAGTTTACATTAAAACCGGAGATCAAAGTAAGCAGTGATTATTTTTGTTCGCTAAATAAATGTTTCACTGGTTAGGCGATTACCTCCACCTTCTATTTTTCAAATTTTAATGACAAAGAGCTTGATTGTAGCTTAAATGTTTCTATTCAAAACAAATGTCTCCATTAAGAGCACCTTATTATTAAAGAAATGAGTTTTGAATAAAAACATTTAGGCATCAATCAAGCACTGACAATAGATTTGACACGTGGGGCATTAAAATACTGTTTAGAAGATTTTTCTGGCAACGAAATAATATCATCGCGAAGTGGAAACTTTTTTAAATTGACAGCAATGGGATGATATCTCTAATTACTTATAAGGTTTGTAAAAATTAAAGTTATTTTGTGTTTTTCTCCGCTCACAACTGTCACTTGTTGAATAGATTTATCTAAGTCCTTTCATTTGCATTTCCATGAATAACATTTAATAAGACTCATCAAAAAGTGAAGTGCTTTAAATTTAATAGGTTATGGCTTTGCATAATTAAAAATTCACAAACAAAAAGAATCGCTTGGATTTTCGTTACCATCACAAAAATTTAATTACGTAATTTTAATTTTTATGGTAATTCTTAAATGTTTTAAAATGATAGTAACTAAATATAATTCTTCTTAAAATCACAATTGGTACCTTTTATCAAAGAATGTCTGTAAACAAATTATTAAACTGACTTCCTAACATGTCTCAATCATCATAATTAGTGATTACAAATACAAATTCTATAATAACAAAATATTTTAAATCGAAAATGTGTTTGTGGTCATTGTTGCAAATAGTTGATTAATATGATATAAACAAATATATATACAAAACTAGCTGGACCCCGCAAACGTTGTTTTGCCCTCAGTGAATTTTTTATTTTAGTTAGAAGCTGTGGTATATACCTATATAAAAAAAGGTTTTTGCATTCGTAAATATTAATTGAAAACTGTTAAAGAAAAACCATGTTTTATTTATGAAAATGAAAATAAATATTTATTGCAACATACATATCTGTGGTTTTCTACAATAACCGCGTATGTCATAAAGTCAAAATTTTCAGGGGAGCCAAAAAACGTTATATTTGGAATTATGGGCTCGATATAAAGTTTTTAGAGCTTTTTCTTTAACAGTCCTGTAGATATGGGCAATAAATACTGTATATAAAATTTTGAGTCAAAAATCTTCAGAGAAATAGATCATAAAGAAAGACGAAAAAAACTATATGTAAATAACACTTAAAGTGTGTGCAGAAAAAACAACTTATGTCGACAAACGTCGTTTTCTTTGAAAAAGAAAACTACCAATGCAACCATCCATGTAGACATAAGTTGTTGTTGCTTGAAAAATAGATTTTTTTGGTAGTCAACAAAAAGTTAACGGGAATTAGGATGAGAATATAACAACGTATCAAGAATAATAGTGACAAAAAATAACAGAAATAAAAACACAAGTTTTTATAAGAGGTTATAAGCTGAAAAATAATCCAAAATTATTTTGCATTTTTTTCATTAATAACAACATATGTCGCTGTGTCATTTTCTGGGAAAATAATTTGTCAGCGATCAAACGTAGGTTGACATACGTCGATAGTGCTGCAAATTAATTTAATAAACATATAAGTTACGTCGTTATTTAAAGAAAAAACTCAGAAATGGTTAATATTTTTTTAAAAAAAATTAAACACATGCAAAGAGCGTTAAAAATTTGGCATCGTTAATATTTGGCATCGTTAACTCAAAACTGACAAAAAATGGACATACGCGGTTATTCCAGAAAACCACACATATATGGAGTACTGAAATAGTGAAAGCCTTTGCACTTTCTCTGAGTTCATAAGTTATTTATGTATGTACTTGCCCAAAAATGGGCGGAATCGGACCAATGGGCGTGGCATCTCTTAACGCAAAAAACATCATGTACTACGAAAATGACTGTCTTGCAACTTATGACAAGTACATTAATTACAATCACAATAATAAATAAAAATCGCAATAAAATAAAAAACAAAAATCGGCAAATATCGCCAAAATCGAAAATGGCGAATAACAAAAATTTACAAAAAAAAAGATAGTAAAAAAAAACAAAAATTGCCATAACAGAAAATCGTGAATAACAAAAATTGCATAAAAACCAAAAAATGGAAAAGTCAAAAATCGCCAAAAACCGAAAATCTAACAGAAATCGCAAAAATCAAAAATGGAAAAAACAAAAATAGCTAAAACCAAAAATTGCCAACATTATAAATCGCCTAAGTCACAAATCTTTAAAACTGAAAACCATGAATAATAAAAATCGCAAAAAAGCCAAAATCAAAAATCGCCAAAACCGAAAAGCGCGAATAACAAAAGTCGCCAAAATCAAAAAATGCCAAAAAAAGCAAAAAAATCGACGAAATCAAAAATTGTCAAAAATAAACAAAAAAGTTTTCTACAAAATGTATTCCCAGTTATTTATTTCGTTACGATGGGTGCAACGGAGCATATCGGGATACAACGAATTTATAAACTTTCATCTTAATAAATTGATTATTTACAATTTTACACGGCCAAAGCAAAAATTTCTAGGAGAGTGATTTGGAGTCTAATACATTTTTTATATTACATTTATTACAAGCATCAACAAAAACTCATAACACCCTGAACACAGCCAGGTGTATGGAATATTTATTTTGAAACAAAAAGAAGCTAAGAATAACGATGTATTATTTATGAAATAAGTTTTCCAGTAACAGTGACAAATATTAAATTATAAATTAATGGACATACGCGGTTTTCCAGAAAACCACAGATATAGGAATGACCAATATATTTCTATTATTGTAATTCTAAAAAGAATGAACAATATTTTTAGCTTCATTATTCTGGCAGCAAATGAAAAAATTTGCTAGCTTTCCGACACGGGAAAAACAACTGTTTTCGAGGTCCAGACCACATGTTTGCAATGATTCTCCTTGAGATTTATTAATGGTCATGGCAAAGCCCAATCTGATCGGAAATTGCAATCTTTTGAATATTATCGGTATGTCGGTGGGAATCATAGGAATTCTTGGCAGCAAAACATGTTCTCCTTAAAATTTTCCTTTGAGAATTGTTGCCTCAATAATATTGGGCATTATTCTCTCAACAATTAACCTGGTTGCATTACATAGTCTCGGAACGTTGAGGT
This sequence comes from Cordilura impudica, assembly GCA_963682025.1. Classification (NCBI taxonomy): domain Eukaryota; kingdom Metazoa; phylum Arthropoda; class Insecta; order Diptera; family Scathophagidae; genus Cordilura; species Cordilura impudica. Next base: position 113,538,711 of record OY821519.1, read on the forward strand.
TACGTAGCAAAATTTTTGGAGAACCAACTTTATTTTAATAAATGTGGCGGCACATCAAGTGAATTCAAAAATTCTGTAGGATAATGGACTGCGTCATTTTCTTCAAAAATACTATCCATAGATTTGAAAGAAAACGTTTCGGAATCAATCATATCCTGAATAACAACATGTTATCGACATCGAAATTTTTTGCGGCTAAAATAGCTCTTTCACTTAACCAATCATGGCTACGATATTGATTTTGAATGTCGGGGAATACATTTTCAATTAATTCATCGCATGACGATATAAATTGACAAAAATCTTGTGGATATTTTAATAGTTTGACTGGTTGGCTTAATATTGATTTTACCATTACCAAGATCAAGTAGTTGTTCTGAAAATTGCTCTGCTGTTGGTTCATTTTGAACCGTACTCGCATGTTTGTTGTAAACGCTACTCTATAATATTGATGATTTTCAGCAGATATTTATTTCGTCAGCATAGGTTGATTTTGGTATGACTGGCAATGTTTGACGAAAATATCCAGATAATAAAATGATAGCTCCAACAAAAGGTCTTTCATTGCCTTTCAAATCTTTTAAAGTTCTATATAATGCTTCTAAGGACTATTAGTGAGCCATGGTACATTCATCCCAAATAATAATACTGCATTTTTGTAGAACTTTTGCCATACCGGAATGGTTTTTGATATTACAGACGGCGTTCTCATTCGTTTGTACGTTTAACAGTGATTTGAGTGCTGAAAAAAACTTTTATGAATTTTGTACCTTACAAAATTTAAATATATTTGACAACTCATTATTTTTGACAAAAAAATTTTTGGCATCATCTAACATACATATATGTATATTCTTAGTTTCAGTAAAATCGCACCGTTAATAAGAATATTCGAAATAACTTTGACCCAGCGCCACCTATCGGGCCAATTTATACATACAAAAATTTCTTATGACGAAACATACATACATTCTGAATTGCAGTCAAATCGCAAAGAAAATAAGAATTTTGTTTATAACTTGACCCCAACGCCAGCTAGAGGGTTAAATTAAAAAAAAAAAAACAGAAGAGCTCGAACCGAGCATACTGCTCTTGTGGTTCCGGAGATCATTCGTTACAAACAAATGCACCAACATTTTGATATATATAGATTATTTGTTATTGATTACAGAACAAAAGCTTAATATTAACAAGTAAGAAAATTATAGTCGGTCTAGACCGACTATATGATACCCTATACCATGCGTTTAGAAAGCCTATCTCTTAGGCCCAACTAACTGGACATAGAAAATATGCAAAAACCAAATTTGAGTGGGATTTTTATTAATTTTTTTGGCTGCAGATATGAAAAAGTTCATATCGGATGCCATATCTATATGGGGACTAGGTCCAAAAATGGACCGATCCTGATCATGTTTCGTATAGTCTCTTGTATTTTGCAAAAATATATACAAACAAAATTTGAGAAGAATCAGTGCAATATTTTTGTTTTTTAATAGATTTAAGTGAAAATCGGGAAGCAGCTCTATATGGGGCCAAAGGGATCATTTTTGGACTACTCATTAATGGATGTAATAAACGCATATAAACCCAATTTGAGTAAGATCTATATGACAATTTGGATCATATGACAATTTATGTCGATTTCATAGGGGTAATTTGTATGGGGGCTAGGTCTGAACATGGACCGATTCTCACCAATTTCAATATCGTTCATCCCATGGCCGATTAAAGCTTATATACCAAATTTCATTAAAATATATTCATATTTGCGACCTGCAGTTTGATTACAAGGTTTACATGGACACACAGACGGACGGACGGACGGACGGACGGACGGACGGACGGACGGACATTGTTAAATCAACTCAGAAAGTGATTCTGATTCGATCGGTATAATTAAAGATGGGTCTAGGTCAAATATTTTTGGTTGTTACAAACAGCAGCACAAAGTCATTATACCCAAACCACATAGTGGTATAGGGTATAAAAAGTTTGGTATTTAGAACCGAACGAAAATTGCTTTCTGTTATTAATACCAAAAAATATTAAAAAAATTCTAAGCCCAACCAAATTTTTTTCTTATATTATTTTTACAAAAAAAACCAGCAACGAAAAAGAAAGTGCCATTTTTAAATAAAACTCAGAATTAAAAAAAAAAAAAAAAAAAAAACAAGTAAGCAAATTATAGTCGGTCTAGCCCGACTATACGATACCCTATACCAGTGGTACTGCCACTTTATAGACGCCATCCGGACTAAAATACACGTTTATATAGCAAGGCGCTTGCTCCAAGACCGACATCCGCTGTCAATGAGCTCATTGACTGAACCCGCTGTACAGAACGCCGTTTTCGTGGCTACCACTGCGCCGTCTGCTTTCCATATGTAACCCTTGCTTACCTATGGTACTAAGGAACCAGCTGCCATTCCTCAGGCTAGATTTTGATCGCCCCAAGGTATTTTATTTCCTCATTACCCGCCATATTTATAAAATATGATGAGCTTCCCAGTGAGAGGGTCCCGATGCAGGTTCTAGCAAACCCCACACGGCGTTCTTAAAAAGTACCTTCTTCAAAATATATTCTTAAAAAGTACCTTCTGTAAAAAATACATTTTCTTAAAGAAATACAATATCTTAAAAAGCACCTTTTCTTAAAAAGTACCTTTTCTTGAAAAGTACATTTTCTTAAAAAAGCGCCTTCTCTTAAAAAGCAGATTTTCTCAAAAAGTATACTTACCGAATAAGTATTTTTTCTCAGCAAAGTACATTTTGTTGAAAATGTATCTTATCTGAAAAAGTTAAAAAAGTATTTTCTTAGGACTCTTAAAAAAGTAAAAAAAAAACGTAAATTTTTTATAAAAGATACTTTCTTAGAGAAAGTACTTTCTAAGAAAAATTACATTTTTGAAAAGTCTCTTTGCCCAAAATGTGCATTTTGTTGAAAATGCTTTCTCTTCAAAAAGTAAGTTTTTTTAAAGAAAAGAAAGAAAGAAAAGAAGATTTTGTAAAAAAATTTTGTGTTCTTAAATATGTAGTACCTTTTCGTAGATATGCAAAATATCTTATAAAGTAAATTTTCTTTAAAATTATCTTTTTAAGAAAATTAAATTTTATTAAAAAATTATCTTTTCTTAAAATTTAAAATTTTTTTTAAAAATTTACAATTTCTTAAAAATGTACATTGTTTAAAGAGTAAATTTATTTTAATGTACCTTAGCTTAGAAAATTAAAGAGTACATTTTCTTAAAAAGTACCTTTACTTAAATAGTACCCATTCTTGGAAAACTAAATATTTTTAAAAATTACAATTGCTTTAAGAGTATGTTTTCTTAAGAAAGGATATAGAAAGTACCTTTTCTTACAAAATTACATGTTCATAAAAGGTTCCTTTTCTATAAAAAATATTTGTCCCTTAAAACTAGGTCTTCTTAAAAAAGTACCTTTTCATAAAAGTAGTACTTCTCTTGTGTTATACTTTTTCTTATAAAAGCATTTTCATCAGAATATAATATTTTCAAAAGTATATCTGGCATATTTTTTTTGAAAACGCACATAGTTATTTTAAACACCTGTCTGAATTGACATGGAATTATACAAATAGTGTCTTAAATAAGTACAGATTCAGACAATTTCAACTCTTTAAAATTGTTTATAAAGAGATAATTTTTTTGGAACTATTTCGGCAACAAATTTATAACAGTGTCACCTAAACTTATTGTTAAAGTTCATTTTCTTCGTCCCATCTGACCATTTTCGGATTTGAGATCCATTAACTGTAGAATACCTTTAGTCGGCCTAGCTCGACTTTTGCTATGTTAACTTATTAAATCTGTTTTCTTGTGTTCTTTGGTTGCTATAAAAAATAATGATTTTAATAAAATGCGTACAATGTAACTTAATATAAAATACATATTACTTACAATGTTTGCTTTATGAAATCACACCCAATAAAATAATAAACTAATTTTATAAAAAAGACAAATATTAACTGGTGAACATTTTTCTATTGTAGAAAATGTAACAGTTTTACAGAATATACGATATGTGCTCTTTCATATTATTTTACAAAGTGATAAATACAATAAAGTAAGGACACAAAGCTGTCATTATCTCATATACCATCATTAACACGTGTAATGAATACCTAAATTGACGTTATCACCTTTGTTGTTTATTTTTGTTTTCTTTTAACTTTCTTACACTTAGTCTGTCGTGTATATTGCTACACTTAAAGAAATAAATTGACTATAGTTGTAAAACAAGACATGCGTAGTACTTATTTATTTGTACTTTGTATTTCTTTATTAAATGCGATTTTCCATTACAACAAGACACAGTATCTTATAAATTACAGTAATGGAATCAGATAAGTTATTCACTATATATTTAATATCAGTAACTCTTAATCTAAATTTAAAACATTATAAATTACAATTAAAAAACATTAAAAAAAATCAATTAAAGTATTGGTATAGTAATTTTCTAAACCCTGTTGCGTTGCTTGTATTTTGCATGACATTAGGAAGCTGATTCCAGAGACGAATAGCTAGAATAAAAAATTGACATTCGTAGGCATGGTCCCGGTATTTAAATTGAATTATTCGATTCCCTCTGGAAGATCTTGCGAACTTTAATCGTTCAAAAAGATATTTTGGAGCCTTTGTTATAATAATTCTATGTAGGCATATAATGTTCTTGAATTTGATATAGTTGTCAAATGACATGTGTAAGACATGACAAGAGTATTGGGATACATGATCAAATTTTCTTAATCCAAAGATATAGCGAATAATGTTGTTGAAAGTTACAGTAAGTTTTCTGTTATCCCCCGAGTTGCAACCTGTGAAAACCTCAGATGCATATAAATTTTCTAAAAAAAATTAATTTTTGTTTGTTTTGAAAATAATTAGGAAAAAGTCCGTATTATCATCAAGGCTATGGAGTCGGAGTTGCGGTGTTTATATCGGAGTCGGAGTCGCAACAGAAAATTTTTCGAAATTGGCCGCGTAGTAGAGTAAGTTCATTCAAGCACTTAAATTAAATAATTTAAACTTTTCTGGTATTGTATTTATTAGTTTGGCCAAGAGTCTAAATTGCCTTAGCATATGGGTAAACCCATGCAAAGGTCAGCCATACGTCCAATTTAAAAATTTTAATATAAATGTTTTATTGGTACCATTTCAAAGATTCGGGTACGAAAATATGGCAATAGTTTTGAGATGCATTTTTAAATATTTTTATAGCCCCAATTTTTTCAGTAAGAAAGGAAAAGTCTATTAAGTAATTTTGAAAATAAAGGCAGTGTCATGTCTGTCACATTACAAAATATTTATTTTTACTATAACTTATTTTAGAGTTAATGTTTAGAATTAATTTATTAGTCTAGCTCTTATATTAACTGTAAACAACTGCTTCTTATTTGTCATGCATATAACTTCAGAGCCTTTCTGTGTTTTACAAACATCCTCTAAAATGATGTCTGTTTGCTGTCATGTCTCTCACGACTGCTTTTTGCCCCCCACTCTCACTTTTTCTAATGGTAACTATGTTGGTCAGTTCCGTCTGCATAATTTTGTATATTTTTATGAACAATGAAAAATTGTACTGTATAATATTGGATTAGAACGATCACGGAATATCATGTCTATCACTATGTAATTAGATACATAAATTCTGCTCGGTTTTTGATCTAGCTGTAAACAGAGGTTTGAAATTTTTTAAGGTTTGTGGTTAATTTCATTAAATTTGAACAATATTCAACATAAAATTAAAATTGATTTGTTTGTGTTATACAAAATTATAGTTCATATTATATATTATAGGTTTTTGTTTTAGTTAATTTTTATTAAAAAAAAAGAATTGCATTTAGCAATGTTTCATGCGGGTAGCTATTAGCATACAATAAATTAATTTGAACTTCAAATATTTATTAAAATTTTATAATTTTTTTTTTATTAAAAATTTAAAAAACAAATATTTATATACACATGATGATTTTGAAAAAAATTTAGATGAGGAGCATCGCTAAAATTTAGTAGAAAGTAGCGGTGACACAGACGTAAAAACGATGCAATTCCAAATTACCCTGTGCGGGTCTGATCACTGCGGTATTGCCACCGAAATAGGTGTCCGCAGAATTTTATCTTCTGCACTCAGAATCATCAGATCCGATTTGAAGGTCTCAATAAAGCCAGATATTATTGAGGCTCTCTTCTTTCTAAAGTAAAGTGCAGAGTTATTTACTTAATTTTTTTTATTTTATTTATTATTTTATTATTAAAAGAATGAATTAAAATAAATAAAATATTTCAAAAAATAAATGCTATGTTGATTCACTGGTATCAATTAGCCACAGCATAATTATCACTGTTTTTATAAATACTGCAGTTTCCAGCGCTCGAAGTTCGAGTGCAATTTATAGGCAGCTTTAATTCTCAACTTAGCCAATTCACAAACCAACACTTTTTTGGTTTACTATTATTGTGAATGCAGATCTCAAACATTAACAAATTTAATAAACACACAGATAGCATATGTTTAATTTTACTCAAAATAAAGGCAAAAATTTAAAAATCTGTAAATCCAGTGTTGCCATAATTTGAAATTGATAAGATGCTAAATTGCAAAAAAAAAGATGCTAAAACGTACTGGAGTCGAAATAAAAGATGCTATTTTTTTTTTTTTTAATTTCATTACCTTTTAATTGAAGCATTAAGTACTTATTAATTAATTCTTTGGTTTTTAAAAGGAAAAATAAATACAAGACATGTTTCGATTTATATTTTTAAAATTTTAAATAAAATTAATTAGAGTTATTTTAATTTTAAATTAAATGTTTTTAATTTTAAAGAGATTTTTTTTTGAATTTCAAATATAACAGAATTTACTTCAAAAGATACGAGTATATTACAATAATTGGTTTATGGAAACTTATATTTCTGTGACGTCTTCATCTTCAAGTTCTTCTTGGCTCTGATATTTTCTGACGATCGACTTTCAACCACATCGCTCGTTATATTGCAAGTGTAACAGCACCCATCTTTCAATTTCAAACCTTCTTTTATACGTATTACAGATCATAACAACTCGGATTTTATTCTGTTGCAATGTCTGCTTTTAACTAAAGTCATTAAATTAAACGGATGCTCAACTCCGGCTTTTGTGAAAGACAAAACCAATAAAGACAATACAAATGTAAATAACTCTTTAAATGGACTTTCGCCAATAGAATTTTTGTTAACTTCAATCCATAAAGAGGTTTTATTCAGTGCAGTATCCCAATATTGTTCTGTGATATAACTCAATTGGATTTGAATTTTTTCTGATTTAAATTGAAGCTCTTCTAATATATTGGTTATCGGTTTTTTTACCCGGTTTAATGTGTTTTGTATTGAAATATTTGGAATTTTTTTTAATGCAATTATATTTTTTGGCAATCGACCTTTTAATTAATTAAAAACTGTTGTTGCTATTTACATCCTTCTATTTGAAAATGTTTTTTTATATTTGTTGAAAGAAACGAACAGAGTGCTAAAAAGAGTAGTACACAAATTTCTTATATTACACTTTGAGAAATTTAAACATATCAATACCATTAAAATTAAAATTATATATTCAAAAATAATAAAAAAAACCAAAAAAAAAAGAAGCTAAAAGCAACTTTTTATTAATAAAAGATGCTAAGTTGGCATCTAGTATCTTTTCATAAGCGACAAAGGATGCTAAGCGACAAAAAAAAGTTGCTAAATCTAGCAACTAAAATGCTAAAATAGCAACAGTGTTTAAATCTGTTGAACAGCTAATAAGAAATACCCTTCAAATAATATACGAACAGTCAAAATCGGGATAAAACAAAACATCGGTAACTAGAAATTGCCTAGCCTATTAATATTATAGATATCCATATACACTTAGCATCGGAGTCAACTTTGGAGTGGTAATCGGATTCGGACCTTAAAAATTTCAGCGAATGGTGTCGGAATTGGACCCTTTTTAACGGCTCCACAGTCTTGAATATCACAGACATTTTCTAGAAAATGACATATACAAAATTTCGGTGACACTTTTATCTTTTTGTTGACTAATTTTTATGTATTCAGAAAATAAAAGTACGACTTTTCTTTGCTTCCAAAGGAAGAAGAGCTTTGAATGTTTAAAATTGTTTACAATTGCGCAATATGTTAATAAAATATTGCTGTGAAATAACTATAAATACTCATCTTTACAATGTGAAATAAAGATGGAGTTTATGCAAATTTATATTGGAAATAACAAATTTGAAGGCCAAGGTCCAACCATGCTACGTAATGTCATAAATTTACATATGAAATAAGCACAACCCTATTTATTGAAAGTTATTGCCTGCAGATGTTAAAGTTCATATCTGATGCTAATATTGTATAGAGACTAGGTGTAAAAATATTATCATTACCGAACTTTGTGGGATGACTTATATATCCTTTAGCCATACCTAATTTCAAAATGCATAAGTTCAATATGATTTGAATGTCTATAGATAGATTTTAGTGAATTTCTGGAAGTGCTATATAAGTGGCTATGAAAAAACAGTCTATTTCTGAAATGACTGCTTATGGATGAAATAAACACACATAACTCAAGTTTGGGAGATAATGAGAGCATTTCTGGAACAACCCTTCTTGCAAAAGAGAACACAACAAATTCGGAAAATATTTTTTTTTATTTCTCAACATAATCTTCTTTCCCAGAATATTCAATAGCTTCGATACCATATTTCTGTGGTTTTCTGGAATAACCGCAATGCAAAATATATTAATTTTTAACGCTCTTTACAAAGAAAGCGACGTTTGTCGACATAAGTTGTTTTATCTGCACACACTTTAAGTGTTATTTACATATTGTTTTTTCGTCCTTCTCTAGATTTTTGACTCAAAATTTTATATAAAGTATTTATTGCCCATATATACAGGATTGTTAAGTAAAAAGCTCTTAAAACTTTATATCGAGCCCATAGTTTCAAATATAACGTTTTTTGGCTCCCCTGAACTTTTTGATTTTATGACATACGCGGTTATTCTAGAAAACCACAGATTTATAGTAAGAACTATCTAGCTTCTAAAATAGCTACCAACCGCAGAGCCATTTTTATACCCTACACGAATATGTGGCCAGTGTATAATGACTTTGTGCTGATGTTTGTAATTACCAAAAATAATTGAACTACTTTCTTGGTCGAGATAGTAATGTCCGTCTGTCCGTCCGTCTGAGTGTCCATGTAAACCTTGTGACCAATTTACAGGTCGCAAATATGAATATATTTTTACAAAGTTTAGTGTATAAGCTTCTATCGGTGACAGGCTATTGAAATTGGTCAAAATCAGTTCATGTTCAGATCTACTCCCCATATAAATGGTACCTATGAGATCGACTAAAATTGCCGTAATATCCATATTTATTTATTTCATTTTATTTATTTATTTGTTTATTTTCTCTTGGTAACATCTACAGCAACACATGATTTTTAAAGTAGTAGAAGTACAAACATTGCTAAATGTATGTTATTTTGAAGCATAAAGAAACAAAAAGAACAGAAAAAAAAAAATAATATTATAAGATAATTTTTAACATATGTTATACATATTAAGTTATTAAGTTATTACATAATAATGAATAAAAACAAGAATAATAATAATTATAAATTCATGAATGCTTAGTTAAATTTTAAAGTAAAAATTATATGAATAAAACTGAAAAATTCTTTTCTTAAAATGTAACACGTTGTTATTGCTCTAATAATTGGTGGAATATTATTCCAAAGACGAATTGCGGTAATGTAAAATTGCCAATTTGATATTAGCGTATGACGTCTTATTGAATTATGGTATTATATCTTTTGTTTCGGCTAAAGTGATTCGACTATACAGATAATTAGGTTCACGAGTTGTTATAATTTTGTGTAAAAATATTAGAGTTCTAATCTTCATCAGGTCATCAACCTGGACGCCAAAAGTTTTCTTTGCATAGAGCGTAATATGTTCATTAGGGTTACAGCGGTTTGTATGAACAAAATTTTTGGGTCGAATTTTGAGGTGTGCGGCTCGGATTGTGACACTGGATCTAAAACTTTATTGCGCAAAATTTGAGCCAAAGCGGACAATGCTTTCTGGACTCGCATACAGTTCATAGTTAAAATAAGAATTTATATGTAAAAATTATCAAAAAACAAATTGTTTTTCACAAAGATTTTGATACTAATAATTGTGTTTCAATTAAATTAATTAATAAACCATAATCTAATAAAACAACAAAATCTATTATTGGTTAAAAATCAGCCAAGTTATATCAAGTTCCCCAGGCAATAAATGCGCCGCAAACCACTTGATTAAGAAAGTCGAGCTAACATTTTTAAACGCCTTGAAATAATTTACAACAACAACATTTTTGCATTCCCTCGATCCCAAAATGTTCTTATTTTACATCTCGTCATTTGTTGTGCCGTTCTAAATTAATGTCAAAACCGCACGTATTTTTTAGCGCTACTTCAAAATCTCCAATCATGAATGATATCAAAATTAATATTATATTTGACAGTTATATCAGAGAACAGTTTGAAATCAAAAATTAATATTGCTGTCAAATGTAGATAGCACTTTTTGAATATAAGCCTTCGATATACATTTATATGAATATAATAATTCTGCGAAAAAAAATTAAAACTAGGACACATTTTGAGTATCCCACGGGTTAAGTTCAGAAAATAAGTCCAGAATATTATTTTTTAGAACTATTAAAATATTATCAGCAATATAAAATGTAAAATATAAAATGTTAATTCGTCCGTACGCATTGGTATTTTGACTATTGTTACTCGCTTTTTTATTTCCTGAAGAAATATTGAAAATAAAATAAATAAATATAATTTTATATATTAAAATACAGACCTCGAGCTTGAAATAATAATTTTTTTAAAATTATTATCAACAACTTTTATCGAAATCCTTCCACAAATATAGATATATTATTTCAAGTGGTATAATATTTTGATAAAAGATATTTGAGATATAAAAACACCAAAAATATGTAGCCTTACACTTGAAAAAGTATGAAAAATCAAATTTTTCTTCAAATCCGCTGAAATAAAAACGCTGCCCTCACCAAATTAAGAACAGGCTACCTACAATGTTTGGCACTTTTAATCACATATATTTTGTTAATAAGACCTTAAAGTCCAATCGTTGATATCGAACAATTTCTTGAACAAAATTTTTTCAAAAGTAAAATTGGAGATTTTGAAATAGTGCTAAAAAGTACGTACAAATTTTACATTAATTTAGAACGGCATAACAATATACGAGATGCAAAGTACTTTACATAACATCATTTTGGATCAGGAGAATGCGAAAATATTATTGTTGTAAATTATTTCAATGTCTTTAAAAATGTGAGCTCGATTTTCTTAATCAAGTGGTCTGCGGTGCATTTATTGTCTGAGGAACTTAATATAACTTGGCTGGTTTTTGACCAATAATAGATTTTGTTATTTTATTAGAAAGATAATTGACTCTAGATTATGGTTTATTAATTAATTTAATTCAAACACAATTATTAATATCTAAATTTTTGTGAAAAACGATTTTTTTAAAATAATTTTTACATATAAATGCATATTTGAATTTTGAACTGAATGCGCGTCCAGAAAGCATTTTCCCATTTGGCTCAAATTTTGCGCACTAAAGTTTTAGATCCAGTGTCACAATAATCCGACCCGCACGTCTTGAAAATCAAAAAAAAAAAATGGCTGTCACCCTAATGTTCATTGTTACCATGAAATTTAAGACAAAAAACGTCTCGATTTGCTATATGCATCACAACTTTAAAAAATTTCACAAGCGTATATTAAAATAGGTATTAAATACGTTTTCGTTGGCACAAATTTGATTTTAAAAGGGGTGCAGTGTTGAGTTGGCCATAAAGTTCATAGCGTCGAGAAGATTTTTCCACATGCGTTTCTAACATGATCTGACCAGGTTAATGTGTTATTAAAAATTACACCTAGATTTTTGACTTTATTGACTATTTCTATTTTAAGGTTGTTATTATTAACGTCGGTTATTACCTTTCTGCGTTCGCTTACGTAGTAAAATGCATTTGGTTTTTCTCGGATTTAGACTTAGGCCATTTACAGAAGCCCAAAAAGAAACACGTTCTAAATCATCATTTAATTTTGCGTGCATTCTTCAGATTGCTCCTTTTTCTGCTATTGTACAATTGAACATCATCAGCATACATTCTAATGTGCATCAGCTGGTCTGGCAAATCAGTTGAATAAATAGAAAAAAAAGAGAAGAAGGTAACCTTGTGGTACTCCCGTAGCGAAGACGTTGGGGGAAAATGCATAATCTTTTCCAGTTTTTGAATCAACAACGTGTGATTAAATGTACACAAAAGCCTTGGAGTTGTCAAGCCAGACTAGCATTGCCATGCAGCCGTCGTCTGGTTCTGTTCTAAGAACTTCGGCTGCATCATTAAGAACTATAATACAACTATGCTTGGTACGAAAACCGGATTGTTTACAATTATGAAGATTATTGATATAATCAATTATTTGCTTATGTAGCAGTTTTTCAAAAGCCTTTGACAGGTGTGGTGATATGGCACCTGTTCGATGCTCGGAGGACGATTTTGGCTTATCACCGGTAAAATATATGGAAAAAGCATTTTTAAAAAATTGGGATGAATACCGTCAACACCTGTTGCATTCGATTTGATGGATCCGCAGCTCATGAGTACATCGAAGTGACTAACACAATCAAAACTAAATTGATTTTCTAGTAGAAGTTCATTCTTCCATATATTTATTTATTTTTTTATATTAATTACAATGCAAACTTAATTTGTATTATAATTTGGGTCCAGGGCTAAGCCGGGTGACAAAGACCATTCGGCAGGTTTTTTCAGAGACAGACTAAAGCCTCTGGTGGGAATCGAACCCATGACCCCCGCATGATAGGCGAGCATGCTACCTACTCACCTACCGGGGCGCTTCACTCTTCCGTATAGATCTCGGTCAAATTGGGTTTGTGTATTTTTATTACATGCATTTATCAGTAGTCGAAAAATAATCCCTATAGCACAATTCTTAGTCATAGCTCCCATATGGAACTGAGTGCCGATCGTCACTTAAAGCTATAAAAAAAAAATCAAAAGTAAAAAATTAATAACAATGCCACCCACTTAAATTTGGTTTATGCTTATTTTCTACATGTTAGATATAGGGTCTCTAAATGCATGCTATAGACCGACTATAATACTCTTACTTGTCTAAGTTTGGAAAAGTCAGATTGTCTTGAAGAAAAAACGCTTTCTTTTTTGCGAAATGCTGCCTTTTGTCCTTATTTTCATCACTGAAACCTGCAATAGGAAAGCATAATTCTCACTGACATCCCACAAAATAGACGCCTGCAACTGGAACTGTCTTCGCCTTATTTGGACACAAGTCTCGCCTTTTGGTCTACTGTTGACTGTTGCTTTGTCTCAAGCGCAAAAACTATGCTTTATTGCAGTGAAGGCCATACCAAGCACGCTGGTGCTCGGCTTCTTATATGTATACAGCCGAACGAAAACAAAAATACTCACCAAAGAGTAAAAGTAAACAACAATTTCATTCAGTCTTATGAAAGCTTTTGCACAAAGCAGGGCTATGTCGCATTGCCTCTTACACAGAGAATATTTGTTTCAAAGAAACCAAAAATGTTGAGAAAATTTCGAAGTCTTGATAAACGAAATTACGCAAAGCAGTTGTATCTGCTATAAATTAAACATTTTCTATAAATTAGATACGTCGCCTCCATTTGAGAACATTATAGCTTTCTTTAATGCATTTTTTTTTTTTTTTTTATTTAAAAAAATATCCAGTTACTGCAGGCTGGTAAGTTTTTTAGTTTTTGGTAACATATAAATTAAACATTTTCTATAAATTACATACGTCGCCTCCATTTGAGAACATTATAGCTTTCTTTTATGCATTTTTTTTTTTTATTTAAAAAAATATCCAGTTACTGCAGGCTGGTAAGTTTTTTAATTTTTGGTAACATACCACTTATTAACCATTGAAATTTGTTATCTTTTTAAGTTTTGCTATTTTTTTGTTTTTTTTTGTTTTTTAAAGAAATGAATTACTGATTATTACTTATTTGATTTGAAACTTATGGATAGAAGAGATTAAATGTTCTTCACATTTTGTTTACAATTTCAGAATGTAAGATTTAAAATTTTAAAACAATGAAATATATTTAGTCATTCATATAAACATTCATACAAAATCTACACAAACCAATTTAATATCGGCATTGTGTTACGTCAATGGATTTCGATCAGTGTGGTACAACTAACACACGCTCATAAACACTATTACTAACTCAATTCTCTTGATGGCCGCCACTGCTTTATTGCGGTGAAACATTAACAAACACGCAACTGACACATCGTCATGAAGCTGGTTTTGTTCCGGTGTTAACAAATGCCCCACTAATCAAGCGGAGTGCTTTCTCAGCTCCAAATTTTCGGTCAATATGCGATGTAAAATACTTTTTGAAATGCCCGTAATTTCAGTTAGCTCAAGCTCTTTCAGCCAACGACCATTCAGTACCATTTTGTGTATTTTCTTAGCCGTTTCTGGATGACCACCTGAATTGATCGACCACTACGGTGTTCGACTTAGCAGCTCTTATGGCCTGGTTTAACTTCTCCCACCCAAAAGTTTATAGTCACAATGGAAGTAGCAGACTTCCCAGAGTAGAATCAAGCTCGATTTTAATATCGGTTGGACTGAGGCCTCTCAAATCTAAATAAGAAATTAAACAACGGTGATCAGTTTTTTTATGTTTAAAAATTCACTGGCTCCAAAAAAACTGCTAACAACGAGGGGCTTAAAAATTTAAAATGTGGATTTTATATTGTTGACTTTTTTCACCAAACTAATTTTTTTCAAACTACTGCCGCCATCTATATGTCAGATAATTTTTTTCTAGAACCACTTTCGTATCTGTGATAAATTGGAGAATACAGTAGCTTAAGTCGGACTTATAGTGGATTAGATCCAAATATGCAACAACTTCCTCCAATATCACGTCCTTAAGCCGATGTATTATATTTCATCCAAATTTCGTTATATTTGCGATCTGTAGTTTGATTAAGAAGTTTACTTGGGTACAGAGAGAAGTACAGTAGACATACAGATGAAAAGAAATCCTGTAATCTGAGCCGAACAGTAATTCTAGCTAAATTTTTGTTAGTAGTTACAAACATCAGTACAAACTCATTGTACACTGACCACAGTTACAAACATCAGTAGAAACTTATTATATCCTGATCACAGAGTAATAATGGGAAAAGATTGATATATATTTTAGTAGGAAAACTTCCGTTCGTTTTATTCGAAAAAGAAAATTAAAATGTTTACTGAGAATAAGAAGTTTTTTTTGATAAAAAGTGCCAAGAAGTGCGAATACTAATATAGAAATAAAAAATACCTATTAAAAGGTCTGCATATCACTGGATCAATAAAATAAAACTTCGATATTATGACAAGATCATGATAAATTCATGGATGAAAATCCAACTTTTCACCATGCCCGGATTCCAAATATTTCACTTTTATTTCGACATACTATTTCTGCGGATACATTTCATAGAATATTTTATTGGGCTCGGTTCACAACCTTTGCGCAGAAGTTCGCTTTGATCAATTGGAAAGAAAGAGAGATGGAGAATCAAGAAAATTTTTTGTTATTTTATTCAATGGAAATTGGTAGCGAAATATTGATTTCATTTGTTTCGGAGGATACAGCTAGACTAGTTGCCGAAAATTCAGCTGGTATTACAAAAAGATAAAATTTCTTATGACGATTATTTGCACTGTGGAACATAATCGGGGTCATTGTGATGGTGAAATTACTAGGCCGGTATATTAACAGCTTCAAAGGGTTTGGCTCAGGCCAACCTTTTATATTTTTATACCCTATACCACTATGTGGTTTGGGTATGTGGTCCATGTTCAGACCTAGTCCCCATACAATTGACCCCTATGAAATCGACATAAATTGCCATAAGATCCAAATTATCATATAGATCTTAGTAAAATTGGGTTTGTATGTGTTAATTGTATCCATTCATCAGTAGCCCAAAAATAATCCCTATTGGACAATTCTTAGTCATAGGCCCAATATAGAGCGGCTTCCCGATCTTCACTTAAATCTATCAAAAAAATAAAAATATTGCACAGATTTTTAAAAGGTGAACTACACTATACATATGAGTATGTGGCATATATTATAGTTAAAATTCGTAGATCTCAAGTAAAGACGTTATTTTACAATGAGAAATTATTTTTTTAAAATAAAAAAAAAAAACAACCAAGTTTTATTTACTCTCGTTTGTAAATTAATTTAGCATCATGTAATAAAATAATTGATTGACAGAAAATATCTATGACAAACATTTGTTAGATCATTTTTGTCGTCGCTGCGATTACATCTATATTAATAGGCTAGGCGATTTCTGGTGACCAATATTTTGTTCTACCGTTTTATCCCAATTGTAGCCAAACTGATATTATTTGTAAGGTACGTTTTTTAGCCGTTTTGCAGATTAACAGATTTTTAAATTTTTTCCTTTATTTTGAGTAAATTGCATTTAAAGTTCCTACTAACACATACATAAAATTATACATATGCTATGTGTGGGCTTATTAAATTTGTTAATGTGTTTTTTTATTGAGTTTGTTTTCTCCATTTGTTGAAAATAAAGCTGCCTAGAAATTGCACTCGGATATCGAGCGCTGGAATCTGCTAGTATTTCATTGATACGTGCTCAATAAAATTTTGAAATGTCTTTGGTCTTATTTTTTCAGTCGACTTATGGACGAGGTATTGGTGATAATTGGTAAAAAAGAGGGGAAAAATTAATTTTTTTTTAAAGTTATCATTCGATAAAGTTAATTCAACTTGGTTGTTTTCATCGATTTATTAATAAAAATTAATTATTTAAGTCTTTGCTACTACAGGGTGGCCCAGAAAGACCGATGTGGTTCGAATTCCTTATACCTTTTTATTTAAGACATATTTTTTAATTTTTTGTTTTTTAAATACAGTAAATTTATAGGGAATATTTTTAGATTAGTTATTAAAAATAATATCCCGCAAGTGGTGGCCATTTTCTGCTTTGCACAAATATGCTCTTTCCAACACATTTTCCGTGACCTTTCGCAAAACTTCCGGTGTTATGTTGTTAATTTCGTCTCGAATATTGGTTTTTAATTCCTCAATAGTCCTAGGCTTATTAACATAAACTTCCCCTTTTAAATAACCCCAAAGGAAACAGTCTGGAGCGGTTAAATCCGGGGAACACGGAGGCCAATTAAAATTGCTTCTACGCGAAATTATTCTTTCACCAAAGATGTCGCGTAAAAGAGCCATTGTGGCCCTCGCAGTGTGCGCTGTGGCTCCATCCTGTTGGAACCATATTTGATGGTTGGATGGTTTTTCACGGCTGGCCTTACAAAATTTTCCAACATGGCCCGATATCGATAACCATTGATAGAAATGGCGACACCTCGTTCATTTTCAAAAAAATATGGGCCAATGATCCTTTCTGAAGAAACACCGCACCAAACAGTACACTTAACTGGGTGTAATTGTCGTTGATGAAGTACTCTCGGGTTTTCCGTAGCCCATATCCTACAGTTTTGCTTGTTGACGAACCAATTTAATTGGAAATGGGCTTCGTCACTCATAACTAAGTTATGAATAAAATTAGGATTCTCTTGTGTTTTTGCTGGAAATAAATTGCATAGTCAAGTCTGTCGGTTTCAATTCTTGGACAAGTTGAATTTTGTATGGAAACATTCTTATGGTATGCAAAATTCGCTGCAGCGACCCTCTTGAGAGGCCAAATTGGGTCGAACGTCTCCTGGTTGATGTTTCTATATCCTCCCGAATACTCTCCTGTACCACTTGAATATTGTCAAACGTGTGGACAGTTCGTAGTCTGCCGGAACCAGGAAAGTTCCTTACTGCTCCTTGTTGTCGAAAATTTGCAACCAGACGGTTTATTGTTGACTGAGAGGGTGCAACCCGCACATTAAATTGACGACGGTATGCACGCTGAGTCAACACAATGGACCGTTGATTTGAAAAGTAAATTTCAACGATTTGGGTACGTTGTTCAGTTATGTATTGCTCCATTATAAATTGTCCAAGTCTTCTTTACAAAATACTGAAAAGAAAAGAAAAAAAAAATTATAATAAAAAAGTTATAAGGAATTCACACCACTTCGGTCTTTCTGAGCCACCCTGTATTTAGCTGGTTCATATACTAAATAACTATAAAGGGTCATAAAAATGTGGAGGTTTTACTATACTGGCCTAGTACTTTCACCCTAACTTTGAATTTACCACCCTCCCAAAATGAGTGTTGAAGGCTGGCACAGAACAGAACTATATTTAAAAACTCTTAAAATCTTAAATTTTTTCTCAACATATAATTATTAAATTTTGACATCTGACTATAACATTCAACAATCCCTTTTAACTTCCTTTCCCAACTGACAGTGTACAATTTACTGAGTGAGCTTCCCAAAATCTACTACCCCACCTTTGACATCAATAAATCCACACATTTTTGTTTTTAGCTGTAGTTTTAACTATGTCCTCACTTGCAACAAGTGTCTTTGGATAATATTTGTAACTAAATTTATTTATCAGGGTACAATCTCTTTATTTAAGGTGAGTTGTAGTGTAGGCCATTCATCATGCGTTAGTATGTATATATGTATGTCTATTACACTGTGTGTACCCATGTCTAACTGAATATTGTTTGTATTTACTTTTTATCTGTATCACATTTCATGAGAAAAATGCCTGTGACCTTTCAACATAACAAGATACATATATTGTGATATTGTTGCCGCTTCTTAGGACATAATGGCATGGGATTAAAATAAACAAAGTTAAGCAAAAGAAAAAATATTTAAAAATGAACAAAAGGAAATAGATTTATGTCAGTTGTCAGTACATACATAACTGCTAAGAAAGGAGAGTCCTTAAATGAACAACTTACCAGGCACATGTTTGATAGTGATTATTTTAAGGCATCCATAATGTTGATATTTTTAGGATTTTGCGGGAAGTAATCCACGTTGTCATTACTTGGAAGTGTTGTGGATAAAAGTAATACCTCAGCTGTATAAATTGAATATATATTGCCTTTAAGACTATGCGATAAGTATTTCAGGAATTGTACTGGTAAATTCTTCAAATGAATCAGTTTTATTACACCGAATGACTCGGAATCAGATTGCAGTTCAAAGATAATACGAATGTGGTTGTTTCCATAATGATCATTCTCTGTGAGTTTGACTTACATAGCTTTTAGTATAGTAATAATAGGTAAGTCTCCGCTTTCCGATATTCACTATGATCTGTTTCTATACATTATATATTATGTCCTGTGGTTCCTAAAAGGAGCAAAGGAATTCTCTCCAATCGGTCCTTCTCGATGCAAGGTTTTTTATTTCACTCTAGCTTAAGCCGCTTTGAGTAATTTCAGCTTCAAGTTGTCGTCTTCAGGTGTGCGACAGTCGTCCAACTCTTCGTATGTTTCCATGCGGGTTCCAATCTATAGCAGCCTTTGCCGCGTCGCCATGTGGTCTGCGGAGCGTGTGACCAATCCAGCGTCATTTACGATTTAGAAACTCAATGTGGATTTGGCGTTGGTATGTTTGTTCCCATAATTCGATATTGGGAATCATGTTAGACCAAAAGATTTTTAAGATTCTTCCCAGACAGCGGTTGATGAATACCTGTATCCTGCTAATATTGTGCGATGTCGTATTCCAGGATTCGCAGACATCAAGGAGAACAGATTTTACACAGGAATTAAATATGCTGATCTTAAGATACTTGCTGACTGGTTAGCCTTTGATATTCGGAAGGATATATCATCTCTGCAGCCGCCTGTTTTTGTTAGTACTCTACCCAGGTAACAGAATGTGTTAACTTCTTCCAGCTCAACATTCTGTATTCGAAATTTTGTGTTCTTAAGAGTGTTGCAGTGCATAAACTTACTTTACTTTATGTTTATTTTTAACCCGGCTTTTGAAGCTTCGTTCTCAAGGCATTTGAGTTTAGCTGACGCGTGTCGATAACTGTGCGATAAGAGGCACATATCATCAGCATATTCCAGGCTCTCCTGATGCTGTTTTCTGCTGTAGCATTACGTACAATGATGTCAAGTACTATGTTAAAAAGAAGAGGAGATAGTATACATCCTTGTCGAACACCATTTAACATATTAAAACTGTTGCTCAGTGCATTGTCGTGGACAGCACATTCTCATACAAGGATTGGATTAGCGTAATAATTTTTTGTGGCACACCTTTGGAAGCAAGTGTATTCCATATTGCGTGGCGGCTCAGGGCGTCGAACGCCTTTTTGGAAATCTATACATATCATGTTGTGGGGAGATTGCCATTCGGCTGACTGCTCAATGATTATACGTAGACTGTTGCTGTGGTCGACGCAAGATTTGTGTGGGCAGAAGCTAGCCTGTTCTTGTCGGAGATCTGGGAGAACAGTACATCAGCTACCCTTTTGTTTATAATGTGCGTAATTACCTTGTTGACTGCTCTAAGAACTGTGATGCCTTGCCAGTTATTGCGTTCAGTAAAGTTGCTTTTTTAGGGATATTGACTATGATACCTTCCTTTAGATGTGAGTCGAGATCACAGGTGTGCCAAAAGTTCTCGATATGAGGTAGAAGTAATTGCGCTATGGTTCGAGAATCTGCTTCTAACATCTCTGGGTCAATGTAATAAACTCCAGGGGCTTTCTGTACATTAAGCTAACTTCAATTATATCATCTTTATTTAAGATTATTCTACACGACTAGTCTATATAGACTACGCAATAGTTTGGTTATAATTATAATATTTATCAACAAAGATTCCCCATATAGGAGATGAGTTAATAAACTCAATCCAGGTTGAAGCATGGGTCATGGGGTTTGTAGCCATTAAGCCTTGTTTCTACAGTAGCCTTAGTCTACGAGCCTCTCCAGTAAGCCTTATATCTTTATATATGGTGCTTTTTTTAAGTGACGATGAATATCGGCATTTATAATGTACCATGGGACATTTACAATATATGTTGTAATGTCTGTTTTTTAAGCCCAGTAGAACTTGGGATTGTAAGAAATAAGGCAAAAATTAAATTTTGCGCAAAAAGATTTTTTTATTAGAAAGACGAATATATGGCATTAGCACCTGAAAACCATTTTGGCTATATGATCATCACAGCTGTACTTGACATAGCACATTCTGGACGTCCAGTTTTGGGCCACTGTTTCGAGCAGTGCTCGCAGTTTGTCACGAATAATACGAACAGTTTTGACGTCCAAGATGTCAGCATAATCCAGTGACTACACGCAGCCCGATGAATGAATTTGTTGCCAAATTTTGATTTCAATAAGTCGATGGTTCCGGTCGTTGTATAGCATGTAGCGCCATCCTATTTAAATCACATCTCGCTCGAATCCATTTCATCCATATTTTCCGACAAAAAAACATTGATCAATGTGCGTTAAAGATCTCCATAGATCGTACCATGATCTCTGGCGTAATTTTTGCATAAATAAGGTCCAATGATGCCTCTGATTGTAAAGCGTAATTTTTTTTGTGAATAGAGAGTTTGAAGTTTCTACTTTTAACCCAACTCATTTCACTGTATTTTAATTCTAGTTCGTCGTTATTTTTTTTAACGTGTTCCCCCAACGTCATACCAAGGTATTTATCCAAATTTTCATATGGAACCTGGATGTTGTGCTGCTTGTTTGTGAAGTTGATGTGTGATAATTTAAAGCTATTCAGTTTAATGCCCCATCATTCTGTCCTCAGTCGAACCTCATTTAAAGTTGAACCACATTGCTGTTGATATGACAGTGTTATCAGCCAAAGTAATGATCACGCAGTCTCGATTTACTGGCATACCATAGGTATAAAAAAGGGACAAAATTGTGTCTAGTATACTACCCGATTTAATATGAATATTGGTGTACTCATTTTTATGATTTTCCCGAAAGAAGCCGTCTCTTAAATATAATTCCAGAAACTTACTATAATGTTTAGCCAATAACATATTTAGCTTGTATATAAGTCCATCATACCATAAACTATCGAATGCTTTTGCAACATCTAAGAATACGGCTAAGAGAGAGTTTTTATCGAATGGGTTATTCTATGTATTTATTCGATTGTCGAGTGTTCTCCCGAAATTCGAATTGGTGACTAGTTATCAACCCTTTTTAGGAAATATAATTATATTCATTTCTCGGACAGTTTACCTATTAATGCCAATAACGAAATTGGTCTATAGGACTTGCTTCATCTGGATTTTAACTCGTTTCTATATATAATGATTTTAGACACCTTTCCTATGCTTGGAAAATAGGTCCATTAAAAATTGTGGATAGCTTAGAAACTACTTAATTACGTAAGTTTTTTTAAAGGTCAGCTAATATTAAGTCATACCTGAGAGACCACTTGGCCATAAGTGATTTTATTCCTTTTTATACCCTATACCACTATGTGGTTTGGGTATAATGACTTTGTGCTGCTGTTTGTAACAACCAAAGATATTTGACCTAGACCCATCTTTAATTATACCGATCGAATCAGAATCACTTTCTGAGTTGATTTAACAATGTCCGTCCGTCCGTCCGTCCGTCCGTCTGTGTGTCCATGTAAAGCTTGTAATCAAACTGCAGGTCGCAAATATGAATGTATTTTGATGAAATTTGGAACATAAGCTTTTATCGGCCATGGAATGAACGCTATTGAAATTGGTGAGAATCGGTCCATGTTCAGACCTAGCCCCCATACAAATTACCCCTATGAAATCGACATAAATTGCCATAAGATCCAAATTGTCATATAGATCTTACTCAAATTGGGTTTGTATGCGTTCATTACATCCATTAATGAGCAGTCCAAAAATGATCCCTTTGACCCCATATAGAGCTGCTTCCCGATCTTCACTTAAATCTATTAAAAAACAAAAATATTGCACTGATTCTTCTCAAATTTTGTTTGTATATATTTTTGCAAAATACAAGAGACTTTACCAAACATGATCAGGATCGGTCCATTTTTGGACCAAGTCCCTATATAGATATAGCATCCGATATGAACTTTTTCATATCTGCACCCAAAAAAAATTAATAAAAATCCCACTCAAATTGGGTTTTGCTTATTTTCTATGTCCAGTTAGTTGGGCCTAAGAGATAGGGTCTCTAAACGCATGGTATAGGGTATCGTATAGTCGGTCTAGACCGACTATAATTTTCTTACTTGTTTTTATTAGGTGACTCTTGTAATATTTTCGGAGTTGATATTAATTGTCATACCTATCCTTGGCTTATTTAGATGTCGTTAGTAAAAACGGTGCTTTAGCATTCTTCAAATAGATTAACCTTCTGAAAATTGTATATTGATTGTTTAAAATGCCTTGTAGCCTTCCATAGTGAGTAGTCGGTTTTATTGTCATACGTTAGGTCTAACATAGTTATAATGATTAGGATTTTTCATTTTAAAATCTATTATTTGTATTTTAAGATTTTTCAGTAGCATTATTTAACATATTTTTGTCTTGAGGACATCTAGACTGTTGCTGTTTTTCATAGCTTTTGCTTGACTAATATTTGATCACGAATTTTTGGAGTATTTTATTATGAAAATCTTTAATTTTGGGAGAGCAACTTCACACCGCTTGCTGAATTTCTGTTGAAAAATATGGAACTTCTTTTTCTAAATCTTGCACAGTAAGTAAGTGTGATGAGCATTAACTTTTTCTTTTATAAATGGCATAAAAATAAATCTAGCTGGCATATTTGTTTGATAATCTAGGACTAGGAATGCTTCTATGAACGTCACTGTATTTACCTGGAAACACAACTGGGCCAAGCGACCAATATTTCGTTACGAACATTCGTCGTCAGAAATAAGATACATTTGTTTATATGGAAAAGCACACAATCGAACGAAATACGTAGTGCGTAACGAAATCTGCGATAGATTTATTTCTATTTCTTACGCCGACGAACGACGAATAAATTGGTGTAGTGGCCGTATTTTATTTTAGTTTTTCAAATGTTTTAGTAAATAAAGTTATGTTTGTCTTTAACATTGATTTTTTATTATTTATAACTTATAAATTAAATAAAATCTATTTTTAATTACATAATTTTCTTTTACATAGTTTTTTATTAATATTTATTCTTTTTCGTTATTTTTTAAATATGTTCACACTATCAGCTACAACATGTAAACAAAAATGACATGAAATTAATTTCTTAATAAAAATTTATGTAATATTTTCAGAATTAAAAAATTAAACACTGCCGTACAAAAATAAGGGCTTTTACCATCGTGAACATGATGTTTACAATTGTAATAACTCGTACAAAATTAAAAACTCTTTTATTCATATTTGTCCAGTATTTATATTAATTACAAACAATTTCAAATGACGTCACAGCTGTTATGTGAATTCATCGTAATTGTATTTCATTCGACGAATTAACGCAACGAATTGTTGCCAACAAATTTGTCGAGCTGTGCGAAATTCGTCGTTCGTCCCAGCTGTGTTTCCACCTTTACGTCAAATATATGGGTGAAGAATCAGAGCTTAAATCATACCTATTTTTATTTCTAGATATAGTTTTGCTATTTCTCTTGTTTTAAACGAATCAATTTAGACGATTATTTATATTCATAGACCAATAAGTAGGAGAGCCTGTCGCAATGGATTCAATACCTGTATTTTGTATGGCTTCATATAGTCATGATCCCCAAAATAGATGTATGCAATGTAGAGGCATTAAAATCATCTCCACTTATAAAGTTACATTTATGTTTGTTAATCAGCTCCATATGCCTTTCGGTTGCAATTTCTTATCTTGGAGGAATTATACCATGGCAAATGATGTGCTTGAGATATTTGTTGTAATCTATAATATTAATAGGCTAGGCCATTTCTTGTTACCGATGTTTTGTTCTACCGTTTTATACCGATTTTGACTAAACGTATATTATTTGAAAGGTATTTCTTTTTAGCTGTTTTACAGATAGACAGATTTTTAAATTTTTGCCTTTATTTTGAGTAAATTGCTTTTGAATTTGCTACTAACATATACATAAAATTATACATATGCTATGTATGTGTTTATGAAATTTGTTAATGTGTTTGTTGTTATCTTCATTCACCATAATAATAAACCAAAAAAAGTGTTGGTTTGTGAATTGGCTAAGTTGGGAAATAAAGTTGCCTAGAAATTGCACTCGCATTTCGAGCGCTGGAATCTGATAGTTGTTATTGTTGTGCTTAAAATTCACCTGAACATGTGTGTTCTTCTTTATAAGGATCTATGTTTGATCTCAATAAGATTGCACTTCCCCTCTTGCTTTATGGCTAGAGTTAATTGTATTATATTTAACTGTGTATTTAGCCAATCATATTATTAGGTACCTTCATTTGTAAAGAGTGCTTCGCATATAAGGCAAGTCATCATGATCGCACTTAACTAGAGAGTGATATAAAGCAGAGTTGGAAATAATATTAGAGGTGAAGACGCAAAACAAAAGTTTTTAAAGAAATAAAGCAGCAAATAATTGAAATAGATGTTCTTCATGAATCAGGTTGTGGTATAAAGTTTGATCACCACTTGTGAACTTAGTTTAGGCTTATCGTAAAGTGGATGTTGTTTTTTTTATGAATTCTGGGAAGTATTTTTAAAATAAATAGTAATTGAGCTGTCATGAAAAGTCACTTATTTTTGAAGAGGTATTATTTGGATAATTTTTATATCCTATACCGCTATGTGGTTTGGGTATAATGAATTTGTGCTGCTGTTGTAACTACCAAAAATATTTGACCTAGACCCGATCGACACAGAATCACTTTCTGAGTCGACTTAGCGATATCCGTCCATTCGTCGGTCCTTCTGTCCATCTGTGTGTCCATGTAAACCTTGTAATCAAACTTCAGGTCGCAAATATGAATATATTTTGATGAAGTTTGTTATTTAAGCATCTATCGGCCATAGGATGAACGCTGTTGAAATTGTGATATTCGGTCCCTGTTTTGACCTAGTCCCCATACAAATGACCCCTATGAAATCTACCTAAATTGCCATAAGATCCAAATTATCATATAGATCTCGGTCAAATTGGGTTTGTGTGTATTTATTACATCCAATTATCAGTTGTCCAAAAATAAAACCGATATGGCAATTCTTTGTCATAGCCCCATCTAAAGCTGCTTTCCGATTTTCACTTAAATCTATAAAAAAACAAAAATATTGCACAGACTTTACCATATATGGTCATGATTGGTCCACTTTTCAACCTAGTTCCCAAATAAATATAGCATCCGATATGAACTTTTTCATAAATTAATAACAATACCATTCAAATTTGGTTTATGCTTATTTTCTATATCCAATTAGTCAGACCGAAGAGATGTGGTCTCTAAACCATGGTATAGGGTATTGTATAGTCGGTCCAGACCGACTATGATTTTCTTACTTGTATATACATAAGTAATTTTTCTTACTTAAAATTTTATTTCTAATATTTTTCTTTTTGCAATGATCAGTTCCTTAAAATAGGTAGATTTATACTTATTCTAGGCAATTAGCATCAATTTATTTGGTTCATTCTATAAAACGAAACGTAACGAGATCTATAAATTTTATAGAAATTAATTTAACAAATATTTAGAACTTTGTATGCTTCTTACAAATTTAAATTTTTTGTTACATTTTGTTCTATAAAATGAGCCTATAAGTTTTTAATTTGCAATACCCATATATATAGATTTTCTCCAGAATTTTTCAATTAAAAATTTTAAATCCAGAAATCACAAGATTGGAGAAGGTCGAACAAAATTTTTTTTTTCTTCAAATGTTATGGATTTCACCGAAATATTAAAAAAAACCAATTTTGTGCAAAAAAAAGCTGGCGTAAAAAAAATCCTCTACAATTCAATTCCTCTGCATCGTCATCGTGATGGACTTCGCGGTCTTAAAAGATAAGCCGCTACAAATTTTTTTTGCAATTTCATCATGCTCGCAACCAGAATACGTTGGATAAGTACAGAAACCATAAGACTTGCTGCAGTTGATGGGTTTTAAATAAATGCCATAACAAAACGTGATATTATACCAAAAAACATGCACGACAAAGGTTTTAAATTTCCAAAAAATCATTCTCAAGTTATGGGATTAACTTGTACATTTTACGAGAAAGTTAAATTGAAGTATATAAACCAAACTGTAACATTGAAAGATGAAAATAAGAAGAAAATTATTTCAATAGAGAAATATAATAATAAAAATTTGTATGATTTTGGAGTGGCAAGCATACACGCCACTTATCCTATTAAAATGGCTTTAAATTTATTTGACGACATATTAACATCATTTAAGTTGTCATTCGAAAAACACGTTGTTGCTGTAAAAAGTGATGGTCCAGCGTTAATGGAAAAATTTGGAAAAATATATCCTTCCATACAACGACTTTGTTATAATCGTACAGTCCATCCTATGTTTATAAAAGTTTTTCTTATCTAAAAAGACCTACATTGAACCACTTTCTAACGATAAAGATGATGACTATGTTGAAAGTGAGTCTATATAAGAGAGGGAAGAAGATGTCGTTGACTCAGATGCAGAACTAGTTTCAGCAAAACTTTTCGTGAAATCATTGGTGCTGTCCGGAAAAAACTTACCAGTGAGAAAATCTCTTCTTCAAAAAGAGGTTGATGCTGTTGAAAGTAGTAGGCTGCAGTTAATTCTAGATTGTAGGACGGTTGTAGATGGTTGTGCTATTCAATTTTAGAGAAATGGGAAATATATAGCAACGCGTTAAGTTGGTTGTAAAGGTGCTTAGCAGACTGAATGCAAATCAATTGACTAGCGAAGGTATACTTCATTTTTGCTGTGTAAACATCTATACGAGCAGGGGTACATTTCTATTTCACAATACAATCACAAAAACAGCTTAACATGTGAGACGTAAGATAAAAACGGTGAAATGAAAAATTAAAAATTAAAAATATAAAATTAAAAATAAAAAATGAAAAATAAAAAATAAAAAATGAAAAAGGAAAATTAAAAAATGAAAAATAAAAATAAAAAATGAAAAATGAAAGATAAAAAAGTGAAAAATAAAAAATGAAAAATGAAAAATGAAAAATGGAAAATGAAAATTGAAAATCGAAAATGAAAAAAAAATTAAAAATGAAAAATGAAAAATGAAAAATGAAAAATAAAAAATTAAAAATAAAAAATTTAAAATGAAAAATGAAAAATTAAAAATAAAAAATGAAAAATGAAAAATAAAAAAATTAAAAATGAAAAACGCAAAATAAAAAATGAAAAATAAAAAATTTTAAATGAAAAATAAATATGAAAAATGAAAAACGAAAAATGAAAAATAAAAAATGATAAATATAAAATGAAAAAATTAAAAATAAAAATGGTAAATAAAAAATTAAAAATGAATAATAGACAATGAAAAATGTAAAATGAAGAAGAAAAAATTAAAATTAAAAAATGAAAAATGAAAAATTAAAAAACGAAAAATTAAAAATAAAAAATGAAAAATGGAATTTAAAAATGAAAAATAATAAATGAAAAATAAGAAGCGAAAAATGAAAAATAAAAAATGAAAAATTAAAATGAAATATAAAAAAAAATGGATAAAAAAAAACAAAAAATGAAAAATGAAAATTGCAAAATGAAAAATGAAAAACGAAAAATGAAAAATGGAAAAGAAAAAGGGAAAAATGAAAAACGAAAAATTAAAAATTAACTAGTTGAAATAATAAATATTTTTATATTAGCAGAACCCCTGCACTTTATAGCTCTAAGTGATACATAGATGATGCTTTCTGTTTGAATTGGAAAAGTGCCATAGATAATCTTTAATTACTGGAAGTTTACATATCTCCCCTTTGATCGGACTCACATGATTTTTTTGCTTAATAATTTAGAACATCAAAATAACAGCAAAGCCAATGTGTTATTAAATTAATTAAAAACTTATAGATTTAAACGTGGTACCGTAACACTAATTTTAATAATAACGTTCCTAACCAATCCAAAATTCTCTCCTGAAAATATAGATTCTTTAAGTTTTCAAATATATCAAAAATGCTAAAACTAGCAAAATCACAAAACTTCACGGTCACAGAATAACCTGACCTGTCATAACATATGTAAAACATAAACAGTGAATTTGTATATAATGAAAGTATTGGTCACTATTATGTAATTCTGTACTTTAATTTTGAAGGTCTCAGTCCAACCAATAATCCACAAGATGTTATTGGATAATCCCGATTAAAGGTGCAAAAGCAAGCTGAAATTATGGGCATTTCAAGAAGTGCTATACATCGCATATTGCCCGAAAATTCGGAGACGAGAAAGCTGTCCTCAAGATGGGTGCCGCGTTTGCTCAAAATAGTACAAAAACAGCGTCCGGAAGACGTTTCAGTGGAGTGTTTGGCGATGTTTAACCGCAATAGACTCGATTGGTAACCATGGTTAAGACATGGATCCACCACTTCATGACTGAGATAAATAAATAGTTCAAACTGAGGACTGAAGTGCGAGAATTGTGTCCAAAAAAGGCGAAGACAGTTCCATCTGAAGACACGGTTTTGACGTCTGTTTTTGGGGATGCATGTGGGATAAGTTGAAATGATTATCCGAAAATTCGGAGATGAGAAAACTTTCCTCAAGGTGGTTGACGACAATAGTACAAAAACAGCGTCGGGAAGATGTTTCAATAGAGTGTTTGGCGATGTTTCACCACAATAGAGCCGAACTTTGCGTCGATTGGTAACCATGGATGAGACATGGGTCGACCAATTCATGACTGAGGTAAAGAAGCAGTTCAAATAGTGGACCGAAGTGCGCGAATTTGTCAAAAAAGGCGAAGACAGTTCCATCTGAAGACGCGGTAATGACGTCTGTTTTTTGGTTGCGTGTGGGATAAGTTAAATGATTATCTTTAAAAGGGAAACAAAATCAGTGGCGTGTATTATGTTAACTGAGTGATTATTTTAGGAAAAATGTCGGATTAGGCCAAAAATGAAATGTTGTTTCATCAAAGCAACAGTTCACACATTCGAGAGTAACATTGCCAAAAATGAAGAGGTTGAACCTGCGCTTGGTGGCTATTTTAAGAAGCTAGACAGTTGCTACTATAGTCAGTTTATCGAGACACAAGTCTCTTGAGTTTTACGTGCGTTCCTGTCATGTTGACTTAACCACACGGTGTGCTTAGCACTGGGTGAGATACAAGGCGTCCACCTGCGCCCCTTCCTTAGATGGTAGCAAACTAGGATTGATTTGGCACAAACTCCTCCCTTTGCTATTGGGTTGGCTCGATCTAAAAGCCTACGGGTCGTAGACCCGGTTGGTTGAAATGCAACTCCACATCGAACTGTGTTCTTCCCGCGATTTTGGGCCACCACAACCACCAAGAAACTCCCCGAAGGGCCGTTCCCAAAAAAGCTATTTAAGGGTACAACACATTGTCCTCGGTCATCGGCAGCACTTGCAAAAACACATACTTCCAATAACCGTCCATTTGTCTTCTACGTTCGTTCTTACTAGCTGTTATTATCAGGTGGCCCTGATATGTACAACGTTCCGTACCAACATTTCAACCGATTTTCGTTTCGTCGCGAAACACTGTATTGTGAAATGACTCAAGCGTTCTTGGACTCATCTTCCATCCGACCCTCTTGCCTACTTATTCTACTGCAATGGCCATCTTTGCTAGGACTGGTACTAGCTCATCCATTCACAGCTTCGAACTTTTCGACTCATGGCTACCTCCGTCTACTACGCTCCGAACTTACTAATCGGCGCCATCATGCTAGATGATGCTTACGTCAACTTTCGGTAATTCACTTTTCAACTGGTCTCCGACTTGTCTTGGACGCTGTATTGACATGCGCGCCTGTCTCAAACGCCTTCGACTTGTCTTCGACCCAGACTCTTGCTCAATTCCTCCGTCATGCTATCTTGTCAGGACAACTGACGCACCCACACCCGGTCTCCTTTCGCTCATGTACCATCTTACCATCTTACCTACATTATCTTCATTACACCTTGGGACACCAACACAATTATGGGATGTGACAACCATTTCATCTGGTAGGTTTTGAGACCTCCAGTTTTGTGTTTTTGCTTATGCTGCCTTCGAGTATGAAGACGCCGTGAGGTAACCTTGGGCTTGATAGCTTACCGTGGTACCTATTTATAGCCTCAGGTAAGGCTTCGTAGCCAGCCTGGCCACATACTAGCCACTACCAAGTTATTCTACAAATAGAATAGTACTTGGTGGACCTGACCTTAACCTTTAGCCGCTAGGAATAATCACCAGAATTAACTGGCTTTGCCTAGCGTTGCCCGGGAGCACCACGTGGAGGTAGGTTATAGGCATGGGCGAAGTATCAGCCGTCACTGGCGGACCAGTAACTTTATGATACAACTTTGCTCCCAGGGTATCGAGACAATTGAATTTACCGGGAAAAGTGTATTAAGCTAAAAGGATCAGAATCACTCTCTGAGTCGATTAAGCAATGTCCGTCCGCCCATCCGTCTGTGTGTCCATGTAAACCTTTTAATCAAACTACAGATCGCATATCTGAATATATTTTGATGAAAGTTGGTATATAAGCTTTTACCGGCCATAGGATGAACGCTGTTGGAAAAAGAAACGTCCACATGATGTCTCTAATGCCAAAAAAAAGGAAGCATATTTTAAATAGCTCCCAAAACTTATGACAGGAAATCAATCCGTTAAACTCAGTGCTCGAACTATTTGGTGCAGGTTTGAAGACATACAAAGTCCAAAAAGTTCCAGACAGGAACGCGGCAAAAGCAGAGCACGGAAATTCAATTATAACAGAACAATTATCACAATGTTCAATAAATCACTGGTGAAGGCTGAAACTCCAGAAACCGGTCCGATTAAGAATACACTGTAGTTATGAATTTTTGAAATATATGATTTCTTCTGCTCTGCCACGGTCCGATTAAGAATACAGTGTAGTTATGAATTTTTGAAATATATGATTTCTTCTGCTCTGCCACGCCATGGAAAGAAGCAAATTTTTTGTTACTATGAGCTCTGTAAATAGTGTTTGAAAAGAAGACCGCTTCCTTATATAAGCCAACCTATTTTTGGCCCAATTTCGCATCCTGTTACTTTGGTAAGAAAGCTCTTGAGTGGTACTAGGAGGAGCATATATTCCGAGCTCTCCGAAGCTTCTTAGGCCAGTGGAGAGATATTAAGCTCCTTTGAAAAGGGAGTTGAAAAAAACAAAATGGTGTCCTAAATCGTCAAAGAATTTTTAAAGCAGATGAAGTACTTGCTCCTTTAAATTGACAGGAGCTACTATAAAATCCCTAATGAAAGGATTTCCGGAAAAGGTTTCGAAGTTCACAAGTAGTGATTAGAACTATAAAACCTGTATTTTTTGTATAATTTAATAAATTAATAATCTAATCCATAAAAAAAAAGTTTTTATTAAAACTCTTCCTTTCCTTATGCATACGAGTTTTGAATCTCTCCGTGACATTGACTTTGCATGACTATTTTAAAATTAATCTTTGGTCACAACAAGTCTATGGATCAAGTCTCAGATTGATCGTATAAGGGCAAATGGGTTTAAATCACGCCGTGACTGTGCGTGACTATACCAAGCTTAATTAATTTTTCACAGCAAGCCTATCGACCAAGTTTCAAATCGATGGGATAAGAGAAAATGGTTTTTAAATCACTCCGTGACTGTCAGTGATCATGTGTGATTATGCGTGACTAAGTCAAAGTTAATCTTTTTTTTACAGCAAGTGTGTGGACCAAGTTTATCATCATTTGGATGAGCGAAATGACATTAATTGGATAAGGGGGAATGGGGTTGCCTCACGACAGACAGACAGACAGACAGACAGACAGACTGAGAGTATCAGTTAAAAGAAAGAGTTTAAAAAGAAAATTAAATGGTATCATTATCATTTCATTTTGCGCATCTTAAAACTTTTTGGTCCTAGTGCTTACCTCGCACCCAAAATAAGGTTACAGATTCATGGCGCAAAACCAGTGTTAGTAAATAAAGACAAAAAAAGTTCTAAAAATATCTGATATAGAGTTTGCCTTAGATAAGAAAAAATATATTGAAAGAAATTATAACACATATAATACTGAATAGTTTACTTTTTTAATTTCTTTGAAGCACTTTGTAGTTCCCAAAACTAATTTGTACTATCTCAATTTCTAGTCGATATTGTGAATGTAGTTGTAACTTTAGTACCATTCTAAAATTTGTTGGTTTTATCTCACATCACATTACTTTTGTAGGGCAATTCTGTTAAATGTTTGTCGGTAATGCTTTTTTCAAGGCGTAACTGGGCAACTATCATAAGGCGATTATATAAGCCATATGACATTAATTTCGTTAACTTAGTAAATTATATAATGTTGTTTTTAAAACATCAACACACTTTTTCTATGCAACCATGTTACTTAGGCCAATAAATACTGCTTATTAAAGAAACAAGTAAAAGCATAAGGTGACCTTCGTTGTTATTTGGTCTTTTTCTTAAGAAAAAAAAAAAGAAAAAACAACAACAAAAAACAAATACAAGATAACGTCTGTTGTTGCTGTTTATTTATTATTTTGATATAACAATAACTTGGGCAAAGCACGCACCAAATGGGAAATAAACAACAGCAAATAAACCAGGATTCTAATGTGACACATCAAAATATTAATAATGCGACAACGGAAAATTCAAAAGAAGAAAAAAAAAAAACGAGAAACCAAAAAATGTAAAAGGTCGGATCAAGACCATAAAACAGGAAGCATATTACACTTTATGTATTTTCTTTTCATAAATGTTTATAAATATCTCTCTGTGTATGTGTGTGTGTGTGCATATATCGAAGTGCGTTTAGATAATATTTGTTCTTTGTTTGGAAGTTTTTCTCTTCTTCTTTTTATTTGCAAACTAAAGTATGCCAGTTTAAGTCACTTTAACTTCAAATAATAATTCTTCTCTGACTATAATAATTTATTTATACAATTCTTTGTTTACTATTTGTTTTTATACTCATCTTGTTTATTTTCCGTTTCTTTGCAAACATTATCGTTACAAATAACGACATGTACACTTAAAAAAGTAATAAAGCCGCAAACAATAGAAAAATCAACTTAGTCAATTAAAACCGCTTTTATCCGACAATTGGAAACCCTACTGTGCTTTATATATAAAATAAGATCTAGATATACATATTTTTTGAAAATAATTGCTTAATAAATAATTGAAGTTCATAAAAAATAGGAGAAATGGTAGAAATTAAGAGAAAACTAAATAAAAACAATTGAATTATAGGAGGAATTTCAACCATCACAAAATAAAAAAAATGGACTGGAAATTTGATGGAAGTACTGGGTACTTCGACAGAGAATCAATTCAACGTGGGGGCCTTTGTCTTTAGTATCATGGCCAAGCAATGGCAATACTAAAAGCAGTAGTTTCTCGTCAATTTTTTCTTTTAAAAATTCTCATGCGGAAGATATGGTCTGAAGAAAACCGTCAAAAAGAATAGAGTTTTCCTATGGAATAATTCTAACAAACTGAACCTTTTTCGAATGAAGATTCCTCTACATATATTAACCGCAAGTCTAGTGCTTTGGAAAGTTTTTATACACTTCTTACTAATATCAGTAGCCAACAAGGTATTGGACTGGAGCAACCAAATATCATTGCTAGGTTAATTTGGTGGGCTGAATTGGTTTTTCTCTATCACGTCAGGTTTTTGAGATACAAAAAAAAAATGCTGTATCCTATCACGACCTTTGTAGTGTGGAGTATAATACCCAAACAATATGCAGTACAATATTTGCAAATTAGGGAATATCAAATATCAATATTGTTGACCACTGCATTGACGAAACGTTGCATGAATGTGTCGATAGCCATTGTATGTTGTTGTTACGTTGGCACACTTGAGTTTATGCTGACTCAAGTGCAGGTATCACATTGTTGTTAATATAGGTAGAGTTGTATATTGAAAGAAGAACATAAGTAACTGCAAAATCAACCCAAAATATAATATATCAGAAAGAACATTTATGAGAACAAGTCAGAATAATTTTAGCAGTCAAAGACCCAGCTCCAAGATTGAGCTCAAGGACTATTCATAAATAAAAACAATTAAATAAATAAAATATTACTATTTGTTTAGTATATGCGATCTTGTTTACTATAATGTTTTTATTCATTTTTTACATAAAAAATCATTAGTCTATTTAAGAATCAATAAATTTTCAAAAGTGAATGGCGTTATTTGATCGTCGCACAGTGGCGCCATTTGAGTTTTTTCGTTGCAAAAATCATATCGATTGAACCGAATAACATAATTGAACAAATTAAACAGCATATGATAGATAACTGTTCAGCCTATGGAATGAGCGTTTGGAAAGGATGCTACGCTTTGTAGGCGCCTACTTATGGGTTATCAAAGTTAAAATTTGTAGAAAAATCAATTTTATGGTAACTAAAAAAAATTATTTTTACATTTTTAGATTGTTTTTATTTTTTTTCTTTAGGGTTTTATGTTTTAAATTATTACCCAACAAATTAAAAAAAATTACTTCTTTTTTAAATTTATTTTTTCAATTTTCAGTAAAATATTCATCACAATTCGTAAGAGAGGGTATATCTAAAAGACTAATCATTTCTAAACTATAATTATTTTCTAACTCTATTCGTGACTTCACATGCCGCAGGGAAGAAATAAGTGGATCGGAAGATGCTGCCAACATGTTGAAGAGGTCCCCATTTTGCCTTACCCTTGATGCTTTGAATGTGTTCTGCAATCTATATTTTTTTATAAAATTTCTTAAGAGACTCCTGTGCTTCTTCAGAAAGCCGTCCAATTGGCAAAGACTGGTACTCAATTATATCTTTGCCATGCGCCAATATTTTATGGACGGTCGGGGTCAACTTCTTTTGTGGATACATTTCTGCTAAAATAGATGCAGTTTTCGATGCATATTCTCCATATTTTGTAGAATTGACATTTTCTTTGCAGTTTAAAACATTCAAGTTCGTTGCCAATCTTTTCACGATTTGATTGTCAATTCCAGTGTTTCTAGTTACTGCTAGGATGGTGTCTTTATTAAGCCAGTCCTCGTATTTGGAGTTGAAGTTCTGAATGGTTCGATTAGATTTCACCCACTTTGCCTTAATATTTGCATATGTCAGATAAAAATTATTTTTTATAATTTCGCTTCTCTCAATATTTCCGTACAAGCTATCAAGTTCTTCTAAAGCAGCTTCCGTGAAAAACTTTCTTGTGGTTGACCTTCTAAACAGTTCAAATAATTTTAAATTATTTAACGCCATGGTTTCAGTACTTGTTGCGCCAACTTTCAGTCGTAGACTAATCCAGGCATTATGCTTATTTTGCAATATATAGGCTTATACTACCATGCCTAAAAATTTACCTGTTCCCTGTATACATATGGATTAGGCCGAATTATGCAATTTTGATATTATGCTCGTGTTTAAATATGATATGTGCCTACCTGGAGGGACCATAAGTCATTATGCTTATTTTGCAATATATAGGCTTATGCTATCATGCTATCATGCTATCATGCCTAAAATAATGCGCGTGTCTAGATAAGATTTGTGCCTACCTGGAGGGACCATAGGTCAATATTGTTCTTGACCATTTGTACTCCAAAGTAATTTTTAAGTGAGGTGCGTACCTGCGAATTTCAATGAGTAGTTTTTTGTGCATCCTGTGTCTGTAACAGAATATGGAGAGTAGACTTTGGCAGAGGCTCACAGGTAGACAACCGACTTAAAATGCAATTTTCAAACTACTGTCAGTCAAAACATGTAAGGGATGCACGTCATACAATTTCTGCAACCATGTCTTTTTAGATTTTTTTTATTTTCCGTCAAAGTTGAAAAATAGTGAAAAAACGGATAGTTTTTAAATAGTGATTTACCAGGAGAAACACAAAGCAAACAGTTAATTTTTTTTTTATCATTACACATTTAATAAATACGTCAACCAACACAAACAAAAAATAAGGCGAGTCGTTACCTATTTTTCGTGATATTACACCTGAAATCGCAACAAATTGACTAAAAATTGTGTGTTTCTTTGAAAACCGAAAGTCGGTTAACTTTGAACGGTTATATCTTCTAAACTAAAAATGTGATATTATTAAGAGTAGCATACTTGAAATCGTTGAAAAGTTTCCTATAACACGGGTTTATTCAAAACTTCGTCGGCGCTCATGAAAATTTTGATTTTTGCAAACTCGTTTGCCCTACGGGCGCCACTGTGCGTCGTTTGTATTTTGTTGGTTCGGTTTCACGTATTAGAGTCCAGCAATAGTCTGCCAGCATGCGTTTGTCCTAAAATCCCTGCTAATTTCTTTCAGTTTTAATAAATCTTGCTGAGCACGCCCCCCTTTTTAATCGCTCACCGCACCTAGGTTTTGTGGATAAAAATTAAATGCGAATGAAGAAAATGTATTTTGAGCGACATTCGTGCACGTGCTAGTTTTTCAATAATTCAGCAACAATTTGTCTGTAGTTTTCACTCTTATTGTTTCCAAGAAAACTGTCCCCAATGCTCCTGAAAGATTTCCAGGCTGCATATTCTTTCTCCAATAAACATTGTGAAAAATTGCCATCATTCAATAGCTTCCTGATCTTAGGGCCAACAAATATGCCTTCTTTGATTTTAGCATATGAAACTTTACGAAAATCAGCTAACAAATATTTAAATGCATCACCATCTTTATTCAGAGCCTTGACAATGTTCTTAAAAAGGCCCAATTTTATGTGCAACGGCGGAAGAAGAACGTCATTTGGATCAATTAATAGTTTATTTGAAATGCCTTGTTTTCTGGTGAATACTCAGTTCTTTTTGGCCCCTCTGTTCTGACGAAATGATGACATGTAGCGCGACTATCCCATAGACAAAGAAAATTACAATATTTTGTGAAACCCCCTTGCATACCAGTCAACAAACCAATGACCTGAAACAGATTAATTTGCAATTATTTACAGTGGTCTATACTATATATATAAAGAAATTTAAATCACACACCTTATGGTCACCACAGTTCTTCCATTTATGATCGTTGTATTTGAGTAATGTCAAAATTTCAGTCAGTGATACATAATTTTCCTTTGTATTTATTAATCAGAGTTCAGCAAAAACACACACTGAATAAAAACTCGTACATATATGTAAACACACATAGCTCAGACCAACAAACACATATATTTATTATCATATCAATTATTTGTGCTTCTAAATTTTGTACGGTGCCAAATATAATCATAACTGTGTTTCGTTTTAATATATCGTTATGCACAACATTGGAAACATTTTTTTTAATACTAAAAACCAACCATGGAAATTTCACATTGTAGCAACTCTGGTTTAAAAGTTTCAATCGTAAGCAAATTTATTAACAGTCGATCATTGTCAAATGCAAGGTTCAGAAAATACACACATCAAACACACAATGTTCTGTTCTAATGCAGCCAACACATATTTTTATTTTCATATCAATTATGTGTGTTTCTAAATTTTGTACGGTGCCGAACACAATCATGACGGTGTTTCGTTTTAATATTTCGTTATGTACACGAACATGTTGATATCACGTATTTTTTGTTTCGAACACACATAAAGCACACAGATTCGAGTGTAGCTTTATTTTAAGTTCGTTTTCTTGCACGTGTACTGCTAAAAAAACAGAACATGTTAATTCTATTTATTTTGGTTGTAATGGTGCGGCGGTGATCGGTCCGCTTCTGTTCCCTGTGCCTTAATGGTTCGCACGTGCTGGCGTGGGGCCTAGCTCGCCGGAGGGGTGGGTTCTTGTTAAGGCCAGGGAAACCGCACTACAAAAAAATCACGTGCGATTAGCTGAAAAATTGTCAAAACTACCCTATGGAATAGAGGAATGGATGGATGGTCATACTTACTTTTGCGTCGGGGCTTGATGTTATGCCCCTTTTTGCCCTCCCTACCATGTTACCTGTTTTTCCATCTTGATTGGAGGTAACCCACATAAATAAGATTTTGGT
Source organism: Cordilura impudica (assembly GCA_963682025.1). Lineage (NCBI taxonomy): Eukaryota > Metazoa > Arthropoda > Insecta > Diptera > Scathophagidae > Cordilura > Cordilura impudica. Next base: position 113,577,957 of record OY821519.1, read on the forward strand.
TTGGTTTGGTTTTCTACATTGGGTTAAAAAAAAAAGTTTATTTAACCTTCACTTTAAGGTTATAAATTAAATTATTTTTCGTAACATTTTAAATTGTTAGCCAATTTTTATTTTTAGCCAAATTTTAAGCTTAGCAAAATTTTAATTTTTAGGGAAATTTTAATTTTAGGAAAAATTTTTATTTATAGCCCAATTTTAATTTTAGGACAAATTTTAATTATAGCAAAAATTTTAAGTTTAGCAAAATTCGATTTTAGGGAAATTTTAAATTTAGGGAAATTTTTAAATTTAGGAAAATTTTTAAATTTTAGGAAAATTTTAATTTTAACAAAATTTTAACTTTATCAATTGGAATTTAGCACTATTTTTGCACAATTTATATTTAGCGCAATTTAATTTAGAAAAACTTTGCTTTTAATAATAATTTAATTTTAGCTCAATTTGAATTTTAGCACTACAGAATAATAATAATATTTTAAATTAAATTTAGTTTTAATTTTAACTTCAACCAAAAAAAATATTGTTTTTTTTTTTTTTTTTTAAATATGGTACCCCTTTGTAAATATTCTTAAATTTAGTATAATTTTAAGTTTAGGTTAATTATAAATTTTACAGTAATTCTAAATATATAAAAATTATTAGTTTGGTGATTTTAATTTAGTTTTGAATTTAAATTTAGAAAAATTTTCTTTACAGCAAAATTTTAATTTTAGCTAAATTATATTTCTTATTATAATTTTTTAATCTTAGCTCAATTTTATTTTCATTTAGGAAGATTTTTTTTAGTTTAATTTTATATATAGCAAAGTTCTTAATTTAGAAAGTTTTTAGTTAAAATTTATATTTAGTAAATTTTATTAACGTAGAAAAATTTTAGTTTAAAATTATATTTAGAAAAAAATTTGATTTATAATTAGAAAAATCTTTAAAAAATAATTTTAATTTATAGTTAGACAAATCTTAGGAAATTTTTTATTTAATTTAGATTTAAGAAAACATTTTAATTAGTTTCTTTTAATTACCGCCATATGGTTGTAGTTGTTGAGGATGAAGCTGCTGCCGCCAGATGCCGTGGTTGTGACTCGCAATATGCCATTGAAAAAATCGGCCATAGCTGTATTAATGATGATATTGTAGTTGATTTCAATACAAAATATTTATATGGAGCTATTTATTTGTTGTATAGGCTTGATTGGTTTATGAGGTAAACTTTAATTTAATTCCTTAATTTTGTTTAATCAACTTGTGTTGTTTTATATTTTTATATTATGTTTCAATTATTTATTTTTTTTTTTTTAAACCTTCTTTTCTTTTCTTAACAGTCTTTAAGTTCTTAAATATAATTTGATTTTTAGTTTCTTTAAAAAGGTTCTTCCACAATTTCTTTAGTTCTTAAACATTAATAATTTTTTTTAAACATTCTGTTCTTTTCTTAACATTATTGTCTTTTTTTTTTTTTAATTAACTTAAAATTTTTGCTCAGAACGCTTTCTTTAGCACAAATAGCGATATTCATTAACACAGAATTTTACTTATTCACATGTCCATAAATCTAATAATTTTTTTCTTAAAGTTTATTTAATTTTTATTTGTTTTTATTCCTTAAATTTTTCACTACTTTTAATTTCACTTAACTTTCTTAACTTTACTTTATTTTATGTCTTTTCTTATTTCTTTAATTCTAAATTAAAACTACATTTTTTTTTAAATTTTACGGAGGTTTTTTTTTCTCAACCTTTTCTTTCAAATTCCAAAACTCAACTCCCCGTTTAATTTTAAATGTCTTGTTAATCAAGCCAATCTTCTTCATTCATTCATTATCTCCTAGATAAAAACCTGTTTATTCAAAAAAAAAAAAAAAAATCGCCACCAATTCATTGAGAACATTCATATTCATTCATAATATTCTCTAGTATTTATAACACGCCCACTCATATATGACTATGAGAGCAAGTGAGATCAATACAAGAAAATACGTGGTTTGGCCAGCATGATTGCATATGAATGAGTTCATGATTTAATACAACACAATGAAGAGAAAAAAAAAACAAACGCCATAAATCAGTTTGCCAAAAAAAAAAAAAAAATAGAACCAAAAACTTTTCCATTAACATGTTACCATATATGGTGATGTTTACATGTACATGCTTGAACTTGAAAATAATTTCAAGATCAAGGTTATTATTTTTTTCTTCTTTCTTATTCTGCTTGTACCAGAAATTCTTTTGCTACAGTGCAGAGCAAAACAGATCACCGTCACATGGTGTATTTAAGGATGATTTAGTGTGCGATTCAAATTGTTTTCTGTAATCAATTACGACTTGCAATAAGTATTGCTTTTCTTTAATTTTATATTATTATATTAACTTTATATATCATATTCTTTTGAATAAATTGTCTTTTATTAGCTTTGGGTCATTTGTGGGTCTTCTGATTTTATTTAGAAAAATGTAGATAGTTCGTATACATAAAATAATTTTATAACAAATTTGGCTAAAAGTTGTTTTAATTTATATTCGCGGGGAATAAGCAGATAATTGCACCAAAGATATATCACAATGGATTATTTTGATCCCAGGACAACTGAGGGTTAGATAGATAAAAATTAACCGAATTATTTTTCTTAAATTCCATATAGTGGTTTCATCGAGTTTAATAGAAAAGCTCGTTTTCGGTAATATTTATTTAAAGATATCTTAAAATCCAAAGCTGGTCTTGGCAAATAATGGGTTAATGTTCACGGATTTATCTCAAATTTTAGGAACGAAAGTTCTACACATTTAGTTATTATATGGTAATCGTCGCATCTAAAAATTCAGTAGCACTTACAAAATATTTGAATTTTTTGAATATATTGTTTTTTATTAGCTTGGGGTCATATTTGACCTCAATTCCCAAAGGGTTAATGGGGTCATATTATTTTTTCAGAAACCCTAGGGTATTAAGATACGATATCACATTTTAAAGTAGACAAGTGATGAATTTTTGATACAAAGTATTTAGAAACATTTCATTTAAAAAATATTTTAAAAAAATCCCATTTTTCTCGAAATCCGCAAAAAAAAAAAATCATTGCCAAAAAAATTCTGGAGTAGGGATTTACACAAAAATTCACGCAATTAATCTCTGACATGCATTTAATAAGACTTTAAAGAGCTAGGTCTATTTTTTTAAATTTTGTTTAAGAAAATTTTTCAAAACTTGAAAAAAGAGTTTTCAAAATTTTATAAAAAAAAGAATTCCCATTTTCGGTCTCAATCTATACTAATATAATAAAGAGGTAATGTGTGTTTGTTTGTTTGTTTGTTTGTTTGTTTGTTTGTTTGTTTGTAGGGGGTAATCTCCGTAACTAGCCATCTGATCTTCCTGAAATTTTCACAGAGTCTTACTGCGGATATGGGAAATGCTATAGGCTATAATTTTTTTTAATATTTTTAGTGGGCGTGGCACCTCCCACACAAAGTAAATTTTTAATATCATATACATATATTGAGTACCATGACAGGGAGAGCTTTGCAAATTTGTGTGAGGTCACCTATTGTTAATATTAGTAGCCGCGCCGGAAATGGGCCGGATCGGAGAGGTGGGCGTGGTACCTCCCATACAAGTAATAATTCAATGTTATATATCTCGAGTACTATGATAGAGAGAGCTTTTAAAATTTGTCTGATGGCACCTATTATTAATGTGAGCAGTCGGACAAAAAATGGGCACTATCGGACCAATAGGTGTGGCACCTGCCATATAAATAAAATATAAAATGCCATATATCTGGAGTACTGTTATAGTGAGAGTCTTGGGACTTTGTGTGAACCCTTAAGTTATTCATATGATTAGTTAGACAAAAAATGGGCGTGATCGGAGCAGTGGGCGTGGCACCGCCCGTAAAAAGTAAATATATGATATCATATAACTGGTGTACTAAAAGAGGGAAGCTTTGACACTTTGCACGACACCATCAGATCTTAGTATGAGTAGTCAGACAAAAAATTGGAGGGTTCACACCAATGGGCGTGGAGCTGCCCATGCAAAGTAACTATTAAATGTCAAATATTTGGAGTACTGTAAAAGAGACAGCTTTGTGGCTTTGCGTGAGCCCATAGGTTCTTTGTGTGATTAGTCGAACAAAAAAATGGGCGTGATAGAAGCAGTGGGCGTAGCACCGCCCATGCAAAGTAGATATCTAATATCATATAACTGGGAAAGGCTCGACATTTTGCACGAGTCCCTCAGATATTAATATGAGTAGTCCAATAAAAATTGGGCGGGATGGGATAAGTGGGCGTGGCACCTCCTATATCAAAAATATGATGTACTAGGAAAGCAACAGTCTTTTGACAAGTACATTAGTTATCAATGTGATTTGACGTGGAAAATATATTGTAAAATCAAAAATCGCGAAAACAAACAAAAAAAATTTTATATCAGTAAGTATCAAAAAAAAAGAATTAAAGAGGTAATGTGTTTGTTTGTTTGTAGGAGGTAATCTCCGTAACGACTTATCTGATCTTCCTGAAATTTTCACTGATTCTTACTGCGGATATCGGAAGTGCTACAGGCTGTATTTTTTTTAATATTTTTAGTGGGCGTGGCACCTCCCATTCAAAGTAAATTTTTAATATCATATATATAAAGTACTATGATAGAGAGAGCTTTGAAAATTTATCTTAGGTCATCTATTATTAACGTGAGTAGTAAGACAAAAAAATGGGCGGGATTGGACAAATGCGCATGGTACCCCTATACAAACTTTATATTAAATGTGATATATCTGAATTACTGTGTTAGTGAGAGCCTTGGGACTTGCGTGAGCCTTTTCGTAACAATTCGGAAGGGGGGGGGAGGGGGAGGGTGTAGCGAAGCGCACCGGGTTACATCTAGTGCTTAATATGTTAACAATATGGTTATAAAACAATACTTCATATCTGAGTACTTACAGGTAGAGAGACTAAAACAAAATGTTGGCTTTAATTAATTTGTTAATGTTGAAAAAATGTCATCAAATTTCATGACGTAAAACCTGAAAAAAGTCATATTTTCCCCATATAAACACACTTGAAATATTCAATCGCGTTGAGCTACCTCTAAATGTTTTTTGATTGGCCCAAAACTTTGAATTTATCAGTTTTTTTGCTATTCGCATATTTCTAGGGGGTTTGAATATTTTTTTATTAAGGGCCACCCTAATGTCCACCTGTCCACCGTCTGTCTATAGATCTGTCTGTATGTCTGTCTATCCGGTTGTGTGTTCATATATACCTTGTTAACCTTTTATCTTCTATAGGACAAATGCTATTGAATTTGGTGAGAATAGGGACATATTCAAACCAAGCCGCTATAAAAACAACCCATATCATACACACAGAAAAAAGATTTGTAGGAATTCCATTAGCAATAGTAAAATTTAATCAGGTAATAATCATGTTTATTGCAATTCATAAATACTTTCAAATGCAATAGATTTTTTTCGTTATCTATACTAATATTATAAAGAGGTAATGTGTGTTTGTTTGTTTGTTTGTTTGTTTGTTTGTTTGTAGGAGGTAATCTCCGTAACTACTCATCTGATATTCCTGAAATTTTCACAGAGTCTTACTGCGGATGTGGGAAGTGCTGTAGGCTATAATTTTTTAAATATTTTTAGTGGGCGTGGCACCTCCCACACAAAGTAAATTTTTAATATCATACACATATATTGAGTATTATGACAGGGAGAGCTTTGCAAATTTGTGTGAGGTCACCTATTGTTAATATTAGTGGCTACGCCGGAAATGGGCGGGATCGGACAAGTGGGCGTGGTACCTGCCATAAAAGTAATTATTCAATATTATATATCTCGAGTACGGTGTTAAAGATAGCTTTTCAAATTTGTCTGGTGTCACCTATTATTAATGTGAGTAGTCGAACAAAAAGTGGGCAGTATCGGACCAATAGGCGTGGCACCTGCCATACAAAGTAAATATAAAATGCTATACATATATCTGAAGTACTGTAGTAGTGAGAGTCTTGGGACTTTGTGTGAGCCCATAAGTTATTTATGTGATTAGTTGGACAAAAAATGGGCGTGATCGGAGCAGTGGGCGTGGCACCGCCCATACAAAGTAAATATATAATATCATATAACTGGTGTACTAAAAAGGGAAGCTTTGACACTTTGCACGACCCCATCAGATCTTAGTATGAGTAGTCGGACAAAAAATTGGTGGGTTCACACCAATGGGCGTGGCACTCCCTATGCAAAGAAACTATTTAATGTCATATATCTGGAGTACTGCAAAAGAGAGAGCTTTTTGGCTTTGCGTGAGCGCTAGGTTCTTTGTATGATTAGTCGAACAAAAAAATGGGCGTTATCGAAGCAGTGGGCGTAGCACCGCCCATGCAAAGTAGATATCTAATATCATATACCTGGTGTACTATAAAAGGGAAAGACTCCATATTTTGCACGAGTCCATCAGATATTAATGTCAGTAGTCCAATAAAAATTGGGCGGGATGGGATTAGTGGGCGTGGCACCTCCTATATAAAAAATATGAAGTACTACGAAAGCGACAGTCTTTTGACAAGTACATTAGTTATCAATGTGATTTGTCGTGGAAAATATATCGCCAAAATCAAAAATCGCCAAAACCGAAAATCGCGAAAAATAAAAATCACCAAAAAAAAATCTTCAAAATCAAAAATGGGCAAAATTAAAAATCGCTAAAAAGAAAAATTGCCAAATGATATTCTAAGTTCAAGGCCAATAGTTAAGTGTTGCCAGATCAAATAAGGATAATCCATTTTCTTCTCATGGGCAGCTACATGTACCTTGCTCCAGGGTAGGAACGCCGATAAATCTAATAATTGTTGTACCGAATGAAAAAAAAACATTTTATATCAGCATCAGCAAGCATTGAAATAAAAAAATCTATACTAATAATATATACTAACATAATAAAGAGCCAATATTTGTTTGTTTGTTTGTTTGTAGGAGGTAATCTCCGTAACCACTCATCTGACCTTACTCAAATTTTCACGGGGTCTTACAGAGGATATGGGAGTGCTACAGGCTGTAATTTTCTAAAATATTTTTAGCGGGCGTGGCACCTCCCATACAAAGTAAATTTTAAATATTATATATACTAATATGACAGAGAAAGCTTTGGAAATTTGTCTCAGGCCTTGGGACTTTGCGTAAGCCCTCTCATAACGATTCGTGGGGGGCAGGGGGGGCAGGGGGAGGGTGTAGCGAAGCACACCGGGTTACATCTAGTCTACCATATAATAATAATTCTCAGAAAATTTATGTACCTTCAATGGAAAAATTTGTTCAATTTACCAATCAAACTTTTTATGAAAATTGTTAAGCTAATTCAATCGAGAGAACTAAATTAAACCTATTATAATAATGCCCCTTCTTAAATATTGGTGATTACAACATCTAATATTGTTAACACAATATATTTTAAACCAAAAATGTATTTACAGATATTGTAACAAATTATCGTTAAATATAATAGAAACAAATTAGTAATTAGAATTATTTAATTCGGTTATAACAAAAGAAAACCAATCACTTAACTAGGTTTGGTAGATTTAACCGAACTGAAATTGCATGAATCAAATTCTATTGTAGTTACCAAAAAATATAATGAAATAATAAGCCTAACCGAATAATTTCATTTATTTGTCATTTTTGAAGAATTAAATATAAAGAAAAGAATAATAAAAAAAACTATTTTGTTGAGTTTTCATTTTCTCTGATATTAATTGTTAAAAGTAGATAAAAAAATCTGTGCATAAAAATGGATCCACCTGTACCTAAAGCATTCGGCATGGGCCAAATAATGAAGGAAGTAGACCATATGTATAGCGGTTTGTAAGAAACAGTTTATCGTTATATTACTGCCTGCAAAGAATTTGCCAAAATCATGCGCTCGGCCAACGGTACAAATGACATGAACTATGTGGCTGTAGCTGGTGCTACTGAAATTGAATTGGCGATACAAAGTGCTGCTTTTGCCGATACCTGACATGGTATGGAACAGTGTGCCACTGCTTTGGAGGCATTCCCTAAATCTTAGCTGAAAAGTCCGGTGTCAATGGTACTGAAGTGGTGAACCAGATATATTTTGCTCATAAAGAGGGTCTGGTAAAATATTGGTTTCAATATTGAAGCTGAAAAGACCAAAACTATTGATGCATTGTATCTCTTCCAATCAAAATACTGGACTGTGAATTATGCTGTTAGTGCTGCCAATACAATCTTGAAGGTTGATTAAATTGTTATGGCCAAATGTGCTAGCGGACCCAAACCTCCATAAGCTGGTTTTAGTGATGATAGTTTAGTTAGATACTTCAACATCTATAAGAAACTCTGCATTTTCATACTAATACCATTTTCTAAGGTTTTTCATATTTCATATATCATAATTTTTCTTCTCCTATCCTCTCTAACTAAAAAACATATACACGTGCACACGTATTAATCCTTAATTAATAACTATAAAAGAAATAAATTATATATAAAATTATTTCAAAGTGTAGTTATAATTACTGTGAGTATGCATTGGGCTATCTCAATAAATGGCTGTAACCACCAATAATGAAAATCTAAATTCCATTGAATGAACTAAATTTAACAGTTCATGCCATCGAATTTACTTACAACATCAGTTGCCCTAAACTACGTATGGTTATTTCGATAATATTATTTAGTAATCACTGCAGAATAATGTGATAGTACGAGGGACTATAAAAATTCGGTTGGCAACAATTTCAGTTGCCACAACATATCTATTTTCTGTGTGTACCTAATAAAATGATCGTAAGATGCAGATTATGTCACTAAGATTTGGTATATGTGTGATATTATAACAGCTAAAAGGTAGTCCAAAAATATATCCAGTCTCCACTTAAATCTACCAAAAAACAATAATATTATATAGATTTGTTTTTATTCGGTTTATATGTAAAGGGTGATTTTTTAAGAGCTATAGGAAAGTTTTCCAAAAAAAAACCACATAAAATTCAGAAAAATGCATGAAATCTTTATTTGAATCGATAGTACGGTCCATATAATTTAATGTTTGAAGATATTTCATGCAAATGTTGACCGTGACTGCGCCTCAAATGGTCCGTCCGCTTAGTCCAATTTTGGTATACTCTTTCCAACATTTCGGCCGGTATCTCACGAATAAATGCTTCAATGTTGTCTTCCAATGCGTCAGTTGAAGCGGGATTGTCTGTATAGACATGAGCTTAAACATAGCCCCACAAAAAATAGTCCAAAGGCGTTAAATCGCACGATCTAGGCGGCCAGTTGACCGGTCCCGAACGTGAAATATAATGTTCACCGAACTCGCCTCTCAATAAGTCCATTGTTGCGCGTGCTGTGTGGCATGGGACACCGACTTGTTGAATCCACATGTCATGCAAGTCAAGCTCTTGCATTTTGGGCAAAATAAGTTGGATATCATCTCTCGGTAGCGCTCACCATTCACAGTTACGTTACGATTCGCATCATCTTTGAAGAAGTACGGTCCGATGATGCCACCAGCCCATAAACCGCACCAAACTGTGACTTTTTCTGGATGCATCGGTAGCTCTTCCAATGCTTCTGGCTGATATTCACTCCAAAATCGACAATTCTGCTTATTTAAGTACCCATTGAGCCAAAAATGAGCTTCGTCGCTGAACACAATTTTTCGGTAAAAAAGTGGATCTTCGGCCAACTTTCCAAGAGCGCATTCACCAAAAATTCTACGTTGCGGTAGGTCGTTCGGCTTCACTTCTTGCACCAGCTGTATTTTGAAAGGCTTCTCACCTAAATCCTTCCGCAAAATTTTCCACTTGTTGAGTAACAGAGGCCCAATTGCTGCGAACGACGACGAATCGATAATTGATGGTCATCATTAACATGGCCGATACAGCTGCGATATTTTCTTCAGTTCGCACTCTACGTAAGCGTGTTGGTGGTTTAATGTCAAACAATATAAATTTGGTGCGAAATTTAGTCACAATAGCCCGAATAGCCGCTTCAGTGGGTCGACTAAACTGACCATAAAATGGAAGAAGCACGCGATGAACTTTCTTAACAGAGCACGCATTTTGATAACAAAATTCAATAACTTGCAAGCGTTGTTCGTTTGTAAGACGATTCATGGTTAAATTATAGACCAAACTGAAGATGTTTGACAATGAAACAAAACACGAAACGTGCGTCAGCTGTTTAAACCAGTGTTGCCAAAAAGATAATAGCAAAAAAATCACCCTTTATATGGTTTTAAGAAGTGTCAATAAATTTAATAAATATGGTCATGATAGGTAAATTTTTTGACCTAGTATTCTGTACGTCTCCTCTGACCGTCTGTACGTCTGTCTGTCTGTTAAAATTACGCTCATTCACAAAATAAACCATTTACCTGAGAAAAGTTAGCATTACTGTATCAAAAAATGTCCTAAAAGAAGAAATTGGATCCTTAACCCTCTTAGCCGGTCTAGAGCGACTATAATTTTCTTACTTGTATTTATTAGAATACGTCATTGCATTGTACCTTATGCGTAATGTATTGTCAATCTTTTTGTAATTGTAATTAAACGAAAATTATCTTATCAGCTGCAACGTTTAGTCTTTATAATATAGAACTTATTACAATCTGAGGCGATTTTTTCAGTAATCGCAACTGATATATTTATAAAAAAAGGTCTTGTTACTTTTTTGATTTTTTTTTTACAATTTTTAGCTATTGATTTGAATATATAATCTAATGTTATACACAAGCAATAGAAACATCTTTGAACAACCTAGCAATAACAATATCTATATGCACTAATTGCTACAACGATGCATTGCATCCCATTACTATTACATTACAAGTATTTTATAACAATTATGTAAGTTTATGGTAGCTTAAAACTTACTTTACTTTCTTAGTTTTATTACACACAAATGTAAATTGAAGAGTATATCGAATTTCCAAAAGTTCGGTGCCATATGTGGGGAAGAGAGAAAAACTAAAACAACATATTTATAAAATTGTTTGAAAACAGTTTATGGTGCATTAAAAATTTTGTGCTTTTTTTTTTGTCGTGTAATTTAAATTTTGTACTTTAGTCAAATAAGATAAATAAAAAATTCCTTCTGATGTTAAAAGTGTTAAAAATTATATCAGATTTCTAGGGGTCTTGGGCACTCTGAAGCTGAAGTTTTCCGTGAAATCATAGAACAAATATGTTTTTTCTGTTTTCTTTGGAACTATATAATATCGAGAATGCATATTTTTACATAGTACTCCTTAAGCAATCTTATTTGTTCTGATAAATCGTCAAATAACATGGCCTGAGGTTATATTTTTCTAAAGTTTTTTAGTGCTGAATCCGAATATGATTTCAGAATGGTATTATCACATCAGAGTTAAAAAAATTCTGATCTAAAAATTGAAAAATGGTATGTTGGAGTAATTATGACTTTATATTCGGATTCAGCGCTGCAAAAACTTTTACAAAATTATTGTTTATCGTAGTGGTTCTGTTTTCAGGTATATTCTTGGACATAACAAGTGTAGTCATGAGAGGTGTTTTATATACTCTCAATAACTGGACCAACAGTTGTGGTCTAGGAGTGAGTCTAAGCAAAACAGAATTGGTACTTTTTAATGCGAATGCCTAGGTAAGCTTCAGACTTCAGCGATTGAATGCCTGGAGTCTGAACTCTCACAGAAAGTGAACGGTAAACACGGACTTAAATAGGCAATGGTAGATTTTTATACCTGTAAAAAGATGTTCGGTTTGAAGTGGGGTTTGAGCCCAAAAATGTGCTATTGATGCATGTGTATACAAATAACAGGTGCAATTCGTATCTGCTTTTCAGGAGCTCTCAATACCTTGCTTGATATTATTCTATTGATTTGTATATAATGACAACCTCTGCTAGTAATGTGGCTCGATTTACTTCTACCGGTTCATGGAAACTACCTACTGACATGCTAGGCTTCCCAATCGGCTACCACACTATTAAATATTTTTCAGCTTGACTGCATTTCAAAACACCGTTTTAGGTCAAGTTCCTCTTCAAGAAAGAACAGGGATATGATGAGACCGAACGATGCTATTATCCTTCAGGTGGAGGTTATGGTGATCAGGGAAGCTTTTAGAGTTTTACACGCACATGAGGTCGAGGGAATTGTAGGCATCGTTGTCGATATTCGGGCGGCACTACCCTCTCTCCTGTCATATTATGTTGTGCGTTCTGGTAGAATAGTGCAAGGAGGAACTGTCAAAGCTCAGCGATAGCAAAAATTTACAGTATTGAACGGGTAGAGGAACAACCAGGAACAAGTGATGCTTCTTCTATGGTATCAGTCGCAACACCACCGTGCACTTCTTACGAGTAGCGAAAAATAGATGGAAGAATATTAACATATGCACGACTGAACTGTAGGCGTGCCTGGAATACAACATACGATGGACCTCGTTAGGAGTAGAAAGGAAATATCGATAACTACGGTAGTGCTGGCTGGTCATTGGCTTGTCGGAAAAATTCGGGCTTTAGCTCAACGATGATTGATATAGTTGCAGAATACCTGCAGAAGAGGACCTAATATATCAGCTATTCTGTGAGTGTGAAGCTTTAGGTAGTTTAGATTCAGAACACTACCTGGTATATCTGACTTAGATCTGACTGTGTAGTGAACATGACAGTGTTTGTGTCAATATTTTAGAGATGTTAGTTAAGAGATTATAAATATCTCAAAACTTGGTTATAGAAAAGCGGAACGAGGTCGGCTGGAGCCATCAATTTGCTAGCAAGACAGTCGGGCGGGAGATTCGTGACCTAGTTCCCTTATCCTCAGTTTGAAACAACAACAATATTATTATGAGACTCCCTATCTTTTAATAAAAAAAAAAAAAAACAACAATAAATCTTAAACTAAACTATGCGCCCTTGAAAGCTACAAGAAATTAATAACTTTCAGATTGTTTACATTAACTATCGAAATCTCCAGGTGATGTTGGAGAAATTGCCTTTAAACCCTCCCAAACCATTGGTTCTAATGGCATCTTCGATTTTTTTTTTTTTTTAGAACCCCTAATATAATTTTTTTACATTACCTTACTTCGGTCTCATCATCGATATCATCAGGAAAATACCAATTATTTTAATTAGCAATCCATGATAAGAAAATAAAATAAAACTCCCTTTCATATCATCACCGCGGCCAGCACTATATAAATTTTTAAACGATCTTTATGTAAGGCAATTGAAATTTACAACAACAACAAACAAATGTTTTATACCAAAAAACAAATTTTTTAATAAAAATTCTAACAACAATTTTAAGAAGCAAAAACTGATCGATGTGTAGAAAACATGGTTATGGAAGAAATGACGATAACTGCCATTAATGATCATCAAATTACTCTTAATTTTGGTGTAAGCACCTGTTTCATTTAGTATAACACTTAAAACTTGACCAAGTCATTAAGTTAGTTATGGGATTTGTTGTTGCTCCTTAGAGAGTAATATTTTTGTAACAATGCAAGAAAACATATAAATTAAGAAATTAGACAACTTACCAACACCTCGATCGAAGTTTGAAGAGGCCTTTCCAATATGATAGCTATGCTGAGAGATTGTATGACAAAAATCAATTAATGTTGTTCTTGCATTCGAAGTTTATTTTTTTCCTTTTTGATGTTAGATACTTTTATGTAATCCTTTTGTTTTTTTTTTTTTGTTTTGGTAATGTGGCAATTTTAGCGCTTTTTAGTCATTATGATATGTGTTAAATTTTATTTAATTTTAGGCGTTATGGAATTTTTAAGAGGAGGAGTAATTATTGGTTAACTCTTGGTGATTTGTGTTAACTATTAATTACTGCGACGGAAAAAAATGAAATTTATAGTTTTATGACCATAACGTTAAAATATTGGCTGTGGTTAACGAATGGAAATTTTACCGATTTTTGTACTTGAAAAATGATACTACTACATTATCTTTGATCAGATTTTTGCATTATTTAGTTAGTTTTACGAAATATACAAAAAAAGAAAAACTTTCTTTAAGAATTCACACTTGAAAGCAGTTTTTATGCACTTCAATTTAATGATATTGCAGGCTTCCTAGGTGTCGGTTTTTGGAAATTTTTGTGCAAGATGCGGGCCCAGGACTTCTTGGAGGATGTTACCTTCCCCACCTGCTAAAGCTGGGACGTTGTTGCTCGGAATTATACCAATACAATCGCGGCGTATAAGGGGCGTCTATGTAACTATATCTATTGAAAAATTGGATATATGTATACTTTTCCCGAAATATTTCTTTAATAAAATAAACATATTTACCTTCTTCTGAAGTGGCAGAGTAAGAGAAGCGAATGCTAATCTAAATTGACGTTGATAACGTTAGGAAAAATTAATTTTACTGACAGATTATTTAGATTTTGTATGATTAATCACGAAATATTTCTGTTACCTGTTTTAGTCGCTGGTTGAAATAAAAAGGAAATCAAATTTCCTTCACTGTCACATGCAGGTTGATAGACACGGTTGATAGTATTGTTTAAGGTGTCGGGGTAAAATCTAAAAACAGATATTTTGCTTTACAATGAAATGCAACCTTTCTTCTTTCACCTTAATAAACACAGCTATCAGTCAATGTTCTAAAAACGTTAGTTTCAAAGTTATTAAGAAACTAATACCGTTTTGTCAAAACCTTTTAACACAATTATAAATTCAACGAATAAAGTTATGACATTTGTATACTCTTTAATTATATGTTTAATTTGTTTGTGTAAGAAGAAATATCTAAATAAATCAGGTAAATGACTTAAGCCAAGATGCAAACCCGGATTTACCCAAGTTAGTTCTACATTATATTACCATGGTGTTTAAGTTACATCAATTTTGTTGTATCAAATGGTTTAAAAGCCTGTTTTGAATAGCCAAATATTTAGACTGAATCTCCGAACCGTTAATGGTACACTAAAACTGATATTATCTGATATGTTAATGGCAGAAATTGGATCTAGTACTTTTGAAATATTTGTTTCGAATGGTGTCGCTTTTTAAAATGGAATCATTTAAATCTGTTTGTTGACTTCACAGACGGTGAACCGCTTCTTAAATCAACCACACTTTGTACTCATTCTCTGCAGTTTAATTGATTTTTTTATTTAATGAACGTTTGCCCTATAACAAAAATATCTAAAAAAAAAACTCAAAAAGAAGTGGAAGTGGAAGAGTACTATTTCCAGAGTTCTATGTGTAGAAAAAATTTAGCAGCAGTATAGTGAATTACTAAATATAGAAATTATAATGTGGTTTTGCATATTTAGCATGGAGGTGAAATTCTCGGTTCAAATTCTGAGTTTAACACTCTCACTCTTCATTAATGATCTGTCGTATGTTATTAAATTTTGCAACGTTATTATGTATGCTGATGATGTGAAAATCTTCCTAAGTTATAAAAAGCTATCTGATCAAATATACCTTCAACAAGATTTAGACAGTTTTTACGTGTAGTGTAAATTCAACCTGATGTATTTAAATATAAAAAAAATGCAAACATATGCGCTTTTGTAGAAACTGCCTTCGGGAACTACTCTTTAGGTGGCTACCAGCTGAAGTTGGTAAAAGAATTTCTGGATCTTGGAATCTTGTTTGATATAAAATACATTTTGTACAACATATAACGATGACAATCAATAAAGCTCGTAGTGTGCTGGCTTTTATTAAGCGTTGGGCAGAGAAGTTCGTATATCCCTTTAATTACGAAACAGTTATATGTTTCTCTTGTAAGACCTATTATAGAACACGGCTCATTAATCTAGGATCTCTATTATAATCTTCATAGTAACATCGAGTCTTTTCAAAAATAATTTCTTTTTTTCTGCTTGCGAAGTCTATAATTGAACCTTATTGATGATTTTCGATCTTATACAACTCGTCTTGCTCAAATTACATTGCCTATATTAAATGCTGTCTTCCTAGCAAATTTGATAAATGTCTATGTCTGCTCTGATTTCCTGCTCAACAGTATTAAATTTAACGTTTCACAACGAGCAACATGCTTTTTCATCCCATTATCTCTTCAATTTTTTTGTGCGACCCTTTTATGAAAATATGTAAAAGTTTTAATGAATTGAATGTGCTTATTGATTTATCTGTAAATATTAATGTTATTAAACGTAATATTATTTTCTTTTTGAACACTTAGTTAAAAATTTTGGTTTGTTAATTTTAGCTATATAATTACTTCTACTGTCTGCAAGGATTGATTTCCATAGACTTAATAAATAAAAAACAAATGGTTACATAGTATGAAAAGAAAAATGTTGAAAAACATGAAGAACTAAAATAGTTATGAAGAACAATAGTATACAGAATAAACTTATTCTATTTAAAGAACTAACTCCATATCAGTTTAATTTCTGAACCTTTACGTTCCCTTCATATCGAAGGGTTTGAGCTCCTTTTTTATTTTTTGAATTCAGCAGCTACTCTTTTTTACTATGTTGCCTTTTTCTGCAGTGTTATCAAGGTTTTTTTTTTAAATTGGTTGCGGATAAGTATTGGTATGGATAACCTTTGATACAAATTCGAGTTTTTGTCTATTTGATTTTTCAATTGTTGTATGAGGATATTACAAGTAAGAGTGTTAAATTCGGCTGTGCCGAATCTTTGATACCCTCCACCTCGGTTTGAATCTTGATAATAAATGTAAATGAAAAAGTAAACAATTTGTTAAACTTAATACCAAATTATTTCAGCAAATTCTTTGGGTTGGTTTTCGTCTTTTCCATTATTTCGGTGTTTGATTTTTGGTCATCGTGGTTTCTGTTCGGCATGCATTTAGGTTATATACCTATATGCATGCGTTTCCGGTTATATGACATAACTTCTCGTTTAATTTAGTTTTTGCTAATTAAATAGCTCGCCCTAACCTCCATTGCAAAGGTAGTGGTTGTGTAGAGTGGCTATATTTATTAAATCGTGCTTATTGGAGATGGCTGTGTAGTTTCTTTTAACTGGCCAAATATTTCTTCATTGCGGCCATATAGGTCGGATGGAGTAACAAAATAATAACCAAAAAAAAAGCTCTCTGAACGATTTTATTAAGATATTGCCATGTTTGGAAAACATAGAGAATAAATTTGTAATAATAATAAATAATCAAATAAGGGATGCCAAACGCAAAAAACCAAATTTCCCAAACATTTTAAATAAAATAATTTCTTATCCTTATTTTCTGGAAAACTTCAAATATTCATCCAAAAAAAAATTGTGAAAATTTATATATATAAAAAAAAATAACATTCTCATCAAATTGTGTTTATTTATGTAACAATTTTTGTGTTCGCAATTCTTAAATATCATTTGAGGTTTTCTAAAATTCATTGAATTTAAATCAATGTTTTCTGTAGTCCGATTCTGTAAATTTCAACGGTCCGACAATCGCAAAATATATAGACAGCTATTGTTGTTTGCACCAAGGATTAAATGATTCACTAAGTACAGACATCTTAACGACAGTGGCATCTCTATTTTTCTATTTATTTAAATTGTAAACGAGTGGCATCTCTATCAAAATAAGCGAAAAACACAAAGAAGAATAGAAAAAAACAAATTACTTCGTGTTTGACAAGATGATTTTATGTTTATGTTTAATATCTTTATTGCTTTACTAATATTTCTGTTTATTTATTTGAAAATGAAATAATGAATTGAATATGCTATTTAATTTTTTTGATTTATATAAAAAAGTTTTTTAAGAGAAGCAAAATATTTTCACTATTTTTACTTATGTATGACCACATTTCAACCTAAAAGTTTTTATCGATTGAATAAACAACACAAAAATGGTTGTGGTTTAGATAACAACAACAGCTGACTTTAACAATAGCGAATATCGTTTAAAAATTTTACTGATAATTTTGCTATTTTCTTTTTTTAACGATCCGACTATCGTTAAAAGAAGTTTTTGAATCGCGATACTGAACGCTATTAATTTCTCCTGAATGTCAATATTTTTTTTAAATGTGAAAATTTTTTAAATGTAAACATAGGTATTTGGTGTTTTTTATACCCTATACCACTATGTGGTTTGGGTATAATGACTTTGTGCTGCTGTTTGTAACAACAAATAGTTGACCTAGACCCATCTTTAATTATACCGATCGAATCAGAATCACTTTCTGAGTTGATTTAACAATGTCCGTCCGTCCGTCCGTCCGTCTGTGTGTCCATGTAAAGCTTTTAATCAAACTGCAGGTCGCAAATATGAACATATTTTGATGAAATTTGGTATATAAGCTCTTATCGGCCATGGGATGAACGCTATTGAAATTGGTGAGAATCGGTCCATGTTCAGACCTAGTCCCCATACAAATTACCCATATGAAATCGACATAAATTGCCATAAGATCCAAATTGTCATATATATCTTACTCAAATTGGGTGTGTATGCGTTCATTACATCAACTAATGAGTAGTCCAAAAATGATCCCTTTGACCCCATATAGAGCTGCTTCCCGATCTTCACTTAAATCTATTAAAAAACAAAAATATTGCACTGATTCTTCTCACATTTTGTTTGTATATATTTTTGCAAAATACAAGAGACTTTACCAA
The DNA here is from genome assembly GCA_963682025.1 of Cordilura impudica. NCBI lineage: Eukaryota > Metazoa > Arthropoda > Insecta > Diptera > Scathophagidae > Cordilura > Cordilura impudica. Next base: position 113,596,566 of record OY821519.1, read on the forward strand.
ACATGATCAGGATCGGTCCATTTTTGGACCTAGTCCCTTTATAGATATAGCATCCGATATGAACTTTTTCATATCTGCAGCCAAAAAAATTAATAAAAATCCCACTCAAATTTGGTTTTTTACTTATTTTCAATGTCCAGTTAGTTGGGCCTAAGAGATAGGGTTTCTAAACGCATGGTATAGGGTATCGTATAGTCGGTCTAGACCGACTATAATTTTCTTACTTGTTTTTTTTTGGAATTTCTATTTGTGGTTAACGAATAAAATTTATATATTAACGATGCAATTGATATCTTCTAAATTTAAAATTTTTATTTCCGACGTTTTGGTATGATTTTCTGTAATTCAATTAATTGTAATTTATAATTGGAAATTCCAGTTTTTAGAATTGATATTTTTTTAAATTCGAATGGAAAATTTAAAAAGTGCAATATTGTATTTATGTCAATAATAATGCTTTATTAATTACTAGATGTAACCCGGTGTGCTTCGCTACACCCTCCCCCTCCCCCGCCCCCTTCCGAATCGTTATGAAAGGGCTCACGCAAAGTTCCAAGGCTCTCACTAATACAGTGATTCAGATATATCACATTTAATATTAAGTTTGTGTGGGGGTACGACGCGCATTTGTATAATCCCGCCCATTTCTTTGTCTGACTACTTACGTTAATAATAGATGACCTGAGACAAATTTGCAAAGCTTTCTCTATCATAGTACTTAATATATATGATATTAAAAATTTATATTGTATGGGAGGTGCAACGCCCACCAAAAATATTTAAAAAATTTAAGGCTGCAGCACTCCCATATCCGTAGTAAGACTCTGTGAAAATTTCAGGAAGATCAGATGAGTAGTTACGGAGATTATCTCCTACAAACAAACAAACACACATTACCTCTTTATTATGCTAGTATAGATTATTAGTATAGATTTTTTTTTCAATGCTTGCTGATGCTGATATACAATGTTTTTTGTTTTTTTCATTCGGTACAACAATTATCAGATTTTTCGGCGTTCCTACCCTGGAGCAAGGTACATGTAGCTGCCCATGAGAAGAAAATGGATTATCCATACTAGATCTGGCAACACTTAACTATTGGCCTTGAACTTAGAATATCATTTGGCAATTTTTGTTTTTATCGATTTTTGCTTTTGCCCATTTTTGATTTTAAAGATTTTTGTTTTTGGGCGATTTTTATTTTTCGCGATTTTTGCGTTTGGCGATTTTTGATTTTGGCGATATATTTTCCACGACAAATCACATTGATAACTAATGAACTTGTCAAAAGACTGCCGCTTTCGTAGTGCTTCATATTTTTTACATATGAGATGCTACGCCCACTAATCCCATCCCGCCCAATATTTATTGGACTACTCACATTAATATTTGATGGACTCATGCAAAATGTCGAGTCTTTCCCTTTTATAGTACACCAGTTATATGATATTAGATATCTACTTTGCATGGGCGGTGCTACGCCCACTGCTCCGATCACGCCCATTTTTTTGTTCGACTAATCACACAAAGAACCTATGGGCTCACGCAAAGCCACAAAGCTCTCTCTTTTACAGTACTCCAGATATATGACATTAAATAGTTACTTTGCATGGGGAGTGCCACGCCCATTGTTGTGAACCCGCCAATTTTTTGTTCGACTACTCATACTAAGATCTGATAGGCTCGTGCAAAGTGTCAAAGCTTCCTTTTTAGCACACCAGTTATATGATATCATATATTTACTTTGTATGGGCGGTGCCACGTCCACTGCTCCGGTCACGCTCCTTTTTTGTATAACTAATCAAATGAATAACTTATGAGCTCACACAAAGTCCCAAGACTCTAACTATTACAGTACTCCAGATATATGGCATTTTATTTTTACTTTGTATGGCAGGTGCCACGCCTATTGGTCCGATACTGCCCATTCTGCATTTGACTACTCACATTAATAATACGTGACAGCAGAAAATTTTGAAAAGCTCTCTCTATCACAGTACTCGAGATACATATTATTGAACTATTACTTGTATGGGAGGTACCACGCCCACTTATTCGATCCCGCCAATTTCCGGCGTAGCTACTTATATTAACAATGGGTGACCTCACACAAATTTGCAAAGCTCTCCCTATCATAGTACTAAATATATGTATATGATATTAAAATTATTTAAAAAATTATAGCCTATAGCACTTCCCATATCCGCAGTAAGACTCTGTGAAAATTTCAGGAAGATCAGATGGGTAGTTACGAAGATTACCTCCTACAAACAAACAAACAAACAAACAAACAAACACACATTACCTCTTTATTATATTAGTATAGATAAACAATTTTTAAAAATTAGATGTAATCGCAATCAGATATTTTGTAGGTAAAGCAGAATAATAATTCTATATAACTATGTAGAACTGTTTTGAAAGCAAACTCATTGATAAACTTGGTAACTCTATGTTATAAAGACAACAAAAAGTTAACATGCCAAACTTATGTTCATATTTGTAAAAGAATAATGAAAAAAAAACGTATGAAAAAAAGACCAGCCCGTGTATACTCTTAAAATTGTTCTATATGATATCTAGTTTAAAATATTGACATTCATGTTAAAAGAGAAATAACTATTGCAAAGCTAATTAGAACAAAAATTGTGGCGCCATCTACTGCGGCATAGTCACGCTTAGCAAAATGAAGTGACACTCTGTTAATGCAAAAGAAATGTATTTTCCCCACAACAAAATATTGCAGAATTTTATGTTAATAAAATAATATACCAATTTATTTCTACCATGCAGTTGTTATGGATATACATACATATATAGAATATATGTATATTATTTGTTTTATTTAATATGTTTATGTAAATATTACACACAAAAAATACAACATCAAACGTTATTTTTGTGTTTTTCTCTAAATAAATTTATACATAGAATTTTTTTTGTTAAATTTACAGTTTTTTTTTTTATTAACAACTAGGTATTTTAGCATTATTTGCTTTAGATGTTGTGTTACTTTTTACTCCCTTTATATCAACTCGTATTTAGTGTCTGCTTGTCGAAAAAATTTTGGATCGATTTTAGCCCATTTTACGTGACCCATTCGATCTGAAATTTTACAGGCAGGCTCGTGGTAATGACAGAAATGATCCAACAAATTTTTTTAGTGATGCCAAAATAATGGAAACTTTTAAATTTTTCTACCAGAATTAATAAAAAAAAATGTACAAAGAGTTAGTTTTTATTATATTATTACCCCAACGACCACAAAAACAACAATTCCAGCTATGACAACAACACAACATTTAGAATAAAACAAGAACAAAATTGAAACATAATATTTAAATTTTTTTTTTAATTTTTCAGAGATTTCCCTGGTCCCGTTCCACCGATTTCAATGATTTTTGAAATAGAAGTCTTCCCATGAATTTGGTGACTCATTCTCATTAAAAATGGTCACTGTAGCTGCACCATTGAAGGCGCGATCGTGACAAGAACAACATAGAAAATTATATTTTTTCAAGACTTTTTTTAGTTCTTCATTCAAATCTCGGGCCCTAATCGATCGATTTAGACGATTTTAAAAAGCGAACTTTTCAGGATGTTGCTGAATAATTTTTCGTACCAACGATTGATGCCGTAATCTTGATTTACACAGACGGACAGACGGACAGACGGACATCTCTATATCAACTCCGGTTGTTATAAGGATCACAAATTTATATATTTTATGGGGCCTAAAATTTTTTTTCTAATTATTACAAACGGAATGACAAACTTATATATACCCTCTGCACACTGGAGTGGAGCGTATAAAAATGGACCAGAAAATAAGTTGTTTTTGTCGATATTATTTTTAAGTAAATTCCATTATAAACTTGAATATTGAAAAATACTCTTTCAGTGATAATAGGTTCATATATGACCAACCGTTATAAATCTTTTTAGAAGTCAAAGTTCTTCTAAATATATTAAAATTTTTCGGATGCTTTCAAACTGAGATTCATAATCTTTCATTTAATTAAATTGATTGATTAATTGCGCATGGATTGTAAATAATTCTTGATTGAGGTTTTGTAGAAGCTTTCTACTCTTGAAGCCGCAATTATCAATTAATTTCAATATCCTTAATTTGAAAGATTTTTCTTCACAAAACTTATAAATTATTTAAGGAATCTCTGAATAAATATTGAGTAGAATTTTGTATGCTAAGTGAAAACGAGCAAGAAAATTATATTGTATAGCATGAGTTTCGAGAAAAGGTCTTAGATCCAACTTTGCTTAGGTTATCTAACAAAAAATGGTCAGTAAAAATGAAAATTCAGTACTTTCCCAAAGAAATATTTATTTTAACTTTTTTTTTCATAGTTATTCTACACAAATTACTGCACTTAACTAACTAAACTAAATGATAGGTTTCTTAAACAATGTTTTCAGATTTGTAGTTCTTTTCGTTTTTTTATTCTTTTATCTTAGTACAATTTGATTTCACTTCAGGGGGTGGGGGGGTAAGGTTTTAAAACATTTTGCTTTGGCACTACTCTTTCCAAATGTAAAACTTGTCGATAGTACTGTTTTAAAATTTCAAGTAAATCGGAGCTAAACTTGAGAAGATACAGTATTTCGAGCGACCGGCCTCATGTGGTTTATCATATATAAATCTGTTTTTAAAAATCGATTTTCTCACAAATAAATGTTCGAAGTCCGTAAACATCATAACTCAAAATCTACATGAACGAAACCTTTAAAATTTTACATACTACATCTACACATAAATCGCCAGGTAACCAAGAAGATTTTTTTATTTTCCATTTTCTTCCCATCTTTTAACAACAAATTCCCAAAATTTCATAGCAAGAATCATGTTTTTCGCAAAAACAAAAAAAAAAAAAAAACAAGTAAGAAAATTATAGTCGGTCTAGACCGACTATACGATACCCTATACCATGCGTTTAGAAACCCTATCTCTTAGGCCCAACTAACTGGACATAGAAAATAAGCAAAAACCAAATTTGAGTGGGATTTTTATTAATTTTTTTGGCTGCAGATATGAAAAAGTTCATATCGGATGATATATCTATATGGGGACTAGGTCCAAAAATGGACCGATCCTGATCATGTTTGGTAAAGTCTCTTGTATTTTGCAAAAATATATACAAACAAAATTTGAGAAGAATCAGTGCAATATTTTTGTTTTTTAATAGATTTAAGTGAAGATCGGGAAGCAGCTCTATATGGGGCCAAAGGGATCATTTTTGGACTACTCATTAATGGATGTAATGAACGCATACAAACCCAATTTGAGTAAGATCTATATGACAATTTGGATCTTATGGAAATTTATGTCGATTTCATAGGGGTAATTTGTATGGGGGCTAGGTCTGAACATGGACCGATTCTCACCAATTTCAACAGCGTTCATCTAATGGCAGATAAAAGCTTACCTACCAAATTTCATCAAAATATATTCATATTTGCGACCTGCAGTTTGATTACAAAGTTTACATGGACACACAGACGGACGGACGGACGGATGGACGGATGGACATTGTTAAATCAACTCAGAAAGTGATTCTGATTCGATCGGTATAATTAAAGATGGGTCTAGGTCAAATATTTTTGGTTGTTACAAACAGCGGCACAAAGTCATTATACCCAAACCACATGGTGGTATAGGGTATAAAAAAATTGAAAAAACTCTTTGTCACTACCCCAGGAAAGATATCTCCTTTTAAGCATGATCCGGTAAGAAGTTATGATGTTCATCGCAAACCAATAACGCCTCCGTAGATTCGCTGGCACGTACTTATTTATTGAAACTAGCAGATTCCAGCCCTTGAAATTTGAGTCAAAATTCTAGGAAATTTTATTTTTTCATTAAAAAAAAACCTTAAGGGGTTGCTAATCAATTACAAACACATTAACAAATTAAATAAACACATATATAAATAAATAAACACATACATACATACAAAATGAAGGAAAAAAATTTAAAAATCTGTAAATCTGCAAAACGGCTAAAAAGAAATACCTTTCAAATAATATACGTTTGGTCAAAATCGGGATAAAACGGTAGAACAAAACAGCGGTAACAAAAAATCGCCTAGCCTATTCATATTATAGATTATTCGTGTCTTCAAAAAAGAATTATGAAAATTTTACTTTTTTTAACTTTTAGAAAGTTAAAATACGGACAATTACCCGCAATAGTATTTTGCATATTTTGCATTCATGTGATCTCAATTCATTAAAAACATGGAAATTATAAGACATAAATATTTTTTTTCCTAAAACATAAACCACACCCACTCAGGTGACAATGGCAACGCAAAAATTTTAAACGAAATTGTGTGTTTGTTCATTTAACATTTACCACAAAACAATTTAAACTTTAAAAAAGTATTTTGGTTTTGAAAGATTACACTTTGCAACAAAGAAAAATAATAAAAAAGGCAGAAAACCACAATATTTTTTCTAAGTGTTATGGTGCTAGATCAACAAAGACAATCGAAAATTAAAAATGTATGGATACTTTTTTTTCTACGATTTGGGATGATGCTCATTTCATTCCATCATAATTTGAGAATAATTGGACCAATTTTGTTGTAAAAATATAAATTAATAAATCAATTAATTAATTTAAATTAGCTCTAAATTACGCTTCTATTATTTTTTAAATAAAATTTCGGAGGTATTCAGAATTAATGACGAAAAAAAAAAAATTGTTTTTCTGTAAAATTGGAACTTTTTACACTCTTTCTTTTAACTCAATCTCTCTGTAGAGTCACGGAGTGATCTAAATGTCATTTCCCCTCATCCGATCGATCTGAAACTTGGTCCATTCACTTGCTGTGAAATTCTATAATTATATTGTTGTTTTGTATATTTTTGTTCTATTTATTTATTGTTTTTTTTTTTTAATACACGTGTCACCCATTTTGTTGGACTTCAGTTTTCAAAGCTAGCATACCATAATTTTATGTTGTCTCAACAAAAGTGAGATTATGATTATACCCTCCACTCCAGTGTGCAGAGGGTATATATAAGTTTGTCATTCCGTTTGTAATAATTAGAAAAAAAATTTTGGACCCCATAAAAGATATATATTTGTGATCCTTATAACAACCGGAGTTGATATAGCGATGTCCGTCTGTCCGTCTGTGGAAATCACGAAGACGGCATCACTCGGGCAGCTAGGGTGCTCGTTGACATAAAAAATGATTCACTAACATACTGAAAAGTTTGCTATTTAAAATCGTCCAAATCGGTCGATTAGGACCCGAGATTTGAATGAAGAACTAAAAAAAGTCTTGAAAAAATATAATTTTCTATGTTGTTTTTGTCACGATCATGCCCTCAATAGGACAGCTAAGGTGATCATTTTTAGTGAGGATGATTCACCAAATTCGTGGGAAGATTTCTATTTCAAAAATTATTGCAATCGGTGGAACAGGTCCAGGGAAATCTCTGAAAAATCAAAAAAAAAAAAAATTAAAAATATGACGTTTCTATATTGTTCTTGTTGTTATTCTAAATGTTGTATTGTTGTCATAGCTGGACTTGTTGTTTTTGTGGTCGTTGTGGTAATAAAGTAATAAAAACTAACCCTTTGTACATTTTTTTTTATAAACTCTGGTAGAAAAATTTAAAAGTTTCCATTATTTTGGCATCACTAAAAAAATTTACTAGATCATTTCTGTCATTGCCACAAGCCTGCTTTCACAGTTTCAGGGCGATTGGGTCATGGAAAAGAGTTAAAATAGATCCGAAATCTTTTCGACAAGCAGACACTACGTGTTAATACATATAAAGGGAGTAAAAATTCACCAGCATCTAAGGCAAATAATGCTAAAATAGCTAGTTGTTAATAAAAAAAACAATGTAAATTTAGCAAAAAAAATTTTTATGTATTAATTTATTTAAAGCGAAACACACAAAAATTACGTTTCATGTTGTATTTTTTGTGTGTAATATTTACATATACATACATATGTACATACACATATTAAATATTACAAATAATATACATATATTCTATCGGTATATTATTTTATTTACATAAAATACTGCAATATTTTGTTGTGGGGAAAATACATTTCTTTTGCATTAACCGAGTGTCACTTCATTTTGCTCAGCGTGACTATGCCACAGTAGATGGCGCCACAATTTTTGTTCTAATTAGCTTTGCAATAGTTATTTCTATTTTAACATGAATGTCAATATTTTCAGCTGGATATCATACAGAACAATGTTAAGATTATACACGGGCTGGTCTTTTATTTCATACGTTTTTCATTATTCTTTTAGAAATATGAACATAAGTTTGGCATGTTAACTTTCTGTTGTCTTTATTAAATAGAGTTACCGAGTTCATCAATGAGTTTTTTGTTTTCAAAACAGTTCTACACAGTTATATGGAACTATTATTCCGCTTTACTTACAAAATATCTGATTGCGATTACATCTAACTTTTAAAAATTGTTTATAATTACTAAAGCATTATTATTCACATAAATACAAAATTGCACTTTTTAAATTTTCCATTCAAATTTAAGAAAATATCAATTCTAATAAAAACTGAAATTAAAATTTCCAATTATAAATTAGAAAATATTAATTGAATTTCAGAAAATCTTATCAAAACGTCGGAAACAATAATTTTAAATTTAGAAGACATCAATTGCATCTTTAATATATAAATTTTATTCGTTAAACACAAATTGAAATTCCAAAAAAAAAAAACAAATATGTTTACATTTAAAAAATGTTTACATTTAAAAAAAATATTGTCATTCAGGAGAAATTAATAACTTTTCAGTACCGCGATTCAGTAACTTCTTTTAACGATAGTCGAATCGTTAAAAAAGAAAATTGCAAAATTATCAGTAAAAATTTTAATTGATATTTGCTATTGTTAAAGTCAACTGTTGTTATCTAAACGACATCCATATTTGTGTTGTTTATTCAATCGATAAAAACTTCACTTTTACGTTGAAATGTCGTCATACATAAATAAAAATCATAAAATAGTAAATATATTTTGCTTTTATTAAAAAACTTTTTTATATATAAAAAAAAAAATTATTCATTATTTCATTCTCAAACAAATAAACAGAAATATTAGTAAAAAAATAGAGATATTAAACATACACATAAAATCATCCTGTCGAACACGAAGTAATTTGTTTTTTCTATTCTTGTGCTTTTCGCTTATTTTGACAGAGATGCCACTCGTTTACTATTTAAATAAATAGAAAAATAGATTTGTCGACTATCGTTAAGATGTATGTACTTAGTGAAACACTTAATCCTTAGTGCAAACAACAATAGCTGTCGATATATTTTGCGATTGTCGGATCTTTGAAATTTACATAATCGCATACAGAAAACATTAATTTAAATTCAAATAATTTTAGAAAACCTCAAATGATATTTAAGAATTGCTAACATAAAAATTGTTACATAAATAAACGCAATTTGATGAGAATGTTATTTATATAGAAATTTTCATAATTTTTTTTGGATGGATATTTGAAGTTGTTCAGAAAATAAAGAGAACAAATTATTTTATTTAAAATGTTTGGGACATTTGGTTTTTTGCGTTTGGCATCCCTAATTTGAATATTTATTATTATAAATTTATTCTCTATATTTTCCAAATATGGCAATATTTTAATAAAAAAAGTTGAGAGAGTTTTTTTTGGTTATTATTTTGTTACTCCATCCGACCTATATGGCCGCAATGGAAAAATATTTCGCCAGTTAAAAGAAACTATACAGCCATCTCCAATTAGCACGATTTAATGCATATAGCCACCCTACACAACCATTAGTTTTGCAATGGAGGTTAGGGCGAGCTATTTAATTAGCAAAAACTAAATTAAACGAGAAGTTATGTAATATAACCGGAAACGCTTGCACATTTTTCCAATATTTTGTTTACATTTATTATCAATACTCAAACCGAGTGGAGGGTATCAAAGAATTTAACACTCTTACTTGTTTTTGTTCATAATGACTTGATCGACACTGTACGTATACGTAATTATTAAATAAGCAATTTAAGAACGCGTGTACTACATTGCAGATACAGCAGTTAGTCAATGAATAGGTGATGTGCGTAAATATTACATATATGTGACTTTCTCCGAGAAAAGGGACCTAGTGTGTGAAAATTGAGTTTTGAGAAAAAAACGCATTTATGTACCAGAATCCACCGTTTTTGACACAACCCGTTTTTTGACACACTAGGTCCCTTTTCTCGGAGAAGGTCACATATTATATAACCTTTATAATAATATAATTGACATATTCATTTCCATAAGAAATACATTTAAGTGATATTAAGATTGAACTATAAAACAGAAATAAAAAAGCATGCACGCGAACCTGATAATATATGTACCTACATCTGACACTGGATACGATATGAAAGGAAACAGCGTTTACTGTCGTGCAGTGTATTCAATACTATGGTTACAGCCTTTTGCATTATAAATGTTAGTGAAACGAATGTATGCTTTTGACATAATTGTTGTTGTTTTTGTTATATTTAAGTTCCTTTCAGCTCAAGCTCAGCCTCTACATCACATTATAATTGGTATAAGTATGTCTGCTGAATGTGTAGTGTCTCAGTGAAATAAGAATACTTAAAATTATTCTTCTAATATTATACATATACATACATAATTAAACTAATAATAACACAAGTAGTGTTTCTTTGTTGTTTTTAAGATTTGGTAGCGTAGACAATATATTTATAGTTTATGGTTCATTAGATTGTATGTCGTTTACATATAATAATTAGCTCCGAAAAAAACAAAAATTCAATAATGATTATTATTTACAGAAGGATTTAGTTAGTAATTGGTTTGTTGTTATATACATATGTTGTTTAATTGTGTTAAATACCCTGTAAATAGATTTGATAATTTTAGTAATATTTTAAGTAAGTTACTCTATATAAATTTTGGGATAGATGAGATCATAAATGGTTACAGAATATGAGCAGGAACCTAAATTATCATTAATTTCTTCCTTTAGAATAGATTAAAATTCAAACCGAATGCAATATTCAAATGGTGATTAGGTTGAAAAGTGATCTGATCGTGGCCATATATATTGAGTTTACTTGTGTTGGAGAAATATTTTAGTTAGATGTTGCAAAACATACATTTCACAGTTGCTTTTATAATCGAATGTGGACAGCTTCTTTTATTATAAGAGTATTATATAGTAAATTTTTTTTGGGTACTGAAAAACCGATGTGACGGTTACCTGAAATTAACCATTAAAAAAATTGTGATTTAACTGTAAAATACAATTTTCTGTTATACGGTTTTCATAAAATGTTGCAGATTTTCGAAAGATTTACTTTTAATGGTTAGTTACATATTTTTCAAGACAGTGGGTGACTATTAGCGTGGTCCTACGTTATATAGACATTTTTCAAATGACGATTTTGGGGATAGGTGGGGTCCAGTTTGTTACCTTTCAATATAAAACTAATAAATGTGAAGTTTGGGGACAATCGGATAATGAAAAGTCGCACCGGAAATCGATTGAAAATTTCAAGTATGTTTTTTATATGGGGAAAATATGGCTTTTTTTGAGATTTTACGAAAATTTCGTTCTATATATTCATTATACCCTATACCACTATGTGGTTTGGGTATAATGACTTTGTGCTGCTGTTTGTAACTACCAAAAATATTTGACCTACACCCATCTTTAATTATACCGATCGGATCAGAATCACTATCTGATTCGATTTAACGATGTCCGTCCGTCCGTCCGTCTGTGTGTCCATGTAAAGCTTGTAATCAAACTGCAGGTCGCAAATATGAATATGTTTTGATGAAATTTGGTATATAAACTTTTATCGGCCACAGGATAAACGCTACTGAAATTGGTGAGAATCGGTTCATGTTCAGACATAGCCCTCATACAAACGACCCCTATGAAATCGACTTAAATTGCCATAAGATCCAAATTATCATATAAATCTTAGTCAAATTGGGTTTGTATGTGTTTATTACATCCATTAATCAGTAGTCCAAAAATGATCCCTATGGAACAACTCTTAGTCATAGGCCCCATATAGAGCTGCTCCCCGATCTTCACGTAAATCTATCAAAAAAGAAAAATATTGCACTGATTCTTCTCAAATTTTGTTTGTATATATTTTTGCAAAATACAAGAGACTTTACCAAACATGGTCAGGATCGGGCCACTTTTGGGCCTAGTCCCCATATAGATATAAGATCCGTTATGAACTTTTTCATATCTGCAGCAAAAAAAATTAATAAAAATCCCACTCAAATTTGGTTTATGGTTTATGGAAACTAATATTTCTGTAATGTTTTCATCTTCATGTTCTGAAGATCGACTTTTCACGACGTCGCTCGGTATATTGCCAGTGTAACAGCACCCATTACACCGCGTTACAAAAACGAGCTTTTGTTCTGTCCTATGAACCAAATATACTTTTTCGGAAAGGGGAGAAAAAATAAAAATACACGTGTATCGGCGATTTTCTAGTATACGTCAGAATTTTTTTTATGTATAAAGTATAAAGCTTGTAGTGTCCGTCTGTCCGCCTGTGTGAAAGATTTTGGATAGATTTTTAACACTTTTTCCGTGATCCAATCGAGCTGAATTTTTGCAGGCAGACTCTTGGAAATGTCTGTATCACGTCAAATTTAAAAAAAAAAATAGACTTTTATCAATTCTCAGATTTTCCTATGAACTTTTTCGTATCTGCAGCAAAAAAAATTAATAAAAATCCCACTCAAATTTGGTTTATGGTTTATGGAAACTAATATTTCTATGATGCGGTTTTGTATTGAAAATTTTGGCATTTTTTTAATAAATTATATTTTTTGGCAATCGACTTTTCAATTCATTAAAAACTGTTGTTGCTGTTTACATTCGTCTTCGTGTATTTCAAAACATTTTATTTATTTGTTGAAAGAAATGAAAATAAAAAGAAAAATTAACCGAATTATAGTTCGTACATTCTAAGAAGTGGTTTCATCGAATTTAATAGAAAAACTCGTTTTTGCTAATCTTTATTTAGAAATGTCTTAAAAACAAAAGCTGGCCTTGGCATATAAAATCGTTACTTTTAAAAATTCAACAGAATTTGCAAAATATTTGAATTTTTTGAATAAATTGTCTTTTAAGCGTTTATGTGACCCCAATTCCAAAAGGGCTAATGGGGTAGTATTATTTTTTTCCGAAACCCTAGGCTATTAAGATAAAATATAATATTTAAAATTAGAAAACTGACAAATTTTTGATACTACGTAATTACAAAGAGTACATTTACTGAATATTTCACAAAAAATTAATTTTTCTCGAAATCCGCAAAAAAAAATTCCTTTAAAAAAAAAATTCTGCCAAAGGAATTTACTTAAAAATTCGCACAGTTAATCTCTAACATATATTTTAAAGAACTTTAAAATGCTAGATCCATTTTTTGAAATTTTGTTTCAGAAAATTTTTTTAAACTTAAAATAGGAGTTTTAAAAATTTTATCAAAAAAAATTTCCATCTTTGGTCTCATGGCGTAACAGGTTAACAATGTGGTAATAAAACAGTTCTTCATATCTGAGTACTTATAGGTATAGAGAACAAAAAATTATGGTTTTATTCAATTTGCTAAAGTTGAAAAAATGTTCATCACATTTCATGTCCTAGAGTTTTTTGTCACAAAAGTGATCTGGGTCATTTGCTATTTCTTGGCGAATTTTTATTTGATTTTGAAGTTATATAGCTTTTTGGAAAGATAATTTAGCATTTATATCGATTCATATAATAGCTTGTCGAAAAAATTGAACTATAGAATGCAATTTTCGTAAAATCTGAAAACTTGAAATTTGCAGTCGCGTTGAGGCACCTCTTTACTTTTTTTGATTGACCCAAAACTTTGTATTTGTCAGTTTTTTTTTTTTTTTGCTATTTGCATATTTCTAGGCGGTGAGACTGAGAGTTTGAACACTTTTATTAATAAGGGCCACCCTAATGTACATATTAAACTAATTTGAAGCGTTGCGGAAAAAATGGGCGGGATCGGACGGCATCCACCATACAAAGTAAATATCTAATGTCTTATATCTAGAGCACTGTAATAGAGAAAGCCTTGGAATTTTGTGTGAGTTCTTTAGTTATTACCGTGAGTAGTTGCCCCAAAAAATGGGCGGGATCGGACCAATGGGTGTGGCACATCCTATAAAAAAATTCAAGTGTTATGAAAAAAAAAATAGTCCTCAAACTTTTGCCAAATACAATACTTACCAATGTGATTAGTCGTGGAAAATATGGGCGGAATCGCCAATATAAAAAACGCCAAAACCGAGAACTGCATATAACAAAAATCGACAAAATCAAAAATAACAAAAGAAAATCGCTGAACTGAAAAATTGCAAAAATCAATAATAGCAAAAAACAAAAATCGCTAAAGCCAAAAATCGGTATAATCAAAAATCGCTAAATCAGAAATCGCCAAATTCTAAAATCGCAAAACACAAAAATAATCAAAATCAATAATAGCAATAGAAAACACATTAATCGCCACAATCAAAGATCACCTAAACCGAAAATCGCGAATAATAAAAGTAGCCAAAATAGAAAATCGCGAATAACAAAAATCGCAAAAAAAAAAACAAAAAACGCCAAAATCTAAAATCGCAAAAACTAAAATCGGCAAATATAAATAAAATCGTTTTCTACAAAATGTATTCCCATTTTTTTATTTCTCTACTATTTGGGTAACGAAGCGCATCGGTTTATAATGTATAATATTAATAGGCTAGGCGAATTCTTGTGACCGATGTTTTGTTCTACCTTTTTATCCCGATTTGGCGAAACGTATATTATTTGAAAGGTATTGCTTTTTGGCTGTTTTTCAGATTTACAGATTTTTATAATTTTTCCTTTATTTTGAGTAAATTGCATTTAAAGTTGCTACTAACACATACATAAAATTACATATGAAAAATTCCGATTGAACTTTTTTCTTCAACAACTTATAGGGGTTGATTTGATGGGTACCTGTTGGAACGCACAAGGAGACACCGAAAAAAAAGAGAAACAACAATTAGATTTGGTTTTTGAACTCTATTAAAAAAGGAAACGAGATTACTTTCCTTTATTATTTGCTGATGTATAGAATAATTTACTGTAAGTTTAAAAAATTACAATTTTTGTTTAGTTACAAAAATTTCAACTTTATTTACGGATGAATTTAAAAAAAAAAAAACGCGAACAAGGAAGTCGACTTTACTTTTTGGGGGTTAAACAACGATTGATATTCATAAATAAAATAAACCAACGATTCGGCCTTAAAACTACAATAAGAAACATTCGTTAAAAAATTAAGTACTAAATTACTTAATGACGCCAACACCCTCTGCATCTCAAATTGATGATCACATCATTGGGGTAACCATATGTAGGGTGACCAGCCAAACGTCAACAACATATATGCTGTATGTTTTATAAAATTTGTTAATGTGTTTGTTAATGAGTTTGTTATCTTCATTCACAATAATTATAAACCAAAAAAGTGTTAGTTTGTGAATTGGCTAAGTTTTCAAATAAGGTTGCCTAGAAATTGCACTCGAATTTCGAGCGCTGGAATCTGCTAGTTAGTATTAATACAAAATCCTTTTTCGAATCTTGAGATTTTTAAAAAGAACTTACCTCTATTTATTATCGAGTATAATTCGAAAAAATATATATTTACACCAAAATTAATTGTGCTTTATTTTCCGCGCACTTTTATATTACTGAACTTAATTATTTGATCGCAGGAAAAGAAAAAGAAAGTAAAACATAATAGTTATGGCTTTTGAAATAAACTTTACATGTTTATATAAAACGAGTCTGCGAAGAAATGTTCTTAATACTTTTAAAGCTTGACTTAAGGAAATTATTAGTAATTCTAGTCTTTTATACTTTATTTTGTCTAACAGTGTAGACAATTTTTTAGTTTTCAAGTCAAGTTTTCTTTAACAAAATATGTTGATGAGTTTTAATTTTCCTTAAGTTTGTCTATAAGTAATTTTATTCGTTAGAATGCCTTCTTTATTGCCCAAAAATAACCCCCCAAAATAGTTTTAATATAAACTAAATACTATTTGAAGAGGTTGCTGAGTACTTCACATAAAAAATTTTAATTTAATTTAGCCTACTTAGAATTTTACGAATTTGAAACGAAACACTGCTTTGTGGGTTTATAGCTTGTTGTACTGGGTAATGACAGTCAGCTAAAATTCTCATTTAAAGTAACATACTTGAATAGAAAACAAAATGACTAATATAAAGTTAAGGCTAATTAGCAGAGACTGGCAAACTGGCAAGCAGTCAGTTTGTTAATGCACATCCATATAGAGGAGTCCATCCATCCATTCACCCAACTATCCATTTTATCTGGCTGGCCAGAATAAAATAGTTTTCTGTTTATGTACGTTAAGAAAAATGTTTTCATTCCATCAACTAATACAGATTTATATAACACACATACATACTTGTCATATATACTTGCAACAACATATTGCTAATAGGGCCTTCCTATTTTGAGGGAACATTTACTTTAATATTGGCTCACATTGACGTTAAATGTAAGTAACTTAAAGTTAATACCAACGAATGTGATTTTACTGTGGGAACTACGGCTTAAAATGTTCGCACATTGGTTTCTTTTTAGGACCAAAGATTTATAAACACACAATTTGCATAAATCAGAGTAGTTCAATATACATGCATATAAATTAGCATCTTGTTATCAGGGAAATTTAAGTCAAAGTCATAATACCTTTTACCAGAAGTAGTTGCGACCCTATTATTTATGTTAATGAGTACTCTACTTGACTTTATGCTAACATGAGGGTGCTTTGTGGATTTTCAAACAATTTAACTTGACTGATGTCAGTATAAATGTTCCTATATCAGGCAATTAATCAGTAAGTTATTTCTAAAGTGACATTGTCAAATGATTTTCCATCATATGCCAATGACCAGACGACATTTTTGTGCATTGATATGCACAAATAAGTAACGGAAACTTCTATAGAAAGTAGCCATCCACATGCATAAGCAGAATAAGTTTTATTAGTTTATTATAATACTATTTTTTGCAGGGTATATGGGATCCATGGTTTTAAAAGGCTTAAGAATGAATGATGTAGTGGAAGCTTTTACTAAAATAGGTAAACATTTTGAAATCTGTGTTGGTTTATTATTCGCTAAAGGGACTAAATAATTTAGAGTTTATTTCAATGTGATTGTGAGGATTTGAAATTTTAAGAAAATAATTGCTCGGGGTGGATTTCAGACTGTTGGAGCTACATCAGAACCGCAAATGTCCAAAAATTTCATCGCAAATGTGGCACGAAGTCCTTAGTAAAGAAACTGTGGAATATTCCTCTGAAATATTAATTGTTAAGAAGAATACTAAGCACGTTTTATTATCTATTGTTAATACTCATTTTATTGAAAATACTGGAGTCAAAATTTTTACTGATTTTGGTAGCGTAGATATTTTTTAATGTTATTTTCCGGGCGGTTCAGCAGGTACCGATGGCAACAGAAAGCAACTTTTTGCTTCGGATATACGTAGGCTCTGTAGTGTTAGCAATAGATTAATTCTCGGTGGTGATTTCAATAGTAGACATCAAAATTGGGGATCTTTAAGGGCAAACTGTTGGGGAAACACCCTAAATGAGAAGCTTGTATCATATAGTATTGACATGGTTTATCCATTTGATAATTCATATATGCACAGCAGTTTCAATAGACAAGGTTCTACTCTTGATTTTTTTCTAACAAATATACCGGAAATTATTTCTCCCGCAACTGTTATTAATGATCTCAATTCTGATCACCTACCGGTTAAGGTAAAACTCTCGGATCAAATATCGAGGACTAGTTTTTTTAAACTTGACTATGAAAAAGCGAACTGGCGAGTTTTTCGTAATTATCTTAATACGAAGACCAACATTCCCAATTTGGGGAACATTGCTTCCGAAGAACAGATAGATTTGGCAGTTATGCAATTCAAGAATCTCATTAATACGGCAACTGACATAAGCGTTCCAAGAAAAACCCAATCTTCGCATACAAAACCCCTACCTACTTATTTGAAAACATTAATTCAACAAAGGAATACTTTTCGCAGAAAATGTCAAAGATTCCGCAATTTAACGGATTTAAACGAAATGAAGACCCTTAGTAGAATAATAAGTAACGAATTAGAGAAACTACGAAATATATACTGGAATAACTTACTGACTAAATTGGATAAGGGTTCAACTCCATTCTGGAATCTAACAAAATAATTATTAAAAAAGGAAACACCATTCCCATTTGAACTTATAATAACACTAGATACACCAGTAACTTTGATAAATATAATTTAATGGCTCACACATTTGAATACAGTCACTCAAATTCTTTTAATATAGGTGATCAGGAAACGAATTTGCAAGTAACAGAGCTGCTTCGTACTTTTAGGCTACGTACATTTAGCATTTCGAACGAAATGTTAGTAATCAATTCCCAAATACAAAACATCATTAAAAATTTTAAATCAAAAAAAGCTCCAGGTCTCGACGGAATCAGTAACAAAATTCTAAAATATCTTCCTAAAAAATCGAACCTATTCTTAACTGATATTTTCAATGCATGTCTTAAAATAGGGTACCTTCCGCGCGATTTTAAAATAGCAAAAGTTATTCCAATACGAAAGCCAAATAAACCTGCAGATAATCCTTCATCTTATCGCCCAATAAGCCTATTGTCCTCTAAAATATTTGAGATAATTACAAATGAAAACTTAATGCTTTTTAATGAATCAAACAATATCTATCCTCAACATCAATATGGATTCCGAAGGGAACATAACACATCACGATCTTTAGTTCGAATTAAAAACTTGGTAACCAAAAATTTTGATCTTCAAAAATCGACTGGAATGGTATTACTGGACGTCAAGGCAGCTTTCGGTTCATTGTGGCACGACGGCTTAATTTATAAAATGATTCGTTTTAATATCCCTAGTTTCTTGATAAAAATAATAGAAAGTTTTCTTAGTAAATCGGTTCATATCGGTTCATTGTGTTCTGAAAGCTTTGATATAGCGGTAGGATGTCCCCAAGGCTTCTGTTTATCTCCTTCATTATACAATCTTTACACCTCAGATTTACCCGAACTAGAAAGTTGTACCCTATCGGTTTTCACTGATGATACTGCTATTCTATGCTCCGACAGACTATCCTCAAATATTATATCTAATTTACAAAGGGCACTGGACATGTTGACGCAATATTATAAAAAATGGAGGATTGGCCTGAATGCTGAAAAAACAAAGGCAATTTATTTCACAAGAAAACGAAAAGCTTCTTACATTCCTCAGAGCAATATATTGTTCCTGAACACGGAAGTTCAATGGGAAGACAAAGCAAAATATTTGGGAGTATTACTCGATCCAAAATTGAAATTCAAGGAGCATATACATTATGTTATAAACAAAGTAAATACTCTCACACGCATACTCTATCCTTTTATTAACAAAAACTCAAGTCTTAGCATATGCAACAAAATGCTTATTTTTAAATTGATTTTTCAGGCTGTAATATTTTATGCTGCTCCTATATGAGCAAACAGTGCAGTTTGTCACATTAAAAAACTTCAGGTTGCACAAAATAAATTATTGAAACTTATATTTAACCTTCCTTGGTTCTTTTCGACATCTATGCTTCACTCTGTTTCCAATATAGAACTTGTTGCGACTAAATTAAATAGACTAAGTACAAATTTTTACTCCATATGCTCTGGATCGGCACATACTCATATTAATGATTTATCTTCATCTTAGGTAGCTAGTAAGTAGATTAGGTAGCTAGTAAGTAGATTAGGTAGATAGTAAGCTATTTTTACTAAAAATTTATTTAAATAGGTTTTTTCAAATTTTGCCTCCAATATTATTATAAATGTAAATAGTATATATTTATTAAATTTTAAAATTCACGAATAATTTTTAAGAAGAAAAAGTGGAATACTTGTACTATTTATATATAACTTAAAGAGAAATTGTAAAGAAACATATAATCTAAATAAATTGAATTGAATTGCATTGAAATATTAAGATTCAGTTTAATCTGCAATATACTGGATGCAGTACCACATAAATAGAACTTCTTCCGCACGGCCTTGGATTTAAATTTTGACTGTGATGATAAACTGACTTGTAAATTAATTATTTGTTTATATATAGAGGGCCTTTATATATATATGGGGGTTTCATTTCAAGTAACCCAACTTTTGAAACCGATGCCTTCCGATTGGGATGAAGATAGGATAGTCCTATTGGATAGTAGTTTAAACATAATTTTTTAACAAGATCGGTCAAGAACTCTCTGAGTTAGATGGTATCAAACTTAGACATTTTGGCCAAACAGGTGTTTTTTCTCATCTACACAATGCGATTTCTTTCCAAAGCCAAAAAAGAAACAACCAAAATTTTAGCTAAAGCTTAAGCAAATGTACAGTATTAATAGGCAAAGCGATGTCTTGTGGCCCATATAAAACTTGTAGCTAGTAACCCATTTTGACCAAACATACCTCATTTGAAAGGTATTTCTTTTTAACTGTCCACCAGATTTACAGATTTGCACAAGCTGGAAACTTTTTTTTTTTTTTTGAATAATGCTCATTTAAAATTGCTACTGACACATAAATAAAACACATAATGTGTGTGTGTTTATTATATATATTAAAAGCCCTGTGTTTAATTGTGAGTTGGCTAAAATTGATTAGCATACCTTCAGTATCCTTTAAAATTCTTTATTAATAAACCCATTAATATATCTTCTCTGTCCTCAACAAATATTTATAATGAAATACTGTATTTTATTTAAAAGTGTTGAATTAGACTGTGTGTAATTTTTTAAGTCATGGAAATATAACCATATACGGACACCACTACTTGATAAAAGACAAAAAAAGACCCGTGTCTCCCAGTTTTGCCCCAAGGCGTGCACTTTTTGTATGGGTCCCTAAAGATTTTGGGCCTCGGTGTTATTTTTGCAAAAAAGTGATCATTTTCTCAGGCTCATATCTTGTAAACCGTTCGGAATTTTTATTTACTTTCTGGGGCAAAGTTGTAGCTCCTGTAAAATTGTGAACATATAAGATCAAGATCAAAATCGCAAAAAACTTTTAAAAATTCCATTTTTTTAACCTTTTTCCCCTGTTCAGGTCCATAGGTAGCAAACCGTTCAAAATTCAAGGAAACAATCAACTAAGGGGAAAAAACTGGGAGACACGGGTCTTTTGTTTTATCTTTTATCACGTAGTGGTATCCGTATATGGTTATATTTTTTCGTGTTGCTCTGTGATATGAATTGACTAAAATTGATTAGCATCAAAATAAAATTTCTTGAAGTTCCACTCGAGTTACGAGAGCTCGGATCTGTCAGTAATTTGTTAATATATCCAAGTAAAAAATCAAATTGTATTAATTTTGTCGAATAAAATCTTAAGAATTTTTTAATTTTTCCCATTTTTTTTTTATAAATTTTCGTCAAAAACTCCAAATTTCTGGCCATAAATGACTGAAAAAGTCAAACCAAAGATAATTCAAAAATTTTTGAGTTCGTAGCAATGAAATACTTAATTTTTATTTAGAACTCACTCGAGTTCTACTAATTGTAATTATAATAAATATACGTCATATATGTCTAGCGCAGTTAGCCATTTTTTAAATATTTCCTAGGCACCATATGTTTCTTTCGTGTCTTGGAACTATTGGAACTAAGGTTTTGTCATTGGTCTTGCAGTAAAACTACTTTCAAACTGCACACTTCCGTTGTTACTCGTATACCCTATATCACTAGGTGGTCAGCGTATAACGGCTTTCTGCTGATGTTTGCAACTATAAAAAATATATGACCTTTATCATACATATCACCTCTGATTAACCTTCTGAGTTGATTTAGTGAAATCTGACCGTCTGTCCGTCTGTCCATTCGCCCGTCTATGTTTCCATGTAATCTTTTAAATGAAACTATAGGTTGCAACTATCAATACATTTTGACGAAATTTAGCCATGAGTTTCTATAATCCATAGGATCAATGCTATTGATATTGGTGTAAATCGGTTCATGTTCAGAGCGAGTCCCCGTGCAAAACTCCTATGAGGTCGACCTAAATTGCTGTAATATCTTGGTAAAATTGGGTTGGTGTATGTTTATTACATCCAGTTATCATAGTTGATCCCGATATCTAGATATTTAAACGTGAGGGTAAATTTTTAGTTCCCTTTTTAAGCAATATGCTGGTATGGAAGAGTGTGAAAGTTGGCTTAGTTATAGTTCATAAGGAGGAGAAGCTAAGAATGATAGAATCTATGTTTAGTCTGTCTTAAAAATATATTAAATTAAATAAAATAAAATATTTATAATAATTCGTTAAAATACCTGTTAATGCAAGTGATTTAAATTATATATCAGATGCTCTGCGTTGAATTGTGAATTGCTAAAATTGATTGAAATACCTTTAGGCTCATTTAAATATTCATAAATTTTATACATCTATCTATAATATTAATAGGCTAGGCGATTTCTTGTGACTGATGTTTTGTTTTACCGTTTTATCCCGATTTTGACCAAACCTATATTATTTGAAAGGTTTTTCTTTTTTTGCCATTTTGCAGATTTACAGATATTTAAATTTTTTCCTCTATTTTGAGTAAATTTCAGTTAAAGTTGCTACTAACACATACATAAAATTATACAGGGTGGCCCAAAATTAACGAAGGCGTTTTTTTATTTAAGAAAAAATTATAGAATTTTTTTTTTAATACAGTATATAAATGGGGAACATTTCTAGTTGAGTTATGAAAAATAATATCCGTTTTCTGCTTCGAAAATTCGTGCTCTTTCCAACACATTTTCCACAACCTTTCTCAAAACTTCAATAGATGTGTTGTTTATTTCGTCGCGTATATTGCTTTTTAATTGCTGGATGGTTCTGAGCTTATTAATGTAGACTTTCCCTTTCAAATAACGCCATAGAAAACAGTCTGGCGCGGTTAAATCCGGTGAACGCGGAGGCCAATTAAAATCAGTTGTACGCGAAATAATTCGTTCACCAAAGATGTCCCGTAAAAGAGCCATTGTGTCCCTTGCAGTGTGCGCTGTGGCTCCATCTTGTTGGAAGCATACGTACACTTGGGTGGGTGTTATTCTCGCTGTTGAACTACTCTCATATTTTCCGTAGCCCATATCCTGCAGTTTTGCTTCTTAACGACCCCACTTAATTGGAAATGGGCTTCGTCGTTCATAATTATATTATGAATAAAATTATGATTTTCTTCTGCTTTTTGCCGGAAAAAAACTGCATAATCAAGTCGTTGCTGGTAATCTGTCGGTTTCGATTGTTGGAAAAGCTGAATCTTGTATGGAAACATTCCTATTGTGTGCAAAATTCTCTGCAGCGACGCACGTGAGAGGCCAAGTTGTGTCGAACGTCTCCTGGTTGATGTTTCTCCATCTTTCCGAATACTACTCCGTACCTGTTCAATATTGTCATCCGTGTGCACCGTTCGTCCTCTGCCAGCACAAGTAAGGTTCCTTACTGCCTCTTGTGGTCGAAAATTTGCAACCAGACGGTTTGCTGTTGAGTCTGAGGGTCCAACCCGCACATTAAAATAACGACGATATGCATGCTGAGTCAAAACAATGGATCGTTGATTTGAAAAATAAAGCTCAACAATTTGGGCACATTCTTCAATTGAGTACTGCTCCATTTTAAATTCTCCAAGTCTGCTTTACAAAATACTGAAAAGAAAAAAAAAAAAATTATAATAAAAAAGTTATAAGTAATTCAAACCCCTTCGTTAATTTTGGGCCACCCTGTACAATGTGTGTGTTTTTTAAATTTGTTAATGTGTTTGTAATAAAAATGAGTTTGTTTTTTGTGTTGATTTGTGAATTGGCTATAATTGGTCAGCACACCTTTAGGGTCTTTATTTAATGAAAAAAATAAAATTTCCTAGAATTTGCGCTCGAATTTCGAGGGCTGGAATCTGTTACTATAGATTTAAAGATATTGGGATACAAAAATTGAATGAAAAAATAATAGTTCCTAGAATTTGCACTCGAATTTCGAGTGCTGGGCTATACTAGTTCACTTAAATCTATCAAAAAACAAAAATATTTCCCTAATTCGGTTTGTATATGTTTATGCAAAAAATGAGTGACCTTACCAAATATAGTCAGGATCGGTCCATTTTTCGACATAGTCCCCTTATAAATATAGCATCCGACATGAACTCAAATATTTGTTATGCTTATTTTATATATCCAATTGGTTGGGCCTAAGAGATAAGGTCTCTATACGCGTGGTATAGGGTATCGTGTGGTCATACTAGACCGACTGTAATCTAGTTACTTGTTCCGTTCAAATTGAATATTTATTCTGGATAAACTAAGCAAGATAAGGAAAAAATGCAAAAAGTCATAAAAAATTGTTGACCTCAGAACGCCAAACCCTTGGAGGTTTTACTATACTGGCTTAGACTTTCACTCTGACTTGGAATTCCTTACCCCCAGGCAATGACAATGATTCCGCCAGTTTTTTGAAGTATGCTAGCTATGCTGTAGGAATCTCCATTTCTGAAGATTTTGCGATTTTGTATAAAATATTCAATAAAATATTCATGGTATTCATGTCCGTGTCCGTCTAGTAAATCAGTCTAGGCTCGTGATCGAAGTCGATCAAAGAAATGATTTTGTGACCTTAAAGATAGATACTTGTGCTACACTATTGGAGGATCTATATTTCTCCCTGGTTATAAGTGCATGTGAGTGTTAATATGGTAGCGAATGGTGGAGTAAGAAGAAGAAAAGGAATCTACCTAACAGTAGTGGAAAAAAATCCATTTTTCCTCTATTTTGGAAGGTGGTTCGGCAGAAGCGCGATTACAATTTAAAGTGTGTTGAACTTTCTGCAGGTTAAATTAACGTGAGCTGCTAGCACCTTTACCATACCCAACGATGGAGAGGCGGCTTAAGCACCGCCAAACCAGGATGGTGGGTATTGGCCCGGTTTGGACAAACCGACGAAACGGAAAGACAGAAATATTTTTGTTTTCTTTTTTCAATATATTCCTATGCTTTGCTCAGAATAGGAAATCGTTTTTACGTGTTGGTAAGTGCAACAGTCCATTCGGTTAAAGTATGAGGGCACGCAATTCTTAGCTATGGTTGCACTCAGGCCAGTTTTCGTATTTTCCACCCTTCATAAGCAGGTTACAATGACCCTGTGAAAAATGATATCTGATGTAAAATTAGTACTAACAACGTCTGTTGGTGGTAGGACATTCATAGCAGGAGATATGTTTAAAAATTGACCTTTTTATACCCTATACCACTATGTGGTTTGGGTATAATGACTTTGTACTGCTGTTTGTAACAACCAAAAATATTTGACCTACACCCATCTTTAATTATACCGATCGAATCAGAATCACTATCTGATTCGATTTAACGATGTCCGTCCGTCTGTGTGTCCATGTAAAGCTTGTAATCAAACTGCAGGTCGCAAATATGAATATATTTTGACGAAATTTGGTATTTGATCTTTTATTGGTCATGGGATGAACGCTATTGAAATTAGTGAGAATCGGTCCATGTTCAGACCTAGCCCCCATACAATCAACATATATTGCCATAAGATCCAAATTATCATACAAATCTTAGTCAAATTGGGTTTGTATGTATATATTACATCCATTAATCAGTAGTCCAAAAATTATACCTATTGGACAACTCTTAGTCATAGGCCCCATATAGAGCTGCTTCCCGATCTTCACTTAAATCTATCAAAAAACAAAAATATTGCACTGATTCTTCTCAAAATTTTGTTTGTATATATTTTTGCAAAATACAAGAGACTTTACCAAACATGGTCAGGATCGGTCCATTTTTGGGCCTAGTCCCCATATAGATATGGCATCCGATATGAACTTTTTCATATCTGCAGCCGAAAAAATTAATAAAAATCCCACTCAAATTTGGTTTGTGCTTATTTTCTATATCCAGTTAGTTGGGCCTGAGAGATAGGGTCTCTAAACGCATGTTATAGGCTATCGTATAGTCGGTCTAGACCGACTATAATTTTCTTACTTGTTTTATTTAAGGATGTATAGGTTAGTTATTTTATTGCACTACTTAAGAATTCAGTACAGTATACATTTAATGGTTTAAATTGAAAACAGTTAAACAGCCACCATTTTACCTTATTTGTTTAAAGAAAAATGCCTGGCGCTTCTATTTTTATTTGATGGCGCCAGTCAACACCACAAAATAGAGATTAGCTGCACAGCATTTGGTCTTCTTTCCCTTGAGTGAACTGTGTAGCATGTCTACCATATTGTGCACTGTGAAAAAATACATAAAATCTTTATAACAACAAAAACTTCAATGTGTGTTGTGATAATAAAACAAACATTTGCTACTCAAGATGTTTTCTCACTATGGGAAATGTAAAAACTTATACTGATTCTCAATTATGGCCAAGGATGCAAAAACTTGAAAACATTATTTGTAGTTTCGCAGAATTACTAACGTTATTTCAAAAGTTTAAATTGATAAGCATATGTATTTTAGATGATAATATTTTAACCCTTCGTAAGAGGGCTGTGACAGAATAACGCGACCTGACAAAGAAAATACATGGGATATTTTTTCTTTATTTCTCAACATTATCTCCTTTTAGCTCGGTACACTTTTCCCTATCAATACCCTATTTATAGTAAAAAATGCCTGGCTCCTTAAAATAGCTATCAGCGACAGACTCCACCTTTCGCTGTTCGCAGTGCTTTTACCACCGAGCCATTTTTTCAAAGTTTGGAAATATAAATTAATCCAGGGGGCTAAATATATCGAACTAGGTATCTGTTGAACCAATTCTAATTTTAATTCATGGATTCTGGGCATTGCAGTAGTGGATATGTGAACTAGTGCATTGTCTTGATGGAACAGCACTTCCTCTTCCACCAAATGCGGCCGTTTTTCCTTATTTTCTTCAGTTAAACTATGCAATAATTTAGCATAATACTCGTTGTTTATTGGTTTTCCTTTCTGAAGATAATGAATATAATGTAACACACGCGCAAAAATAGTTGCCATTTGGAACTGCCTTTGCCTTCTGTCCACTCCACTCACGCATATTATTCCACTGCTTTGACAGGTCCTTCGTCTCAGGTGCGAACTGCTGGACCCATATCCCATCCGTGGTTTCGGATACGCCTATCATTTCATTTCAATACCATATTGTGTATTTTCTTAACCGCTTCTGGCGTGGCCACATCAATTGGGCGACCACTACGGTGTTCGCCTTGGCAGCTCGCAAGGACTCGTTTAAACTCTGTAGTCGTAAATGAAGGAGTAGAGGCCCCCAGAGTAGAATCTAACTCGGCTTTAATATACGGGTTTTGAAGTATTAAAATATTTTTCATTTTATTAATGTCTTAAATAAAAGAGAGTGTGATGCAATGCTGCATCAACATAGCTGAAGGGATATAAAAAATATTTCTATTATATATATTTGTTCGGCTTTTCAGTTAAAATATCGGTAAAATTAAGAATAATATTTATTAAGAAAGTGACCTCGAGCTCGAAAATTAAATTATTATTAGCAGAAACCAGCGCCCGAAATTCGAGTGCAATTCCTAGGCAACTTTATTTTTCAACTTTGCCAATTCACAAACCAAGACTTTTGGTTCATTATTATTGTGAACGAAGATAACAAACTCATTGACAAACACATTAACAAATTTAGTAAATACATACATAGCATATGTATAATTTTATGTATATGTTAGTAGCAACTTTAAATGTAATTTCCTCAAAACAAAGGAAACAATTGAAAAATCTGTAAATCTGAAAAATAGCCTTAAAGAAATACCTTTCGAATAATACAAATATGGTCAAAATCAAAATCAAAATGGTAGAACAAAACATCGGTCAAAAGAAATCGGCTAGCCTATTAATATTATAGATAAAGTTTTTATTCAAGTCAAATGAAAATTTTTCTTTCTTTTTTTCTTTTATTGAAACAATGGGGCACCGCATTTTTCGTGCTGAGGTTGCTAAAAAACAGTGCATTTAGAATATTTGCACCACAGCCTTATTTCAGAACAGACCTGCCAATGACCAATTTCATTCTTTCGGAACATTTGGTTTGGAATTTGCTGTGTTTGGCCTTTTCTAAACATCGAATTAAGTTTGTTTTGATGAATAGAGCACCATTTTCCTATTTTGGTTATTCCGAGTCAAAGTCAGCTGAATTAAATGGTTTGCCGGGTGAAGCTTTTGCTTTGTGTACCCGTTTGTACAGTAACTATGCATTTGTAACGGTGAGTTCAATAGGATGATAAAAATCTTTGTCATGCCACCAGTTTCTCCTTACTAAAAACTTTTATATTCCAATATTTCTGTCGATAAAGGGTTACCGTAAAAGAACGCTTAATGGCTAGTGGAGACCGTTAATGTTCATGTCATGACTAAAAAATCCAACTTTTTGCCATGACAGAAAGTCGGACAAAAACTTAGCCATTAATTTGAAGTTTGATTCGATTTTGACATTTAAGTATATTAAAATGGCGCAACATAAATTAAATAAAAGCGAAATTATTAATTTCTTTCTAAAAAAGGATTCACCCAAAATCTCGTGCTTTTTCTTTCATTGTTTTCTTCAATTTGTATTTTTAGTTTTTTTTTAACTCTTTTAAAGCATTTTTGTTGATACGGTTCGAAGACATTTTGGAAATGAAATGTCTAAACATAATTTGTCCTCTTCGCGTTTTGTCTCATTATGTTTTTCTGACTTGAACATGAACATGAATTATAGCTAGTCGAGACACCGACTTGGAATTTCTCACCCCCCCACACAATTATACCGAATATATTTCACAGTACAATTACTTAATACTACAAGCATTGCCAACAAATTAGTTCAACCAAGTCTTTAGTTTAAATTTTTCTACGCAATTTTATAATTTAGACAAAAACATGTTGTAGATTTCCATCAAGGCCACACCGTGGGTTAACAAGGAGAAAGCATTCGCTTTAGAACTGTTATGAATAGACAGAATATTAGAGGTGCTACCAGAATTCATCTTCGGGTATTTTTTAAAATCATTTTCTTATAATGCGAAGACGTAAACTATAAATTTTAAATTATTTTTCTCGAAGAAACCAGTAGCATATTGCCTTATACGATTATGAGTGCATAGTTATTTTTTTTTATTATACTGACACCGCCTTGAAATATTCCATAACAGGACATGGGTTACATTTGATAAATAATATCTATACGAAATAATAAATAACAATAACAAAACAAATTACATCGAATTAGCCCATAATAATAATTGAATATAAATTAATTGATGAGAATTGTATATTTATTTAAACAGACATAAGTAATTAAGTAAACAAAAACCAGAAATATTTTCAATATGTGGCATAATTGTGGAGCCTCAACTAAAAACCTATAATTATAATTTAAAACACATACATTCAATAAGTTTAGCAATTAGGAGTGCACATATGTATGTATGCTCATAATAACGTTGTATTGTGTTATTCATAAATAGGAATTAAATCAAATTGAATTAAATTAAAAACACCTTTTTAAAATTACAAATTGTCAAAGCAGCATATGAATATACGTATATTGCAAAATACAAAAAATTACTGTTGCTACGACCTTATTTTTATAATTAATACGAAAAATTGTCAAACTTGAGGGCAGTGATTATTTTATGCCATATTACGGCATCCACACAACAGTGCAATACTAAATGTAAAAAATTGTAGCTTAATCTGTATGCCGTAACTTTTATTTATAATATATCAGAATTCATTTAAAATTGGTTCAAAAGTTGGACACTTTGCTTTAAAGTTACCAAAACTTGAAAAAGTGAAAAATGCATTAAGGGAACATCGTTTTACTATATATGTATCAATGATGCGCAAAGTGTAGCCCTCGGGCCGCATGGAAACATGCCTATGCATTTATTGAAAAAAATGGACAGGCCTTTTGTTTGATATGTAATTTTACTATAACTTCCTTAATAGTTTGTAATTTAAAACCCCATCAGGAATCAGTACTTACTGACTTTTCAAAAAAGTATCCTTTAAATACAAAAATCGTACTGAGAAAATTAGCATTTAAGATTATCAACTGAACAACAATCTTCTCAAATGAAAAACTCACCGAAGAAAGTTAATCGGAATTAGAAGCGAGTTTAAAAAAATGTTGTGCAACATTGCTAAAGCCAAGCGGCCTTACACATCCATGGTTTTTCGTTTATTATTTTTTTAATTCAGTAGATATAAGAGATACAAAAAAATTTGTGGACAAAGGCTGTTCCTCTGAGTTTGATCTATAACTTTTTATTTTGCAAATCCGCTCATTCGATAGAGCTCAAATTTTCAAGGGACTATTTTCTTAGCAATTCGAACCAATCTGGGGCTTGGCATTAAACAAATTAATTAAAAACCATTTTCCCATATAATTGTCACCCTAGTGTTTATAAGCAAAAGTTATAAAAAAATCATTTTTAACAAAAATTTTGATATTAATAATTGCATTTCGATTAAATTAGTTAATAAACCATAATCTAGAGAAAATTATGTTTCTAATAAAACAACAAATTTTATTATCGGTTGAAAAACAGCCAATTTATATTCTCCTGATTCCAAAATGATCTCATGCCGTTCTAAATTAATGTCAAGGTGGTACGATTTTGTAGCTCCAGTTTGAATTCTCCAATTTTACTTTTTCAAAAATTTCGTTCAAGAAATTTGCAGAAATCAACGATTGGAACTTAGGGTCTTATTAAGAAAATACATATGATTAAAAATGACAAATATTATTGGTATCCTGTTCTTAATTTGGCGAGGGCAGCGTTTCTACTTTAGCAGATTTGAAGGAAAATTTGATTTTTCATACTTTTCCAAATTTTAGCCTGCATATTTTTGGCTACATTTTGTTAATTTTTTTTTAAAAGAAAATATCTATAGATTTTCATAAAGAGTCAATTTGACATCAAGAGTACCCCATGGGTTAATTTCAGAAAATAAGTCCAGAATATTATTTTTTGGAATTGTCAAAATACTATCAACAAGTTTTTCGAAATCCTTCCACAAATATATATTTTTCCCATATTTTCTTAAAAAAAAAATGTAAATCTCCTTAAGCTTGACCCTTGACCTTAAAGGGTACAATTTATAGTATTTCAAGTTAATCTTAATTTACAAGATTGATAACTTATATAGAGTAGTATAATATTTTCATAAAAGATATTTGAAATATGAAAACGCCAAAAATACATTACATAAGATCATTGCGGGATCAGGAGAATGCAAAAATGTTGTTGATGTAAATTATTTAAATGTCTTTAAAATGTGGCCTGCGGTGCCTTTATTGACTGGGGAACTTGTAATAACTTATCTGTTTTTGAACCGGTAATAGATTTTGTTATTTTATTAGCAAAATAATTTACTCTAATTATTAATATCAAAGTTTTTGTGAAAAATTATTTTTTTTGATAACTTTTACAAATAAACGCATATCTGGACTTTGAACTCAATGCACGGCTAGAAAACATTGTCCGATTTGGCTCAAATTTCGCTCACGAAAGTTTTAGATCCAGTCTCATAATAATCCGACACGCACACCTCAAAATTCGAACAACTTTTTTTTCATATTAAACTAATTTGAAGAGTTGCGGAAAAATGGGCGGGATCGGACCAATGGGCGTGGCACCCAACATATAAAGAAAATATTTAATTTCATGTGTCTTTAGTACGGTAATAGATAAAGTCTTAGGACTTACTGTGAGCCCATAAGTTATAAACGTTAGTACTCGGGAAAAATGGGCAGGATCGGATCAGTTGGTGTGGTACCTCACATACAAAGTAAATATATAATATCATATTCTTGGAGTAATGCAGTAGTGAAAGCCTTGGAACTTTATCTGAGTTCATAAGTTATTAATTTGAGCAGGTGCCCAAAATATGGCGGGATCGTAGCAATGGGTGTGGCACCTCCTATACAAAAAATATTAAGTACTATGAAAATGACAGTTTTAAAACTTTTGACAAGTACATTAATTACTAACTAGCAGATTCCAGCCCTCGAAATTCGAGCGCAAATTCTAGGAAATTTTATTATTTCATTAAATAAAGACCCTAAAAGTATGCTAATCAATTATAGCCAATTCACAAATCAACACAAAAAACAAACTCATTTTTATTACAAACACATTAACAAATTTAATAATCGCACACATAGCATTGTATAATTTTATGTATGTGTTAGAAGCAATTCTAAATGCAATTTACTCAAAACAAAGGAAAAATTTTAAAAATCTGTAAATCTTCAAATCGGCTAAAAAGAAATACCTTTCAAATAATATACGTTGGGTCAAAATCGGGATAAAACGGTAGAACAAAGCAAAACAACAAAATTCGACAAAAGCAAAAATAGCCAAATTCAAAAATCGCAAAAAACAAAGATAGCTCGTCAAAGTGAAAAATCGCCAAACTAAAAATCGCGAATAAGAAAAATCGCTAAAAACTAAAATCGCCAATACAAAAATCGCCAAATCGAAAATTGCGAATAACAAAAATCACAATAAACAGAAAAAGGCCAAAATCAAAAATCGCCAAAACCGAAAATCGCGAGTGAGGAAAATCGCAAAAATAAAAAAAGCCTAAAGCAAAAATGCAAAACAAAACAGAAATCGCCAAAAATAAAAATCGTCAAAATCAAAAATCGCCAAATATAAGTAAAACAGTTTTCTACAAATCGTATTCCCGATTTTTTTATTTCGCTACGATGGGTGTAGCGAAACGCATCGGGTTACATTAATATATAATCGGTTTTTAAAAGAAGATGCTGTTGTACAAGAAGAGTTGCTCGATTTAGTTGCATTGAAATATGCAACAAGAGTTATTGATATTAAGTCAGCATTTGATTCTGTCATGCCTTTGCTGCCAATGCAAAAACTAGTTAGTGTTTCCGCTCCATCAATGGTTGGCAAACCTAACGGGTTCTTAGGACTCCTTAAGAAAGATGCAAAAACATTCCTGACTTCATTGCAGTACATTGCATTCTACACCGTGAACATCTTGCTGCAAAATATTTTAATTTTGAAAATGTGTTCACTCCAGTGGAAAATATAGCAAATTTTATATATATATAGAAAAATTCTTAAAACCACAAACAATTTAGGAACTTTGTGAATGAGCTTAATTTGGACGAATAGCCTTCAGACTTATCATTTTACTGTTTAGTCAGATGGCTTTCTATGAGTAATGTATTAAAAAGTTTGTCAATTTGTTAGATTCTATTACCAAATTTTTACGGTTAAAAGAATAGTCATATCCCCAGCTAGGAGACTGCAAATGGCTTCAATATTTAATGATTATAACTTATATGATGAAGCACCTAAGTATTTTAAATACATCTCTTCAGTGAAAAGGCAATCATATCGGCTCTTTATTTAACACCATTTTTGCATTTCAGAAAAAATTAGAACTTCTTAAGAAAGGTTTAAACGACAAAACATTTGCTCGTTATCAACAACTTAAAAAAATATTGTAAAGATCGTGAAATTCTGCCTGATTCATTGAATCATATCTTAAATCATCTGATCAATGATTTAGAAAACAGATTTTCTGATTTAAACCCCTTTGAGGACTTAAATGTTGCTAAAGTCATTCTTCCTAATAAGGATGAAGATGACATGGAGTTACTAGAATTATAGTCTGATTTAAGCTTAACTGGCGCATGTAAATCTAATATCTTGAATCGACTTTGGAGATGTGTACCTAAGATAATTCATAACTAAAGCAGCAGCAGACATATCGTTTGTTATCAATTTTTGGTATGACTTACAATATTGGGACATTGTGATGTTTATAAAAAAGGAACACCGTACTATTTAAACAATATCCATATAAAAGAATTCATATATTAATTTATTAAAAATTGTGAACCGAATTTTAATGAAATAGTCAAAACACACATCGTAAAACAGAAATACTAAAAACTAAAACAAAGGGTCCGCCATCTAACGTTTTTTTTTTCAACCAGTGCTTATTTCGTGAATGGTAACACTTAGCTCATGTCTGATTTGACAGATAATTAGTTTTATCCTTCCGATGAACGAATATGGTTGTGTATACGCTTGAACAACGCTGGGAAATATTGCGACATTACTTTGAAAATCATGGTAATGTTGCAGAATGTGTGCGAAAATTGCGTACGGATTTTGGAAGAAGAGAAGCAGCGTCAGCTCCGTATGTTCGTTATCTTGTGAAGGAAGTGAAAGAAACTGGCATCCTCATCGATAAACCAAAGCGTGAAAAGCCAAAAACAGTGCGTATACCCGAGAATATTGCTGCTGTGGCAGAAAGTGTGCGTGAAGTGCCATCAACATCAATTCACCGTCGTTCTCAAGAATTGAACATTTCGGAGGCATCATTGAGATGAATTTTGCATAAAGACCTTGGTATGACGAAATACAAAGTCCAATTGGTTCAGGAGTTGAAGCCAACTGACCATCCAATGCGTTTTCGCTTCGCTACGTGGGCCTGCGATCGACTTACAGAAGATGCCGATTTTGCCAAAAAAAATTATATTTTCAGATGAAGCTCATTTTGATTTTGGCGGGTATGTAAGCAAGCAAAATTGTCGCATTTGGGGCACAGAAAACCTGCACGCATACATTGAAAAGCCGATACACCCAAAACGAGTCACTCTTTGGTGCGGATTTTGGTCAAGAGGCATAATTGGGCCATTTTTCTTCGAAAATGAGCAAGGAGTGGCCGTTACAGTCAATGGCGATCGTTATCGGGCCATGTTGAACTAATTTTTGTTCACAAAAATTGAAGAGGAGGATATTGGCAACATTTGGTTTCAACAGGACGGCGCTACGTTCCACACAGCCGAAGCTACAGTCGATGTTTTGCGCCCTGTTTTTGAAGATCGCATTATCAGCCGCAGAACTGATGTCGTTTGGCCACCTCGGAGCTGCGATGTGACCCCGTTGGACTATTATTTGTGTGGTGCCCTCAAAGATAAGTGTCACGCCAACAAGCCAGAGACAATTGACGCTTTAAGGGACAATATTCGTGTAGCCATTGGTGAAATACAGCTGCACACAATCGATAATGTGCTTAAAAATTGGACCGATCATGTAGACTGCTGCACGGCCAGCCGAGGCAGCCATTTGAATGAAATAATTTTCCGTCATTAACCGCAAGGATTGTACTTTCAAACAAAAAAAGAAATTTGAGATAATGTTCAGTAGTTTTTTTTATAGCATTTTCAAAAAAAAAAGTTATTTGGCGGACCCTTTATATTAAAAATTAAAAAAAGTAAGAAAAATTAAATTAAATTAAATTTAATTAATTAAAATTAAAATTAGTTAAAAATTTAAAAAAAATTAAGTTGATGTTTCGATATGAAATTGCATAAAAACGAATAAAATTTGCTTAAAAAAATTTGGCCCTCCAAAAATTGCTGATGGGCTGTGTAGCCATCCAGCTCAAAATCGTGTATATATGATCTCTACTTTCATGTGTCAAATAAAAAATGAAAATTTTCGTACGGTGTTATAGTGCATCTTTTAAACCCTACACAGCCTGTGGTCAGGATATAATGAGTTTGTGCTGATGTTCATAACTGCGAAAAAAAAAATAAAAATTCAATGGATAAAGAATCATATTCAGAGCCGATTTATCTATGTTCGTTCATCCGTCTGTCCGTCTCTCTGTCCAATTGTCTGTATGAACATGTAAAAATCAAGGTTGATATATGTATATATGTTGATAAATGTATAAACTTTTATCGACCCTGCGATGAATGCTTTTGAAATGGTAAAAGTCGGTGGATATGCCGCCGTAGTCTCCATACATATGATCCCATAAGATCCATGTTGTTCTCTAAACACCGGTAAAATTTGGTTTGCATGTGTTCATTATACCCATAGTCCAAAAATTAACCTATTCCCATATAAAGCTGCTTCCCGATCTGCACTTACATCTATCAATAAACAAAAATGTTGCATATATTTTTCGAAAATTTGGCTTATGTATTTTTTTTTTTTTGCAAAAAATTAATGACTTTGATAAAATTGGTCATAGTCGGTGTACATTCCGATCTAGTCCCCATTTAAAAATTTCATCCGATATGAGGTTTTTTCAGGCAAATAGTTATAATAAGACACATATAAAACATATTCGAATTTATTGCCAACTGGATTGCGACGAAATAAATAACCGAATTTTAAGTTGACTGCAATTACAATTCTATTTTCTGAACAATAGATATTTTATCCCAAAAGAAAATGGTTGGTTTCCATAAAATTTTTGTTGATACCATCGCAAATTCAGTTGTTAATCTTTAAAACAATGGCGGTTCGCCAACCAAATTATTCTAAAGCTTAGCAGCTGTGTTTTTGCTAACATGAAATTAAATATAATAATATAATAATGATAACTGTTAAGACAACAGAACTGGGATCATAACTAATGTGGAAAATGGTAACTAAATTCATCTCCATGCAGTTGGCAAAAAATTCGGTAGCCGCAGTGAATCTGTATTCTATGTGAATGCGTACTCAATTAGCTGCAACTAAGACACTTTCTCCAAACTCATGGTAGAGGGTATTGGGTAGTCTAGACCGATTGTAATTTTCTTACTTATTTGTATCTTATTTTGTCAAGATAACTTCTCTTTCGTTTTTTTTTCAAGGATAACATTTTCTGTTTTAGCTATAAAAAAATAAAGTCCGTTTTCATTTTTGTTGCGTTACTTTTATAAATTGTGGCAGTAGTGTTGTAAACAATTAAACCAAATTGCAAATTATGCTTCATTCAGCTGAGTCTTCATGGTTGATGTCGACATAACAGTTACGACTGAATGAGATGTGACTGACAATGAGTTGCTCTAAATGTTGAATTGGGAGAGGGTAGTGAGAATATTATGTAGTGTGCGTTGTATAGAAACAAGGCTTAAAAATCACAGTATATTCAACATTTGGCAAATGTATTTGGTGGCTAGGTCAGGGTGTTTCATGTTGTTTTAGTTGTATTTTGCGAGGTCGTTAATTTGTGAATTTGTTTGCCTATCAAGACTTTAAGTGGCTTAAAGAAAATTGCTTATTTGTATTTGTAATGAATTTATCTTGTTCAAAATTTGAAAAATAAAATTGAAAGTCTAAAATGAAATACATTAATGACTGTTATTTATTTACCAAGGACTGGCTATTGTGTAAGTGTCATAATTTCTATAGAAATCAGTTGTTTAATCTGTAACAAGTAAAAACAAACAGTGTTTTTCCATTTAATTCAGAAAATATGTTGGATTTTTTTTTACACAAATACCATTAAGAGATGTTATTTGTAAATGTAATGCCAAATAAGTCATATAATCTTCTTAATAAAATTCGTTGGAAATTAATTTGCTAATGTATAAGAAGTTTTTTCACTCTGAATTTAATGAATGCTTTACCATTAAAATTTGTTTTAGAAACCATTAGTGGCTAATTTTGATTTAGTGAACCAAAGGGCAGCAGTATGGCGGAAGTAATTACTTCTTTATTAATGTCAATGACCTGAAGTTACACTCACCTAGTGCGTCCCTAGTATATGTTTGGACACGAACATTTTTCCAAAGCTTACTGTATGTATACTTCAACGTCTTCTTGTTTTCGCTGTTAATTGAATTGTTGTTCCTTAAAAAATGTTAAACACTTTAACTTAATAACGGGTGATTTTTTTGAGGTTAGGATTTTCATGCATTAGTATTTGACAGATCACGTGGGATTTCAGACATGGTGTCAAAGAGAAAGATGCTCAGTATGCTTTGACATTTCATCATGAATAGACTTACTAACGAGCAACGCTTGCAAATCATTGAATTTTATTACCAAAATCAGTGTTCGGTTCGAAATGTGTTTCGCGCTTTACGTCCGATTTATGGTCTACATAATCGACCAAGTGAGCAAACAATTAATGCGATTGTGACCAAGTTTCGCACTCAGTTTACTTTATTGGACATTAAACCAACCACACGAATGCGTACAGTGCGTACAGAAGAGAATATTGCGTCTGTTTCTGAGAGTGTTACTGAAGACCGTGAAATGTCGATTCGTCGCCGTTCGCAGCAATTGGGTTTGTGTTATTCGACCACATGGAAGATTTTACGCAAAGATCTTGGTGTAAAACCGTATAAAATACAGCTCGTGCAAGAACTGAAGCCGAACGATCTGCCACAACGTCTAATTTTCAGTGAATGGGCCCTAGAAAAGTTGGCAGAAAATCCGCTTTTTTATCGACAAATTTTGTTCAGCGATGAGGCTCATTTCTGGTTGAATGGCTTCGTAAATAAGCAAAATTGCCGTATTTGGAGTGAAGAGCAACCAGAAGCCGTTCAAGAACTGCCCATGCATCCCGAAAAATGCACTGTTTGGTGTGGTTTGTACGCTGGTGGAATCATTGGACCGTATTTTTTCAAAGATGCTGTTGGACGCAACGTTACGGTGAATGGCGATCGCTATCGTTCGATGCTAACAAACTTTTTGTTGCCAAAAATGGAAGAACTGAACTTGGTTGACATGTGGTTTCAACAAGATGGCGCTACATGCCACACAGCTCGCGATTCTATGGCCATTTTGAGGGAAAACTTCGGAGAACAATTCATCTCAAGAAATGGACCGGTAAGTTGGCCACCAAGATCATGCGATTTGACGCCTTTAGACTATTTTTTGTGGGGCTACGTCAAGTCTAAAGTCTACAGAAATAAGCCAGCAACTATTCCAGCTTTGGAAGACAACATTTCCGAAGAAATTCGGGCTATTCCGGCCGAAATGCTCGAAAAAGTTGCCCAAAATTGGACTTTCCGAATGGACCACCTAAGACGCAGCCGCGTTCAACATTTAAATGAAATTATCTTCAAAAAGTAAATGTCATGGACCAATCTAACGTTTCAAATAAAGAACCGATGAGATTTTGCAAATTTTATGCGTTTTTTTTTAAAAAAAAGTTATCAAGCTCTTAAAAAATCACCCGTTAGTTATGAAAAATTCAATTTAATATTTTTTCTAATCGAATTTCCTTAAATTGTTATAATTATACCCTATACCACTATGTGGTTTGGGTATAATGACTTTGTGCTGCTGTTTGTAACAACCAAAAATATTTGACCTACACCCCTCTTTAATTATACCGTTCGAATCCGTCCGTCCGTCTGTGTGTCCATGTAAAGCTTGTAATCAAACTACAGGTCGCAAATATGACTATATTTTGACGAAACTTGGTATTTGATCTTTTCTCGGGATGATAAAACGCTATTGAAATTGGTGAGAATCGGTCCATGTTCAGACCTAGCCCCCATACAAATGACCCCTATGAAATCAACATATTTTGCCATAAAATCCAAATTATCATACAAATCTTAGTCAAATTGGGTTTGTATGTATATATTACATTCATTAATCAGTAGTCCAAAAATGATCCCTATTGGACAACTCTTAGTCATAGGCCGCATATAGAGCTGCTTCCCGATCTTCACTTAAATTTATCAAAAAACAAAAATATTGCACTGATTCGTCTCAAATTTCGTTTGTATATATTTTTGCAAAATACAAGAGACTTTACCAAACATGGTCAGGATCGGTCGATTTTTGGGCCTAGGCCCCATATAGATATAGCATCCGATATGAACTTTTTCATATCTGCAACCGAAAAAATTAATAAAAATCCCACTCAAATTTGGTTTATGCTTATTTGCTATATCCAGTTAGTTGGGCCTGAGAGATAGGGTCTCTAAACGCATGGTATAGGGTATCGTATAGTCGGTCTAGACCGACTATAATTTTCTTACTTTTTTTTTTTTTTCTTGATATGCTTGAAAAATTAAAGTTAGAAATTCCAATCCAAAAGGATTGGCGTTCTCAGCCCATGACCTTTTATGTTAATTCCCTATCTTGATATTTGTTGGCATAGTTTACTTAGGAATAAAAAAACAAGTAAGAAATTATAGTCGGTTTAGAACGACTATACGATACCTTTTACCATGGTTTAGAGAACCTATCTCTTCGGTCCAACTAATTCAATATAGAAAATAAGCATAAACCCAATTTGAGTGGCATCATTATAAATTTTTTTGGCTGCAGACATGAAAAAGTTCATATCGGATTCTATATATATATTGGGACTAGATGGCAACACGGACCGATCCTGACCATATTTGGTAAAGTCACTTTGAAAAAATATATACAAGCCAAATTTGACAAAAATCTGCGCAATATTTTTGTTTTTTGATAGATTTAAGTGAAGATCGAGAAGCAGCTCTATATGGGGTCTAGGACTAAGAATTGTCCTATTGGGGTTATTTTTGGAATGATTAGTGGATATAATAAACACATACAAACTAAATTTAACTAAGATCTATATGATACTTTGGATCTTATAGCAATTCATGTCGCTTCCATAGGGGTCATTTGTATGGGGACTAGGTCTAAACATGGACCGAATTTCACCAACTTTGATAGTGTTCATCCTACGGCCGATAAATTTCATCAAAATATAATCATATTTGCGACCTGTAGTTTGATTAAAAGGTTTACATGGACACACAGATGGACAGACGGACGGACGGACGGAAGGATAACGCTAAATCGACTCAGAAAGCGATTCGGAGTCGATCGGTATAATAAAAGATAGGTCTGGGTCAGCCATGGCCAAACTTTTCGACTGACGGGCCATTATCTAATTAGAAAATTTCTTGGGGGCCAAAAAAATTTTTTTTTGTGAAAAACTGAAATAGATTTAATGTACATTTTTAGTAATAAAATAGCCAAATTTAAAAAATCTTTATTTAATGCAAGAAATGTAAAATAACGTATCGATCGCTATGGACTTTTATGTTGGTTCATTGCAGAGAACGTTTGTTCACAAATATATGTTGATCCAAATATAACCAACACTTCTTTTGCCAGATTTCAAATATTAAAGTATTTTTCCTTATTTAGAAGACTACAAAAATTTGGTTAATTGTCCGTTTGATGATTATATAAATGTTGCATAGACGTATCACATTGTAAATCACTCTCGACATTAGTAGCAAATGGATTGCGAATAATTTACAAATCATTTTCAATTATACGAAAACAATCAAATCATTAATTAAATTCATTTGTTAAAGCACGTATGTACATTTTCAACAAAAAGCTTAACTTTTTCTTGAGAGACATGCTGAAGTGTTTAAACTGACAGAATTTAAGCTTTGAACCATAAATATTTTTGCCTGGTAAAACTTTATTTAATTCATTAAAATGATACAATAGATCGACTGAAAAGGCAAAATCGGAAAGCCTTGATGAATCAATGAACTCAGGAAAGTCTTCCTTTTCGTTATAAAAAAAAGGTTATAATTCCTTTTTTAAGATCCCATACCCGCCGCAGAACTTTACATAAGTTTAATCATCGAACATGGTTGTGGTATAAGACATCTGAGTATTCAGCGTCGAGCTCTTCAAGCAAGTATAGAAATTGTCTTTATCTTAAACCTTTTGATCGAAAAAAGTTTACCAGTTTAATTATAACCTTAGTTACATGTTCTATTTTCAATACATTTTTACACAATGCGTATTGGTGTATAATATAGTGTAGCATAATAAGCTCAATCGTGTGAACCTTGTCT
Source organism: Cordilura impudica (assembly GCA_963682025.1). Lineage (NCBI taxonomy): Eukaryota > Metazoa > Arthropoda > Insecta > Diptera > Scathophagidae > Cordilura > Cordilura impudica. The sequence continues at coordinate 113,638,359 of OY821519.1, forward strand.
TGAATTCATTTCAGCATTCCTATATTTGAACCCGATAAATTTGGGGATCCATCTGTAGTCACAGCAACAAGATTTTCCCATTTAATATTATATTTCAAAGGCATTTTTCACCTTCGTTAAAAAGTTCTGCACCGGTACCTCTATTTTTCATTAAAGCCATGGATAACAGATGCTGAGCAATTTAAATACCTCATTAATTGACCGAACAAAAATCTGTAGTTGTGCAATATCTTTTATATTGCAGCTCTCGTCTAAAGCTATGGCGCAGTATGGTTTATTTTTATTTTCTTTAATTTTCTGACAGCCACTCATTTAAATTATCATTGATTTGCTCAATTTTTCACGTAACAGTTTGTCTGGACAGGGACATATTTTAAAATTTTGAACTTAGTTCTAGACACAGAAATTTAGAAACACCTACCATACAATTTTCGATTTGTAAACATCTATACGCTCAGAGGGGTAAAAATCTATTTCATAATACAATCGCAAAGACAGGGTAAGACAAAAACGGTGTGAGCTACGATTGTTTTGGTGAAAAGATTAGGAGATGAAATGAAGGCACGATTTCATTAGAAAGTGTTTGGAAATTAAAATGAGGAGCGAATAGCGTTATAAAATCGTTTTGAAAATTTAAAAATGAAAACTGAAAAATTAAAAATTAAAACTGAAAACTGAAAAATGAAAACTGATAAATGAAAAGTATAGAACGAAAAATTAAGAATAAAAATTTAAAAAAAGAAAGAAAAATGAAAACTGAAAAATTATAAATTAAAAATTAAAAATTAAAAATTAAAAATTAAAAATTAAAAATTAAAAATTAAAAATTAAAAATTAAAAATTAAAAATTTAAATTAAAAATTAAAAATTAAAAATTAAAAATTAAAAATTAAAAATTAAAAATTAAAAATTAAAAATTAAAAATTATAAATTAAAAATTAAAAATTAAAAATTAAAAATTAAAAATTAAAAATTAAAAATTAAAAATTAAAAATTAAAAATTAAAAATTAAAAATTAAAAATTAAAAATTAAAAATTAAAAATTAAAAATTAAAAATTAAAAATTAAAAATTAAAAATTAAAAATTAAAAATTAAAAATTAAAAATTAAAAATTAAAAATTAAAAATTAAAAATTAAAAATTAAAAATTAAAAGTTAAAAATTAAAAGTTAAAAATTAAAAATTAAAAATTAAAAATTAAAAATTAAAAATTAAAAATTAAAAATTAAAAATTAAAAATTAAAAATTAAAAATTAAAAATTAAAAATTAAAAATTAAAAATTAAAAATTAAAAATTAAAAATTAAAAATTAAAAATTAAAAATTAAAAATTAAAAATTAAAAATTAAATATTAACCGGTTGAAATAATACATAATAATAAATATTTCATATATTAGCAAAGCCCCTGCAGTTGTTTGCTATAAGTGATACATAGATGAGGTTTTCTCTTTGTTTTTAAAAAAGTGCCCCAAAAAATCTTTAACTGCAGATGTTTGCACATCTCCCCTGTGGTCGAACTCACATGATTTTTTTACAAAATCGCCATATGAAAATGGTTTACCGTGTTTCGCAATATTTTAAGAAACAAAAAAGCTACATTTTGTAGCTGCTTCTTGCAGTTTATCTTGCTTTGTGAAAACATTTTGCTGGCTCGTCATTACACTCTTCATCACTCAGATTTGGAGAATTGTTTCGATGTACACTTTCGAAATGTCTTTTCTACTCTTGTACTCTTTTATAAGTGCAACCTTTGCTCGAAAATGCTTAGACATGTTGGTTTATTCCTAAACACCGTGGAAAATAATTTCCATTTCCAATCTTCTTCTTCGCACTTTTTGAAATAAAATTAAAAAGGGAAATATGTGCACCCGTTTTAATTTAATTTCAAAAATATTTACTAATGTATGGGCAAAGTAAAGTGGATAGTGAATTTTTAGTTATTTTTGTTTAGTTCCTAATTTTTAGAGTCTTTTTGTTCCAAGTTCCAAATTTTAATATTCTCTATGTCTAATTCCATTCCAACTTGCAAGTTCCGACATTAGAATTTCGTTTATTTCAATTTTTTTTTTCTTTTAGTTCCAAGTTTTTATTTTATATTTGTCCCCCCCAAGTTTCAAGTTTAATATTGATGCAATTCAAAAAACACCTCTTAAGGATTCTATTGCTAACATTAGGGAGTTTTAATTTTTTTTTCTATAAATTGTACTAGAAGTTTTGGAAAAAAAAATCATATTTCGTATTTTTATTAACTAAGCGGCCCATATAAACTAGGTTTTTTTATTATACACAGCGGGCCATACAAAATATGTTGGCGGGCCTTATACGGCCCGCGGGCCGTAGTTTGGCCATGGCTGGTCTAGGTTAAACATTTTTGGTAGTTACAAACAGCAGCACAATGTCATTATACCCAAACCACATAGTGCTATTTATTATAAGGTATAAAAATCAGTACAACTACGAAACGTATGATGAATAGGAATTTTTTGTTTAATAATTATCATACGCTCCATAGTTCTTCTGTTTTTTTTTCTATTCCGAAGCAAAAAAAAAAAAAAAAAAAATAAAACATCAAGATAAGGAAAAATATAAAAGGTCATAAAGCCAAACCTTTTAGACGTTTTACTATACTAGTCAAATACGTTCACACCAACACGGAATTTCCCCTATTCCTATTTCTATTTCTTATCCGATTTCTCTGTGGAGACCAGACCTTACCATACTTACCGAATTCGAGAGAGATCTATGTAATAATTTTATTTTTGATAGATATAAGTGACTATCGGGGAGCAGGTTTAGGTGGACATTATGACTAAAGATGGTTGTAAAGGGCAAAGGAACTTATTTTACTAAAAACATATACTTACCAAATCTTTATTTTTGATAGATATAAGTGTTTAGATGGGAACTAAGGATGGTCCTGAAGGGTTTATTTTTGGACTACTTATTTACATCTCGAACAAAACTACATAAACCAAACTATTTTACGTCAACTTATGTCGATTCGGGTTATTTTTTGGGTCTTAGTTTTGAACGTGGATGAAATTTGATGTATGAAAACACTAACAAATTCCAAGTTGAATAAGTATTTTTTCAAATCCGCTGAAATTAAAACACTGCCCTCGCCAAATTAAGAGCTGCCCTCGCCAAATTAATCACATATATTCTGTTAATAAGACTTTAAAGTCCACTCGTTGATTTCGGTAAATTCCTTGAACAAAATTTTTGAAAAAGTAAAATTGGAGATTTTGAAATAGTGCTAAAAAAAATACATACCATTTAGACACTAATTTAGAACGGCATTGCAACAGACTAGATGCAAAATACTTTACATAAGATCACTTTTGGATCAGGAGAATGCAAAAATGTTGTTGTTGTAAATTATTTCAATGTACTTAAAAATGTGAGCTCGATTTTCTTAATCAAGTGGTCTGCGGCGCATTTATTGCCTGGGGAACTTGATATAACTTGGCTGTTTTTCAACCGATAATAGATTTTGTTCTCCTATTAGAAAGATAATTTACTCTTAATAACGGATTATTAATTAATTTAATTGAAACGCAATTATAAATATCAAAATTTTTTTGATAATATTTAGATATAAATGCATATTTGAACTTTGAACTCAGTGGGCGTCCAGAAAGAATTGTCCGATTTGACTCAAATTTTGCGCACAAAAGTTTTAGATACAGTGTCTGCATAATTCGATCCGCACAACTCAAAATTCGACCAAAAGTTTTTTTCATACAAACCGCTGTCACCCTACTACACAGTGAAAGAAGAAATACGCCAGCATATACAAAGATATCTAGCGGATTAAGCCATCATACAAATGTTCTTGCAATATGCTTACTTGATGCAACAAATGGAATTAGAAGACTCAAAAGGTAGCACGCCCTCGATCTTCCGTATAGAAATTGACAATATTTAATAACGCATATGTACATTAGACCTCGCCTCATATTTTTTTTTTCGAATTTTGCATTTGGGGATTGGTAAAATATGCGCTTTGATGTAAAAATTCATGTGGTAAAATTTGAAGTCGATCAGAGTGTGCCAACCCGTGCCACAATGAGGTCAAAGTTCAAAATATATAGAAAACAATAGTTTTTTCATTGCTGACAAGTTATTTATTATAAACGATCAGACAAACAAACTGTAAATTATAAGTGATGTGAAGCATGATCTGCTTAAAAAGTTATATTAAAAAAGTTAAGCAACAACGAATTTAAATTCCACGTTCTTATATTGTAAGAAAACTAACGGTATGTACATTGTGACATTTTGCCACCAAATTCGTTTAGCTTTTATATTTTGATTTTAGCATTTTTCCATTACGGAATTGAGTACGGTTGTGAAAAGTCGTTTATTAAAAGAATTAAAAATAGTATAATCAGTATAGATTTTTTATTATAACGCTAAATAAATCTCTAAATCTTAGATCTGCTGACATATACGTGCATTTGATAGGAAAATGCGAAAAAAAAAAATAGTTGGATGCAAATTACCTTCAAAACTACAAGTGTTACAATGCTTTTTTTATTATGTGTGGTGTGAAAAAAAGACAATTAAAGAGAGTTCTGTATTAGCGTTAGAAGAAATATTGCCCTTCTGGGAAAGAGCTCGTGTTCCAGCGTTACATAAAAAACATGTATCGAAAAATTAAACAAATTATATGATGAGTGGAGAAAGGTGCAAAAAGTTTCTAAATCTTAATTTGCAAGTCGTAGAAAAATGGAAGAAGATTTCAAAGAACATTTGAAAAATTTATTCGATATTGCACATGTTGATGCCTTTGAAATAATTTCTATTTAGGAGGATAGAGATTTCTTAATTAAACAAAGGGAACAAGGTCGTGTTGGCATAATGACTTAAATAGATCAAAAGCTAACAAATAAAGAAAATCGTAAGGCGGAAAGAGAAGTAAAGGAAAATCGACGCAAAAAAAAAGCATCAAATGATTGAAAGCTCTGAAGGTTATTTTAAAGTCAGCATGAGTAATTTTTTTCTTTCAACTTATTTTGTTCAATAATTTTTACTTTAGTCTTGAGTGTACAATTTGATGCAAGTGATGAAAGTGAATGTGAATCTGAAAAGTCTGCAGATTCGCCGACAATTGAACCAAAAAACATTAACCCGACAGAGAATCGTGTTAAGAAAAAATTCATAGATGACAGAATGTTGGCATGCATGGATAATATATCGACTGCACTCGCAATCCATTTTATTTCTGCGACAGCGAAAGCTTTAGGTTACAATATTGAAGATTTGGTTCCTAATTCTACACGTTTGAGAAGATAACGCAAAGAATGTCGTCAACGTCATGGCAAAGAAAATATTGAGAATTTCAAGGTAATCAAATTTATTTTAAAATTGTTATGAATATTTCACAGAATTAACATCTTTCAGATCCCTGACACATTCGTTCTACATTGGGATGGTAAGCTACTTCCTGCAATGGCTGGAAAAGAAAAAGTTGCCCGCCTAGCTATTGTTGTAACTGCAGAAAAAATTGAAAAGTTAATTGCCATTCCAATTATTGAAGTCAATATATGATTATTTAACGAAAATGAACATGATAAATTCATTAGAAATGGTGTGCTTTGACACAACTGCTACCAACATTGGTCAACATAATGGGACAGCAATGTTGCTGGAGAAAAAATTAGAACGGATTTTGATGTGGTTACCGTGCAGGCATCATATTGCAGAAATCATACTGGGAGCTATTTTTGAGGTATATTTTGGAAAATCTAATGGTCCAGAAGTTGTTATATTTGAACGTTTTTTACGGGAATGGAACACTTTTAAGTTGGAATCTTTTACAAATTGGTATTATGGATGAAGAAGTGCAACGTGCTGTAAGTGTCGAAGAATGTAACTTCAGCAAAGAATTTTGTATTAGACATTTAGAAAAAGACCATATTAGACATGATTATAAGGAGTTATTACAACTTACGTATATTTCTCTTGGTGGCAGCATCCCAAATTTCGCATTTCGTGCACCTGGGGCAACATCCTGTGCAAGCTTTATGTCGAAAGCTATATATGTTTTAAAAATATATGCTTTACAAAAACAGTTTCAAATGTCTACCAGCCAGTTGAATGGTTTGCAAAATATTTCTATATTTCTGGTACGCCTGTATGTTCCGTACTGGTTCAGAACCACTTATATTGACCCAAACATATCAATACCATTATTAGCAAAAATCCGAAACCTCCTATGGTATTTATCGGAAGAGTTAGTTGCTCTTGCGTTTTTTAATTGCAACGTGGACATTGACGTAAAAAGAAAAACGGTTGTGGCACTTGGAACTGAGATCGAAACTGAGGAAGACAATGTAAAAAAAGTCTGCGCTAGTATTGAAGAATTAAAAGAATTTCAATCTAATAGTTTGAGTTGCTTTGTAACACACAAAATGAAAACTTTTTTGCACGTTTGGAAATAGACACCAATTTTTTAAACTTTGATCCCTCAAATTGGCACGAAAGAGCAGAATACATTAAAGGCGTTCAAATTCTGAAAAATATTAATGTTGTTAATGATGCTGCTGAGAGAAAAGTCAAACTTATTACAGATTTTAACCGGTCCTTAACACATAGCGAAGAAGACAAGCAGTACTTGCTTCATGTTGTTGAGAACTACCGAAAGGAATTCCCATCATATACTAAATCGTCGCTCTTATAATAATTTAATAATACTAATTCTCTTCTTTTTTTTTTTAATGAAATGTTTGAATATAAACAAGTAAGAAAATAATAGTCGGTCTAGACCGACTATACGATACCCTATACCATACGCTTAGAGACCCTATCTCTCAGGCCCAACTAACTGGATATAGAAAATAAGCATAAACCAAATTTGAGAGAGTTTTTTATTAATTTTTTCGGCTGCAGATATGAAAAAGTTCATATCGGATGATATATCTATATGGGGACTATGCCCAAAAATGGACCGATCCTGACCATGTTTGGTAAAGTCCCTTGTATTTTGCAAAAATATATACAAACAAAATTTGAGAAGAATCAGTGCAATATTTTTGTTTTTTGATAGATTTAAGTGAAGATCGGGAAGCAGCTCTGTATGGGGCCTATGACTAAGAATTGTCCAATAGGGATCATTTTTGGACTACTGATTAATGGATGTAATATATACATACAAACCCAATTTGACTAAGATTTGTATGATAATTTGGATCTTATGGCAATATATGTTGATTTCATAGGGGTCATTTGTATGGGGTCTAGGTCTGAACACGGACCGATTCTCATCAATTTCAATAGCGCTCGTCCCATGGCCGATAAAAGATCAAATGCCAAATTTCGTCAAAATATATTCATATTTGCGACCTGCAGTTTGATTACAAACTTTACATGGACACACAGACGGACGGAGGGACGGACGGACGGACATCGTTAAATCGAATCAGATTCTGATTCGATCGGTGTAATTAATTAGGTCAAATATTTTTGGTTGTTACAAACAGCAGCACAAAGTCATTATACCCAAACCACATAGTGGTATAGGGTATAAAAATTGCAAATTAAGAAAACATTATATGAATTGCATGTTTTTTTTATAATAAATAACTTGTCATCGATGAAAAACGATTGTTTTCTATATATTTTGAACTTTGACCTCACTGTGGCACGGGTTGGCACACTCTGATCGACTTCAAATTTTACCTCATGAATTTTTACATCAAATCGCATATTTAACCGATCCCCAAATGCAAAATTCAAAAAAAAAATTTTTTTCCGTATAAGTGAGGCGGGGTCTAATGTACATAAATGTTAATTAAATTGTTATTGTGCTTTACTTAGTGCAGTAAATCACACTTATTGTAGTGATTTTTGTACCTCTAAAGTGAGTCAACTCAAAGTTTTTAAAATTTCACTTTTTGCAAGGAAACGATACACAGTGGTGATATCTATCCACTGAAAAAATCTTACATCGATTTTTCTAATCTTTCGAAAAAAAAAAAAAAAAAATACAGTTTTAACCCTTTTTGTGTTATAAGAGTAGCATCTTTAGAATCCACTAAAAAGACATAATTTGTGTTCCCCTCAAAAAACTTGTTATTTTTCATGATCGCTGAAAAAATCGCAAAAACAACTACTGTTGTATACTAATTATTCCCAATTCTTTACAATGAAACAACTGCTTTTAAATTTTATAGTAAATATTAAAAAGACCCGTTTTTTGACTCTACTAATAATTTATAAATTTTGAGTTGACTCACTTTAGAGGTACAGGTGCGATATCTGTATTATTTAGATAGATTGCAAATAACATTTTTGAGAAAAAAAATCTTTTTATGAAAACATTGAATTTTTAGCCGTTTGTGAGCGAACTTTTCCACACTCAGATTTAAACATCATTTTCTACAATTACAGTCGATATAGTAAATTTAATATTAATAGACTGGTTTAATTTGTTATGTTTCAAGTTTCAGTATTGAAGATGACAACCACTTTTCTATAATATGTTGTAGCATCCTTTTTTTTTTTTTTGTTTTGCCTTTTTTCAATAGTTGTTGTAATCTTTATTATTGCCAAAGATTTTTATATCTATAAAAAAAAACTTATTAATAATGCTACAATAAAATAACATGTTATTTTCAACTACAACTTTGATTACTCAAGGTTCAAATGAAATATATTTGTGTTCTTCAAATGTCTGTCACGTAATTTACTTATCAAACTAAAACTTTATTACATTTTACAAATGTTCGGATTTAAGCTGTTTGTTGTCTTTATTATTATTTGTTTGTTTTGATTTTAGTGTTTTTTTTTTTTTTTTTGTGTATTTTCTCTATGAAAGCAATATTCATAATTACTTTTTTCGTTAAGGGATTCATGTAAAACAAGAAAATAAAACATATGAAAGACATAGACCAGCAAATGTCACGTCGCTGGAAATTGGCATAAATTTGTTATAGACACAATAAGTTAATTTATGCCCATTTGTAATATGATTTTCAACTTAAGTCTGTATACGAATATAACAGCAGTAAACAAAAAAAAAAAAAAAGAAAACTAAATAGAAAAACCTTGTCATAAGTGATATATTTAGGCCATTTGTAAAAAAGAAATATTTATGATATGTTTGCAAAATGGTCTCTATGATATGATTAGTTTCAAATTTTCAATTTAACTTTGAGCATTAGGCTGTTATGAACCATAGATAGTTTATAATGGAACAAGAATCACTTGAATATTTTTTTATTTGCTACAATGATTGTATCTCAGTTTAAGTAAATGGAGACAAATAAATTAGGTTTTTATTTGTTAGAACAGACAAGTCACCAGCGATTTTGAGTAGTTAGCTGTTAAATATTTTTTGTTTTATAAAAAAAAGTATCCAACTGTTTAAATAAAATGAATCTAATGTAATTTTTAAAAATTTTATTTTAAGACATTGTAATGAAAAATGAATAATTCTGCATGCACATACACAAGTTTGATACCAAGTATGAAAGATTTTTCCAGAGACGATGTGTCGACCATTTTGCTTAAATGCTTCTTACACATTACATTTATCTACATGCATATGATACATACGACCATAACTATGACAATATAAATACTATATTTAATATGTTGAAAAAGTTGGTGCAGTATTTAATCTCATATACTTTACTTTTAAAGTTGCACAATTTTTCCAGAAGGTAAAATTTTTATCATTTTTTATTCTTTAAGTTTCTCAAATACACGTTGGATCCAACATAAATACAGCCAACAGAACTTTCAAAGTCATTTCATGAAACAACACATAGGATGTGCTTTAAAAGGCTATGGATTCCCACTGATACGAGATGTATTACTTCAACATAGTTTCTACATTCAACGACATTGCTTTAACTATTGCAAACTATTTTCTATAAAATCGATTCAGATTATTACATACTTATCTATGAGACCAAAAATTAAAAACGTGGAATTAATTATACCCTTTGTGCTGCTGTTTGTAACTACAAAAAATATTTGACTTAGACACATCTTTTATTATACCGATCTACTCAGAATCATTTTCTGAGTCGATTTAGCAATGTCCGTCCGTCCGTCCGTGTGTCCATGTAAAGCTTGTAATCAAACTGCAGGTCGCAAGTACGAATATATTTTGATAAAATTTGGTATGTAAGCATTTATTGGCCATACGATGAATACTGTTGAAATTGGTGAGAATCGGTGTAAGTCCAGACCTAGCCCCCATACAAATGACCCCTATAAAATCAACATAAATTGCCATAAGATCCAAATTATCATATAAATCTTAGTCAAATTGGGTTTGTATGTGTTTATTACATCCATTAATCAGTAGTCCAAAAATAATCCCTATGGGACAACTCCTAGTCATAGTCCCCATATAGAGCTGCTTCCCGATCTTCACCTAAATCAAACAAAAATATTGCACTGATTCTTCTCAAATTTTGTTTGTATATATTTTTGCAAAATACAAGAGACTTTACCAAATATGGTCAGGATCGGTCCGTTTTTGGGCCTAGTCCCCATATAGATATAGCATCCGATATGAACTTTTTCATATCTGCAGCCAAAAAAAATAATAAAAATCCCACTCAAATTTGGTTTTTGGTTATTTTCTATGTCCAGTTAGTTGGGCCTAAGAGATACGGTTTCTAAACGCATGGTATAGGGTATCGTATAGTCGGTCTAGACCGACTATAATTTTCTTACTTGTTTTATTCATAATTTAAATTTATTTTACTCACACTCGCCAGCTTTTATGTTGGCATGTCAATATTGAATAACTAAGAAAAAACAACCGATTTCCTGATAAGTAATATTTTTTTTTTAGCTTAGTCTGCTTCAATTAATTTGCGCTAATTTTTTAATACAACATCAATCATATGGCCGCCTCTATTGGCCTTGACAAAATGTGAGCTCTTTGCTGCATTTTCATTACCTTTTTTTGAGCATCTCGGGCAGTATAGCGATTATTTCGATACAATAGGCCGTCGGGGCGGCATCTGTGTCAAAACCATTATTGACCCATTTTTCTCCAGAGAAGGTAGTACTATCAATGAGAAAAGGTATCGGTGAATGCTTGCTCATTATGTTTGCCAGAAAATACGTGAAAAACCTCTGTACAGCTAGTGGTTTCAGCCAGATGATGCATCATGCCACCCTGTAAATTAAACAATGCAGTTTCAAAAAAGGCTAAATTACCTTGATTTCCAGATCTGACTTTCTGAAATTTTTACTGTGTATCTGGAAGGAATTTTTTCACATTTTGAATATCATATATGTATATTGAGTACTATGAGAGAGAGAGTTTTAAAAATTTGTATGAGATCACCTACTATTATTAATGTTAGCAGCCATGCCTAAAATGGGCGGAATCGGATAAGTGGGTGTGTCATATACCAAACAAAGAAATTACTCAATATTAAATATCTCGAGTAATATGACAGAGGCAGTTTTGCAAATCTGAGGTTAACTATTATTAATTGAGTAGTTGGGCAAAAAATGGGGGAATAGAACCAATGGGCGTGGCATCACCCATACAAAGTTAACGTTAAAAGTCATATATCTGTATTACTCTAAAAGTGAGAGCCTTGGAACTGTCTAACCCCATAACTTATTCATGTTATTAATCAAACAGGACTGAGCGTGATCGTGGCAGTGGGCGTGGCACCGCCCATATAAAGTAAATATATAATATATATCATAAAACTGGAATACTGTAAAAGGGATAACCTTGACTCTTTGTATAAGACCATCAGATATTAATGTGAGTAGTCGGATAAAATTGGGTGCGATGTGATCAATGGGTGTGGCACCTCGTATACCAAAATATGAACTACTTTCAAAGCGACAGTTCTGAAACTTTTGACTAGTACATTAATTACCAATGTGAGCACTAGTGGAAAATATGGGCAGAATCGCCAAATTCAGAAATCGCTAAAATAAAAAATCGCTTATCCGAAAATCGCGAGTAACAAAAATCGCAAAAAAAAAAAAAATTTTCAAAATCAAAAATCGTCTAAATCAAAAATAGCCAAAACTAAAAATCACCAAAATTAGAAATCGCCAAAATCATAAGTTTTTTAAATGATGTTCTAAATTGAATTCAATTCAATGATGATTTTAACAGCATCAATCATTAAATTCAATTGCAACTTCCCAGTGAACCTACCAGATTATATCTGTTGAAATGTATCTGTTGTTGTTATAGACGAAGATCAACTTGTTAACTATCCAGTAGAGTTCTTCAATTAATTTGAGCCAGGAATGCTCCGCCTACACTAATGTTGAAAGTTGGGTCTCTAATAATGCTAATACGAAATTGGTATTCACCTAATATTTTTAACGGAACCAGATTTTGCGTAAGAAAGCTGATGCCCAATGTGAATACAGATACAATAATCACTGGAAAAATCAAAGAAGAACATGTTCTGATTCTATGCATTCCATTGATACCCACCAATATAACCTTTCAACTCAAACAGTTGCAATTTCCAGTGCGACTTTCTTTCGCAATTACAATCAACAAAGCACAAATTATTAAATTTAGAAATCTGTAATTTCCTCAGTAGTAGGAATACTGAAAATTTTATAGCTTTCACACCAAATTAAAAAACTAAAAATATTGTGAGATACTGAAAAAATAATTTAAATTTTCTATTTATTGATTCATTCATGGAAAGAACAAAAAAAAATTATTTGTATATCGGTAAACAATATATCAATATATGTATAACGATATACAACAATGTATCCGTAAACAATTTTGTTTGATAAAAATTAAAGTTATTTAAAAAAAAACTAAAAAATATCAAACGCACTGTTTTCTTTTAATGTTTTTTATTCTGCGATTCAACTACGACTAACTCTTAAACTAATTTACAATTTATATATGACGATCACAAGACAAAGTAAATAACAAGCTACTTAACGAAAAGAACAGTTAACTCTCACTCAATAACATGAGAGACGTATGTATATTGTGTTAGCTTACCAACAGTGTTTGTTGTTGGTTAGCTAACTACAATATACAACACGTAAACAAGTAGGGAAAGGGATAGACAAACGACAAAACAATAACAGTGACGACACCATCAACAGTGATGGCACCCTGATTGGTGATCTGACCCGACAAATTTAAAAAATCAATTTTTAATTATTTTGAAAGATTTTAATTTTTAAATTTGCTTGATATTATTACTCTTTATTTTTAAATTATTAAATGTTATTTTTTACATCCATTTATATATTATTGTTGTGATTTTTAATTACACTTATTTATATTTTTATATTATAATATGTTGTTGGGCAATTCCATATGTGACGGAATGACATTTTTAGTTGAAGAATTGAAGTTAAGGCTATTTCGCAAAGCTATTTTCAATTAAAAATTCATTCTTCAGTTTGAAAATGATTGTTAAAGAGTAAGAGATTTAAAAAAAAAACTCAAAACCAATTTTTTCACTATTTTATTCTTTTATTTTTGAGCAATTTCTTATTGTGTGACGGAATGACATTTTTGCTACCATGACTCTGTCCTGGTGTTAAAACCTAGGAACTTTTGTCAATTAAGAAGCTAGTCAGTTTTTAAACTAATGAATATTTTACATATGATATATAAGCAATATAAAATTATAATTCAGAGCTACTTAGCTATGATAGTGTTGAAGTATTAACTGTCATTTGACGTGACAGAATGACTGTGACGGAATGACTAAAGCTTCTTAAACATTTATTAAAAGAAAATTTAGTAAACGAATAAATTTTATAATTATTCTATAATCTAGAATACTTGTAAGAAATTACATTATGTAACTTGGAACATATTTTAATAAATTTTTAAACTTACTTCATATAAATGAAAAAAAAATTTTTTTCATCAAAGTTGACATTTTATGGAATTGCCCTGTTATGAAAATTGTATGTGCCATTATAAGTTTTTCCAGTGCTAAATTTAAAAGATATCATATCTTAATGCACTTGTTACAATTTCAATAAACATAAATACAAATTTTGGTAAATAGTAGCGAAACGGGACAGATATTCTAGTATTTGCATCTGACTTATATTAATAATTTAACAAAACGAAACACTCATGTGGACAGACATAAAATTAAGAAGAAAAATCGCTAAGTTAGATATAAGTCAGGCTCAAGATCATAACTTTTTCCTTTAGTAAAAGCTATTATAAATTCAAGATAAATTTATAAAGAGTTATACATATATAATATATTTTTTTTTTAAATAAATACTTTTTTGCTCTCGTTTTCTTTTAAATCTCTTTTATTTTTAACCATAGTGTTTAATTTCCTTTGTGTAAGCTTAACATGAAGTACATTTTGATTCTTATAGTCACCACGGCATTACCATACCAGACAATTTAATTATTCATTTTGATTTTTTTATAATTGAAAAATAACAATTCAAAATTTCTATTTTTGCAAGATGATTTGTTAATACATATGCACATGTATCATTATTTTGCATACAGTTGAATGTGTCTGACAAACTCAATTTAATCCTGAGAATAAACAGTTTTTGACATGTATTAGTTATGATTTACAGGTTTTTTTTTATTTATGATTTTAAATCCAATCAGACTTTAAATTAAAATTTTAAATTCAGTTTCTATTTAGATCAATTTAGATAAAATTTGTTTTTTTTTTTTGGTTTTTAATATATACATTAAAATGTAAATTTTGTCAGCACATTTATCAATTAAGTTATAAATATTTATCGGGCTTAGTAAAATCTCAATATTTATTTATAATTAAGACTATGATGTATTGCAAATGCTTCTTGTTGCAGGAGCAACATTAAAAATAAAATATATTTTGATAATTTAAATTATAAATTTAATTTTTCAAAAAGTGTTTAAAACAAAGTTCGTTATTTTTTAATATTGATGAGATTTCATAATGAAATACAAATAAAGGTTGATGCAGCCGAAATTTAAATAGTTTTGGGTTACATTTATTATCTAAAATACTTGACACTATTTATTACATGAGCACGTTAAAGGTTCAGATAAAAAAGTTGATCAGTTTTTGTCGTCTTTTTTAACTTGACCATAAAAATCTATCATATCAGAATGGAACTGCAGTAACTTGATTTTTATAACCTACACTACTATGTGGTTTGGGTATAATGACTTTGCTGTTTGTAACTACCAAAAATCTTTGACCTAGACCCATCTTTTATTATACCGATCGACTCAGAATCACATTCTGAGTCGATTTAGCGGTGTCTCTCCGTCCGTCTGTCCATCCGACTGTGTGTCCATGTAAACATTTTAATCAAACTTCAGGTCACAAATATGGATATATATTAAATAAATTTGGTATATAATTTTGTATATTGGCCATAGGATGAACGCTATTACAATTGATGAAATTTGGTCAATGTTCAGACCTAGTGCCCATACAAATGACCCCTCTAAAATCGACCTAAAATGCCTTAGGGTCCAAATTATCATATAGACCTCGGTCAAATTGGGTTTGTGTGTGTTTATTAAATCCACTTATCAGCTGTCCAAAAATAAACCCCATATGGCAATTCTTAGTCATAGACCCCATATAAAGCTGCTTCCTGATTTTCACTTAAATCTATCAAAAAACAAAAATATTGCAAAAAATTTTCTCAAATTTCGTTTGTTTTTGCAAAAAATAAGCGACCTTACCTTTTTGGACCTAGTCCCCATATAAATATAGCACCCAATATGAACTTTTTCATATCTGCAGCCAAAAAATTTAATAACAATGCCACTCAAATTTGGTTTATGCTTATTTTCTATATTTACTTAAATTGATCGAAGAGATAGGGTCTCTAAACCATGGTATAGTTTATCGTATAATAGGTATAGACTGACTATAAATTTCTGACTTGTTTTTTGTTATTTTCGTTAGTCTTGAAAATAATGGTTTTTGAAATGGAATGAACAAAAACTATCAACTATCAATCCGTTTTATAAAAAAAAGGTGCAATAGCCGTAGTGATAAAAAGTGGTACCAACCAAAATGGGGTTATTAGTCTGATTGGATTTTATAATACAGGATAAGCTAAAGGGAGCCAAAAGTTTATAGGCCTTCGGAGCTTTTTTTAAATATGAACCGACATTTTTGTTTTTAAGGCTTTCGCAATCCACATTACAAAGAACATGCCTTTATATTTGTTATCGCTTTCGGGTTTTTTCTGGAATTTTTAACCAAAATTTTTTTTCTTTCTATATCACTGTGGAACAAATTCAGGTTAGCAAAAGTTAGGTCGATTCTGAGAGTGAGGGGTGAAAATAGAGGCTAAATTAGAAGACCCGTATCGCGGCGTTTGTTTATGTTAGTTCGATTTGTTTTTTAATCGACCTTCGAACTTTGCAGTCAAGTGCCGATTTTCAGCATATTGCTTATATGGTTTTTTGGCTATAACTCGTCGGCTAATTAAAATTGTTTCAATCTGTAAAAGCCAAGTTATTGCTAAAGACCTGTGCAACAATTAAGGTTTTTAAAAAATTGATTTAATAAATTTTTGTTGTGCTTATGAAGCAAAATGTTGGAAAAATTATTTTTTTCATGCTTTTTGAAAACATTTTCCTCAAAACTAAGTTTTTTGCTTTCTGTTTGATCTATAATATGCTTCTCAGTTTTTTCAATAAATTTCATTTGAAATGAAAATGCGTTAAAAATCCCAAAACCATTAAATAAATAGCGATTTAGGTTGAAGTAATTAAAAAGGGAAGTTCCAAGAATTAGGAATTAGTAAAACAACTTTTTTGTTTTCAACCACCGCACAGGTAGCGATTTTTTTTTTTATTTCGTACAAATGAACTAATTTCAAAAATGAATATTCAGTTAAGACTCGAAATTCAGCCGAAGCTGATGTCTTTTAATTTTCGCTCGGTCGTGATAAAATTCGCTATTAATTATATTTAATTTTTTTTTGGAACTTATTTCATTTTGTGAGTGATTTAAGTTAAGTGCATCGGTTTCATAAAAAAACCAAAAAAAAAAAAATATATTGTATTAAAATGTCGGAACCAAAATGTAGAATGGACCATTTTTGTATATATATAAACAATATTTCTATAAACAATATTTCTCGCAAGATTTTATCACTGACCTAAACTATGCCCCTAAAAAAGTTTGCTTTAATTGCTATTCAACTCTTATGCAATGGAAAAGTGAAAAGAAGAAGGCTATGCCTTTTGGTATACCAATGATGTGGTTAGATAACAGCCCGCATCAAGAAGAAAATTGCTATGGATGTATCAACTACCATAAAATTTTGAATAGAAGGAAACCAAAGAATAAAACTTATGTAGCAGTGCCAAGTGTCCAATTAACATTACCGCACTCAGAATTCGTTCCAGTACCAACATACCGAAGTATTGATCTTCAAACAGATATCAGTACTACAACCGGCTCTGCTACATCTATGGATTTCTTCTCAGAACACGACCCTGGTGAAGGTACATCCTATGAAACATCAAAGACCCAATCCTAGTCACACAAAACCAATTGGATGGAATTGTTGCAAATTTGTGTTTGACTCAGAAAAAATCAGAACTACCGTCTTCATTTTAGAAAGGAAATATTTGCTGGCGAAAGGTATCAAAGTAACAGCATTGTTGGACGAAATTATCGAACTTTCTGATGATGATGACGATGACCAAGTTATTAGAGAGAGCAGTGATGTTCATCCACAGCCGCCTGTTAACGGCAAATGGCCAAATCATTGATTTAGTTTATTTAATTTTTTTACTTAAAACTATTCACAACTAACATTTCAAAAATATATTTTTTCCATATTTTTATAATTTCTTTTTCAATGGTTCTTCAAAAACAACACTGAACAAAATTGGTGCATAAAAAGTGAGAAGTAAATTAATATTAAGCTGGAAAACGCAAGTTTTGTATCATGATTGTTTTCTTTTCGAATGAAATTTATTGAAAAAACTGGGAAGCATATTATAGATCAAACAGAAAGCAAAAAAGACTTAGTTTTGTGGAAAATATTTTCAAAAAGCATGAAAAAAAAATAATTTTTCCAACATTTTGCTTCATAAGCACCACAAAAATTTTCTAAATCAATTTTTTAAAAATTTTGATTATTGCAAAGGTCTCCAGCAATACTTTGGCTTTTACAGATTGAAAAAATATCAATCAGTTGACGAGTTATAGCCAAAAAACCATTAAAACAATATGCTGAACATCGGCCTTTGACTGCAAAGTTCGCGGGTCGATTAGAAAAAAATTCGAACTAACATCAACAAACGCCGCGATACGGGTCTTCTAATTTAGCCTCTATTTTCACCCCTCACTCTCAGAATCGACCTAACTTTTGCTAACCTGAATTTGTTCCATAGTGATATGGAAAGCAAAAAACTTTTGGTTAAAAATTCCAGAAAAAACCCGAAAGCGATAACAAATAGAAAGGCATGTTCTTATGTGGATTGCGAAAGCCCTAAAAACAAAAATGTCGGTTCATATTTAAAAAAAAAGCTCCGAAGGCCTATAAACTTTTGGCTCCCTTTAGCTTATCCTGTATTATAAAATCCAATCAGACCAATAACCCCTTTTTGGTTGGTACCACTTTTTATCACTACGGCTATTGCACCTTTTTTTTATAAAACGGATTGATAGTTGAAGTTTTTATTCATTCCAATTCAAAAACCATAATTTCAAGACTAACGAAAATAATAAAAAACAAGTCAGAAAATTATAGTCAGTCTATACCGATTATACGATAAACTATACCATGGTTTAGAGACCCTATCTTTTCGGTCCATTTAAGTAAATATAGAAAATAAGCATAAACAAAATTTTAGTGGCGTTGTTATTAAATTTTTTGGCTGCAGATATGAAAAAGTTCATATCTGAAGCTATATTTATATAGAGCCTAGGTCGAAAAAGGTAAGGTCACTTACTTTTTGCAAAAACAAACCAAAATTTGAGAAAAATCTGTGCAATATTTGTGTTTTTTTTATAGATTGAAGTGAAAATCGGGAAGCAGCTTTATATGAGGTCTATGACTAAGAATTGCCAACAACAATTTGAATTTTTCTGATCCAAAAATGATCTCATGTAAAGTATTTTGCATCTCGTCTATTGTAATGCCGTTCTAAATTAATGTCAAAGTGGTGCGTATTTTTTAGCACTATTTCAAAATCTCCCATTTTACTTTTTCAAAAATTTTGTTCAAGGAATTTACCGAAATCAACGATTGGACTTTAGGGTGTTATTAACAAGATATGTGTGATTAAAAATGCATCCTGATTTTTTTGATTTTTATACTTTTTCAATTTTTAAGCTACATCTTTTTGGTGTTGTCATATTTCAAATATCTTTTGTCAAATATTATACTTCTTGAGATACGTTCTCAATGTTGTAAACTAAGGTCAAATTGAAATACTATAAACTCTTTAAGGTCAAAAGTCAAATTTTAGGTGATTTAAATTTTTTTAAAACAAAATATCGAAAT
The DNA here is from genome assembly GCA_963682025.1 of Cordilura impudica. Taxonomy (NCBI): domain Eukaryota; kingdom Metazoa; phylum Arthropoda; class Insecta; order Diptera; family Scathophagidae; genus Cordilura; species Cordilura impudica. The sequence continues at coordinate 113,657,817 of OY821519.1, forward strand.
AATATATATTTGCTGAAGGATTTCAATAAAACATGAAATCTCAAAATGTGTCATAGTTTTAATTTTTTTTTAAAAAATGTAAATCAACTTAAATTTGACATTTGGCCTTAAAGAGGGACAGTTTATAGTTTTTCAATTTAACCTTAATTTACAAGATTGAGAACTTATATCAAGTAGTTTAGTATTTTGATAAAAGATATTTGGAATATGAAAACACCAAAATGTAGCCTATAAGTTGAAAAAGTATGAAAAATCAACTTTTTCTTCAAATCCGCTGATATTAAAACGCTGCCCTCGCTAAATTAGGAACAGTATACCTACAATATTTAGCAATTTTAATCGTGTGTATCTTGTTAATAAGACCTAAAAGTCAAATCGTTGATTTCGGTAAATTTCTTGAACAAAATTTTTGGAAAAGCAAAATTGGGGATTTTGAAAAAGCGTTAAAAAATTCGTATTGTTTTGACAAGTTAGAACATCATAACAATAGACGAGATACAAAATACTTTACATAACATCATTTTTGGATCAGGAAAATTCAAAAATATTATTGTTGTAAATTATTTCAATGTATTTAAAAATATTAGCTCGATTTTCTTAATCGTGTGGTCGACGGCGCATTAATTGCATGGGGAACTTGATATAACTTGGCTGTTTTTCAACCGATAATAGATTTTTTTTTTATTTTATTAGAAAGATAATTTATTCTAGATTATGATTAATTAAATTATTTAGTTGAAACGCAATTATTAATATAAAAATTTTTCTGAAAAATGAACGTTTGAACGTTGAACTCAATGCGCATTGTTCGATTTGGGTCAAATTTGCACACTAAAGTTTTAGATCCAGTATCAGAAAAATCCCACCAGCAAGTGTTGAAATTCCAAAAAAAAAAATAGGGTGACATAATGTATATATATTTTACATTATTATTTATTTACAATCTATCTAATATATGAAGATATTAAGTAAATCTGATTATAATTGCATATGACTAAATGACAGGTGTTTACTACATTAAGTAAAATCTCTAAATTTTAATAAATATGTCTAATATTGCAAGAATATTAGGGTGATAACTTAATCTGTTAAAGTATCTTTGATAATAATATCGTATATTATATCGTTATGGATTGTGTTATTGGCAACGTACCAGGGGCATCACTTATCATTCGTAGAGTTTTTAATTGGATCCTCTGAAGAATTGCTTGCTCCACCCCATAGATCAATTTCATAAATCCATATAGGTTTGAGTATAGCTTTAGAGAGTCTTATAGATTCAACACTAAGTTTGGATTTAAGTCATCGTATTCAGAATAAACGTTTGAGTTTCATGTTTAATTGTCCCCTTTTGGCCTTGATGTCTTGTTTCAAAGTCACTCTTCTATCCAAGTAGATTCCAAGGTATTTAATTCAAGTTTTATCAGAAATAAAATACCCATTTATTTTGTTTGCCTCATTGAGAACGTCATGTGTTTTGATTTGCTGGTATTAATTTAAATTTTCCATTTTTTTATCCCAGAACTCTAGATTTATAGGTTGATTTTGGACAGCAGTTGATGCGTCGTTCTTATCGGTATTAGCGGATCAAATTGCTGTGTCATCAGCTAAAGTAGCCAATGGTAGATTATCAGCAATAGGCATATCTGATGTGAATAAGGTATAAAGAAAAGGTCCTAATACACTTCCTTGGGGTACTCCACCAGTTATCTCGCGTATGTCAGAATATATGTACACCTTTGTGTTTTACATAAAAACAACGATTGGCTAGGTATGACTTACACAATAATAAATATGATGTTGGCAATAATCGTTTAATTTTTTGTAATAATCCTTGCTGCCATACGCGATCAAAAGCTTGTTGAACATCAAGGAAAATTGCAGAGCAGTATTTTTTATTCTCTAGTGTATCTGTTATTAATTTACAATTTACAATTTACAATTTACAATTTACAATTTACAATTTACAATTTACAATTTACAATTTACAATTTACAATTTACAATTTACAATTTACAATTTACAATTTACAATTTACAATTTACAATTTACAATTTACAATTTACAATTTACAATTTACAATTTACAATTTACAATTTACAATTTACAATTTACAATTTACAATTTACAATTTACAATTTACAATTTACAATTTACAATTTACAATTTACAATTTACAATTTACAATTTACAATTTACAATTTACAATTTACAATTTACAATTTACAATTTACAATTTACAATTTACAATTTACAATTTACAATTTACAATTTACAATTTACAATTTACAATTTACAATTTACAATTTACAATTTACAATTTACAATTTACAATTTACAATTTACAATTTACAATTTACAATTTACAATTTACAATGTACAATTTACAATTTACAATTTACAATTTACAATTTACAATTTACAATTTACAATTTACAATTTACAATTTACAATTTACAATTTACAATTTACAATTTACAATTTACAATTTACAATTTACAATTTACAATTTACAATTTACAATTTACAATTTACAATTTACAATTTACAATTTACAATTTACAATTTACAATTTACAATTTACAATTTACAATTTACAATTTACAATTTACAATTTACAATTTACAATTTACAATTTACAATTTACAATTTACAATTTACAATTTACAATTTACAATTTACAATTTACAATTTACAATTTACAATTTACAATTTACAATTTACAATTTACAATTTACAATTTACAATTTACAATTTACAATTTACAATTTACAATTTACAATTTACAATTTACAATTTACAATTTACAATTTACAATTTACAATTTACAATTTACAATTTACAATTTACAATTTACAATTTACAATTTACAATTTACAATTTACAATTTACAATTTACAATTTACAATTTACAATTTACAATTTACAATTTACAATTTACAATTTACAATTTACAATTTACAATTTACAATTTACAATTTACAATTTACAATTTACAATTTACAATTTACAATTTACAATTTACAATTTACAATTTACAATTTACAATTTACAATTTACAATTTACAATTTACAATTTACAATTTACAATTTACAATTTACAATTTACAATTTACAATTTACAATTTACAATTTACAATTTACAATTTACAATTTACAATTTACAATTTACAATTTACAATTTACAATTTACAATTTACAATTTACAATTTACAATTTACAATTTACAATTTACAATTTACAATTTACAATTTACAATTTACAATTTACAATTTACAATTTACAATTTACAATTTACAATTTACAATTTACAATTTACAATTTACAATTTACAATTTACAATTTACAATTTACAATTTACAATTTACAATTTACAATTTACAATTTACAATTTACAATTTACAATTTACAATTTACAATTTACAATTTACAATTTACAATTTACAATTTACAATTTACAATTTACAATTTACAATTTACAATTTACAATTTACAATTTACAATTTACAATTTACAATTTACAATTTACAATTTACAATTTACAATTTACAATTTACAATTTACAATTTACAATTTACAATTTACAATTTACAATTTACAATTTACAATTTACAATTTACAATTTACAATTTACAATTTACAATTTACAATTTACAATTTACAATTTACAATTTACAATTTACAATTTACAATTTACAATTTACAATTTACAATTTACAATTTACAATTTACAATTTACAATTTACAATTTACAATTTACAATTTACAATTTACAATTTACAATTTACAATTTACAATTTACAATTTACAATTTACAATTTACAATTTACAATTTACAATTTACAATTTACAATTTACAATTTACAATTTACAATTTACAATTTACAATTTACAATTTACAATTTACAATTTACAATTTACAATTTACAATTTACAATTTACAATTTACAATTTACAATTTACAATTTACAATTTACAATTTACAATTTACAATTTACAATTTACAATTTACAATTTACAATTTACAATTTACAATTTACAATTTACAATTTACAATTTACAATTTACAATTTACAATTTACAATTTACAATTTACAATTTACAATTTACAATTTACAATTTACAATTTACAATTTACAATTTACAATTTACAATTTACAATTTACAATTTACAATTTACAATTTACAATTTACAATTTACAATTTACAATTTACAATTTACAATTTACAATTTACAATTTACAATTTACAATTTACAATTTACAATTTACAATTTACAATTTACAATTTACAATTTACAATTTACAATTTACAATTTACAATTTACAATTTACAATTTACAATTTACAATTTACAATTTACAATTTACAATTTACAATTTACAATTTACAATTTACAATTTACAATTTACAATTTACAATTTACAATTTACAATTTACAATTTACAATTTACAATTTACAATTTACAATTTACAATTTACAATTTACAATTTACAATTTACAATTTACAATTTACAATTTACAATTTACAATTTACAATTTACAATTTACAATTTACAATTTACAATTTACAATTTACAATTTACAATTTACAATTTACAATTTACAATTTACAATTTACAATTTACAATTTACAATTTACAATTTACAATTTACAATTTACAATTTACAATTTACAATTTACAATTTACAATTTACAATTTACAATTTACAATTTACAATTTACAATTTACAATTTACAATTTACAATTTACAATTTACAATTTACAATTTACAATTTACAATTTACAATTTACAATTTACAATTTACAATTTACAATTTACAATTTACAATTTACAATTTACAATTTACAATGTACAATTTACAATGTGTTGGAATCCAAATTGATACTGTGGAATAATGTCAAATTTTTCAGCTAATGGTAAGACCCTTCTAAGAAGTATTTTCTCAAATATTTAAGAGAAAATTACCAATAAACTAATAGGTCGATAGGATGTTATTTATTTTTGCGATTTTTTGAGTTTAAGAATCATTACTATCTCAGCACATTTCCATTGCAGGGGATAGTAGCTTAGTATTAAGATAGCGTTGAATATATATGTCAATAATACACACTATTCTCTGTAAACATTTGATAACACAAGGGAACAATGGTTCTGTTGATTAAGAACTGAATATTGTTTTTAAGGTTATTTGGGACGCTGAATCCAAATCTGCCCTTGGTTTTTTTCTATCAGCTCGACTTTTCGAGATATACCGTTATGTTCAAAATTTAGGCACTTCCGCTACATATATTGGAATAACTTGAAAACGGTTCACCATATTAAATTAAAAAAAAATCCGAAACTCGCAAACAATATTCTCTTAAAGCCGTGCTTACTTTGTTTTTAAATTTTCCAAGCAGTTTTAGAGATATCGTTCAAGTTTTGAAAAAAAAATTAAAATTTTTAAAAAAAAAACATTTTTTTTGTTCTTTAAAAATTCCTAAAAAATAAAAATGGGACAAAAATCACAGTTTTGGTCTACAAACAGTTAGCTAAATATATTTCGAATAAAATGAGCTTTATTTCATTGCAATCGGTGCACAACTTTTGATTTTGTTCACGATTAACTGAATTGATATAAATCGCGATTTCCATACAAAAATAACATTTTCTAATGTGTAAGTGTTTGTATGTAATAAGTTAGTTTTTTATGATTCTAAGAATTAAAAAAATTAAGTAATAAAAAAAGATTATTTCATTTTTATGGTTGCGGTAGCAAACTCATAACGCCTATAAATTTTATTGTCCCTTTATGAAACCTAGTCAGTTCACAGTCAATTAAAGAGAAAAAAGAAAAGTCCACTTGTTTTTATTGATGTGTGGTTTACCGTTGGTAACGGATGATTTTTTAAAGGAATTCCCCTGAACACATGTGTTCATTCATAAGTGACTGTCAATAAAATTGTGGATATAATTTTTTTTGGTACTTCAGTAAAAAACTACTAAGTATTTATATGGGTTCATTCAACCAATTTTTCTCATTCAACAAGTGTTTACGAAAGCGAAAAGTATAACGACAAAAAATATAACTCATTTTACATTGAACATTTAATCAGTCAACACAAAAAAGTTCAATTTTGTTCCCGTGTGTTATTTATTGAAAATTGTGTTACTTTGATATATACTTCAAAATTGTGCAATGGATACGTCAAGAAACACCTGTAAAATCAATCCCAACTATTTTTGTAACATATGTGGCGAATACACGTTTATAAAAAATAGAAAAAGTGTGTCAGATTTTATTAAAAAAATTTATTTTGACTACTTCGGATTTACCATGGAAACCCGTGACAAGTACTGTATTCCTAATACTGTATGTAAAAACTGTGTAGAGTATTTAAGGTTATGGGCAAACAAGCAACGGACCCACTTCAAGTATAAAACACCAATGATCTGGCGGGAACCTTCGAATCATTATGATGATTGTTATTTTTGCGCTGTCAACATAACAGGCATTAATAAAACAAACCGGTCTAAATGGATTTATCCTAACGTGTTGTCTATTACCCAACCAGTCCTGTACTCTAGTGAGGATTCAGAACCACAACCATCTACATCTACACACAATTTCCACGACTTACGACAAAATGTTCCTTCACCAATTTCTGAATTTGGATCAGATGACTTGCATTTAGATATTTCTTCTGAACGCGAGCAATTTAATCAGGAGGAGCTTAGTGATTTAGTGAGAGACCTTGGACTTTCTAAAAAAGCATCTGAAATTCTTGCTTCTCGATTAAAGCAAATAAATCTGTTAACCCAAGGAACAACAATTTCATACTACCGTAACAGAGAAAAAAACTTACTTCAATTCTTTTCCGAAGACGATGAATTTGTTTATTGTTCAGATGTTCCTGGTTTAGTAACAGCGATGGGATTAGAGGAGTATGATCCAAATGACTGGCGACTATTTATAGATTCTTCTAAACGCAGCCTAAAATGTGTACTTCTGCATAACGGTAATAAATTGGGTTCGTTGCCCATTGCACATTCAACTAAAGCTAAAGAAGAATATTCTACAATTGCCTCAGTTATAAATAAAATAAAGTACAACGAACACCGCTGGCTAATTTGTGTGGATCTAAAAATGGTGAATTTTCTTCTAGGCCAACAAGGTGGCTACACAAAATATCCGTGTTTCATTTGTTTATGGGATAGCAGAGCCAGATCTGAACACTGGAGTAAGAAAGACTGGCCTTCGAGGGAATCTATGGTTCCAGGAAACCACAATATAGTTAATCAACCACTTGTGCCCAGGGATCGCATAATACTGCCACCTCTCCATATCAAGCTAGGACTTATGAAACAATTTGTCAAAGCTCTCAACAAGGACGGTGATTGTTTTAGATATATCAGTAAAAAGTTCAACAATTTGAGTTCGGAGAAACTGAAAGCTGGCATTTTTGATGGCCCTCAAATCAAAAAATTAATCAATGATGAAAATTTTAGTAATTCCATGACAGATATTGAAAGAAATGCTTGGAATGAATTTGTTTGGATAGTGCGCAATTTCCTGGGAAACAAAAAGGGTGAGCACTATTCGGACCACGTGGATAACATGTTGTCACATTTCAAGCAGCTTGGTTGTAATATGAGCATTAAGGTGCACTACCTACACAGTCATTTGGATTGTTTCCCTGAAAATCTTGGAGACTTCAGTGAAGAACAAGGTGAACGTTTCCATCAAGATATCCGCACTATAGAGGAGCGGTACCAGGGTCACTGGGATAAGCATATGATGGCGGACTATTGCTGGAGCATTAAAACAAATCCCTCTAAACAAGGTTATTTAAGAAAATCTTATAAAAGAAAATTTTTCGATGAGTTGTAATTACATTGTAATATTTGTGTATTAAATTTTTTTATTTTTCTTTAAAATTCTCTTTTTGTGTTAAATTAAAAAGTATAGCTGACCATAAAAATGAAATAATCTTTTTTTATTACTTAATTTTTTTAATTCTTAGAATCATAAAAAACTAACTTATTACATACAAACACTTACACATTAGAAAATGTTATTTTTGTATGGAAATCGCGATTTATATCAATACAGTAAATCGTGAACAAAATCAAAAGTTGTGCACCGATTGCAATGAAATAAAGCTCATTTTATTCGAAATATATTTAACTAACTGTGTGTAGACCAAAACTGTGATTTTTGTCCCATTTTTATTTTTTAGGAATTTTTAAAGAACAAAAAATATGTTTTTTTTTAAAAATTTTAATTTTTTTTTCAAAACTTGAACGATATCTCTAAAACTACTTGGAAAATTTAAAAACAAAGTAAGCACGGCTTTAAGAGAATATTGTTTGCGAGTTTCGGATTTTTTTTTTAATTTAATATGGTGAACCGTTTTCAAGTTATTCCAATATATGTAGCGGAAGTGCCTTAATTTTGAACATAACGGTATATCTCGAAAAGTCGAGCTGATAGAAAAAAACCAAGTGCAGATTTGAAATCAGCGACCTCAAATTAGTAAAAATTTGCTATAAATTTCAAATCAACACAAAAAAAGTTCAATTTTGTTCCCTTGTGTAATTTTAGCATATATTTTTTCTAAGCTAGGCGATTTGGTTAAAAAAAGTTCCATAATTTCACTCATTATTTCCGAAGATGTGACAAATCTAATGGGGAAATCCAGTGGGCAAGTTGCAGTTAAGAATTTGTTAATATTATTTACTTGATATAAGAGAATCTATAATGTCAATATGCTAGGCGATTTCTTGTGACCGATGTTTTGTTCTACCGTTTTATCCCGATTTTGATCAAACGGATATTATTTGAAAGGTATTTTTTTTCTAGCAGTTTTGCAGTTTTACAGATTTTACATTTTTTCCCTTTATTTTGAGTAAATTGATTTTAAAGTTGCTAGTAACACATACATAAAATTATACATATGCTATGTGTGTTTTATTAAATTTATTAATGTGTTTATTAATGAGTTTGTTACCTTCATTCACAATAATAATAAATCATAAAAGTGCTGGTTTGTGAATTGGCTAAGTTGAGAAATAAAGCTGCCTTGAAATTGCATTCTAATTTCTGTATTCTGCTAGTTGATATTAAACGGTTTAAACATTTATTTCAAATGTCCTGTAAACGCCCAAAGCTTTTTCATGATTAGTTTTACACCACATACCATTTGTAGCTTTATACATTGGGTTCCTTTTCTGAGGCATTTTAAGGTATTTGAGTGATTTCCATAAGGAGTAATCATCATTTCATGTTGAATTTTAATTCTAAAGGAATTCTCATAATGATTTGTTTTTAAATTCTTGAAGGTATTTTTGAAGATCTCTGGTAGATTTGTTCAAATTCCTTTTGTCTTCGCAATTGTCTTTCTCTTCTAATCTGATCTCTTATATCTGTTGATATGCAGATTTGATTCATGTTAAGATTATAAGGCATCCGTGTAGATAAAGAAGCAGATTCTACAACCATATTTGAAAAACATTGTTCTGCGTTTTCAATTTCCTCATTAGATTTTAAAGAATAACTTTAAAAAATAATCTAATAATTTAATTTATTTCATTTAGAAGAGTAATAATCTATGTCAAACTATAAGGAAATAATACTCCATAACGCCTGACATAACTGAATTGTTACGCTGGGCAATATGGTGTTAAATAAGACACACAAAAAAATCAAACAAATTTCAAATTATAAGTAACTTTATTTATAGTACAGCATTAGAAATCTTAAATACTCACTTAAATTAGTTCATTTGAATTGTATTTATGCATTTATAATACATTAATTTTTATCTACTCTGTATTAGCTTAAGGGCTAGTAGCTACATTTAGCATTGTTATTTTTATATTGTAAGGTAAAACGTAAATAAAAAAGTGTGTATTATAACTACTACGATTCATTCTTGTTATCAACAGGAATTTATCGTTACTACAGGCAAGTACCACATGTGATTACATTGTATGGCATATTGCGCACATGTAGCTCTTACAAGTTGTTCATTTGTGGGTAATTCGATACATAAATAAACCCTTCCCCTTTTTAGATACAGAATTAAACAGTTGCCTTAACAAATACCTAAATACTTCTGTGTTTAATAATATTCTTATTACACATGTACATATGACTAATAATTATTTGGGGAATGTTGTCCATATGCTGAAGAATTAATGTATTTTACTTTTTCTACTTATCTTGTTGGAATCATATATCAGGTAATTCTGGTACATTTAGATATTACAGTTGCAAAAAAAAAAAAGAAAAACTGGGTTATGTGATCTATAATTTAGTCCCTTTGATGATAACCGTATCCAATTCATCTCGTTTTCGTATGTCTTAATACGTTTTATGAAAATCTTATTTCTAAAATTGTATGGTTTCTTATATTTTTTTAATTAAATCGAAACTCCTTAGTATTTCACTTTATAAAATATAACCTTATTGATTTACTTTATTCTTAGGGTACTGCTATATGTTCAATATATACATACATATATACCGCGATCCAGTATCGCGATATTTATTGTACGTGCAGAACGAATAATAGCAGAATTTTCTGAAATCCAGATCTTGGATCACGCGATAAATATATAACGTGTAGCATACTTCGTGGTATCAATTCGCGATACGTTGGTAAAAAGTAAAGGAATAAAGAAAATAAAACAAACAAAATAAAATATTTAGTGGAAAAAATTAAACAAATAAAAAAGAAGATCATTTACAATGGCACAAGATTGTGAAAGCGGGTGTGTGTTGCCAGTAGAATTGGAGTTAATAACAGAAAACCAAATTTTAAGAGAATTTAGTTTTAATATGGAAGAATTGCCGTAGTTGTGGTACTCGTAGGCTAAAACTTATTCAGACAAAATGAAAAGATCTCTAAGGATGTACATAAACGATAAACAGGCTTTAGAACTGTTACGTATAAACGTATCAGCAATCTATTTTCAACATATTGGACGTTCCCGTTACATGACAGTTTAATTCGGTAACTGCTCTAAATGCTTTTCATATAACAAAAAAAAAAAAAAACAAGTAAGAAAATTATAGTCGGTCTAGACCGACTACACGATATCCTGTACCATGCGTTTAGAGACCGTATCTCTTAGACCCAACTAACTGGATATAGAAAATAAGCATAAACCAAATTTGAATGGGATTTTTATTAAGATATGAAAAAGTTCATATCGGATGCTATATCAATATGGGGACTAGGTCCAAAAATGAACCGATCCTGGCCATGATTGGTAAAGTCTCTTGTATATTGCAAAAATATATGCAAACAAAATTTGAGAAGAATCAGTGCAATAATTTTGTTTTTTGATAGATTTAAGTGAAGATCGGGAAGCAGTTCTATATGGGGCCTATGATTAAGAGTTGTCCCATAGGTATCATTTTTGGACTACTCATTAATGGATGTAATAAACGCATATAAAAGCAATTTGACTAAGATCTATACGACAATTTGGCTCTTATGGCAATTTATGTCGATTTCATAGTGGTCATTTGTATGGGGGCTATGTCTGAACATGGACCGATTCTCACCAATTTCAACAACCTTCATCCTATGGTCGATAGAAGCTCACGTACAAACTTTCATCAAAATATATTAATATTTGCGACCTGTAGTTTGATTACAATGTTTACATGGACACACAGACGGACGGACGAACGGACGGACATCGTTAAATAGAATCAGATAGTGATTCTGATTCGATCGGTATAATAAAAGATGGGTCTAGGTCAAATATTCTTGGCAGTTACAAACAGCAGCACGAAGTCATTATACCCAAAACACATAGTGGTATAGGGTAGAAAAAACAGCTGACACGTTTGGTTATGGTGACGTGTGGCTAACTAGGCCTTTACGCTGGGCAGAGATGCTCCTTTTATGCGCACAGTCGCATAAGGTCCCATCTAACAATTAGGACCGTTAATTTCAAATGATATATTAAAAACAAAAATAAAAAAAAATTAAATAACTAATAAAATCAGTTTAATGAATATTTTTTTTGTTTATTTAATGAAACTAGCATAGACCAGCCCGTTCGACATTCGAGTGCAAATTCTTATTCGCTTATTTCTTTATATGTTCATTATAAATATTTGTTAAACACATATAGATAAGAGCCTAAAGTATTTCAACCACCCTGTATGCCACCTAAAGTTATGTTACTTTTAGGCAATTCGCAATTTAACATAGGACGTGTGATATGCTATTATAATGAAATTTCATTGATTTAATGCCCTTATCTATACTAACAATAGGCTAGGCGATTTCTTGTTACCGATGTTTTGTTCTACGATTTTATCCCGATTTTGACCAAATATATATTATTTGAAAGGCATTTTTTTCCTTTATTTTGAGTAAATTGCATTTAAAGTTGCTACTAACACATACATAAAATCATACATATGCTATGTGTGTATTTATTAATTTTGTTAATGTGTATTTTAATGACTTTGTTAACTTCATTCACAATAATAATAAACCAAAAAAGTGTTGGTTTGAGAATTGGTTAAGTCGAAAAATAAGATTGCCTAGAAATGCACTCGAACTTCGAGTGCTGGAATCTGTTAGTTAACGTTATTGCTTATGTCCAAAATTATTTTTCAATTCAACACAGGGCTTTTCGTCTACAATTTTTGCAAACACATTAACAAATTTAATAATAACTCAGCATTGCAAATCTGTAAATCTCGTGGACAGCTAAAAATAAATATCTTTTAAATGAGGTATGTTTGGTCAAAATAGCTTTAAAACTGACAAAGTTACATCGGTCACAAGAAATCGTCTTGCCTATTAATATTACAGTTATATACTGATTAGGTATGTGCGACTAAAAAAATAAAATAAAAAGTGCAACATCTTTAGTTTGATCATGTTTATAAAAACAAGTAATAAAATTATAGTCGGTCTAGACAGACTATGTGATACCCTCTAACATGCGTTTAGAGAACTGGTCTTAGGTCCAAGTAATTGGGTACAGAAAATAAGCATTATTAATTTTTTAGCCTACATGTCTCAAAAAGGTTATATCGGACGCTATATTTAAATGGGGACTAGGTCGGAAAATTAACCGAAAATTAACCGATTTTATGACATTTTTAAATAAAAATGACCGAAAACGAGAATTTTGGGCCCACTAGGCACTAAAAGGCACCATCGGATCGAGCTAAAAAGTGTATATCGCATTTATGACATATGTAGAAAAAATACCTAAAAATTATGTATTGTTCTACAAAACTAGGTGAAACCCTTATTATTGGTTGAGATATAAAGTTCTGCTATATTTGTGAAATTAATCGAAAATGGAAAATTCATTTACCCAGAAAATTTGGTAAATAATGATCTAAGTGGTTTTTTGTGCCAGAAAACTAAAACTTTTTTCAACTGTGTTAGTATTTCAGCAGAATTTTTATTATTCCCTCCATCGAAAATTTTTGCAAGGAATTATTTGTGGTAAACGATACTGCCGATAGAGGCCTTAAATTCACAAAATATTTTCATAAAATTTTAACAAATAAAGTAGAAGAAAAGCTGTTATTATTCCAGATAGTAGAATCATACAAAAACATTCTTCCTGTACAAATAGAAAAATAATATAAAACCCGTTTTCGGTAATCATAAAATCCAGATCTGACCTTGGCAAATAATTGGTTAACTTTCTCTTGTTTATTCGAAATTTTAGGAACGGAAGATGTACATATTTGGTTGTAATATTTTAAGTAACGCTTTTAAAAATTCAACAGCGCTTACAAAATATTGGAATTTTTGGAATAAATTGTCTTTTAATTAGCTTGGGTTCATATGTGACCACAAGTCCAAAACGGTTAGTGGGGTCATATTATTTTTTTCCGAAACCCAAAGCTATTAAGATAAAATATAACATTTAAAAGTAGAAAACTGATTAATTTTTGATACAGAGTCTTTAGAAAGATTACATATACTGAACATTTCACAAAAATTGAATTTTTTTCGAAATCCACAAAAAATAATTTATTGAAAAAAAAAAAAAAAATTTAGTAGAGGGCTTTACCTTAAAATTCATACAGTTAAACTTTTACATGTATTTAACAAAACCGTAAAGTCATTAATTTTTTTAAGTTTTGTTTAAGAAAATTTTTTAAAACTTGAAAAATAAGTTTTGAAAACTTATAAAAAAATTACCAACTTTAGGTCTTATTGCGTAATAGCTTAGCAACGTGGTAATAAAACAATACTTCACATCTGAGTGATTATAAGTATAGAGCCCAAAAAAACTTTGGTGTTAATCAATTTCTCAAAATTTTAAAAAAGTGCCATCAAATTTAATAAACTATTGTTCTTTTTTTCTTTTTTGCACAAAAGTGGTCTGGACATTTGCTATTTCTTGGATTTTATTTGATTTTGTAGTTATATAGCTTTTTGGAAATATAATTTAGTACTGATATCGAAAAAATTTTACTGCGGAACGATATTTTCATAAAATGTGAAAAAAACATCATATTATCCCCACATAAACACAATTGAAATTTTAAACCGATTTCCGGCGCGACTTTTTAGAGCTTTGAAAATAATTTCGGCACTAAAAACACCTATTAGAGATTTAAAATTCTTTTTTTCCAAAGGATGTATTTTGCTGCTGAATAGTTTTAAAAAGCAATAAAAAAAAGTACTAAATGTGTGTTTCTTTTTCAAATTATCAGGTATTTTGGGCCCCACTAGGCGCCACAAGGCACCATCGAGCCAAAAAACGAAGACCGCATTCATGACAGCAAACCTCATACTTTAAACATCGCATATACATCAATTAAAGAAAAAAATTTTTGTGACAATCTAGTGGACATGATCGATCCATATTTTGACCTAGTCCCCATATAAAAATAGCAACCGATGTGAAAATTTTCAATCATGCGGGCAATAAATTCATAAAAATATTACTCAAAATTTGGTTTGTTATTATTTTCTTTAGTTGGACCTAATACCCTCATAACTCAGCCTACAGAGTATCGGATAGTCGGTGTAGACCAACTGTTTTTATACCCTATACCACTATGTGCTTTGGGTATAATGACTTTGTGCTGCTGTTTGTAACTACCAAAAATATTTGACCTAGACCCATCTTATACTATACCGATCGACTCAGAATCGCTTTCTGAATCACTTTCTGAGTCGATTTAGCGATGTCCGTCCGTCCGTCCGTCTGTCCGTCTGTCTGTCCGTCTGTCCGTCTGTGTGTCCATGTTAACCTTGTAATCAAACTACAGGTCACAAATAATATTGTCTTTTGATGAAATTTGGCATATCAGCTTTAATCAGACGTAGGATGAACGCTGTTAAAACTGGTGTAATTCTCTCCATGTTCAGACCTAGTCCCCTTAGAAATAACCCCTATGAAATCGACATAAATTGCCATAAGATCCAAATTATCATATAGATCTCAGTCAAATTGGGTTTGAATGTATTTATTATATACATTAACCACTAGTCGAAAAATACCGCCTATATGACAATTCTGAGTCATAGGCCCCATATAGAGCCGCTTCCGGATCTGCGCTTAAATCTATCAAAAAACAAATAAATTGTACAGATTTTTCTGAAATTTGGTATGTATATATTTTTTTAAAATACAAGTGACTTTACCAAATTTGGTCAGGATCGGTACATTTTTCGACCTAGTCCCCATATAAATATTGCACCCGATATTAACGTTTTCATATCTGCAGCCAAAAAAATTAATAACAATGCCACTTAAATTTGGTTTATGCTTATTTTCTATATCCAATTAGTTTGACCGAAGAGATAGGGTCTCTAAACCATGGTATACTTATTTACTTGTTTATTTTTATAACAAGCCTTCGTTTGTAGGCGGCCATGGTGTTTATTTGTTTATCTTATTGGTACATCATTCATCATTAGTATTTTTTGCTATTGCTTTAAAAATACTGAATTTGTAAATATTAAGATAATCAGTCCAGCAGCCACCTGTTGTTATTTTAAATAAAATATTTATAAAGATGAAAAAAATAGAGTAGAGATCAAAAGAATATTTGTTTACTCTGTATTCTAATTAGCAACAACTGAATATTGAGCAGTTGAATTTAAATGTATGTGTACGAGTATACATGGTAAAGGCAATCTAGTTGAGTGCACAACACCGGAAATTATCTAAAAATTCATTATAACGGTATAGCAATTAAAGTGCGTAAGACTGTTACGCTAAGGGCATAGCCAATTTAATTATGCAAAATTTTTGTAATTGGCTGTCCCAGTGATGGTTTTGACAATGCTACCGCTTAAAACTACTTTTTGTATAGAAAAACTTTTTGTAGTGATTCTGGTAACAAAACAGAAACATCGCTGATCTGTAAAGCAGCTGTTTTTAATATCAAATGTCTTTTCAAAAATTCTGCTGTCATGTTATATGTTGCTGTATCATCTGTAAATGTATTTTTTTCTGATGAGTCATACATTTACAAAGTTAGTTTCTTACTGATTATCTTCCTAAATTCACCAAGTATTATATCGTTAGTTTCCTTTTATCTATGCCAGACATTTATCTGTTTTCATATATCTTAGCTATGAAATATCAAAATACAAAAAATAATATGCCTAAAACATCAGTAGAAAAAATTATATCAGCTTTAATATTGGTATTTAATCATTTTTGTAAACAAAAAAGTTAATTGCTCTTCTGATTATATAATACCTACTCGTTTATACATTGTGGTACATAATATCATCATCAAAATAAACAGAAACTCAAACAATAGCTGTGTGGTTGTTAAAGCAAATGTGGAATAGGAAGAGAAATTTCCATTGAAATGACTTGTGGACTTTGCCAAACCAACTTTAACATTAAAATAAAACTTTTGTTATTTTAATACCTTTTACTACTCTGTGGTGAGGGTATAATTAGTTCGTGCTAATGTTTGAACTACTAAATAAAAATACGTGTCCTAGATTAAAATGTTATCGATGAGTATGATCGACAATGAATGACGTTCTGAGTTATTTGCCTATTATATTCATTTGTGTCCAACAATTATCAATGTGTTTTTAGTCATATTCCCCATCTCCCGATATTGGCTTAGATCTATCTGCAAACATTATTACAAAACACTGCATATTATCTAATATAAAATTTCTCTGGTACAATAGAACCCGTTTAATTACCCCACGCCTAACTACCTTTCAGGCTTATTTACCTCGAATTTTTAGTTCACGTTTTTGCTCACTCTTTCTAACAAAATCCCACGGTTAATTAACTATCGCTTAATTACCCAATTCGGGTAATACCCAAACATTTTTGAAATTTTGACGAGGTAATTAACCGAAAATTACTGTGTGTGTTTTTGACAGGGAATTAATATGGTAATGACCATAAAAAAAGTTATGTAAAAATAAATATATCGCGATTTAGTATTATTCCAACAAATTATGTATGACATGACATGGTGTTTTTTGTAGTTGTAAATATTGAAAACATTTAAAGTTTAATTCGTGAAGAATTTAGCACATAGTACCGTTAATAATATTGTTTATACATAACTTAATTCAATCAGTTCTACATCTATATAATGATACGTGAATGTAAATTTTTAGTTCCCTTTTGAAGCAATATGTGGGCACGGAGGAGCGTGAAAATTGGCATAGTAATAGTTCACATGGAGGAGAAGCTGAGAATGATAAAATTAACGTTTAATCTGTCTTAAATATATATAAAATTAAATATAATATTTCTAATAATTCATTACACTTTGTTGCTACGTATGATCTAAATTGTGTTTCAGATGCTCTGTGTTGAATTGTGAATTGCTAAAATTGATTAGCATACTTTAGGCTCATATAAATATTCATAATTTTTTTATATATATAGAATAAAAAACATTGAAAGACAAAAATCAATGAAAAAATAATATTTCCCAGAATTTGCACCCGAATTTCGAGTGCTGGGCTATACTACTATAAAATGCTATATTATTAAAAAAATTTTATTTATGGTTTTAATTCAATTTCATCGTCTTCAAAGTTATCTGTCTCGATGCAAAATAGTACATATGAAAATAATTTTTTCAAACAGTTAATAAAGTGGATATTCGTCTTGGTCTTCAAAGCACGCATCGATTCTGCTTTTATTTCCTCTTTGAGTTTATTAAATAACCCGCTTTCAAACTGCTCTATCTCGAACAAATACGGTGGTTTTGGAACGAAAGCGGGCGAGTTTTTTGCGAAATGATTTCGAAGAACCAATGCGCTGTTCAATTATTACATTTCTTTATCTTACGGCAAAAACCAAAAGTTTTCTGCTTACAATTCTGGCCGGCTTTTGCCAATACCCTCTTTCAAATGATATGTAAAATGCAAATAAATCGCTGGAGGCCCAAAATATATCAACAGTATCATTAAGATTTCCAACCAAAGCTTTTTCTTCGCCAAGTCTCTCATTTCCATGATAAGTTGCTGTTTTGTTTCGGCCGAGGCGCTCTCTGTTTTACTTCTTTCTCTACGTTCTTGGTACTATTTGTATCAGTTGCAAACATTTTCTGCGACATAGCGTGATCACCGATGGCTTTTGCAACATATTTTGTATTTGTGGAGCAAAAATTTTATTTTGAAAATAAGATTGAATGGGATTTCGTTGTGCAAGAAAAATTTAAATTTAAGCGCAAAATTTTTTATGTTGTTATTAAATATATATCCTATCGTAGATCAATTTTTTAATAGAATATTTAATTCCGATATAACAACGTGTTAGAGTGCGATCACTGCATGTATGAATATTATGGTTTCATGAATATTTCTTGAGCATGAGAGATTCCTTTTTTTTAGCAAAGATTAAACTTTACGAGGTTAAAAGTTTCAAAGTTTTCATAAAAACGACTCTGTGTTTTTATTTTGAATAAACTTACAAAGTTTAAGCATGGCCTGTTGTGCCGAATCATTGATACCCTTCACCTGCGCATTAAACTCAATATTACGACAACTGCTGGGTGCGCATTTTAAAGCAGCTGCCGGTAATCAAACTTTAAATCGAATATTTTTATACCCTATACCACTATGTGGTTTGGGTATAATGACTTTGTGCTGCTGTTTGTAACAACCAAAAATATTTGACCTATACCCATCTTTAATTATACCGCTCGAATCAGAATCACTTTCTGAGTTGATTTAACAATGTCCGTCCGTCCGTCCGTCCGTCTGTGTGTCCATGTAAAGCTTGTAATCAAACTGCAGGTCGCTAATATGAATATATTTTGATCAAATTTGTTATATAAGCTTTTATCGGCCATGGGATGAACGCTGTTGAAATTGGTGAGAATCGGTCCATGTTCAGACCTAGCCCCCATACAAATTACCCCTATGAAATCGACATAAATTGTCATAAGTCCAAATTGTCATACAGATCTTACTCAAATTGGGTTTATATGCGTTCATTACATCCATTAATGAGTAGTCCAAAAATTATTCCTGTGGCCCCATATAGAGCTGCTTCCCGATTTTCACTTAAATCTATTAAAAAACAAAAATATTGCACTGATTCTTCTCAAATTTTGTTTGTATATATTTTTGCAAAATACAAGAGACTTTACCAAACGTGATCAGGGTCGGTCCATTTTTGGACCTAGTCCCCATATAGATATTGCATCCGATATGAACTTTTTCATATCTGCAGCCAAAAAAATTAATAAAAATCCCACTCAAATTTGGTTTATGCTTATTTTCTATATCGAAGTAGTTGGACCGAAAGATAGGGTCTCTAAACCATGGTATAGGGTATCATATAGTCGGTCTAGACCGACTATAATTTTCTTACTTGTTATCTTTAAGAAATTTTCAAATGTTACACCGTAAAGTTTTTTTGAGAAGTTCGAAATCGGCTCATATTTTCGAATATTGAAAATATATCTTAAAATTGCATTGAAAGTGGACTCAAGCTTTTTATAACTTTTAGAATCAGTGCATGCATATATTACGCAGCCATATAGTAGAGTTGGCATAAGATATGTTTTTGCAAGCAAAATTCGAATGTTAAGGGGGGTTATATGTTATGTATTCCATAACGTTCTAACCATTGAGTAAGTTCTCCCAGCAGCAGAAGTAATATGGTTAGACCATGTGAGATTATCATTAAAAATAATACCTAGATTTTAAGCTGTTGATACGATTTCAATTTTCTGGTTGTTTAACATAATCAATGGTTAAAAGGCAGTGTCATTGTTCCTTTTGTAAAAATCAAACACTTTGATTTAGAGGGGATGAGGCATAAACCATTTGCACTTGCCCATGTATAAATCTTATCAAGATCTGAATTTAATTTTGCAACGCAATCATTTATGCTGCTTATACCAGTAGTTATATATAACTGGACATTGTCAGCATATATGTGTACATTGCAAAACAATAATTGTTCTACTAGGTCATTCACGTAGATGATAAAAAGGAGAGGTCCCAGTATTGATCCTTGGGGTACGCCCTTCATAACTGGCAACACACGAGAGGTTTTATTGTTTGCAAAAACTGACTGGCTACGATTCAACAGATATGAAGACAACAAACGAATAGACCAAGGAGAGAAATTAAACACTTTGTGTAATTTAAAGCATAGAACCTCATGATCCACCATGTCAAACGCTTTGGAATGGTCAAGTAAAACAAGAAAAGAAATGTCTCCAGCATCAATACTCTCTCGTATATACTTTGAAACATCTATGAGTGCTGATATACAACTATGCTTGGGTCGGAAACCTGATTGCCTTTTTGTCAGTAAATCGTTATCATTAATATGCTTGATAATTTGTCCATGAAGCAGTCGCTCAAAAAGTTTGGATAGATAAGGTAGTATGGAAATTGGACGATAATCGTTGTTAGATTTTGGGGTGGCTATAATTTTTGCGTGTTTCCAACTTTGCGGGTAAATACTCCTTGTAATTATATTATTAAATATATACGTTATAAATGGCAGAACATACTGTAAAATAATTTTTTAAAATTTTGGACGAATATTGCCGAACCCTACAGCATCAGATATAATTGCTTGACAGCTTGAAAATATATCTTCTTGGTTTATACAAATAAAACAGAATGAGCTGCATTGAGGGACTAAAATTTCTCTTTGATCATAAAAGTTCATATTTGAAGTAATGTTAGGGAGATTCATGAAAGATACATTGAGTTTATCTACATCTATTTCACTAGATACTAATGGCGATGATTTTCCAATCCCAATTTCTCGTATAGTTCTCCAAGTTTTCTTAATACCAGCTGCAGATGAAAAACGACATGAATAAAACTTGAATTTGGCAGCTTTGATCACTCTGTTCACTTCTCTTCGTGCATTTACATATTTATATGCGTTTATATGCAAAATCCCTACGAGCAATAGCTAATTTTATTTCAATATTGAACCACGGTTTCTTCCTAGTATTTTTCCTCAAAGTTCTCACCGGAACAGATTTAATAAAAACTGTGACTGTGACCCTTGGAACAGCAGAGGTGTGTTAGGCAGGCTTCGAATCCCCACCAAGGAGAGGGATTTGTTGCCCAAATGCACAAATCTTGAATTGGTATCTGAGCGTGTAGTTTTCCTACACGATGGGGCGATGGTCGGCGCACATTCCGATCCAGTATTCAGAACACCGTAACAGTATGTCAACGAGCCAGGTACTAAAGTAAAACACAAAAGACTTCTGTCTGTCTGCCTGCCATGGGACAACCCCATTCCCCCTCATCCAATTGATCTGAAACTTCGGCCATAGTCTTGTTGTGACTATAGATTAATTTTGGGGCAGTCACGCATAGTCATGCACAGTCGCGGAGCACTAATTAAAACACATTTTCCTTTATATGATCGAGTTGAAGCTTGGCCGATAGACTTACCGTGAAAGAAGATTAACTTTGACATAGTCACTCACAGCCACTCATAGTCACGCACAGTCACGGAGAAATTAAAACCTGAAACTTTGTTGGGGCCAAAGATTTTTTATTTTTTTTTAAAGCCTAGTTCCGCGAAGCCGAGTGGCTTGTCTGCAGATTCTAATTCGGCTAGTTTTTTTTTTTTTTTGCAGCGGAAAACCAAAGCCTCAGTTGGGAATCGAACCCACGACCCCCGCATGATAGGCGAGCACGCTACATACTCACCTACCGGGGCGCTTGAATTTTAAGATAGCACATACAGTCACGGAGTGATTTAAACCCCATTTCGCCTCATCCGACCGATCTGAAACTTTGCACATAGACTTGTAATGGTCAAAGATTACTTTTAAGATAGTCACACACAGTCACGCACAGTCACGGAGATATTCAAAACTTATATTCATAAGAAAAGAAAGAGTTTTAATAAAAACTTTGTTTTTATGGATTAGATTATTGAAGGCATTTTCTTAAATAAAAACAAGTAAGAAAATTATAGTCAGTCTAGACCGACTATATGATACCCTATACCATGCGTTTAGAGACCCTATCTCTCAGACTCAACTAACTGGATATAGAAAATAAGCATAAATTAGAGTGGGATTTTTCTTAATTTTTTTGGCCGCAGATATGAAAAATTTCGTATCGGATGCTATATCTATATGGGGACTAGGCCCAAAAATGGACCGAACCTGCCGATGTTTGGTAAGGTCTCTTGTATATTGCAAAAATATATACAAACATCATATG
Source organism: Cordilura impudica (assembly GCA_963682025.1). Classification (NCBI taxonomy): domain Eukaryota; kingdom Metazoa; phylum Arthropoda; class Insecta; order Diptera; family Scathophagidae; genus Cordilura; species Cordilura impudica. Next base: position 113,680,478 of record OY821519.1, read on the forward strand.
AGAAGAATGAGTGCAATATTTTTTGTTTTTTTATAGATTTAAGTGAAAATCGGGAAGCAGCTCTATATGGGGCCTATGACTAGGAGTTGTCACATAGAGATCATTTTTTGACTACTGATTAGTGGATGTAATAAACACATACAAACCCAATTTGAATAAGATTTATACGATAATTTGTATCTTATGGCAATTTAAGTCGATTTCATAGGGGTCATTTGTATGGGGGCTAGGTCTGAACATGGACCGATTCCCACCAATTTCAATAGCGTTCATCCCACGACCGATAAAAGCTTATATACTAAATTTCGTCAAAACATATTCGTATTTGTGACCTGCAGTTTGATTACAAGCTTTATATGGACACACAGACGGACGGACGGACGGACGGACTTTGTTAAATCGAATCAGATAGCGATTCTGATTCGATCGGTATAATAAAAGATGGGTCTAGGTCAAATATTTTTGGTAGTTACAAACAGCAGCACAAAATCATTATACCCAAACCACATAGTGGTATAGGGTATAAATATGAATCAATTGCTAAAATCCGATTCATCAGTTATCCGCCAAATAATTAATGTGTTAATAACAACAACATGATAGTTAACATTTGTATATTTTTTCAAAGCAAATGTTATCAGACCTGCTGAATTATTTTTGTTAAGTCTATGGGAAATAATTAAGAATTAACATTTCTTTAGTGTTTGATTTTTCTACAAACAAATATCATGAATATAAAACGTGATAAATTATCTACAAAAAATTTTAATTTTGGAAAATTGCAAATGTTTTCAAATGAAGAAGCTTGTAACATGGATTTTTTTTCATAAGTTAATTTTTAGAGTTTTTAAAAGAAAAAATATAAATATCTGATAAGATTGTATTATTACTTAAATCTATAAGTACTTGTTTGATATTTTGAAATAACTTATATTATTTTTTTAAGTATATTTCTTATTTCCATTTTTTCATTTATATCGGAGCAAGCTAAGCTAAGCTAATAGGACACGTGAAGTATAATCATACATATATAACCCTAAAGCAAATGCTACAAACACAGCGATCTCCAAAATAACAACAATTATTGCTGTGACACACAATACAAAATAACATGAAAAAATTATATTTTTTTCACGACCTTTTACTTCAGCATTGATATCTTGGAACCTCACACACCGTTTGTGATGTTTTTAAGCGTTACACTGCTCAGGATGTCACTGAATCATTTTCACTAATACCGAGCAACTCATCTAACCTATTGAGGGCGTAATTGTGATTTCCAAAGACGCACAGAATGACAAATTGCTTGTTATAAGGATCAATAATATATATAGATTTTTTTTCGAATTATTACAAACGGGATGACAAATTTATATATACCCTATGGACACTGGGTATTTTTATTTTTAATAGTGCTCAGTGGAGAAGAACGCATATATTTTTCTTTTAAATTATATTTCCTCTCTAAATATTTTTAATCAGACCGGTTTCTGGTATCAACTCTTCAATATTTTGAAAAAATTGTTTATATCATTGATCAAAATTTTCCAATATGAAATTTTTCTACTTCATTCATGTAATTTTTCGTTGACAATAGATAGAAACCGAAACATACATAACCATTTCTTAATAATTAATTAATTTATTTATTTAATAATTAAAGAATATATTTATGTAAGTATTAGGTGCTAAGGCCATCAGCTCAAATTTCTAAATTAAAAACGTATAACAAAGCACAAAGGGATCATGCTGTGTGATATTTTTAATGAATATAAACAAATTTCTACTATAGTTTGAACATAACACATTTTCCCAGCTCCTAGATCAAATGATATATTGGTATTCACTTTGCTTATTATATGCAAGACCACTGGGTATTCTAAATACAAAAAAAGAAAAAACCATTAAATAAATTCAGCAGATAAATAATTCATTAATATACAAAACAAACTCTAAGAATCTTGACTTGATTATAATCGTACCTTTTTTACCTAAATTATTCACATCTGCTATAAACATTAACGTAGATGTCAGTGACATAAACCAATCCCATTCAAACTTAGTTTATATTCATTAAAAATATCACACAGCATGTTTTAGATTAGATGTTTTAGAATTTTTGAACCTTAAAACTGCCCGAATTTCATGGCATAGTGCATTGTATTATCGGACATGACTGACTATAACTATTTTACTTGTTTTTTTTTGAATCCTGTTGTTTCAGCTGTAGATGAAAACAAATAAAAAGTTTTTTACAGTCCATTTATGTGTAATTGTAAATAGTTTAACTTAAGTATGATTATACTTGAATTCTTTTGGTAACATATTTTTTTTTGTGGATACGTAGAAAACGTATGAACATTGTACACTATGCTGAGTAGCTATTTGGATTTTTGGATTTAAATTGCGTTAAGTGGTTATGACTTTGATATTAATAGAGTTTATTTATAAACAAGATATTAAGAATTATGATTTTTTTTATATGAGTAATAATAACATTACAAACAGTAATAATAACAAATGAACAGAGTACGCAACATAACTAAGGAAGCTACTTTGAATTCATGTTAATTGATTTTCTAAATTCATACAACTTACAACAGTCATCAACTTATCACGTACAATATTAAATTTTATGGTCGGTTTTAATTTGTATTTAAATCAAAAACAAATTTGTTTTCTTTATCCTAAACTATGAAGATCAGTTTGTCAACAGTAAAACAATTTTCAATTTTTAGAAGAAAGTTAATACGAACGTGGGCATACTTAAAGGCTTTTTATAATAAGAACTTACATTTTTGTCATCGCGAGAATGCAGGTTTGTAAGGTAGACCACTTAAAATTTACCAAAATACTATTTTTCGTTGCGATTTGCCATAAAAATAGGCCGAGTTGTATGTACTTAATTCGTTCTTTTATAAAGGCACTTATTGGGAGCTCAACATCTACATTGGATTTGGTTATTGTCTCAATACTGAATGAAATTATAATCTATAATATTAATAGGCAAGGCAATTCCTTGTGACATCTTGTATACTCTCAGTTGCCAACCGATTTTGACAAAAATGTACCACTTGAAAGGTATTTCCTTTCAGATATGCACCTTGTTTTTTAAATTAAAATTGGGTAAGTTTTTGGGTCATTTGGTTCATTTACAGTTCTAGTAACACACATATAAAATACAAATTTAAGCTGTAATTTGCTAATTTGAACCGCGAATTGACTAAACTTGATTAGCCTAACTTTAGGTTCTTGTAAGATTATTTATTGACAAACCCATTTATACATCTTCCGTGTAAATTTGCAATTTAATGAATTATTGAATGTGAAAATAAAAGTTCCTAAAATTTTCTTCTTTTTCAGCATAATTTAAAAAATAAAATATAATTGCACTCAAAATCTCAAGTGCTGGGCTCTGCTAGATGAATTAAATGTAACATTAGAAATTTGTTTAACTAAATTCAGCTTTTTTAGATTTATAGTCATACCACTCTGTGGTCAGGATATAATGAGTTTATTGTGATGTTTTTAAAAAACAAATAGATATGAGCTAGATCAAATTTTTATTATACCGATCCGCCTATATATCTGTCTGTCTGTGTGGCCTTGCAGATTTTGTAGTTAAAGTTCTGGTTGAAAAAAACATATATACATATACATTAGGGTGGCCCTTCATTATATGGAGGGCAAAAAAAGTGTTCGAATTTAAAGTCTCACCCCTAGAAATATGCGAATAGCAAGAAAACTGAGAAATACGAAGTTTTGGGTCAATCAAAAAAAAAAAAATTAGAGGTGCCTCAACGCGACTGAAAATTTGAAATGTGTTTACATAGGGAATACTAGCTGAGTCCGGTCCGCGTTGCTGGCCCGAAGAAAACATCTGGATTTTATATTGCATCTAAATTTTAATACCGAGTGTCGGGCAAAAGTAAAGCACGATTTAATAATATTATGAATATGACTGAAAAAAAATATACGTTTTCTTGAATATTTTAACACCAGCGCCACCTACAGGTGAAAAACTTTGTCAGCAACTTTAGTTTTATGTACATAATATATGTTGCGAATTTGAGCTAAATTGGACCGTAAATAAATTTTTTGGGAAAATCTCGACCCCAGCGCCACCTATCACGTACAAAAAAAAGTTATGCAAATCGGAGAACCAAAGGAACATATGGTATGAATACGAAGTCGCTAGCATTAGTGATTCAACAGTTATTAGAGTACCAACATACGCACCAACGTTTTTATATATTAAGATATGACTTCTTTTCAGATTTTATGAAAATTTCGTTCTATAGTTATATTTTTTCGACAACTGTTTATATGAATCGATATCAGTGCTAAATTATCTTTTCAAAAAGTATATAACACATCAAAATGTAATAAAAACTCGCCAAGAAATAACAAGTGCCCCGGACCACTTGTGTGCCAAAAAACTCTAGGTCATGAAATATTATGAACATTTTTTCAACTTTAACTAATTGATTAAAGCCATAATTTTTTTTATCTGTATATCCATAAGTAATCAAATATGAAGTACTGTTTCATTAGCACATTGTTAACCCATTGCGAAGTGAGACCAAAATTGAAAATTTTTTTGATAAAATTTTAAAAACTCCTTTTTTAAGTTTTTAAAAATTTTCTTAAACAAAATTTCGAAACCTGGATCTTTCGCTTTAAAGTTTTATAAAATGTATGTTATAGATTAACTGTGTGAATTTATAAGTAAATTCCTCTGCCAGAATTTTTTTTACAAGGATTTTTTTTTGCGGATTTCGAGAAAAATGAGTTTTTTTGAGATATTCAGTAAATGTACTCTTTCTTAATATTTTGTATCAAAAATTTATCAGTTTTCTTCTTTAAAATGTTACATTTTATCTTAGTTGCCTAGGGTTTTTGAAAAAATTATATTACGCCTTTAGCCCTTTTGGCCTTGGGATCGCATATGACACCAAGCTAATGAGAGACAACTTATTAAAAAAAAAAAAATCAAATATTTTGTAAGTGCTGTATAATTTTTAGATGTGACGCTTAAAATATATCAACCAAATGTGCAAGTCTTCAATACTAAAAATTTTGAATAAATCGAACATCGTTAACCCATTCCTTGCTGAGGCCAAACTTTGAATTTTGGCATATTTATATAAATTAATTGTTCTAGAAAACTAGATAAAACCCATACTGTGGGTTGGGAAATAAAAGTGTGCTATATTTTATGAAAACTTACCTTTTTGTGCTCCTAGGATTAAAATGATCCAAAATTCAGCAGTATTTGCAAAATATTTGAATTTTTTGTCTTAATCGTCCCAAATGGGTTAATGACGTCAAATTATAAAATCACCATAATAACTAAATCATAAAAATCGGTAAAATATAGCACAATTTTATTTCCCAACCCAAAGTAAGGGTTTCATCTAGTTTACTAGAATAATTAATTTATTCAAATATGCCATTCAAAGGAACGATGTTAACGAGGTTCGATTTATTCAAATTGTTTAGTATGGAAGACTTGCACATTTGGTTGATATATTTTAAGCGTCACATCTAAAAATTATACAGCACTTACAAAATATTTGCTTTTTTTAATAAATTGTCTTTCATTAGATTGGGGTCATATGCGACCCCAAGTTCATAAGGTTTAAGGAGGTCATATTATTTTTTCAGAAACCCTATTATAAAATGTAACATTTAAAAGTAGAAAATTGATAAATTTTTGATGGGAAGTATTTAGAAAGGGTATATTTACTGAATATTTCACAAAAAATTAATTTTTCTCGAAATCCGCAACACAAAATTATTTTAAAAAAAAATCTTTAAAATTCACATAGTTAATCTCTAACATATACTTGACAAACCTGTAAAGGGCCAGATCCATTTTTTGAAATTTTGTTTAAGAAAATTTTTTTAAACTTAAAAAAAGGAGTTTTTAAAATTTTATCAAAATAATTTCCAATTTTTGGTCTCATTTCTCAATAGGTTAACAATGTGTTAATGAAACAATACTTCATGTTTGAGTACTTATAGGTAAAGAGACCAAAAAAACCGTGGCTTTAATCAATTTGTTAAAGTTGAAAAAGTGTTTTTGGCAAAAAAAGTGGTCTGGGGCATTTGTTATTTCTTGGCAACTTTTTATACGATTTTGATGTTAGATAGCTTTTTGAAAAGATAATTTAGTACTGATATCGATTTGTATAAAAACCTGCCGAAAAATTTAACTGTAGAACGAAATTTTCGTAAAATCTGAAAGAAATTCGGATTTTTCCCATATAAACACACATGAAATTTTCAATCGCGTAGAGGCACCTCTAAATTTTTTTTTTTTTTTGATTGACCCAAAACTTTGTATTTCTCAGTTTTTTTGCTATTCGCATATTTCTAGGGGTTGAGATCGGGAGTTTGAAATTTTTTTTTTTTACAGATACAAATATGTGACCCACCCTAGTGTGTCCAAACAAGTGTTTGAGTAAAACGCAATTAAAGCTTGTTGAATGTTTGTTTTGATTTGCTTGTTTTCAATGATTTAAATGTTTGTTCTATCATTTAGTGCATATATCGTAGATTCTTTTGATATCGAAATAATTATTTAATAATTTAGTACATTAATAAAAACACTGAAGACTGGAAGAAAAAAAAATTTTTCACACTAAGTGGACTTTACTGTTTTATCTGATTGCATTTTTACAATACTTTCCCATGTTTTTCAGACATGTGAGCAGCTTCATAAGAAAATTGAAGGTTTTTTACATACTAATCCAAAAAAAAAAGGTGAATTCATGAATTTTGACACACCAGGTGGATTTTATTAAGCAGGGTCACATACACATTTTGAAGAAATTTTTTATTTAAGACTTTGTTGTACTGAAATTAGTGAAAGCTTATCCTCAAAAAAATACTCATATGAGATCGAATTAAATAGCACTAAGATTAAAATGTTTAGCACGTTTATTACACCCCTTACTCAGGAAGATAAAAATAAGTCGGTAAGACCATTTGGAGGCATAGTCCCGATATAACGTTTCACAATATTCGCTTAAAACAATTAACAAAAATACAGATATATTTCATCGTAGATTATTCTTAAGATTTAATTTAATTATGGTGCGTGGTAGAGAAGCAGAAATTATATATTTTTAAAAATAATAAATATTCTATATTCTTAATCAATTATTTAACGATTATATTAAATATTGTAATAATTGTTATGTTAACTTGATTAGATAATTTCTATATGAAATTTTTCTAGTTAAGACGGTCGGGTCAGTGGCGATGGTATTATGAATTTGTGCTAATGTTTTGGCTATAACTTTTATTGTACAAATCCACTAAGAATATCTTTCTAAGGCCCTTTACCAAAACTCATAGTGCAGGCAATATTGCTCACTTTAAAAAATTCTGGATAGTTTTTACGTCAGTGTATGTGCATAAAATAAAAGAAAAAATCAAAATAATCAAGAGTTCAAATGATTTTTTGAAAGAAATGTAATGTGTGAAAATTAAACTGTTGTTATTATTACACCAATGTAGAAATGCACAAACATTTGGATGTGCTCCAATTTATATTTGGAAGATTAACCATTTTTTTAATTTTATTTCATGCAATTTCTTTAACACGTTCATGACCAAATTTTAGCTAGGGACCGAATATAAAATTTTTTAATTCTTTACCATACTATAATTAAAACTACCACTGAAATGGTAAAATTTTGTCATTCAAAATCGAATATATTGATTTATGTGGCATTTGTGGAAAATTTTGTCAAAGTCTCAGGGAAGTCCAAATTTTTTAAAAAATAACGATCGGACTACATTCACAAAAACAAAAGCTTGTTTTCATTGCGCGTAATATTCCACCTTGACCGACTGGAGAGTAACTCATCCTCCAGTATCAGTATATTACGAGCTGAACCTTTGGCTTTATTCAAATAGACATATGGTAGGTGAGTACGTTGCGTGCTCGCCTATCATGCGGGGGTCGTGGGTTCGATTCCCATCAGAGGCTTTGGTCTGTCGCTGCAAAAAAAAAAAAAAAAAAATTAACACACTAGGTGAGTAGGTGTGTAGGTAGCGTGCTCGCTAACTCCTTCCTATAACCTATTTTCCTGAGATCAACACAATGCACTGCATCTGTAGGGGGCATCCCCTGAGTGTTGATTAATAAAAAAAAAATAGACACATGATGTGATTTTTGAAAATTTCCAATTTATTTGGTTTTTCTATAATATTAATAGGTTAGGCGATTTCTTGTGACCGATGTTTTGTTCTACCGTTTTATCCCGATTTTGACCAATCGTATATTAATTGAAAGATATTTCTATTTAGCCAATTAGCAGATTTACAGATTTTTAAGTTTTTTCCTTTATTTTGAGTAAATTGCATTTAAAGTTGCTACTAATACATACATAAAATTATGCACTGCTATGTGTGTGTTTATTAAATTTGTTCATGTGTTTGTAATAAAAATGAGTTTGTTTTTTATGTTGATTTGTGAACTGGCTATAATTGATTAGCATACCTTTAGAGTCTTTATTTAATGGAAAAATAAAATTTCCTAGAATTTGCACTCGATTTTCGAGGGCTGGAAGCTGCTAGTATTGAATAAATGTATAACATGATTTTTTTACCCTGTGTGGTCACGGTTTAATGACCTTGTACTGATATTTGTAACTATCAAAAATATTTGACCTAGAACCACCTTTTATTATACCGATCGATTGGGAATCACTTTCTGAGTCGATTTAGCGATGTCCATCCATCCGTCCGTCCGTCTGTGTGTCCATCTAAACTTTTGCGATCTGTAGGCAAATGTGAACATATTTTGATGAAATTTGGTATGTAAGCTTCTATCGCCTGTAGCATAAACGCTATTGAAATTGGTGAAGATCAGTGCATATTCAGACCTAGTCCCCATACAAATGACATCTATGAAATCGACTTAAATTGCCATAAGATCCAAATTATCTGGGTGAAATTGGCTTCAGTAGTCCAAAGATAATCACTATAGGAAAATTCTTAGTCATAACCCCCATATAATTCTGCTTCCCGATCTTCACTAAAATCTATCAAAAAAACAAAAATATTGCACAGATTTTTCACAAATTTGGTTTGTTTTTGCGAAAAAAAAGTGACCTTAACAAATATGGTCTGGAGCGGTCCATTTTTCGGCCTAGTCCTCATATAAATATATCATCCGATATGAACTTTTTCACATTCAAAGGAAAAAATTTAAGAAGAGTGCCACTCAAATTTGGTTTAAGATTATTTTCTATATCCTATTAGTTGAGCCCTAGAGATAGTAGAGACCCTCTAGGGTGTCGTATAGTAGGTCAAGACCGACTATAAATTTCTTTTTTGTTTAAAATTTGTAATTATTAACTAATACGAATATTTGTCCAAGTGTTTTTTTAAACTTTTCAATAAATTTGTTTTATGTAGACACAAGTAAAAGAAATATAACACTAGCCAACAAGGTTTACGACTGGAGCAACCAAATATCTTTCATAGAGTAATTTGCTGGCTGCATTCGAATCTGTAATTGGTTTTTCTCTATCACGTCAGGTTGTCCAGATACAAAAAAAAAAGTTTTTATTCGTTTTTTACATAAAAAATCGTTAGTTTATTTAAAAATCAATGAATTTTCAAAAGTGAATGGCGTTATTTGAACGTCGCGACGCGTCGTTTATATTTTTTGTTGATTCGGTTTTACGTATTTGAGTCCAGCTTTAGTCTCACAGCATGCTGTTGTTCCAAAATCCATAATAATTTCTTTCAACTTTAATTAAATCTTGGTGAGAAGGGGAGCGTTCTTCCTCGCTCACCGCACCTAGGTTTTGTGGATAAAAATCTAAATGCGAATGAAGAAAATGCATTTTGAGTGACATTCGTGATAATTTTTCAATAATTCAGCAACAATTTGTCTGCAGTTTTCACTCGTATTATTTCCGAGAAAACTGTCCACGATGCTCTTGAAAGAGTTCCAGGCTGCATATTCTTTCTTCAATAAACATTGTGAAAAATTGTCATCATACAATAGCTTACTTACCTGGGGCCCACAAAATATGCCCTCTTTGATTTTAGCATATGAAATTTTAGGAAAACCCTGTAACAAATATTTTAGTGCTGCACCATCTTTGTCCAGAGCCGTGACAAAGTTCTTAAAAAGGCCCAGTTTTATGCACAGTGGCGAAAGAAGAACGTCATTTGGATCAATTAATGGTTTATTTGAAATGTTGTGTTTTCTTGGGGAATGCTCAGTTTTTTTTTGCCACTCTGTTCTGACGTAATAATGACATGTAGCGCTACTATACCATAGACAAAGGAAACAACAATATTTTGTGAAACCTTCTTGCATACCAGTCAACAAACCAATGACCTGAAACAGATTAATTTGCAATTATTTACGATGGTGTATACTATACATATTTACAAAGATATTTAAATCACACACCTTAAGGTCACCACAGATCTTACATTTATTATGGTTTTATTTGAGTAATGAGAAAATTTCATTCCCATTTTGCAAAAGAAGAGCCTTTAAACTGTACTTAGAGCCATCATTAAATAATATCCATTCAGTTTTGTCATATGGCTGGTTCATTTTTTGAAATAAACCATCAACATCAGTACAGTTTAGAACAGAGTGCTTCTTTTCAAAATATGCAGCCAATTCCAAGCTTCTATCTCTATAGATTGTTACTTTGTCCCAACTGCAAGATGTTTCCACTGCTGCACGCATGAAGCTAGTAGTTCTGCATCTTGCTTCGTTAAATGTAAATCTCGAATTTGATCATTCAGCTCAGCTTGAGTCACTAAATGGTGTTCATCATAAAAACTACCACTCTTGGTGAAAGATGTTTCGTACTCACTGCTCGTAGCGCTGGTAATGAATAATATGGTGGACGTTGAACTGGTTTGGAAACCGATGGGACATTCGCGTAAGTAATATTTTTTCGTTTTTATTTAATATTGAATCCAGCAACTTTTGTTAAACAGAAATAACAATCGGTTTGGTGGTTACTTGACTCTCTCCAAAGTACTGGAATTGAAAAATCGAAACTGATCTTCTTGCCATTTGACCACTTGTAAAAAACAGTTCTGCAACTATTCCAAAACATTGTCGGTGTCCACGGTTTGTTCAAGTTTCTGACAGCAAAACCAAAATAATGTTAATATGCATATTTTAATGATTCTGATATTGCTTGTCCTTTTTTTCCAACCAAATATTCACCACACACAAAGCAAAAATAGCTTGGATCAGTAACACATGATCTCCCTGATATATTTATAAAGATTTAGAATGAATGTGGGCCTCTGCAAATTAATAATTGTGAATTGTAGTGTCAGTATTGACTGTCTTACAGTATTGCCAGCATACGATAAAAATGAACAAGACGTGATAGCCCAATTTTTATGCCAGATTCGAATTCAGCGCATCCAGATTATTAAAAAAAACATTCTTCTTTTCTGCAGTCAATTTTTTTTTAATTTGTAGACCAGCGTAATTTAGCAATTTATTCCTTCAAAATTCCAAAATATTTTCCTGTCAAAAAAATAGTTAAATTAGGTTAGAAAAAAACATAATACTATTTCCTAAAAAATGTTTATTCTTTTCAAGGAACTGATTTTTAATTAGTGATTTTGTAATATTTAAAGAGCCCTGATGTGTAACGATAATTATGTATGTGACCGGATCTATGAAAAGTGGACTACGGGGTCACAAAATCATCTTTGTTTTTTGCCAGTTCGGATAGAGTATGAGACGCTCTTTCACATGTTGAAAATCTGAAAGTCATAACATGTGGAAAAGTTTATTAAAAACTAAGAGCAAGTAGAGTACAACCACGAATTAATTGATTTGATAAAGATAAAAGATTGACAAAACATTCTAAAGCTACAAAAAAACATTATTATATGCCAGAAAATATACAGTAAGTAGTTTTTGCATTTTTCTTCTTTCTTTTTTTAGACCTTTTTATGTTCTGGTTGTGAGGAAGATGAACCTTGTAACACATCTGGTCTCTACTAACCTTCGCCTTTCATTTATTTAATGCTAACTCTTTTTTCTGTAATGGAGCAATACGTTTCTTCGATACCAACTCCTGTTTTGGTAGTGGAGCCACAATATCTGCTTAACTTTGAGAAATTTGCTTACCAGCTCCTCAGCCTCTTTATTTTCAGTAGACAAATGAAACTAACATTATCATCAGACCCATAATTTTCTTCATCATCTTCTGGGAAATATTGACTGCCGACGGCCCTATACTCCTCATCAGCACAACACTCGTTTTTCTGCAAAAGACCAACAGATATGATAATATTTATAAACTCAACATTTTTAAAATATTCCAAGCAGAAACAATACTAGACCTCCTTAAATATTGTTCGACACGAGGACATTAATAAATTGGAGCTACAAATGCCAGACAGACGCAACCGCTTTTTTATCTTTAACAACTGTTTTCTCGATAACTTGTTTTCGTAAATAAGCCCTCTTTTCATAGGCCAGGTTACATATGATAAAATAGTGTTTAATCAAAATTCCGTAAATTTTATGAAGTTGTTTTTATTTACACAGTCATTGAACTAGTGAGTCAGTGGTGAGTGTCACAATATTTATTAAGATGAAGTCATATTGACACAACGATTAGTTAAGGGGTTATTTCAGAAATTGAGTCTAGAATTTTCCTTTTTTTGAACTCGAAAAATGTTATGAATAAGTTTAACCAAATCTTTTCCCTTCATTTTTCTTTAATATTGAAAATCTGCTAAAATTTTACCATTTACTATAGTGGGGACAATTAATTGCAATTGCACAATTAAAGAACGATTTATTCTCAATTGTACAATTATTCAAAAAGGATATTGTAGATTAAAGATAAAGGTTGATCAGAAATTTTGTGCATATTTTTTGATATTGTGTTTTGCAATTGTGTTTGGCCTTTAACTAAATTTAGTTAATATTTAAAAATGCTATTACGACAGACAAGAACAAGAAAAAACTTCAAAGTTTTTGTGTATTGTATTGCTTAGCCCTTTCACGACCAAACCTAAACTGCTGGAAAATTTTTATTTTTTTTGTGGATTCGTAACTTAATTCCTACAAGGAGAAAATCCATAAGCTATATGTATCCTATTGTTCGTCAACGCTCAAAATAAGCAACTAATTTACTCCACTTAAAGAAAGTCAGTGATTTATGTTTTTAGCTTTTTTCATAAATAATTGTTGCTTGGGGTTTGTATTTGTTGTAAATTTTTAAGTATAGATCACAGAGAATCGATTACTACTTTTTTTAGCTTGTACTAAAAACGGAAAGGAAAATCGTTCCTTTTGTAAAAAAACCTTTTTGTTTCACAAAAAACTGTAATTGCTGCGAAGATTACCATAATTGATTTTATATTTTTGAGATACATATTTAGAATTAGTCTTTTTCTAAGTATTTTTATTTATAGTTTTATTAATTTTTTTAATTTAATAAAAATATAAAACTATAACACATCTTTTTTACCCGTACTGAATTTTGCTGAATAATATACCGATTCCAAATATTTTTGTGTTTCTGAAACGATAGATACTGGTCCATGTTCCTTCATAATTTTAATGTTTTCGGTTCAATAACGTCCGAATTAATAACATCCAAATATAATTAAAAAAACACAATGTTCAGACTTTGGGGTTACCTTCTGTCCTGAGGATACATGTGCCATTTTTTTTGGTATGATCTGAAAGCTAAAACTATCCTCTGTCGACTCAAGTTAGCTTAAAAAAAATCGGTTGGAAAATGTAGAAAATATAAGAAAATATAAAAATGGGACATATAAATCCCATTCGTCGTGAAAGAGTTAAACCACAGTTTTTATTAAAACGTATAAATTTAATGCTTCTTATTTTAGTTGCAAACCGTTCCGTATACTCGTAAACATTTTAAAAATAGAAACTTATATTTATCTTCAAATAATTTAACAAATACCCGTATTGTGTTACGAAAGCGTGGAGTTCGTTTAAAAAAAAGATGTGGAACACATGTAGCTTTTCAACATTTTATACATACACTTTTTATAGATGAAAGTAAAGATTAAGTTGTATAGCACGGGCGTAAATGTAAGCGCAGAATAAAAATAAAAATATAATTTCTAATGCCACACCAATAAGTTTGAAGATGTACCCTATTTTTTTTATCACACTATTCGGCATACCTCAAAACATAGACAAATTCCCTATAAGACAAAATTTAAACAATTAAGAAATGCACAGACTAAATAAAAAAATTATTTAAATTTGGACTTAAAACAATTGTAGTATTGATTAAATATTTTAGTAAATTTTAATTGTGCAGTTTGCTAGTCCATTTGTAACGCATCAAGATCCTTATAAAAACTCGAGTCGACGTAGGGATGTCTGTTTGTTGAACTCATGCTAATTGACAAAATAAACCAACTCCCTGAATAAACTTAGGATAATATTGTTTATCATTATTTCAACCAGTTTGGTATTGAATATATGACCTAAAAATATAGAGACGCCTCTAAAAAATGCTAAAAAATTCCGAAAGTTTGATGTAATAATTAAGTATTAACTTTATCAATTTTTATACTCTTTCAAATATTTTGCTTAAAATATTTATAAATAGTGCACTAAGTCCATATGTTACTGTAAATATAATAACTTGGGTACCAAAGATTCGGCAAAGCTGATATAATAAACACAAACAAACCCAATTTGACTAAGATCTATGTGATAGTTTGGATCTTATGGCAATTTATGTCAATTTCATAGGGGTCATTTGTATGAGGACTAGTTCTGAACATGGACAGAATTTTACCAATTTCAACAGCTTTAATCCCATGGCCAGTAAAAGCTTATGTGCCAAATTTCATAAAAATATATTCAGATTGGCGACCTGTAGTTTGATTAATGAACACACAGACGGACAGACGGACAGACTGACGAACGGACATCGCTAAATCGACTCAGAAAGTGATTCTGAGTCGATCGGTGTAATAAAATATGGGTCCAAGTCAAATATTTCTGGTTGCTACAAACAGCAGCAAAAAGTTATTATACCCAAACCACATGATGGTATAGGGCATAACAATTTGACTAGAAATCAAATGTTTTTACTCAGGGATCTTATCTATCACCAGTCTTGTACAACATATATACATCAGATTTTCATTTGATGGGCGACTGTTCTTCATCAATTTATGCAGTTTTTAGCCATGGGATTCTAGCTGAGGATATCATCAGCAGTCTCCAAAACTCATTAAGGCGTATAGAAGAATATTTCAGAAAATGGTAAATTTTTATTAACCCACAAAAAACACAAGTAATTTATTTTACACGAAAACGAAAGTCGTGTTTCCTCCCACAAAGAAATCTTTGCATTAATAACACAAATATTGAATATGTCTACAAAGTCAAATACATCGGTATTATCTTAGGTTCAAAAATCACGTTTAATCATCATGCAAACCACGTAATAGACAAAATAAATAACGTAACAAGGCTAATGTTCTCATTCGTAAATAGAAAGTCCACCCTTAGTCTCAGTAACAAAATAATTATTTTTAAAGCTATCTTTATGGCTATTTTATATTACGGAGCCCCATTGTGGCATGATGTAGCCAATTGTCATATTCAAAAACTCCAAACAAGACAGAATAAATTGCTAACAATGATATACAATCTTCCACGCCACTATTCAATTCGCCGATTGCATTCCATTGATGACATTGCTATGGTTAAAGACAGAATTTTGACCCTCGCACATAACTATGATCTCAGATGTCAACTGTCTGAATATAATCACATTAACCAACTGACGGTGTTAACGTAGTCTTAAGTTTTATCTTAACAAAAACACTTTTTTTTTTTGCAGTTTACTATAGGTTTTTGTTACTTTTTGCCTAGTAATATACAAATATTACATATACAGTATTAATGATCCTATCAATTTTAAATATTTCTAAGTAGAAAAGGTAAATTTTTGCCTGAACTCTTTAGTACACCATATTTTGTTTAATGTAAACATTTTCCTCATGTTATGTAAATAAAAATTGAATTGAAAAAGAAAATGTTTTTACTTCAATAAAAGCAAAACCATTTACAGATATGTCTCCAAAAGGAAATTTTGTAAGGGAAGTCCTACAGTTATTTCAAATTAAGTTACCAACTCCCATTGGTAACAGACATTTGTTTGGTCCAAAAAAGCAATGAGGAGAAAAAAAACTAATGAGGAGAAAACCAAATCTCTAAACGAATGTTTTTTATACCCTATACCACTATGTGGTTTGGGTATAATGACTTTGTGCTGCTCTTTGTAACTACCAAAAATATTTGACCCAGACCCATCTTTTATTATACCGATCGAATCAGAATCACTATCTGATTCGATTTAACGATGTCCGTCCGTGTGTCCGTCCGTCCGTCCGTCTGTGTGTCCATGTAAACCTTGTAAACAAACTGCAGGTCCCAAATATGAGTCTATTTTGATGAAATTTGGTACATAAGCTTTTATCGGTCATGTGATGAAAGGTGTTGAAATTGGTGGAAATCGGTTAATGTTCAGACCTAGCCCCCATACAAATGACCCCTATGAAATCGACATAAATTTCCATAAGATAAAATTATCATATAGATCTTACTCAAATTGGGTTTGTATGCGTTTATTATATCCATTAATGAGTAGTCAAAAAATTATTCCTATGGGACAACCCTTACTCATAGGCCTCACGTAGAGATGCTTCCCGATCTGCACTTAAATCTATCAAAAAACAAAAATATTGCACTGATTCTTTTCAAATTTTGTTTGTATATATTTTTCCAAAATACAAGAAACTTTACCAAACATGGTCAGGATCGGTCCAATTTTAGGCCTAGTGCCCATATAGATATAGCATCCAATATGAACTTTTTCATATCTGCAGCCAAAAAAATTAATAAAAATTCCACTCAAATTTGGTTTATCTTATTTTCTATGTCCCGTTAATTTGGCCTAAGAGATAGGGTTTCTAGTCTAGACCGACTATAATTTTCTTACTTGTTTTTGTTAATAGAATTAATTAAATTACTAATTGAAATTGCAGTTAAAAATCAATCACTGATTTTACTTGTCTTAAATTATTTAATAAACTAATTAATTCAATTACAAATTCCAAAATTTCTGAAGTCGTCGTGTGCAAACTGCTTCTCGTGTGCGGCTTTTCGGAGTACTTATCGGAACTTAGAAAACCCCATTTTAGTTTTGCTAATTAAGCTGCTGTTCGTGTTTTTCCGAAGAACATGCAATTTTTATTACTGCTGTATCTCGGAAGCCAATTGAAATTTTGTGTTCGCCATAATTGTAGCCATAGGCTAGGAAAAAAATTGTTAAAGAAACTAACCTGAAAAAAATTGCATATAGTGTCTCTAAATTGATAAAATGTCGAAAAATTTACATCCAGAAAGCTCTCTTTTTTAACTTTATTTCCTTAAAAATTAAAAAAAATATTAATTTTGCACCTGTATTTTACTTCGAAAATTCGACATATATATGAAAAATGTAGCAAAAGGCAAAAAAAAAACGAAACAAAATTAACTTATTTTTGGGCACTCAAAATTTTCCACATTAATTTGCGGGCAGTTCAATTGTTATTTGCTCAAAACAATGTGTCGTAGTCTTGTCACATTAATGGCAGCATGCGGCTAATGACATTTGTATTAAATGCTAGGGCTAGGTCAAACTTTAAATGTACTAAAACAACACCATCTATTGAAAAATTTTTTTTACATAGTTGACAAACTAAAATCTCGAATTTTCGATATAAAATATTGCTGGAAAACGTGAAAAAAGTGCTTTCCTGTATTATAATTTTCTGAAACATTATGAATTATAATATAAAATGGTGAATTATATTATAAAAATTAAAATTTTTCCAAAATTTATCAAGTTTGAGGCACTAGTTGCAGTTTGTTTTCAGCTTTTTTCTCCTAGTCTATAGCTACAATTACGCTGTATATAGAAAAACAAAATTCCAATTAGCTACCGAGATATAGACGTGAGAAAATCTGCTTTTTCTTCGGAAAAATTAAGTTTTAGCCAAAATATACCTGAGGCCATAAAATCTGGATACAGCTAAACTAGCAAATCCCCAAAGGAGGTGTTTGTTAGTTTCAATAAGTACTCAGACTTTGAAAATCGCACACGACGAGTTTGCATTTTATGTGTTGCACTGTAGTATTTTATGTTAAGTGCTAAAATCATTAAGGAGATATTTGTGGAGATTAAAAAAATTGCTAAGTTTTAAATTTCATTAAAAAAAAAACTTTTAATTAAAAATTTTGTTTCTCAATATTTTGTTGTGGGTTCTGTAATTATGACAAATAATACAATATCCGTGCGTCGCAGTTTTTCCAGTTGTATGCATATTTTCCAGAAAAACGCAAATAAAATTTTCGAAGAAGTTTATTCCAGTGCACCGTACTCTAAATAATGATTTCATTCAGTTAACTATACATATATTAATTATGTATTAAGTCACACATATCACGAGCATACGTATTCATATAAGAAAACTTTATTTATTTTAAAGTATTTTTCAAAATTTATGTAGATTTTCCTAGTGTTGCTCCAAAAGATAACATTTGTGTATATGTGTTTTTATATGTTATACTTATGTATAGATATATATGCCATAGCAAAATTCATAGGTAGGTAGGTATATCCATGTGTTCATGTTAATATACATATATATGTAGAATCCAGCAAAGTTTCATGTTCCACAGCCACTGATTCAATTGATTATGATTGCTAAACATTATCAAGCTGCTCTGTTATGTAAAATTAGATCTAATACTTAGATAATTGTTTCTGTTACTTGTTCTGATTTGGATAAACATTAAATTTTTTGGCTAAGAATACATTTTACAAAATATTGCTGGGTATTTTAAATCCGGATCTGTACACATATGGTATATCTTTTTTAGTTTAAGTTTTTCTTATTTCCCCATGATATACTCGTACGAAAAGAACATACTTTTTTAAAATAGCTAGGATTATACATTAGGGATTATACTTTAGCAAGAAACAATTGATCACTTACTCATGAACATATATATAAGTACGGGTATGATAGCACATAGCCATGCATGCACAAATTTTTATTGATTACATAGAAAATGTTTCTGAAGCGAAATAAAAAAAGTTGCAAGTAGGAAAATTATTTGTCGGTTATGTGGTACGTTTGTAACACAATTTCAAGTAAAAGTTTAAATTATATTTTTTTTGATAATTTTTATTTAATAACGAGATGCTGCTTTATATTGGAACTATAACTCAAAATCTTTCTACATTGTTTTATGCATATAATTATACCCTATACCACTATGTGGTTTGGGTATAATGACTTTGTGCTGCTGTTTGTAACAACCAAAAATATTTGACCTAGACCCATCTGTAATTATACCGATCGAATCAGAATTACTTTCTGAGTTGATTTAACAATGTCCGTCCGTCCGTCCGTCCGTCCGTCCGTCCGTCCGTCTGTGTGTCCATGTAAACCTTGTAATCAAACTGTAGGTCGCAAATATGAATATATTTTGATGAAAATTGGTATATAAGCTTCTGTCGGCCATGGGATGAACGTTATTGAAACTGGTGAGAATCGGTCCATGTTCAGACCTAGCCCCCATACAAATTACCCCTATGAAATCGACATAAATTGCCATAAGATCCAAATTGTCATATAGGTCTCACTCAAATTGGATTTGTATGCGTTTGTATGCATGGTATAGGGTATCGTATAGTCGGTCTAGACCGACTATAATATTCCTACTTGTTGTAAATTGTTTTGTTTATTTTTAATTGTTACCGCTAAAAAATTTATTTAACAAAAAAATAAATAGAAAGTAAACTATAAATATTTATAAAATCATTAAAACTTAAAACCCAAAAACTTAAAACAGGTTGTAGAATGGGTGTTTATTTGGGCTCTTAAAAAAATTTTTTAATATTTTTTTTGCTCTTATCCCCTCAAATGTTTTTATTTAATATAAAAATCTTCCTCACCAAAAATGAGCGTTCCAGCTCAACTCTAAGAGATCGTTATTTTAAATTTAGTTTCCCATTTAATTAACATGGGTAAAATTCCTTTTTAACCAAAATTGGGTTTACTTATAATTAGCGCAATTTTTTGTAAGAAATCATTATATATTCTTAAAGCTGAGGCTTTAAGCTTTCCAGCCATCTAAAAATTGCTAAATTTTAAACTGTGGAGACATAGCTTGTAATAATTCTTCATTTGCATAATTTCTCGAAAGTTTTACCGTATCTAATTGTAAGTAGTGTATTTTTATGCCCTACGTACTGACAACCATTTTTAAAACTCGTATATTGTATTAGTATACTATACACAGTTAATTACAATAGAAGCATTTCAAAATTTTGAATTAAGTATTGCTTTAAATTTGTCTTAAAAATTGAAATTCTTTCAAAATTTTTAATATATTCTGTATGATTATTACATTCCAAACTTCTAATGTGTTCTACTCTCTGCTTTGTTTGTTTATCTGTTAGACATCTTGTTGTTCTTAAATTTATATTTTTCCTTGTATTAAAGGTTGTTTGATTATTTGAAAATGATATTGTATGATGACCAATGCTATATAAAAATTTGAAAACATAAAATAGCAGTTGCATTTTGTATAATCCATTAACAGGAAGAATTGTTATCTTTGTACAAGGATATAGCTGGATATTTTAACTGTAGACTGAAAACTGTTTTTAATGCCTTGTTTTGAGCTATATATAACGACTTAAATGCAGTACTTTTTCTAAGGTCGTATATTATTGCAAGGTAGTTCAGGTGACTGTGAATCAACGCTTGGTATATTACAAATTTTGTTTTTATACCCTATACCACTATGTGGTTTGGGTATAATGAATTTGTGCTGCTGTTTGTAACAACCAAAAATATTTGACCTACACCCATCTTTAATTATACCGATCGAAACAGAATCACTTTCCGATTCGATTTAACGATGTCCGTCCGTCCGTCTGTGTGTCCATGTAAAGCTTGTAATCAAACTGCAGGTCGCAAATATGAATATATTTTGTTGAAATTTCGTATTTAATCTTTTGTCGGCCATGGGATGAACCCTGTTGAAATTAGTGAGAATCGGTCCATGTTCATACCTAGCCCCCATATAAATGACCCCTATGAAATCAACATATATTGCCATAAGATCCAAATTATCATACAAATCTTAGTCAAATTGGGTTTGTATGTATATATTACATCCGCTAACAAGTAACAAAATTATAGTCGGTCTAGACGGACTATACGATACCCCATACCATGCGTTTAGAAACCCTATCTCTTAGGCCCAACTAACTGGACATAGAAAATAAGCAAAAACCAAATTTGAGTGGGATTTTTGTTAATTTTTTTGGCTGCAGATATGAAAAAGTTCATATCGGATGTTATATCTATATGGGGACTAGGTCCAAAAATGGACCAATCCTGATCATGTTTGGTAAAGTCTCTTGTATTTTACAAAAATATATACAACAAAATTTGAGAAGAATCAGTGCATTATTTTTGTTTTTAGTAGATTTAAGTGAAGATCGGGAAGCAATCTATATGGGGCCAAAGGGATCATTTTTGGACTACTCATTAGTGGATGTAATGAACGCATACAAACCCAATTTGAGTAAGATCTATATGACAATTTGGATCTTATGGCAATTTATGTCGATTTCATAGGGGTAATTTGTATGGGGGCTAGGTCTGAACATGGGCCGATTCTCACCAATTTCAATACCGTTCATCCCATGGCCGATAGAAGATTAAATACGAAATTTCAACAAAATATATTCATATTTGCGACCTGCAGTTTGATTACAAGCTTTACATGGACACACAGACGGACGGACGGACGGACGGACATTGTTAAATCAACTCAAAAAGTGATTCTGATTCGATCGGTATAATTAAAGATGGGTCTAGGTCAAATATTTTTGGTTGTTACAAACAGCAGCACAAAGTCATTATACCCAAACCACATAGTGTTATAGGGTTTCTAAACGCATGGTATAGGGTATCGTATCGTCGGTCTAGACCGACTATAATTTTCTTAATTGTTTGTATTGAATTTATTTTTAAATTTATATAACACACCAATGGTGGATAGGATTTTGAGTTCTAAGATTGAATATACAGTCCCCGTGAAAGGGCTCTTTGTATATGTGCATCAATGTGCTTTACAAATTACTATACTTAACGTATTTATACCCTACACCACTATGTGGTTTGGGTATAATGACTTTGTGCTGCTGTTTGTAACACCCAAAAATATTAAACCTACACCCATATTTAATTATACCGATTGAATGAGAATCACTATCTGATTCGATTTAACGATGTCCGTCCGTACGTCCGTCCGTCTGTGTGTCCATGTATCTGAAACTTAGTCCCATAGATCTGAAACTTAGTCCATACACTTGCTGTGAAAAAAAGATTAACTTTGACTTGGTCACGCACAGTCACGCATGGTCACGCGCAGTCACGTAGTGATGTAAAACCCATTTCACCTTATCCAATCGCTCTGAAACTTGGTGGATAGACTTGCTGTGAAAAAAGACTAACTTTGACATAGTCGCGCACAGTCACGCATAGTCACGCACAGTCACGGAGTGATCTAAATGTCATTTTCCTTCATCCGATCGATCTGAAACTTGGTCCATAGTCTTGTTGTGATTATAGATTAATTTTGAGGTAGGCACGCACTGTCCCGCAGAGTCACGCACAGTCACGGAGTGATTTAAAACACATTTCCACTTATCCGATCAATCTGAAGCTTGGTCGATAGACATGCTGTGAAAAAAGATTAACTTTGACATCGTTACGCACAGTCACGCTTAGTCACGCACAGTCACGGAGTGATTTAAACCCCATTTCCCTCATCCAATCAATCTGAAACTTGGTCCGTAGAGTTCTTTTACCACAGATTAATTTTAAAAATGTCACGCAAAGTCACGCAGTCACGGAGAGATTCAGGACTCATATGCATAAGGAAAGAAAGAGTTTTAATAAAAACATTGTTTTTATGGGTTAGGTTATTTAATGTAATTTCCGTTTTTCGTTTTTGGTTTGTTCAATTTCAAGAAATGTTCTTATTAATTCTTTTATTCTTTTTTTATTTTTATTTTTTAAATTTATGAATTCAATGATGAGTGTTGACATATAAAGGGTGATTTTTTAGCTATTATCTTTTTGGCAACACTGGTTTAAACAGCTGACGCACGTTTCGTGTTTTGTTTCATTGTCAAACTTCTTCAGTTTGGTCTACAATTTAACCATGAATCGTCTTACAAACGAACAACGCTTGCAAGTTATTGAATTTTATTATTAAAATGCGTGTTCTGTTAAGAAAGTTCATCGCGCGCTTCTTCCATTTTATGGTCAGTTTAACCGACCCACTGAAGCGGCTATTCGGGCTATTGTGACTAAATTTTGTAGTGAATATCAGCCAGAAGCATTGGAATAGCTACCAATGCATCCAGAAAAAGTCACAGTTTGGAGCGGTTTATGGGCTGATGGCATCATTGGACCGTACTTCTTCAAAGATGATGCGAATCGTAACGTAGCTGTGAATGGTGAGCGCTACCGAGAGATGATATCCAACTTTTTTTTGCCCAAAATGCAAGAGCTTGACTTGCATGACATGTGGATTCAACAAGATGGTGCCACATGCCACACAGCACGCGCAACAATGCACTTATTGAGAGGCGAGTTCGGTGAACATTTTATTTCACGTTCGGGACCGGTCAATTGGCCGCCTAGATCGTGCGATTTAATGCCTTTAGACTATTTTTGGTGAGGCTTTGTTAAAGCTCATGTCTATACAGACAATCCCGCTTCAATTGGCGCATTGGAAGACAACATTGCAGCATTTATTCGTGATATACCGGCCGAAATGTTGGAAAGAGTATGGCAAAATTGGACTAAGCGGATGGACCATTTGAGGCGTAGTCACGGTCAACATTTGCATGAAATAATCTTCAAACATTAAATTATATGTACCGTACTATCGATTCAAATAAAGATTTCATTCATTTTTCTGAACTTTATGTGTTTTTTTTTTTTTTTTTTGGAAAACTTTCCTATAGCTCTTAAAAAATCACCCTTTACAACATATTGCTACAATTAATGGGTTTATAAACGTTTTCGAAATTTTGTTTTTTGCTCCCCTTATTTTAACTTATAGTGTCTGCTAGTTTGCTTGTCTGCCGAAAAAATTTTGGATCAATTTTTAACCCCTTTCAAACAAATTTTTAACCCCCTTTGCAAACAAATTTTTTGACTGTATTAGTTACAATTATTGAGTAAGACTGAAACAATACGGTAAACTTAATTTACAAAGGGAGTATAATGGAAACTTGGTTTTTATGAGTTATATTTTTATATATGAGTAAAATAATAATAATAATAATAATAAACAAGTCTAGACTGTCTATACCATGCTCTCTACCTTATGTTTCTAGAGGTGGTCTGGGTCCATATATATAAAATCAGCATAATTTTACTATTTTTTGGCATGCAGATATAAAAACGAGTATAACTGAAGTTACTTAAATATGATGACGTCATAATATGTGGAGATTTAAATTCCAAAATTATCATAGAAAACCATCTTACTAATGATATGAAGTCGATGGGTTTGTCGCCAACAAATTCCTCAAACACAACACATTTCATATATACAACCAACACGCTATTGCATTTGATTTTGTCAGCAACATTGATATAGTTCTGTTATATGATCAGCTATCAGCACCTTGCTTCTCCAAACATGATTTCATATTTTAAGCATTCGAATTTCATACTGCAAGTATGTTTGTGATGAGCCTACCTTCTATGATTTTAAGAATATGAATTATAACATTATGCCATCTGAGCTATCAAATATTAATTGGAACTCTGTTGCCATACTGTAATGTCTACATGTATGCTGACGAAGTACAACTTTTTATTAGTAGTGATTTAAGTAACGTAAAGGATTGTTTGGAAAAACTAAACAGTGAAAGATTACTATTTACACGTTCAATAAGTTCAAAAAATATCATGAGTGGCAGTTCTATATCTATTCAGTTCCTCTTTGGAGCATGTTACCCTCGGCCATTCAATTTGCAAGCAACGCCCAGCAATTTAAGAAAGAACTATATCAAATTTACGTATAGTTAAATATTTTTATTACTTATACCACTATGTGGTTTGGGTATAATGACTGTGCTGCTGTTTGTAACTACCAAAAATATTTGACCTAGACCCATCTTTTATTACACCGACCGACACAGAATCACTTTCTGAGTCGATTTGGCGATGTCCGCGTCCGTCCGTCCGTCCGTCCGTCCGTCTGTGTGTCCATGTAAACCTTTTAATCAAACTACAGGTCGTGAATATGAATATATTTTCACGAAATTTGGTATGTGAGCTTTTATCGGTCATAGGATGAAAGCTATTGAATAGGATGAAACGTTTTGTTTGTTAGGAATAGAAAAACTGAAAAAAAAGGCTGCGCTAAATGTATTGAACCATAAGGCAACGCTGTTGGGAAATAAAATGCTTTTTTGCAAAAAAAAAAAAAAAAAATATGGTTTATTAAAAATCGTCATCCAGTTCTCAAACCGCCCTTGTATGATCTCATACAAAATGCTTAAAAAATTTTGGTTTTTCATATATAAATAGAAATAGTTTCGCATTTATTTAGAATCTCTCTTTTGTTGTGTCTTATATCTGACTTTCTGGTTGAATTTTCCGTTTTGGTGTATTCAGGGATTTATAGTAAAATTTCATGGCGAATATTTTTGCGGAACATTGTAACCCCTTAAATCCCTGTTTTAATGGTGTTTTTTGCTCTTTTGAGAATGTGTCAGAGCTGGGAATCTTTAACCCCCTCAAATGAAATTCAGATGCAAACTTTCAAAACGCCAATACACGTATCTTTTTTCTGTCTCCTCTATTAAAATTTATAGGCCGGACCTTGTATGGTTTTTTGTGTTGTACAGTGTTAGTTAATAATTTTTTCGAATTTTTTTTATAGATTTTTATTTTTTATAAATTTTTTTTGACTTTTTTTAATTGTTACCACTATAAAATATATTTATCAAAATTTTACTATATAATAAGAGCTGTCACCACAAATTAAACCATTTGCAAAGTATTTGTAAAAATATTTCCAATTATTAAAACTATTATATGAATCTGCTTTTAAAATATAAGGGGAAGGCTAAAAAATAAGTATGAAAAATATAGTCGGACTAGCCAGACCTTAGTGGAAAGGTCTTAGATCAAAATGCACTGCATTAAAATTGCGTAGATTCGTACAATTTTGTTGTTATTAGTTTGTTATTTAAGCAAACAGTTTTTAGTACAAGGGAAAATTCATCTATTTTCCGAAGAAATATTAATAAAATTTTCCAATAGTTATTAAACAAGTAAGAGTGTT
Source organism: Cordilura impudica (assembly GCA_963682025.1). Lineage (NCBI taxonomy): Eukaryota > Metazoa > Arthropoda > Insecta > Diptera > Scathophagidae > Cordilura > Cordilura impudica. The sequence goes on from OY821519.1 coordinate 113,706,960, forward strand.
AAATTCGGCTATGCCGAATCTTTGATACCCTGCACCTGGCTTTTAGCTTACATTAATATCTGGACTTCTTGCACTATTTTTAACAAATGTATATAAAATATTTGAAATGTAAACACTTTGATAAACCTATTACTGAATTAATACAACAAATGCTCTGAATTTTCAGCACTTTATAGAGGTGTCTACATATTTTAGGTAATAAATTAGCACAATGATACCCGATTTATCCTATTTTAAATACTAACCTTATCCAGATAATTATAAACAATATTAAGTTTAACCAGGTAAATGGTTTATTATGTAATTTTCTTTTTAATTTAAATTTTTTAATATAAATGTGCATTTTATATTTTACAATCGTTTTCAATTTTCCAGAACTATTAGTATAGGGCACATTTGTGAGTCCGCATAGATCAACTTTCAACTCTTACTTGTTTTTATTGTATTAAATCTATCTTTTTGTCTATAAATTAATTAAGATAATTAAGATGAAAATATTTAACAAATTGTTTTTTTTTTAGTTAATATCTGAACATTTTACTGATATACAACGTAATAAATATTAGTATCATTTTAATGCCCTAAAAAATAGAGTAAAAATCATATCTCTCTCACTGTCTCCCTTTATAATAATACTATACTGGAGCAAATTTAATTCCTTTTTGGATTTGTTATATACACACACCGGCTAGGTATTAAAATTAGTCGAAAACTTTTTACTGTGTAGTTGCTATGGATAAAATATGAAAACAAACACTGAAAAAATACACACGTTATTATTTTTTATGTACTCTATTCCCTCCTAAATATGAGAATATGGATCCCGTTCTGCATAACACATCCTAGTTTCATAGCGATCTGATGGTCCCACCCAGTATGCCATCGTTTTAAGTGAAGAGAGGTGCAAAGTGAAAGCTATATGAAACATTTTATAGGAATGTTTTAATTTTTTCATGCAGCACGTAAAGCAAACAAGCACCGAGTGTAAAATTACTTTTCGCTGAGTTCCTTTACCTTTGTTTAAATGACACTTGCATACAAGAAGAATAAATGCTGTGGCCAATTTACAGTATTATACTTGAAACGAACGTATAAAAATAATTGGAAATATAAATACAATTCATGTAAAGAAAAACGGATAACTAAAAGGAAAGCAAATTCGAATTGTTGTAAAGAGTCCTAGCCGACCAAACCAAATTTCAGAGACACCCTCAATGTAAACCATGAAAAAAAAATAAAAAATGTAAATTAATAAAAAGAAACATACAGTTGAGAACAAAAAGTGAGTACTCACCATTAGTTTAAAAATTTAAATGGATTTTTATACCCTATACCACTATATGGTCAGGGTATAATGACTTTGTGCCGACCAAATATATTTGACCCATCTTTTATTTTACCGATCTACTCAGAATCACTTTCTGAGCCGATTTACCGATGTCCGTGTGTCCGTCGCTCTGTCCATCCATACGTCTGTGTATCCATGTAAACTGTGTAATCAAACTACAATTCGCAAATATCATGAAATTTAGTATATAAGCTCTCATTGGCCATAGGATGAACGCAGTTTAAATCAGTGATAATCGGCTCATGTTCAGACCTAGTCCCCTTACAAATGACCCCTATGAGATGGCTTAAATTGCCATAATATCCAAATTCTGATATAGATCTCGGTCAAATTAGGTTTGTGTTTGTTTACTACAACGATTTATCAGTATACGAGGGCGGATCAATAAGGCCGTGACTTTTAGAATGAAATACAGTTTAAAAAAAAAAAATGCATTTTTCAACATAATCCCCTTTTAGTCCAACGTTTCTTAAATTTTTGTATCCACACTGCCATATGAACTGCCTAGGGCATCAAATATCTCACGCACTTTTACTCTTCGATCGGCCAACACCATATCGTGGATTATTTCGTCATTTTCGGGTGTATTACCTCAATTGGCCGTCCAGAACATTCAGCGTCATTTGTATTTGTGCGACCACAACGAAAGTCAGTAAACCAATTTTTTACCATTGAAATCGATGGTGCATAGTCTCCACAGTATTTATCAAGCTTTCCTTCGTTTGCTTGATGTTTTTTTTTTCTCGCAAAAACTAATGTTTAATGAGCACTCGAAATTCACTTTTTTCCATTAAAAGAAGCGCGAGGTTGTATGTTTTGAGCAGCAGTTAAACGCAAAGTAAATGATGGAACTTGCTCAAAATTTTTAGTAGTCTATTAACAGGTGCTACTTGATGGGATCAGTTTTACACTTCATATAACTACGAGAGAAGTTCAAAAAGTCACGGACTTATTGAGCCGCCCTCGTAACAAAATTTTATTAAAATAAATCTGAATTACTTTCATTATTCTCTTTAGTTATCACTTTATTTGTGGGCGTTAATAACAAAATAGAAGGTTAATAGGATTTCTTTTACAAAAGAAATTGATTTGACCTTCAAAAATTTAGTGCTCATTTATTAGTTTTTTGCTTGTTTGTTTTTTTTTTTTTGCCATGATCGGAAAAATAACAGTTTTTCGTAACATATTATTTTTAAATAAAACCAAATAATGTAATAATAGTTAAAAAATAGTTTTGTGGCAGATAGTTTACAGTAATTTACTTGTTTTTGGATATTATTGATATGACTTCAAAGTGTAAGGAAACTACGAAAGAGCTATGTGAAATCCATAATATTAATAGGCAAGGCGATTTTGTGATCGATATAAAAATTGTAGTTAAGAGCCGATTTTGACCAACCATACCTCATTTGAAAGGTATTTCTTTTTAGCTGTCCACCAGATTTACAGATTTGCACCGTTTGGAACAATTTTTTGGAGCAATACTTACTTAAAGTTGCTACTTACACATACTGTGTGCATGTTTATTATAAATAACATAAGACCGGTGTTGAGTTGTGAATTGGCTAATAAGAAAAATAGAAATTTCAGTAATAAAGCGAACACAAAGTCTTAATAGAACCTTTAACAACTGTGCTTGTCTGAATACCGTGCGGTATGTATTCCAAGAGACTACAGACAGAAAACGTCTTCGTTGTGGCAACTAAATTTGCTCGAAACCGAATTTTGGTAGTCTTATATTGTTCCGTTGTGATAACTGAATTCTAATTATAACAGCCCATTTATAAGGTTACCAGTTTTTTGCTATATTTCCAGAACGATGGACTATAAAGTAAGAATACTTTCTAAACAAATTGTGTAGCCAGAGAACAGTACAGCCAGCAAGAGATGATCTTTTTTGGACTAATGGTAGACTTGTAGAACAACAGTAACAAAACTGCAAGTACAAAGTCAAATGCTTAAATCTGTTCGGTGAAGTTAATAACACAGAACATTTACGTGGAGCTTGTGTTCTTTCTGCAAAAAATTGTACTCCTATTTTCCTTGGCGGAGTTCCCCATGTGGATAATTTGCGCTAATTCCTTCGCTTTTCTGATGACCTGAGTTTTATCAAAGATTTAAAAATATACAAATAAACGTCAGATGCTGTTTTTTAAATCAAACGGGAAATGGTAAAAAACACTCAAGGAATCATCTCAGGAATAAACAAAAAGATAAACAAGGTGTCAAACGAAAAATTATATAAGCGACAAGGGCTTAGACGATTTGGTTGGTCCAGCATCCTATAATGAATGAAAATCTTTTATTTTAAACTGGAAAAAAATGTCGTGAATGATTGTGTTGAGATAGGAATTGCTTTAGCTACAAACTATAATTCATGGCTAACAAAACAAGAAGATCAGAAGCAGTACCTGTTCCAGGTAATAGAAATGTATCGCAAAATATTTCCAAAACCAAAGATAAGTGTTCCATTAAAGAAATAATATAAATTGAAAAAAGAAGAAGAAAGCATATATTTCAAAAATTCATAACTGCACTGTATTCTTAATCGGACCGGTTTCTGGCATTTCAGCCTTCATCAGCGATTTATTGAATATTGTGATAATTGTTATGTTTTTTTTAATTGAATAGATTGTTTCTATATGAAAATTTTTCTACTTAGGGCGGCCGTGAGGTTTGAACCATGAACCTTCACATACACTCGTACTTGCACACTCACCTAAAGTCAGGCCTACGAGCAGTCTGGTTAGATTCAGTTTTCTACCATACAGCTTTACTTTGTACTAATTTCAGAAGATACAACTCTGTCCAAACAAACAATCGTTATTTTTGAATTTTTTGAATATCTACACTTGTAATTTCCACTATTCTCAGTTTTCGTAAGAGTTGTCATATGTGATGTACGGTTTTGTACATATCTACGTATGCACTTTAAATCGCTGATGAAGGCTGAAATGCCAGAAACCGTTCCGATTAAGAATATTTTTGAAATATATGCTTTCTTCTTCTTTACCACGCATCATTTAAATAAAATTAATATTACTTAAAGTAGTAATTACAATATGTCTGAAAAATGACTATAAATCTAACAAACAATAAATTGAAAAAAATTTAAAAATAAAAGATAAAAAAAATTTTAAAAACTCAAGACCAAATGACAACTTTAAGAGATTTTAAAAATATTGATTTTCTATCAATGAAAACTGAACTTGCTGCAATGAATCTGAACCAAATTTTCTATTTGCCTTACGTTAATGATCAAACAAATTTTTTGCAAAGTAATATTCAAAGCTTATACAATAATAAATTTATCTTGGTGAAAACAAAGAAACTTAAGATTGAAAAACCATGGTTCTCACCTGAAATAAAGTCCTTAATTGATAAGAGGAATTTAGCATATGAGCGTTGGAAATGATTTAAAACGACCGAACTTCATACTATTTTCAAATCCTGTAGATCTCAAGTGAATTAAAAGATACGAACTGCTAAGACACAATACTTCAATGACATGTATAAGGCAGCTATCTGTTCTAAGAAAAAATGGAGAGAAATACGTAACATGGGTCTCATTAATAATGCTATAGCAACTGACAACACAGTTAATGTAAAAGAGTTAAATTCTCGTTTTGCCAATATACCAATGCCAGATATTGATGAAAACTTTTACAACTCTTCAAGTACAACAAATTATAATGTCCCAAACAATCTACAGAAGATGTGCCTCGAATTTAAAAATATTACCCATATAGATGTCTTAAAATCTGTTTTAAGTATTACATCGAGCTCTGCTGGATATGACGAAGTCCACCCCAAATTTATAATATTAATCCTAAGTTACATACTCCCGCACATAACACACTTTTTTAATACAATAGTAACCACATCAACTTTTTCATCAATGTAGAAACATGCGAAAATAATTCCAGTTTCTACACAAGATAAGAGCTATAGGCCTATAGCAATATTGCCATTCTTACCGAAGGTCTTCGAACGCTTAATTCATGCTCAGATAAGCCCACATCTTTATGAAAACAAACTTCTAACCGATAGGCAATCAGGTTTTAGGCCAAATCACAGTTGTATCTCTGCTCTTGTTGATGTCTCAGAGGAGATCAGAACTAAATTAGATTACAAGATGATGTTATTTTTGGTTCTTCTGGAGTACTCAACACTTTGCTTTAAGCTGAAAAATATGTGCACATTTTCACCTACCGCTACAAAGTTTATTGGCACATATCTAAATGGTAGAAGTCAATCTGTTTACAATGGCATTGAGATATCAAACACTTTACTAATTAAGCGTGGTGTACCTCAAGGTTCAATACTTGGTCCACTTTTATTCCATATACTCCAATGACTTACCCTTACAACTAGACAATTGTGAAATACAAATGTATGCAGATGATATGCAGCTTTACATCAGTTGTATGCAGTTGGATGCCACAAACTGCATAAGAAAAATTAATGAAGATCTCAAAAATGTATATTGATCGGCATCAGCTAATGGGCTTTCTTTAACCACGAAAAAGCCAAAAGCAATGATCATTGGAAACTCTAACATTCTACCTACCACTCTGCCACCACTACTTTTAGATAACTCAACTATTGAGGTTACCGAAACTGCCAAGAACCTCGGGATAATTTTTAACAGAAACATAACTAGTCTGATCATGTAAATGCTGCCTGTGGTAAAACGCATGGTATGCTGAGAAGTCTGTGTTATATTTGGACGCAGAGATTTGATAAAATCTCGCAGTTTTCAAAGCGTATAAACAATGTTTCATTCGAAAATCTGCTAAAATGCCGAACTCTAATATTTCTGCACAAAATAGTTAACACAAAGCAACCAGATTATCTTTACAAAAGGCTACAATTTTCCCGACCTAATAGAGGGAATAAAATAAACTCAATTCGGTATCAAAAAACAAAAATCAGAAACCCATTTTTATATGGAAACTATGAAACTTTGGAACCAACTACCTCATAATATACAAACCATTAGCAATGCAAAGCTGTTTAAAACAGCAATATTTCGCCAATTTGATTAACTTAATTTTTATACCCTATACCACTATGTGGTTTGGGTATAATGACTTTGTGCTGCTGTTTGTAACAACCAAAAATATTTGACCTAGACCCATCTTTAATTATACCGATCAAATCAGAATCACTTTCTGAGTTGATTTAACAATGTCCGTCCGTCCGTCCGTCCGTCCGTATGTGTGTCCATGTAAAGCTTGTAATCAAACTGCAGGTCGCAAATATGAATATGTTTTGATGAAATTTGGTATATAAGCTTTCATCGGCCATGGGATGAACGCTATTGAAATTGGTGAGAATCGGTTCATGTTCAGACCTAGCCCCCATACAAATTACCCCTATGAAATCGACATAAATTTTTATAAGATCCAAATTGTCATATAGATCTTACTCAAATTGGGTTTATATGCGTTCATTACATCCATTAATGAGTAGTCCAAAAATGATGCCTTTGGCCCCATATAGAGCTGCTTCCCGATCTTCACTTAAATCTATTAAAAAACAAAAATATTGCACTGATTCTTCCCAAATTTTGTTTGTATATATTTTTGCAAAATACAAGAGACTTTACCAAACATGATCAGGATCGGTCCATTTTCGGACCTAGTCCCCATATAAATATAGCATCCGATATGAACTTTTTCATATCTGCAGCCAAAAAAATTAATAACAATGCACTCAAATTTGGTTTGTGCTTATTTTCTATATCCAATTAGTTGGACCGAAGAGATAGGGTTTCTAAACGCATGGTATAGGGTATCGTATAGTCGGTCTAGACCGACTAAAATTTTCTTACTTGTTTGTGTTGCACTTAAATTTTTTTTTCTTTCTCAATCTTAAAAATTTTTTTTTTTGTCTTCATTTATTTAAAATAAATATTTATGTGTAACTACTTATCAATTTTAAACAAAATTATTTTTTTTAAATTATTCTTTAATTATGCCATATAATATTATGCTTTTTTATTTTATGTTAAATTAAATAACACCTTATATCTTAACTTTATCTCCCCGGTACTGTAATATTTATAAGATCTATTTCTTGCTGTACAGCATTCTTCAAATAATTAATTAAATTATTTAAATTAATTAAAAACTCGTTACTTTTATGTGGGTGAGCCGAAATTTCAATGGCTGAGGACAGGTCTACCCAACACGTCGATTGCGATCTACTGGTCGAACGGCAAGAAATTTTAAGTCGACCCCGAGATAACTTAAATTTTAGATTTATATAGCCTTAAGGATTTTTTGATTAAAAATTGGAAAGTTGCTAATGTAGCTTAAAAGTACAAATAGAAAAATTGCAAATAGTAAAATTGTCTTAAAAGTTAATTTTCTTCTACATATTTTCTTATTTGTAAACCAAACAGAATAATAATGTAACTCATAAGACAATGTCTTTATTAAAACTCTTTCTTTCCTTATGCATTTGAGTTTTGAATCTCTCCGTGACTATGCATGACTCTGTGTGACTATTTTAAAATTAATCTTTGGTGACAACAAGTCAGTGGATCAATTTTCAGATTGATTGGATACGAGGAAATGGGTTTAAGTCACTTCGTGACTGTGCGTGACTATGCGTGACTGTGCGTGACTATGTCACAGTTAATCTTTCTTTACAGCAAGTGTATGGACCAAGTTTCAGATCGATCGGATAATGGGAAATGGGTTTTAAATCACTCCGTGACTGTGCGTGACCATGCGTGACTGTACGTGACTATGTCAAAATTAGTCTTTCTTTCCAGCAAGTGTATGGATGAAGTTTCAGATCGGCCAGATGAGGGGAAATGACATTAGATCAATCCGTGACTTTGCGTGACTATGCGTGACTACTCCAAAATTAATCTGTCTGCACGACAAGACAATGGGCCAAGTTTCAGATCAATTGGATAAGGGGGAATGGGGTTGACCCACGACAGACAGACAGACAGTCAGACAGAGAGTATGAGTTAAAAGAAAGAGTTTAAAAAGGATTTTTTTAAATTTTGAGTTTTTAAGTACTAATTTACCAAACCGAGTAAAAACCGATATAATTTTAATATTTCATTTAAGTAGGCTGGTTAGTTTTTACGCTTTGATTTTTGAAATATTTATACTGCAAGTACTTTTTCTGTTGTAAAAAGAATTTCTATTTTCTGGAAAAAAATTAAATAATTTAAATTTTGACCATAATGAGTCTTAAGAAAAAATCAATGCCATACCGTTTCAATGAAGATTGGAAAGAAGAATTTTAATTCATTATATATAAAGAAAAGTGTACTTGTTTAATATGTAATTTGACGGTTGATTTACGTAAAAGAGGCATTTTACTACTGTACATGCTACGGTCCTCTTGCCGTTTTACTTCGTGAGAAGATTTGGTTGCAAAAGTTATAATTTTTAATGGATGTAACAATAAAATTAAATGAACTAAATCTGGATTTACAAGGAAACTACAAAAAATATAACCGACATGATTTGTGGCATCGATACATGAAAAACAAGTAAGACAATTATAGTCGGTCTAGACCGACTATACGATACCCTATACCATGCGTTTAGAAACCCTATCTCTTAGGCCCAATTAACTGGACATAGAAAATAAGCAAAAACCAAATTTGAGTGGGATTTTTATTAATTTTTTTGGCTGCAGATATGAAAAAGTTCATATCGGATTCTATATCTATATGGGTACTAGGTCTAAAAATGGTCCGATCCTGATCATGTTTGGTAAAGTCTTTTGTATTTTGCAAACATATATATACAAACAAAATTTGAGAAGAATTAGTGCAATATTTTTGTTTTTTAATAGATTTAAGTGAAGATCGGGAAGCAGCTCTATACGGGGCCAAAGGTATCATTATTGGACTACTCATTAGTGGATGTAATGAACGCATGCAAACCCAATTTGAGTAAGATCTATATGACAATTTGGATCTTATGGTAATTTATGTCGATTTCATAGGGTAATTTGTATGGGGGCTAGGTCTGAACATGGACCGATTCTCACCAATTTCAACAGCATTCATCCCATGGCCGACGAAAGCTTACATACCAAATTTCATCAAAATATATTCATATTTGCGACCTGCAGTTTGATTACAAGCTTTACATGGACACACAGACGGACGGACGACGGACATTGTTAAATCAACTCAAAAACTGATTCTGATTCGATCGGTATAATTAAAGATGGGTCTAGGTCAAATATTTTTGGTTGTTACAAACAGCAGCACAAAGTCATTATACCCAAACCACATAGTGGTATAAGGTATAATTAAACTAGAATTGTGGATATCTCGAATTAATAAAAGAGATCTGAAACATTTCTCATAAAATATAACATTTTGATAATATTTTATAAAACATTTTTGTGCAATTCCAAGATTTTTGGACTTGGAAAAACTTCGTCTAATCATTTCATTTTTATTAACATCACTTTCTAAAATAAATAAAGAAAATATAGCCGCGCTAATCGGAGTAGAATTAAGCCCGCTAAATACGCATGTTATGTTCGGTTCATATTATGACCCCATATTATAAAAGCGTTGAGAGCAGAAATATCTAGTAAATTAGAAAACAGGGCAACTGGCCACCGATTGGTTTTTCTTTTGCACGAATATGTACGGACCATTTGATCCATTGTATCGTCTCCGCCTTTTGTCGAGTTGTAGTATTTAATTATTTCCGGAATTTTTTTTGATGACCTTCCAAAATATTGCTGTTATGATGAAAAGTGCTAAGCAAAAAAAACCATTCTGTATTTTTTCGGCACATACATAACTACAGTTTCTTTGTCATGAAAAAATTTGATTGAGTGAAATGGAAGCTTGCGCAATTGCAGTTTGTAGCATGAACCGGCAAAAATCGTTTGTTGTTTCGCACTGTACCAACAATAGTAATATTTTGCTTTAGCAGTTCTAATGCAAGATTATGACTCGTAAAATAATTATCGGTAGTCACATTTCTTCCACGATATGAAGACACTAAATCTAGAACAACCCGTTCGCCTCGGTGCCGTTCAGCATTGTCTCCCACTTTGCCCAAGTAAATTTGGAATTGTAAACAAAACGCGGTGTCAGAATCCGCTGCTATCCACGCTTTCATGCCATATTTCCCAGGTTTACTTGGCATGTATACTTTAAAAGGGTATCTACTTCGGAAATGAATAAGCTATTCGTCCACCGTTATATTAGCATTTGGAACGTAAAGAGTTGCAAGGTTTGAGTCCTCCTTATTCTGATCTTCTTCTTTGCCCATCGTCAAATACTAGTACACGAGAAATATTGCTAAATTGCTCCAAATATATCATTGCTCTCAAAAAAGGACGTCCATGAAATTCATCGCACAGGGAATTAAGACTTTCACCGTATGAGCGGCAAACTTCTAAAATAATAATATATCCATTATATAAATATAATAGAAAAATTTAGTGTAAACAAACACCAATAAGAAACAGAATCCCCAAGTTAGCATCGAACGCAATATCATCTATAGCTTGAAAACTTTCGAAAATAGCGTCTCCTTGCAAATTGCTGAAGTGAATTATATCCCTTTTCATAGCTTCTGTAAGGCACAAATCAAAAGTGTCACGAATTTGCGAAATACGATGAATAGCATAAGAAGTCACACCAGGCTTTGTTTGAAGAATATTTTCATTTCCTGCACGACTTAGATATTGTAAAGGTGGTATTGTTGTCCACTTTATCAGCCGATCTTTATCAAAAAATTCCGTGCCATTAGTTACGGTCATTGCACTGAAGGGTTCCGTCCCACTGGATATTGATTGTTCTGAAGATAAATATTCTTCTTTCTCAGGTTCAAAGTTAGCATCACCATCATCACTTGCTTCATCTTCAACTTCACTCAAGAATGCTCCAATTTCACGCTCAGTCATTTGTCCATGCTGATTTTATAGACAAGTAAATGTAAAAATAATTTTATCTTATGCATACTATGAATTTAGAAACAAAGATTTAGTTTATATATACTTACCAAAAGTCTAGATTCCATATTTTATCAAAATCGAACTTTATCGTCTATAAACTTAACTTTACAATAGACTCTGATCACTATGAAATTTAGCACAGAATTAAAAATATTTGGCGTCGTTGTTACTCAACACAACCGTTATAACTGTAAATGCATGCATTGACAACAAAATCAAAATTATGAAGTATGCTTTGATTACTTTTCGATCATAAGTTATGATTCATAACGGCATAATAATTAGGAATGATATGTTGCAAAAAATACCGATATTTGATTATCAGTTGCAATTTATAGCATCTTACTTCAAACGCTGGTGAAAATTTTCAAAAAATAGGCATATAATATTGTATATTTATTATTAGTTTTGCAAAAATGATAAGGGGTCATAGTATGATATGTGTAAACACTTGCAATAAAAAATTGTCAAAGCTTAAAATGTTGTTCAAATTAATTGAATTCGATACATTTCAACAATTTATGCACAAAGTAGTAAGAACTTTCAAATATATTATACGAGTTCGAAATAAGATAATATTAAATACGATTTGGGTCATCAAATGACCCTAACGTAGTAGAGGGATTAAATATGAACATAGTGAGATTGGAAATGGAATTAATTGAATTGCAATGCGATATTAACTTGGAATCGTTTGATCAATTTGAAATATGGAAGTTTACTACAATTAAGATATATCCGCTCAGTCATGTTTTGCATCCACATATATATGCGAATCGACATTTTTTCATATGAATTATATTATATATCGTACACGTATGACTCATAATCATCTTGTGACTGCTTTTGTTTAGCTGTTAGTAATTTCGAACCTAATTACTCAAAAGTAGCTGCTTACATACAATGTCAACAATCATATTAAATATAAAATAAATGTTTATTTTTTATATTTTAACTATTTGTTTTAAATTTTATTAAACCTCAAATTTTTCTCAGTGAAAAATCGGGAAAAAGAATATCGGGAAGCAGCTCTATATGGGAATTATGACTAAGAATTGTCCTATAGGGATTATTTTTGGGCTACTGATTAATGGATATAATAAACACACAAAAACCAAATTTGACTGAGATCTATATGATAATTCGGATCTTTTGGCAATTAATGCCGATTTCATGGGGCTCATTTGTATGGGGACTCGGTCTGAATATGGACTATTTTTCACTAATTTCAATAGCGTTAGTACTATGGCCGATAAAAGCTTAACTATGCACCAAATTTCAGCAAAATATATTCATATTTGCGACCTGTAGTTTGATTCAAAGGTTTACATGGACACACAGACGGACAGACAGACGGACGGGCATCGTTAAATTGAATCAGATAGTGATTTTGATTCGATCGGTAGAATAAAAGTTGGGTCTAGGTCAAATATGTTTGGTAGTTACAAACAGCAGCACAAAGTCATTATACCCAAACCACATAATGGTATAGGTTATAATTAACAATGCAAATATTGTTTTCGTTCAAAGTATAACAAATCTAGGAATAATTTTCAATACTCAACTTTTGTGGACAAACCACATAAACTCTGCTCGGCAGCAGATATGAAAAAGTACATATCGGGTGCCATATATATATGGGAACTAAGTCGAAAAATTGACCGACCCTGACCATATTTGACAAATTCACTTATATTTTGAAAAAATATATACAAACCAAATTTGAGAAAAATCTGTGCAATATTTTTGTTTTTTGATAGACTTAAATGAAGATCAGGAAACCGCTCTATATGGGGCCTATGACTAAGAATTGGTCTATAGGCATTATTTTTTGACTACTGATTAACGGATATAATAAACACATACAAACCCAATTTGACTGGGATCTCTATGATAATTTGGATCTTATGGCAATTTATGTTGATTTCATAGGGGTCATTTGTATGGGGGCAAGGTCTAAACATGGACCGATTCTTACCAATTCCAATAGCGTTATATACCAAATTTCATCAAAATATATTCATATTTGCTACCTGCAGTTTGATTACAAGCATTACATGGACACACAGACGGACGGACAGACATCGTTAAATCGACTCAGAAAGTGACTCTGAGTCGATCGGTATAATAATAGATGGGTCTAGGTCAAATATTTTTGGTAGTTACAAACAGAAGCACAAAGTCATTATACCTAAACCACATAGTGGTATGGGTATAAATACTGATATACTGATGTATATTTGATTTAAATTAAAAACATCACTCATACGTATGCAGTAGGGTGTCCCAAAAAAAAAAAAAAAAAAAAAAAAACAAGTAAGAAAATTATAGTCGGTCTAGACCGACTAAACGATACCCTATACCATGCGTTTAGAAACCCTATCTCTTAGGCCCAACTCACTGGACATAGAAAATAAGCATAAACCAAATTTGAGTGGGATTTTTATTAATTTTTTTCCCTGCAGATATGAAAAAGTTCATATCGGATGCTATATCTATATGGGGACGAGGTCCAAAAATGGACCGATCCTGACCATGGTTGGTAACGTCTCCTGTATTTTGCAAAAACATATACAAACAAAATTTGAGAAGAATCAGTGCAATATTTTTGTTTTTTAATAGATTTAAGTGAATATCGGGAAGCAGCTCTATATGAGGCCAAAAGGATCATTTTTGGACTACTCATTAATGGACGTAATGAACGCATAACAAACCCAATTTGAGTAAGATCTATATGACAATTTGGATTTTATGGTAATTTATGTCGATTTCATAGGGGTAATTTGTATGGGGGCTAGGTCTGAACATGGACCGATTATCACCAATTTCAACAGCATCCATCTCATGGCCGATAAAAGCTTACATACCGAATTTCATCAAAATATATTCATATTTGCGACCTGCAGTTTGATTACAAGCTTTACATGGACACACAGACGGACGGACGGACGGACGGACGGACATTGTTAAATCAACTCAAAAAGTGATTCTGATTCGATCGGTATAATTAAAGATGGGTCTGGGTCAAATATTTTTGGTTGTTACAAACAGCAGCACAAAGTCATTATACCCAAACCACATAGTGGTATAGGGTATACAAATTGGGTGCCCAAGCATTTTTTGAAAGCTTAAAGGGTAAAGTAATTTTGTGATTTTTTTCAGATTTTTCTGAACAGGTTTAGATGTCGCTAAAGTCGAATTTTACCCAAAAATCGGGATTCCCGGACTTTTTTTGAGTTTACTTATTACTTGGCCCATAACCACAATTTTCTTTGTTACAAAGTAAATATTTTAAAAGAAGAATGTTCAAGCTTTAATTTTCTGTGTAGGAATCGTAAGTTTCGGTAATTTTTTGCTCATTTGGGTACCCTTAATTACATTTTTTCAAAGTAGAAAAAAACTAATAACGCAGTTTAAAATGTGGATAAAGGCTGAGTCATTTAAAAGAAAATTATTGACTTTGCTCTTACCGTTCCAAAGTTATACCCTTTTTACGCTTTGTACCCATTTTGTGAAATTAAAAATATTCTAAGGTGTTTTTGCCAGTTATGCATCGGAAAAATATTGTGCAAGCATGCTTTGCGTCAAGTAGTTCCTTAGTTAAAAAAAAAAAGTAAAAACATTTTCTGTGTGCAAAAATTTTTTCTAAGATTTATAACAAATCGCGCGAATAATTATAAATCTATATATATAAAATACAAAAAATGTTTCTTTGTCCTTTATAGACTCTGAAACAACTTTTTACGAGGTGATTTGATAATGTTGTTCAAAAATTATTTTAGCGTTCCTCCTGGAAAAAATTAGAAAGGTACACAAGTGAACAATAAATTTTATGATATGGTTTTAGGTAACAATTCATGTTTAACTGGTACACTAAACAAAAAATAGAGGTTTTATTGCTGTAGTAACCACATGCGGCTTATTTGACATCCTTACAGAATTTAACGGGTGAAGTACAAGTCATCATAGCATTAAAAAGTGGAATGGATCAGGTATATTTTATTCAACTGATTTGCTCCTTAAAATGTTATTGGGATTTCCCAGTTTAAGACTGAAGAAGGCATTCTTAATGACACAGGTAGTTTTTGGGTATAATGACTTTGTGCTGCTGTTTGTAACCACCAAAAATATTTGACCTAGACCCATCTTTAATTATACCGATCGAATCAGAATCACTTTCTGAGTTGATTTAACAATGTCCGTCCGTCCGTCTGTCCGTCCGTCCGTCCGTCTGTGTGTCCATGTAAAGCTTGTAATCAAACTGCAGGTCGCAAATATGAATATATTTTGATGAAATTTTGTATATAAGCCTTTATCGGCCATGGGATGAACACTATTGAAATTGGTGAGAATCGGTCCATGTTCAGACCTAGCCCCCATACAAATTACCCATATGAAATCGACATAAATTGCCATAAGATCCAAATTGTCATATAGATCTTACTCAAATTGGGTTTGTATGCGTTCATTACATCCACTAATGAGTAGTCCAAAAATGATCCTTTGACCCCATATAGAGCTGCTTCCCGATCTTCAGTTAAATCTATGAAAAAACAAAAATATTGCACTGATTCTTCTCAAATTTTGTTTGTACATATTTTTGCAAAATACAAGAGACTTTACCAAACATGATCAGGACCGGTCCATTTTTGGACCTAGTCCCTTTATAGATATAGCATCCGATATGAACTTTTTCATATCTGCAGCCAAAAAAATTAATAAAAATCCCACTCAAATTTGGTTTTTGCTTATTTTCAATGTCCAGTTAGTTGGGCCTAAGAGATAGGGTTTCTAAACGCATGTTATAGGGTATCGTATAGTCGGTCTAGACCGACTATAATTTTCTTACTTGTTTTTATATAATTTTAAGAAAATAATTGTAAATTTTCCAATAATTTTATTGCTTCATGCACAACTTAAGGTGCGTATTCAGCACAGTATTTCAACCTTCCGCAAAATCTCCAAGTTCAAAGCAGGTCCGGAAGATAAAATTAGAATCTGTTGCAAACGTAGATAGCTGCAGTGTTAGTAGCGATGATGATGAAGATGATAATGATTCAGAATATGAGCCAGCAATAAAACTACTCCAAAAAGAATTTGCTACTTCCTCAAATAAGCAACAGCTTTGTGCAGGTCTGGACAGAACTGGAATTAGTTGCCGCAAAGCCGCACTAGCATTTAGTGATCCGAAATCTACACGTACCAAGTAACGGCAAAGAATTAGTAAAAGCAGTTTTATCCGAAAACATGCTTAAAAATAAACAAATTCAAGATTTAATATCCGAAGCCAGCCTAGCTTTTTTTTGAAGCCTGCAACATATCTGTTGATTTTTTACAGATCCGGAAAATGGCATAACAACAAATCCTTTAGTGAAGCAAAGAATAAAGTTCAGCAACTGCACGTGGTAAATGATGTCGCAGAATGCGGCGTGGCCATGGCTCATTCTTATATAAATGTAACAACTTCTGAAACAGACTTTCAGAATTTATTGCAGGGCATAGAACTACATCGCAAAAGCTCTAATAAATAATTGCAAAGCAAAAAAAATATAATTTTTTAATTTATTTTGGGTACGAGAAGTAAGCAGCCTAGAGTTTTGGGGGAGGGTGGTTTCAAAAAATTTCAGCATCAGCCATATTGACTCTTATTATAACAGAACAAGAAACCACCCATATTTTATATTTGAATAGAAACAATAAAAACTAACATTAAAACAAATCAGATGCATAACTGGCAAACAACTTATAAGATTTTTAATTTCACAAAATTAGTACAAGGTGTAAAAAGGAAATTACTTTTAAACGGTAAGAGCAAATTGTTTATTTTTTTTTTTTTGACTCAGTCTTTACCCACCTTTTAAACCACGTCATTAGTTTTTTTTTTAACTGTGATAGAAATTTTAAAAGGTACAAAGCATTACTTTCAAAATTTATGCAAAATTAACCCAATGAGCAAAAAAAATACCGAAACTTATAATTTCTATACAGAAAAGTAAAGTTTGAAAATTTTGCTGTTAAAATATGGACTTCGTCACAAAGAGAATCATGGTTATGGGCAAAATAATAAGTAAAACTGAAAAAATATCCGGAAAACCCGATTTTTGAGTAAAATTCGACTTTACCGACCTCTAAACCTCTTCCGAAAATTCTGAAAAAAATTACGAAAATGCGTTACCTTTTAAGCTTTCAAAAAATGCGGGGGTACTATTTTTTTTCTCTGGGACACCCTAATGTATATGGAATGATATACATACATGTATATTATGTATGCTACTACTTACTGTGAAAAGTTGAACAATAACACCGTCCGATACACTTCAAAACAAATTGAAAAAATCACTAATAATAGAAATACACATCATAAAATAAAGTAACCCTATAATCCAGATTTGCTAGCTCTATTCATATTTTAGCGAAGAACTCAATCATTATACTTAATAAATAAAATACAGTGCAACAGCCATTCCAATTCTGGTTGAAGTTTTAGGTACGTATCTTGATTTTTGTTTGTTAAATTTTTCAGTGACAGCTCAAGTATCATTGATGATTCCTCGTTTCGTACTTCAGGAAATAGCTTCAGAAAATCAAATTGAACTAATTTTATCAAATGAAATTTACAAAAAAAAAAAATTAATATTTTTTATAAAATACATTTTTTTAATACATTTTTTTTACACATTCAGAGCTTATGATTATAATTTATTAGTGTAGTAGAAGAGATTCATACGAATGAGCGATATTATTAATATGAAATCAAACATGGGTAATTCCATGTCAAATCAACCAATGGGTGTACACTACCTTCTCCAAATTGTATGATTTTTCGTAGGAAGACAGATTATTACAGAACTAAAATAATTGCAATGTTTGAGGGCACCGGCACTTCTGCATCCGGAAATATGTGGTCTTGAAAATCGTAAAAAAAGGTCAAAATTTACAAAGTTGTACTTACTTAATTATCATTTTCTTGAATAGTATTATAGTTACGCAACTCATCAAGGTTGCATTTGAAAGGTTAATTAATTACATTTAATTTGATATACAACATGATTTTTTTTTTGGAAAGGTCCAAGGTCACATCTCTTGACCTATAATTCGGGAGGCTATAGCTGTAAAAACAACAATTTTAAAAATCTGAAAAAAATATATGTTTAAGATTGGTTCCTTCCCTAAAGTTCCAAAAAATTTCAGACTGGGGGTATGCTTGAATCCAGAAATATTCCCGATATTCAAGACCTCATATTTCCGGATCCAGATGCGTCAGTGAACTTAAATTTATGATTTTTCTTATTTCTCGGATACACTTTAATCCTGCCAAAATTCAGCCAATTTGGAAACAGTGATATAAAAAACAGCCATATTTTAAGTTGAGTTCAGATGGTTTAACCCACATACATTAGTATTTTTTATTCTATTATTTTCTATTTTATTATATTAATAAAAATTATTTGTGTAAGCCTTAGCTGCAAATTTTTTGAAGATTAAAAAGAGAAATCGTCAGTGTTTCTTCACTTCTAGCTGAGTTATAGTTGGCCTGAGAACGACAAACCCTTTGGAGATTTTATTATACAGGCTTAGTACTTTCGCACTGACATAAAATTTCTCATCGCCCAAACAATGTTCCCAAAAATGTTCAACAGTGTAATTATTTTGTTTTGTATTCACAAAGACATGAGTTTAGCCCTCATCATACCGACATAAAAAGTTGCAAATCCTACCACCATGTGCCTCTAAGATACGTACTATATAAAAATGAAGAGAAAATAGCTTAAAACAATTGCAGACAAATTTATGGTAAAAAACCATATATTAAGTACGTTCTTTACAATTAAAAAGTTTGCAGACATTAATGTTACATTTGAGATAGGATTACTGCTAATACGCCTTATTTTATGATCGCACATATAGCATCTCTTGCGTTTATTTATTGCGTAAGTGGTTGTAATTGGTGTATTTCCTTCTTGAAGAACTTTCTGAATGCAATTAATTATAGGCCGTTGTAATTTATTCTTGACTTTTGACTTATGTTGGGAGCATTGAGTCTTTTGGAAATGTTTCGTAAAATGAGCTTTCATTGCTTTCCAAGATCGATGTAAATTTTTCCTAACAAAATTTCCTGCAATTCCACAAACAACACTTAAATGGGAGAAGAATGTAAATGTCCAACTGTTTTATTTTATTTATTTATTTTTATTTATTTATTTTATTCGTATATTGGTCTATGGAATTGATCCTTACAGACTATTTACAAAGAAAAACATTTTAAAATTAATTTTAGTACATAGATATTCATGAATTTAGAAAGCATATTATTTTACTTTTAATTAGATTAGTATTTAATGAGAAATCAATAAATCTATAAAGTTCATTAAATTGAATACACATTCTTCTGAGAGGGTCTGCATTTGCATAATTAGCTCTATAGAACTGTACAGATAAAGGTGAGAAGTAACGTGTTGGTCATTGAGGAATGTTGAATGATATATTGTTAATCAAAAAACCGGAACAAACATCACCATTAATTATATTAAGAAGAAATGAAACATTTAACATAGTTCTCCGGCTTTTTAAAGTTGGTAGCTTAATAAGTGCAAGTCTGCTGGTATAGGATGGAAGATTACTTGGATTGAAGTTTAAACTCCGAAGACAAAACAAAAGGAATTGTTTCTGCACAGATTCCAGACTGTCGGCATGAATTTGGTAGATTGGGTCCCAAATTATAGAAGCATATTCAAGTATAGGTCTCACAAGTGACGTATATAAAGTTTTGGTGACATAGGGATCATTAAACTCTTTAGCCCAACGTTTTATGAAACCAAGTACACCTCTGGCTTTGTTGACAGTAATTGTTATATGAGGAACAAAGGTCAGTTTATGATCCAATAAAACACCAAGATCTATAAAGTTATCTACTTTATCGAGACAATAATCACCCAGCATATAGTTGACAGATATCGGCCTCTTTCTGACGAAACGCATATGTTTACACTTTTTAAGGTTTAGCTCCATTAAATTTAAATTACACCAAGAATAAAATTAATTCAAATCATTTTGGGGAAAGACATGATCAGAGTGTTGATTATAACAGAAGAAAATTTTGACATCATCCGCATACATCAAGATGTTTGAAAAACGAATAACATTCGGAAGATCGTTTATAAACAAAGAAAAAAGAAGCGGTCCAAGATGGCTGCCTTGTGGTACTCCCGACATTACATCTATCGGCTTTGAAGTAACATTTTTAAAACATACTTTTTGTGTTCTATTGGTTAAATAAGAATATATGCACTTTGCGCAAAGATTTGAAAATCCCATCATATGTAATTTCTTAAGAAGAAGCTTATGATTGACTTTATCAAAAGCCTTGCTGAAGTCAGTATAAATTGCATCTGGTTGTTTGCGTTCAAGAAAACCACGGTTGACAATTGTAGTAAATTGTAATAGATTTGTAGAGGTTGAACATCTTTTTTTGGAAACCATGTTGGAAGGGAGAAATTAACGTATTTACTTGATGGCATAGATAATCCGTTATAATTTTTTCAAAAATTTTAGGTATAATACTTAATTTAGCAATTCCACGATAATTAGTAATATCAGCATTGTTACCAGATTTGAATAGCGGAATAATGAATGAATCCTTCCACATAATGGGAAAATAACCGTATTTAATTGAGGTATTAAACATGAGTGTTAATGGTACAGCTAAAACTTCAGCACATTTTATTAAAATACAGAACGGAATTTTATCTGGACCACTGTTACAGGAAAATTTAAGTTTTTTCAATTCATTAGAAACCACAGATATAGCAAGAGAAGGAATGGATATAATTTGAGTAGCAGTCAGTGAATATGAGCAGACATTAGAATCATCAAAAGTTGCATCGGATTAAGTAGTAGAGAAGAAGTCAGCAAATAAATTGCATACAATAGTATCATCACAGGATTCATTATGTAGAAATTTCATAACAGCAGGATAGCCCTTAGTTTTTCTCTTAGAGTTAACAAATTTGTAGAATGACTTCGGATTTCGTTTAAAATTATTTTTCATTTTGTTCAAATAGTTTAAATAACATGAATTATTCAGAGTATTATATTCGGCACGACAAATGGAGTAGTTTCCATGATCAACAAGAGATCCAGTTTTCTTATATTTTTTGTAATATTTATTTTTTTTTATTCTTGACACTAGCCAGTTTCCTAGTATTCCAAGGTGGTCCAGAAAGGTTTTTCAAAATTTTTTTAGGAACACATGACTCAATAAAAGAATACATCTTGCTATAGAAAGCTTCAGTCATTTGATCAATGGCACGAGTTGTACCAGTAGATAACGATAATAAATCATACCAGTTTGCATTATTTATAAGTTCATTAAACATAATGTAATTCGTTTGAGCGAAACAAAAAACTTTAACACTTTTTTTAGGTGTGTCTACAAGTCCAGATGGAATGGATATATTTACTTCAATAGTAGGGTGATGTCCATCTTCAGGAATAGAAATAGGGTTTGATCGCTTTGTAAAACATTCAGTAACTTCATTAACAAATATTAAATCCAATAATTTTGAATGATTACTAAAAATTCCATTTAATTGAATAAGATGTAAATCAAAAAAGATATTAAAAAGCTCATCACATTTATCATTTGATTTAGTCGGAACAAAGTATTTTTCATCAGGTAAGAACTTCCACGAAATTGAAGGCAAATTGAAATCTCCAAGAACAATAACAGAGTCATCCGGATTAGCAGAACGTAGAACAGATTTAATAGCTTCTCCATGTCTAATATATAAAGACTGCGGAGACGATGGAGGGATGTATGAGCAAGTAACAAATATTTTTTTATGATTGTATTTAATTAAAACTGCAACGAATTCGATGTTTAAAGAGGAATCAATTAATAAAACTTCAGATGATAAGATACTTGAGACAGCAATAAGAATGCCACCGCCATTCATCTTATTACAACGGTCACGTCTAAAAATATTATATTTATTACAAAATATTTCAGTATTTAAAAAGGTATGATTAAGCCAAGTTTCAGTAAATACGATAATATGATGACTTATGTTGAAACTTTCAATATATAAAGTTGGCAGTTTAGTTCTCAGACCACGAACATTTTGGTAAACTAATGATATATTTTCACCAGTAAGATCTTTTAGTTTTTTGGAACGTTTGAATCAGTTTGAGGAAGGCGGCCAATATTGTTAGAATTTTGTCTAAATATATATTCTCGAACCAATGTATTTTCAGGCCAAAAGTTACGATCAATAATACGGTCAAAAAGATCATAAGAAACGGTAATTTTAAAGGATGTGATAGATCTAGGTTGAGAAAAAACGAACTTATATGTCGAAATTTCTGCTTTTTGGCCCAACTTAGATCTAACAAAGGCATCGACATCTTCAGCAGTAGTTTCAATCGCTAAACGCGAGATAAAAACAGTTTTTTTTTGAGGAACAGCTCTCAGCGAAACAATTTGACCAGCATTTATCACAGGACAAGTATTTGTAGAAGGCACAGGTTTATTTAATGGCACTTCAGCAAAGCCCACAGGCAAATCAGCATTACAATTAATTACTGAGGCATCAGATGTTAGTGTTACTGAACTCGTAGGAACAGCAGGAAGATTATCAGATTTATCTTTATTTCTATTTCGTGACGATTTACGACGTTTCGGAGAAGATTGAGGTGGAGATTTTAAATTATCTATTGATTTATAATCATCAAATAATTTGCCATAACTAGATATAGACATCGATAATTTAGTTACCTTTTCCTGGATATCATTGAATTCCTTTTGTGTATCATTGAAAAAACGGTAGAAATTCACTCCGATTTTCCGGCATTTATTGCAACACCAATGTAACCCTTTATTATTATATAAAGCATCAGCAACTAGTCCAGAAAGACCACTACATTTACATTTTTTCAAGGCATCAACTGCTGCTTTTGTCTGATTTTAATATAAATTTGCCTCCGAATTTTCTTACTTTTAACGTCGTAGTGAGTGCCGTTATGCATTGAAGAGAATAATAGAACTGTTATATCTGGTTTTACTACATAAGATACCAACGTCATATTTTTGTGAAAACCAAAAAATTTGTTTGCATTTTCCTTTTTCCGTTTGGCAAAAATTATGAGGGAACACAGGGCTTATTTTTCAAACCATTACATTAATGCAAATTACGAAATCGTAAAATTGTTTTCATATATAATATTTCGGCCTATGATTTTATAAGTTTGAACTGCCTCTTCCACAACTGATCAGGCCAAACCAACAGCCCTCTGCTGATTTATTTCCCCTAAATAAGGTATTTTATTGAGTGGGTAACTTATTTTGCTGTCACATAGGAAACAAGCTGTTCACTAGGAGTGTAAAATTTTTTGAGTTTTTTTGTTGACGATTTCAAATATATCCTATACAGAAAGATGCAAGATGCATGATTTAATTTTTAATTTTTTAATTTATTTATGAGAAGTAAGCTGCCCAGAGTTTGGGGGGAGTTGCAAAAAATTCCAAAATCAACCATAGTGACTCTCATTGCAACAGAACCACCCATATTTAATATTTGAAAAGAAAAAATAAAAACTAACATTAAAACAAATCCGATGCATCATTGGCAAAAACACCATGGAATATTCTAATTTCACAAAATGGGTAGAAAGCGAAAAAGGGTATAACTTTGGAACGGTAAGAGCAAATTCAATAGCCTTAGCCTATATCCGCATTTTAAACTGCGTCATTAGTTTTTTTCAACTCTGATAGAAATTTTAAAAGTTACAAAGCATTACTCTCAAAATTTATGCAAAATTTACGAAAAAAAAGTCATTAAGGGGACCCAAGTGAGTAGAAAAATTACCGAAACTTACGATTTTTATACAGAAAAGTATGTTTTTTGTTTTATGTAAGCAATTTATAAATTAATGTGAAAAAATTAATTGGAAATTGTAAGTTTATAATGCATGATGTATACTATTTTTGTATTAATATAATGTTTTTGAAAAAATTAAGTAGACAAACCTCTGAAGATGTCAACAAGAAATTGACGAAACGTTGGGAGAAATATGTAATAAAAGGTTTTTTATTTACATTAATATAATAGGCCCAATTAGCTTAACAAAAATCATATATAAAGCTTGAACATTCTTCTTTTAAAATATTGACCTCTAAACCTCTTCCGAAATATTTGAAAAAAATCTCAAAAATAGTTTACCCTATAAGCTTTCAAAAAATGCTTGGGCACCCCATGAAAACCGAAAAATAGTTTTTTGTTGGGACACCCTAGTATGCAGCTCTTCTACTCTACTAATAGATAATAATTGTATGGCCTGAATATGTTATGTTATTCAAAAAATTTATAAAATGAAGGGGAAGAATTAAATTTTTTTGATGATTTCATTTTATAAAATAGATTTTTTGAAACTTGTTGCTGAAGAATGAAATAAGAAATCATCAATGGCTCTTCTGGCTGAAAAACTAACCAAACAAACATCAATATATGGAAAAATATATAAAAGGGCTCGAGATTGCCAAACATTTTGGTTGGTTTTATTCTACTAGCCCAGTACTTTTGTAATTTCTCACACTTCAGAATGGCCGGTTCACGGTATTACTTTTTTATTTCTTTTCTGTGTTATAAGTCTGTCGTCTCGATAATATGCAAATGGAAAGCTGCTATTAAAGTTCTGTTGTTGCGCTTAAAAATACATTGTGCATCTTAAGAATACGTTCAGTTATTCTGTTGCGGTAAACGACAAATTTGTTTTTCACAGCCAAATTTATTACGGAGTTTTGTTGATGCGACCATAGCGACCAATTTGACAGATATTGAGATTTTTTTAAATTCGTAAATGTTATGCACTAGTAAACTATCCCAGACAGAAAAATTGGTTGATAAGTATTTTTAATTGGGAGAATTCGATATGGATTCTAAGTCATAAGATATTTCATATATTATTGACTGGAGTTGGAATTTAAAAGTAAAAAGTATAAAATTTGCCCGCTAAAACCAAACCTTGTTATTTATTTATCGTTTAAGAGTATTTTGTTACGCATCCTACCTTCTGCAACAAGCTTCCAGATTTGTTCCGGAAAAAAAAACTTACGATTCAATTACTCATAGGGTCAATTGTAAGCCTTATATTTTCGTTTTACCATTTCAAATTTGCAACACTTGTTTATGTGTCTGGTTACTTTAAAAGCCAGACAAGTGTAATTTTGTTGTCGTTTTACGTGTTTTCACGTTGATGTGCTGCTTTTTCCCTACGTATGCTGTGTAAACAGGCAAGCAGCATTATGGTAAATCTCTTTTAAATAGCTTTTTCACGTATTTTTCGTATTTATTTTTCTTGACTCAAAATACTGTACATTTGAAATGGAAGCTTGGAAATAAGAATAATGTTTATATCCTGTCTTTGGTAGCGAAGTAAAAATATTTGCTACAGGAACTAAAAAATAAACAAATTGCAGTGATGTGATTTTTTGCTTGACAAACCAAATAATACAATTTGCAATTTAATTTGAAATTCAAACTGATTTTTTTCTTAATAGAAAAAATAATTCATGAAATTATTTTATACCTAAGGAGATTATAAATTGATTGAATTGCCAGTTGCAGGCTGTGATAAAATGTAATTTCAGTAAAAATCTTAATAGTATTTTAATATTACAAACATATTAAAATGCTTAACGTAATGTAGTTTTGAAATCCAAATAAATAATTCCAAAGTATGCATAGTTCAATATAAAACTGTCTAGGGGTCAAAAATTTAAGTCCATAATATGGTAAATCTTCAGAATTGAACATAAATATTTCATATTTGACAACCACAAGAAAACGCTTAGTGTTTGTTAAATTTCATGTGTTTTTTTTTTAAATCAAATTGGATTTTCAAGGGATATAAAAAACAATTACTTACGTATATGAGTTACAACGTAAAGGCAGAAAACCTTTGTTAGTTTTATTTAAAAAAGAAGTTGTTTTTGTGTATTTACACTCGCATTTGAATTAACTGTTTGGTATTTTTTAAATGAATAAAGGTACATATTAAAATGATAGGCGGTGGCCTAAAAGAATCTACAGAAAAAATGTCCTTTAATTCGAAACTTAAGAGTAAAATTACTCATAGCGAAAAATTCTTTCGAGATTTTGCTACACTCATATAAGAATCAGCCAGCACCAAAAATAATATTGCATATTACACCAAAATATCAATCCCCAGAGATAATCTTTTTTTAATCTAATATCACATATGATTTTGAGAATAAATATTTTCTTAAATTTCTTCTAATGTAGAAGGACATGCATGCACCTAATCGGAAATGACCAAGCTTGAATTCAGAACACCAATAGTTAATATTCAGTGTTTCGTCAGCGAGAGACAAAAGCTCTGAGAAAGAACTGTTTTTGAGTACAGCCAGAATTTTGGCACTTGTAATAACTGATATAAAAATAAAAAGTTTTGTTAGATTTGATGTAATTTTTCAGACATATCTATAATATTAACAGGCAAGGCGATTTCTTGCGACTGATGTTTTGTTCTGCCGTTTTATCCCGATTTTGACAAAACGTTTATTATTTGAAAGGTATTTCTTTTTAGGCGTTTTGCAAATCTACAGATTTGTAAATTTTTTCCTGTATTTTGAGTAAATTGCATTTAAATTTGCTACTAACACATACATAAAATTATACAATGCTATGTGTGTGTTTATTAAATTTGTTAATGTGTTTGTAATAAAAACGAGTTTGTTTTTGTGTTGATTTGTGAAATGGCTATAATTGATTAGCATACTTTTAGGGTTTTTATTTAATGAAAAAATAAAATTTCCTAGTATTTGCGCACAAATTTCGACGGCTGGAAACCGAATCGGATTCAGTTTTTTCGGGTCATGTCTGGTTTCTCTGCCATAGAGGGGTGGATGCTGAAGTCCCCAGACCCCCTACTAAATCAATATTGTTGCCGTCTCCAATTACTTTTTCGAGTGGAACATCTTTTCGTTGGGCGCTATCCTTTCCAGACCTTCCTTAAGGGGGATCCCTTGAAAAATTTATGATTTTGTATAACTTTATAGAGGAAATATATATTTTTGATGTGTAAACATCTATACGCGCAGGAGGGTAAATTTCTATTTCACAATATAATCAGAGAAACAGCGTAACATGTGAGCCGTAAGACAAAATCGGTGTGACATGATTGCATTGGTGAAAAATTATGACATGTAATAAACTGTTTGAAAATGAAAAATGAAAAATAAAAAATTAAAAATAATAAATTAAAAATAATAAAAAATAAATAAAAAAATGAAAAATAAAAATGAAAAATGAAAAATTAAAAATTAAAAATGAAAACTGAAAAATAAAAAAACTAAAAATTAAAAACAAAAAATGAAAAACAAAATTTCAAAAATAAAAATTGAAAAATAATAAATGAAAAATTA
Organism: Cordilura impudica; assembly: GCA_963682025.1. NCBI lineage: Eukaryota > Metazoa > Arthropoda > Insecta > Diptera > Scathophagidae > Cordilura > Cordilura impudica. The sequence continues at coordinate 113,734,715 of OY821519.1, forward strand.
AAAATTAAAATAAAAAATGTGAAATAATATATTAAAACCAAAAAACGGATTTATAAAAAAGGAATAAAAAAAATGAAAAATTAAAACAAAAAAATTAAATATGAAAAACTAAAAATAAATATAAAAAATGAAAAATGAAAATATAAAAAATTAAAAAAAAATAAAAAATTAAAAATTAAAAATAAAAAATTAAGAATGAAAAATAAAAAATGAGAAATATAAAATGAAGAAAAATAAAAAAAAAATGAAAATAAAAAATGAAAAATTAAACATAAAAATAAAAACTGAAATGCAAAATAAAAATTGAAAAATAATAAATGAAAAATTAAACATAAAAATAAAAAATGTTTAATAAAATATTAAAAATAAAAAATGAATTTTAAAAAAGGAATATAAAAAATGAAAACTGAAAACCGAAGAATTAAATAGGAAAAATGAAAAATAAAAATAAAAAATTAAAAATAAAAATTAAAAATGAAAAATAAAAAAATTAAATATAGAAAATGAAAATTAAAAATAAAAAATTAAGAATGAAAAATAAACAAATAAGAAAATTATAGTCGGTCTGTACCATGCGCTTAGAGACCCTATCGCTTAGGCCCAACTAATTGGATATAGAAAATAAGCATAAGCCAATTTTGAGTGGAATTTTCATTATTTTTTTTGGCTGCAGACATGAAAAAGTTCATATCGGATGCTATGTCTGTATGGGGACTAGGTCCAAAAATGGACCGATCCTGACCATGGGTGGTAAAGTCTCTTGTATTTTGCGAAAATATATACAAACAAAATTTGAGATGAATCAGTGCAATATTTTTGTTTTTTGATAGATTTAAGTGAAGTTCGGGAAGCAGCTCTATACGGGACTTATGACCAAGAGTGTCCCATAGCGACCGTTTTTGGACTATTCATAAATGGATGTAATAACCACATACAAACCCAATTTGACTAAGACCTATACGACAATTTGGATCTTATGGCAATTTATGTAGATTTTATAGTGGCCATTTGTATGGGGGCTAGGTCTTAACATGGACCGATTCTCACCAGTTTCAACAGCGTTCATCCCATGACAGATGAAAGCTTATGTACTAAATTTCATTAAAATATGTTCATATTTGCGACCTGCAGTTTGATTACAAAGTTTACATGGACACACAGACGGACGGACGGACGGACGGACTGACTGACGGACATAGTTAAATCGACTCAAAAAGTGATTCTGATTCGATCGGTATAATAAAAGATGGGTCTAGGTCAAATATTTTTGTTGTTACAAACAGCAGCACAAAGTCATTATACCCAAACCACATAGTGGTATAGGGTATAAAAATGAGAATTAAGAAATGAAGAATAATAAAAAATTAAAAATAAAAAATGAAACATGAAAAACGAAAAATTAAAAATCCCAATGATTTATTTTATTATGCTCAATCTGGCATCACCAAATATTAATTAATTTATTTACGATGAAAATTTTTTAGATTGTAACATTTGTAAAACTTAACGGACAATTTGACAATAAGGTTTGCTAAAGAACACGCGCGTTGTTTGCCGCTTTTTCATTCTGAATTGCATAACCTTCAGGTTGGCACTGCGCAGTGTTCCGGTGCAAAAGTTATTTGCACTTAGATATTTTATAACAAAAAGTCCTGGTGGTTTCCATACCAAAAAGTATGTATCACAAATTATTATTTAATTATAATTTTATAATTAACTTTTGAATTTAACATAGGAATTTTAATAGAAATACACATTGTCAAATACAATTTTAAGACCTTGTGTGTTTTATTCAAAATCCCCGTGGAAGTCATCAGAACGTACGGCTGGCGTGCCGTTTAACATAGAAAATTAAAAATAAAAATTAAAAATTAAAAACAAGTAAGAAAATTATAGTCGGTCTAGACCGACTATATGATACCCTATACCATGCGTTTAGAAACCCTATCTCTTAGGCCCAACTAACTGGAAATAGAAAATAAGCAAAAACCAAATTTGAGTGGGATTTTTATTAATTTTTTTGGCTGCAGATATGAAAAAGTTCATATCGGATGCTATATCCATATGGGGACTAAGTCCAAAAATGGACCGATCCTGATCATATTTGGTAAAGTCTCTTGTATTTTGCAAAAATATATACAAACAAAATTTGAGAAGAATCAGTGCAATATTTTTGTTTTTTAATAGATTTAAATGAAGATCGGGAAGCAGCTCTATATGGGGCCAAAGGGATCATTTTTGGACTACTCATGGATGGATGTAATGAACGCATACAAACCCAATTTGAGTAAGATCTATATGACAATTTGGATCTTATGGCAATTTATGTCGATTTCATAGGGGTAGTTTGTATGGGGGCTAGGTCTGAACATGGACCGATTCTCACGAATTTCAATAGCGTTCATTCCATGGCCGATAAAAGCTTATATACCAAATTTCATCAAAATATATTCATATTTGCGACCTGCAGTTTGATTACAAGCTGGACACACAGACGGACGGACGGACGGACGGACGGACATTGTTAAATCAACTCAGAATGTGATTCTGATTCGATCGGTATAATTAAAGATGGGTCTAGGTCAAATATTTTTGGTTGTTACAAACAGCAGCACAAAGTCATTATACCCAAACCACATAGTGGTATAGGGTATAATAAGCAATGAAAAACGGAAAATTAAAAATTAACTAGTTAAAATAACAATAATAAATATTTTAATATTTGCCGAGCCCCCGCACTTGATTGATATAAGTGAGACATAGATGACGTTTTATCTTTAATTTTAAAAAAGTGGCATAAAAAAATTTTTAATTACTAGATGTTTACACATTTCCCCTATGATCGGACTCACATGATTTTTTTAATTTATTTGTATAGAACAGTGGTGGCCATCGAGAGAAATAAGTTAGTATTAGTGTTTATGAGCATGTGTTAGTTTTATTACACTGATCGAAATCCATAGACGTAACACAATGCCGATATTGAGTTGGTTTGTGTAGGTTTTATATGAATGACTAAAAGGAAAAATAGTTGAGTTCACGATGAATATGGGAAAATTTTAAATATATTTTGCTGCTTTAAAATTTTAACTCCTACATTTTGAAAACTTTAAAGAAAATGTAAAGAAAATTTAATCCTTTTTAAACATAGGTTTGAAATTAATTAAATCAAATAAGTAAGTAATTAATTTCTTTAAAAAACATAAACAAAAAATTATCAAAACTTAAAATGATATGAAATTTCAAAGGTTAGTGAGTGGTATGTTTCCAAAAGTTAAAAAACTCAAACGATATTATAGTTTAAATGTAACTGTATTTTCTTTTTAAATTTTCTTTTAGTTTTAATAATAATTTTTTTTTTACTTTCGTTTTCGAGAACTAAAAGCAGTTTTGGGTGACAGCTTCTATAATGGCGCTTAATGTAAAATGGCTTTACTATTTTTAATACATGGTTACACACCAGACCCTCCGCTTCATTTAACGCGCTTCAACAAAGAAGAAATTACTTTCCCATTCTTCATCTTACATGATTGCTTTATTTTTATTAATATATCTATTTATTAAATATAAGGTTTAGTAAAACATAAAAATTATGCATTGCTGTAAATATTCTCTGTGTGGTACAGTAGTACAGTGTGCACCTATTACAAGACACAGTAAGAATGTCACATGGCAGTGCGATATAAACCTGCTTTTTTCAAAACTTTCGTTGTTGAAATTATTGATTTCTTTTTACTCCTTGTTAGCCGTACGCTGTTAAAATGTAACCGTATCGTACCGTAATGTTGGCATTTAGTGCAATTATATGACGTAAAAAACGAACAGCAAAATTAACCAAACTTTGTCAACTGTTTACAAATGTCACGTACAAACGTAGCAAAATCTAAAATCAATAGAAGCTACCGATACGATACGTTTAACTTAAGTTGGGTAAGCACTTTTGACATAGACCTAGACCCATTTTGATACCCTATACAACTATGTGGCTTGGGTATAATGACTTTGTGCAGCTGTTTGTAACTACCAAAAATATATTTGACCTAGACCCATCTTTAATTATACCGATCGACTCAGAATCACTTTTTGAGTCGATTTAACGATGTCCGTCCGTGTGTTCGTTCATCCGTCCGTATGTGTGTCCATGTAAAGCTTGTAATCAAACTGCAGGTCGCCAGTATGAATATATTTTAATGAAATTTAGTATGTAAGCTTTTATTGGCCACAGGATGAACGCTGTTGAAATTGGTGATGAACGCTGTTGAAATCGACATAAATTGCCTTAAGATCCAAATTGTCATATAGATCTTACTCAAATTGGGTTTGTATGCGTTTATTACATCCATTAATGAGTTGTCTAAAAGCGATACATGGGACAACTCTTAGTCATAGGCCCCATATAGAGCTGCTTCCCGATCTTCACTTAAATCTACCAAAAGACAACTGATTCTTCTCAAATTTTGTTTGTATATATCTTTGCAAAATACAAGAGACTTTACCAAACATAGTCAGGATCGTTCCATTTTTGGGCCTAGTCCCCATATAGATATAGCATCCGATATGAACTTTTTTATATCTGCAGCCGAAAAAATTAATAAAAATCCCACTCAAATTTGGTGTAAGCTTATTTTCTATTTCCAGTTAGTAGGGTATCATATAGTCGGTCCAGACCGACTATTATTTTCTTACTTGTTTATTATACCGATTGACTCAGGATCGCTTTCTCAGAATCACTTTCTGATTCGATTTAACGATGTCCGTCCGTGCGTCTGTCCGTCCGTCCGTCCGTCTGTGTGTCCAAGTAAACTTTGTAATTAAACGGCAGGTCGCAAATATGAATATATTTTGATGAAATTTAGTACGTTAGCTTTTCTCGGTAGTAGGATCAACAGCGTTGAAATTGGTGAAATTCCGGCCATGTTAAGACCTAGTCCCAATACAAAGGACCCCATAAATTGCCATAATATCCAAATTATCATATAGATCTCAGTCAAATTGGGTTTGTATGTGTTTATTGTATCGATTAATCAGTTGTCCAAAAACAATCCCTATAAGACAATTCTTAGTCATAGGTCCCATATAGAGCTGCTTCCCGAACTTCACTTAAATCTATCAAAAAACAAAAATATGGCACAGATTTTTTCAAATTTGGTTCGTATATATTTTTTCTAAATATAAGTGACTAGACCAAATATGGTCAGGATTGATCCATTTTCCGACCTAGTTCCCATATAAATATAGCATCCGATATGAACTTTTTCATATCTGCAGCCAATCAAATTAATAAAAATAACAATCAAATTTGGTTTAAGCTTATTTTCTATATCGAATTAGTTGGACCGAAAGATAGGGTCTCTAAACCATGGTATAGGGTATCATATAGTCAGTCTATATCGGCTATAATTTTCTTACTTGTTTTAATTTTCAATCAGATTCTCATTAAATTAGTTGTAAGATAAAAAAAAATATTTTCATTTAATAATTATTAAACGAAATTCAGTTAACTTGACTATTCAACTAGTAGTAACTATAAACAATCAACCAATGCAAATTGTTTATTCAACCAACAATTTGATAATGGTGTGATCATGTAAATCTGGAAAAACATTCTCTATGTTATGTACACTATGCAATACAGTCAGTCGACTACAAGCAGTGTAAACAATTAAAAGAATTGGTTCTCCAATTTTTGCGAAATTTCTGATCTTTTCCCAAAATTTTTAAAGAAACTTCGAAATTTTGAAAAAAAAATCCCTATGAACTTGTTGGGAACAAATGAAATTAAATGTTAAGATTTTTGTAAAAAAGTATTCTTTTATTTAGTTGTTTGTATGTTCCCAAACAAAATTAAATTTATATCTGAAGAAAATAATCGAATTTTTTGATTTATCATAAAAAAGTTTCTAGATTTAAAAATAATTTTTTTAAAGGTAAATTAACAAGTATTAATAAATAAAGTAGTTTATAAGACATATACAAACTAATTTAGGGTCAAATTATAATGCTAGTAACTTTTTTCAAGTGATTTTGAGACAGAATATACACAACACATATACGAGGAACATGTTTTCAGGCATTTGAGTAGAAAGTGGCTGATCTTAGTAGTGGCGGGTAGTAGTTAGCCCACTCCACTGAGTTTATTCGAATGCTTCCATATTTCTCGAAAATAATCTCTTGATATAAATAACTTCAAAATATATAAAGCTATATCATGAATTTTTTTAAATTTTTTTATGAAATGATATCAAATATCTATATTTTCATACATTTGTATGGAAAGTGGTCAAGCGAAAAACCCATGAATATCCGGTTTGTGCCATCTCTAAAGCTCTTCCATAAAATATAAAACAAAAATTTAAAAAATATTTTGCCCCATATTCTGTCAAAAACAGGTTAAATGTATTGGGCGTTTTAGATAAAATACAAAAATTCAAATTTTTTCCTTGTTCCTTACTGTTTACTTTCAATATTTCCAGCAGTTTTCTTAAAAAAAAAAAAAAAAAAAAAATATTAAAAGGTTTTATTTTATGTGATGCTCATTGTTTTTTTGTTTTTGTTTTATATTCACAGACTCCAACAAATATATTTTCATCGTATTTATTTGAAACTCTTGGCTGCTACTGTTGTTGTGACATCAACATCTGCTGCTATTGGATTTCATTCCATTAATACCTAAATAAAATATTCGACTGCAACTGTGTTGATGTGTTTGCGTGTGTACGCTCATATATCGTATGTATGCTGTTGTTGTCCGTGTACACAAGTGTTGGTGTGGTTATGTTGTCATGTGAATTTGGTAGTTGCCAGGAGAGGTGCTTTATTGTTGCAATTGCCCAAATAGTAAATAAAAGGCATGGAGATGATTGTAAAAGTAAATGTTAAGAGAACTACAACAGCAACAACAGTCACCATTAAAATGTTACATATGCAGAGTATAACAACGAGTGATAGCACTTAAAACGTACAATTTTGCCTTTTTTCTCCAAACATTTGCTATTTCGTTTTTGTTATATGCAGAACATTGCCCCAAATTAAAGTTTGCTGCAACGAAAAAAAATAAATAAACTGACAGCCAGGAATAAAATTCACGCACGTTTGTTTAAATTATATTGAGTAACAACGAACAAACATCCCATCACCCACCTAAAGAAGAAGAAAAAAAAAAACACACACACACTCATATAACCGTCCCGGTTAACCAGCATTGGCTGCTTCTATTTAATTCATTTGCCTTACGGGAGTTTAAACTGCATGCGGTGCCAAGAATTGCAGCTACTTTAATCTATTCTGTTATGATTGCAACTATGCGGGCAATAAAAACAATGACACGCAGCTTCTGCGAGACATGTTTGCTGCTGGTGATTGTCATAAGTGGTAAGTGGTGGTTTAAACGTTTCTCTAACATAACTCTAAATAAATCTAGTCTTGCATTTTATAAATATTGTAGGTTTTTTTTTCTGGATTTTTATAATGCAGCCACTAACTTTAGTTTTATGTTTAGCTTAATCTTTAAATATTAAGTCTTCCAGTGAGTTGTTGAAGTTTGTTAGAATTTAACGCTAACTAATATTATATTTAGCTTAAAGTATTATAACACACATTTTATTAACACAGTTATATATATAAACATTTAAATTTAGTTAGAAAAGTTTTTCCGCTATAAACGAATGCACGTTGTATTATCAGGAGCATTTCGTGCTTAAGAACACGAAAAAGGAATTTGTTCTGCATTTAGGTTCTGATGAATAAAAAGTTTGTTCAAAAATTTAACTTTATTTTGTTTAAATTATATATCCCCACTTTTGATGCAATCTTCTGTAGTCGGTAAGACAAAAAACAACAAAAAATTAAAATTTGGACAAATTTTATATTAGATTTTAGTTCCCAGCCGTGTACAAGTTATTTGCAGAAATTATGTGTTGGTATATTGAAGAGTGTTTGTGGAAAGTTCAAAAACGAAAACAAAGATGACAACGAGAAATACATGAAGTTCTTAATGGTATGAGAATGGTCCCAGAACAACTTGACCTGATACAGAAAACACAACAAATTTGGGAAATTTTTTCTTTATTTCTTAACATAATCTTCTTTTAGCTTGATACACTTTCCTCAGCGATAATCAATAGCTTCGATACCCTGTTTACAGTAAAGCCTGGCTAGCCTCCTTAAAATTGCCACCAATCGCAAACTCCACCTCTTCAATGTTGGCAAATCTTTTACCATTTTTCAAGTTTCAAAATATAAGTTGAGCCCAGGGCACTATATCTGGCGAATATGGCGGATGATGAAACAATTGAAGGTTTAATTCATAGATTGTGGCCATCGCAATAGTGGATGTGTGAACTGGTGCATTGTTTAGATAAAACAATACTTTCTTTTTCGCGGAATGTGTCCTTTTTTCTTCAATTTCTTCACGTAGACGCTGCCATTTATATTTTTTCATTTTTGAAGATAATCAATAAAAATTATTCCATACGCTTTCTAACTATTCCTTTGCCTCAGGTGAGAATTGGTGGACCCATGTCTCATCTGCGCTTACGAATCGGCGCAAAAACTTGGCTTTATTGCTGTGAAAGTTCGCCAAAAACTCTATTGAAACATCTTTACGGCACCAATTTTGTTCTACTGTGAGCAACTGCGGTACCATCAACTGCACCCATCTTTTTATTTATTTATTTAATTCAGGTACAATAAAGCAACAGCTGAGCAATATTTACAAGTGGTTTGATACGCAGTGTAAGATTGCTAGAGAAAAATTACTTAGCGCGTTAAAATCGTTTAGAAAATCGCAAAACTTAGCAGATAAACAGAGTTATACCGAGAAAAGAAACATGTATCAAATAATCTGTAAAGAAAAAAGGGTTGAATATTACAAAGAGATAGAACGGAAATTGAACTCGATTACTGACAGTAAGCAATGGTGGCAATTAGCCAACGAGGTAAGGCATCAAGAACACTATATTGGGAGCCAAATAAGTGCCCACAGTTTTAAAGAATATTTTAAAGCACTTTTAAATTCACCTGATATTAATTATGCAGCAAATTTTGTCTTTGATTCTGAACTAGATAGACCATTCACATTACAGGAATTAAAGTTTGTATTGTCCAAAGAAAAACAAAATAAAGCGCCAGGAGAGGATAGAATTCCTTACGAGTTTTTTGTCAACGCAAGTAATGAATATCTTAGTGCACTCGCTGATACCTACACAAAAATTTTAAATGGAAACAGTTCAGTTGAGATATTTGAGCGAAATATAGTGTTGCCTATCCACAGAAAAGGAGGTGTTAACAGAGGAATATCATTCATGAATTGTGCATGAAAAATTATGATGGCAGTAATTCAGGACAGTTTAACCGAATGGGCACACAATCACAATATAATAAATGAATTCCAAGCGGGCTTTCGTAATGGTTACTCAACCATTGACAATATTTATAATTTGACAACAATTGTTAATATCAAATTCTCCGAAAAGAAAAAAGTTTATGCATTTTTTTGTGGATTTAAGAGCCGCATTTGATTGCATCCCAAGATAATTGCTAATTTTTAAACTACACCAGATTGGAATATCCACAAAAGTTGTAAATTTGATAGAAAACGTATATCAGAATTTAGTATTCCACTGTATGGACGGGTGTTGAGTTGTCAGATTATTTCGACACAAATTCTGGTGTCAAACAAATATGCTTACTATCGCCATTGTTATTCACCCTTTACCTCAATGATCTACATGATCATTTAAAAGGTGGTTTGCTAATAGAAGAGATGCATTTAAGGCTACTTATGTATGCTATCGAGACCGAACTCCTAAGTTAAATAAGGAGTAGAAAAACGGCTGAGCACGAGGATGTAGAGCGCACAACAAGCCGACTTTCTGGCTTAAGTGTATATTTGGGTAAAACGGATATGAGCTATGTGTATACATGGCTCCTCTTTTTCAACCTAAGTTAACCTAACCTATGTATGCGGATGATATCGTGCTGTTAGCCGATGATGTGGTCGTTTTACAGCGGATGATCCATAAACTAGAAAATTACTGTGACACATGGGGTTTGGAAGTTAATTTAGAAAAATCTGCAATAATGATATTCAGAAAAGGTGATCGTGTCTGTACAAATGAAAAATGGAGATTTAATGGAGAAGCCGTAAAGATTGTGTCATAGTATAAATATCTAAGTATTTTATTAACTCCTACAATGACTTACAATAAACATATATGTCCAAAAAATGACTCGGCAAAAGTTTGTATAAATATCACGTGGAAAAATTTTATCGGAAAAAGGGATGTGTCATTAAAAGCAAAGTGGATATTGTTTCAATCTATTTGCAGCTATATACAAGCATATGGAGCTCAAATATGAGGTTTTTCGGAGTTTGAACAAGTAGACAAATTGCAAAGTTTTTTCACGAAAAGAGTGCTAAAACTACCGATCAACACCCCAAACTATGTTATTGCCTTAGAAACAGGACAGGAAGAGTCCCATATATATACATATAGTCTCCACCTCCACTATACAGCTAAAACTCTTTTTGAATATTATACTCAATGATTACCCCACAAACTCACAAAACTAATAATTGCAAAAATATATACTGGTACAAAAATCTGTCTGAACGCTTCTGTCAACACAGCTTAAGATTCAACAATATTAGTTAAAACCAAATTATATGGAATGATTCATGTAGTAAATTAATACAAAAAATGAAAACGGAAATAGAACACGAGCATCATGTAAATGCATTACAAAGCCTGCAAAGAGTGTACAAGTTTCTAAATCATTCATAAGGCTACACATACTGCAACGAACGATATAACCAACATGAAATTTCTATTATAATGAAGGCTCGTGCTGACCTCTTATGGCTGAACGGCAACCAATATAGGACAGATCAAAATAGATAGTGTTCTCTATGTAACCTGAATGAAGAAGAAACACTACTGCATTTTTTAGGAAAGTGGCCGGTATTAAATGAAGTAAGGTCTTGTTTTTTACGAGGCTCAAGGTTAACGGACGATGAAATGTACGACATTTTAAATTGGTTCCCATTATATAATTATATAAAGAACGCCACGAAATATAGGAAATTTTTGGTTAGTGAATATAATTTTTAAAGAATATTTTGATATATCAGTTAGCTTATTTTCCTTATTCTTCATTGTTTCTATATATACTATTAAACACCCTAACTTCCGGTAGACGGTTTTAAACCATGCCGTAAAATCTTTATAGTTTAACTTATTTTTAAGAATAATATTGTAAAATTTAAAACGAAAAAATTAAACAATAAAGAATCTAATCTAAAAAAAAAAATCTATTTACAAAAAGTTAGAAAATTATAGTTGGTCTAGACCGACTATATGATACCCTATATCATGGTTTAGAGACCCTATATGTTCGGTCCAACAAAGTGGATATAAAAAACAAGCATAAAGCTAATTTGAGTGGCATTGTTATTAATTTTTTTGGCTGCAGATATGAAAAAGTGCATATCGGATGCTATATTTATATGGGGCCTAGGTCGAAAAATGTACCGATCCTGGCCATACTTGGTAAAGTCACTTATATTTTTAAAAAATATATACAAACCAAATTTGAGAAAAATCTGTGCAATATTTTTGTTTCTTGATAGAAGATCGGGAAGCGGCGTTATATGGGGGCTATGACTAAGAGTTGTCCAATAGGATTCATTTTTGGACTACTTATTAGTGGATATATTAAATACATACAAACCCAATTTGACTAAGATTTATATGATAATTTTGATCTTATGGCAATTTATGTTGATTTCATAGGGGTCATTTGTATGGGGGGACCGATTCTTAACAATTTCAACAGCGTTCATCCGATGGCCGACAGAGGCTTATATACCAAATTTCATCAAAGTATATTCATATTTGCGACCTGCAGTTTGATTACAAGCTTTAAATGGACACACAGAAGGACGGACGGACGGACATCGTTAAATCGAATGAGATAGTGATTCTGATTCGATCCGTATAATAACACATGGGTCTAGGCCAAATACTTTTGGTAGTTACAAACAGCAGCACAAAGTCATTATACTCAAACCACATAGTGGTATAGGGTATACAAATAATACATACTTTAAATACAATAATAAACATGATCATTATACCCAATACGACTATGTGGTATGGGTATAATGACTTTGTGCTGCTGTTTGTAACTACCAAAAATATTTGACCTAGACCCTTGTGTTATTATACGGATCGAATCAGAATCACTATCTGATTCGATTTAACGATGTCCGTCCGTCCGTTCGTCCGTCCGTCCGTCTGTGTGTCCATGTAAAGCTTGTACTCAAACTGCAGGTCGCAAATATGAATATATTTTTATGACATTTGGTACCTAAGCTTCTTTCGCATATAGGATGAACGGTGTTGAAATTCGTGAAAATCCGTCCATGTTCAGACCTAGCCCCAATACATATGACCCCTATGAAATCAACATAAATTGCCATAAGATCCAAATTATCATATAAATCTTAGTCATATTGGGTTTGTATGTGTTTATTGCATCCATTAATCAGTAGTCCAAATATGATCCCTACGGGACAACTCTTAGTCATAGGCCCCATATAGAGCTGCTTCCCGATCTTCACTTAAATCTATCAAAAAACAAAAATATTGCACTGATTCTTCTCAAATTTTGTTTGTATATATTTTTGCAAAATACAAGAGACTTTATCAAACATGGTCAGGATCGGTCGATATAGATATAGCATCCAGTATGAACTTTTTCATATCTGCAGCCAAAAAAATTAATAAAAATCTCACTCAAATTTGGCTTATGCTTATATTCTATATTCAGTTGGTTGGGCCTGAGAGTTAGGACTCTAAACGAATGGTATAGTCGGTCTAGACCAACTATAATTATCTTATTTGTTAGAAATCAAATATGTCGTTAATCTTCTTTTAATGACATCAGCATCATCGGACAAATCAATTAAAGCACTGTTCACTTCGGCGCAAATTTTTCGAAACGTATCGAAATTTATGAAATTTGATCTGTGGGAATTCAGGTAAACAGGTGCATAAGATCGAAGTTGTGTGTTAGCGACTTTTATACTAAATTTTTCCAAGAAGGCATTTAGAATTAACCCATATTCTCATAGCGTCGTCATATGACGACAGAAACATTGGTATTTTCAACGCGCCAGTGTACCGTTATCGCTGCACAGAAAAAAATAAAACAACAACAAGTGTATTCTTTGTTAATTGCTTTTTCATTATGTATTTAGTTTGGCCTTGTCGTTCAAAGCGTTCACGTGTTCTAAGCTTTTCATTGTGCTTGTTTTTTTTAAAAAGTTCAAAATTATGAGTTCGGCTACAAAGTAAGTGAAAAAAACTTATTAAATTATAAAAATAAGCAATAAAAGTAACATAAAATTAAAATATATACTTGTTTTCAAGATTTGTACTAAGAGCTTCCCACAAACGTTAATCAGCAAGACAGCAAAAGAAGAAAGGTGAATGTAAAAAAGGATAATGAAATACGTTGGAAATTAGGAGGAAAAACATCTGAAATCACAGAATTCCAAGTTCCTGACAATAATTTTGAGGAAAGCATGACTGCAGTCCAGTACTTTGAGCTTTTTTTCGATGAAGCATTGATTGACATCATTATCGCTGAAAGTACTAAGTACTGTTTATCAAACAATTGGCCGGACGTCAACTTGAGCGCAAAGGAGTTAAAAACTTTCTTTGGAATTTTGATGGTTTCTGGATATAATCAATTATCCAGTAAAGCATTTTATTGGAGTACAGGCGATGATTTGCGCAACCATGCAGTATGCAATTCAATGCGCAGAAACCGATTCGATACCATCATGAAGTCCCTGCATTTTCAAAGCAACGACAATTTAGACAAAAGTGATAAGTTCTGCAAATTACGTCCACTTATATCTCACCTTCAAAAAGCTTTCATGAAGCACTTCCAACCAACGGAATCAATATCATACGATGAAACCATGGTACAGTACTTTGGAAAACACGGTTGTAAGCAAGACATCCGAAATAAGCCAATACGTTTTGGATATAAAATTTGGTGTCAAAACACACCATCTGGCTACCTTATTGCGTTTGAACCATATCAAAGAAAAACCTACCAGGGTAATGAAGAAATGGAAAGCCAATTTGGAAAATGTGCATCCACATTGTTGCATTTAATTGACCAATATCCATTATCGAAATCTATGCTACCTTACCATTTCTTTTGCGATAATTTATTTACAACATTTCCTTTGCTCAAAGAGATGAAAAAAAGAGGCTTCAATTGCACCGGGACCATAAGAAACAATCGTTTGGGTAACAATTGTTGTTTGGAAGATGTAAATGCGTTCAAAAAGAAAGAAAGAGGTTTTATACAGACTGCAATAGCAAAGTACCAAAAAGAAGATTTCTATGTAACTAGATGGAAAGACAATGCAGTGGTTTATGTAGCTTCATCTGCTTTTTCTGCAGATCCCGAGGGAAAAGCTAAAAGATGGAGTAAGTCAGACTTCAAATATGTTGATATTAGTATTCCATACTCCATACAAAATTATAACAAAAATATGGGCGGAACTGACCGAATGGATCAAAACGTAAATGCTGACCGCATGTCTATTCGAAGTAAAAAATGGTGGTGGTCATTATTTACTTGGATGCTGGATTTGTCAATTCAAAATGCTTGGCTTTTAGCCAGGCAGCATGATCCCAGACTCAAGCAAAAGTCTTTCCGTAGAGAAGTAGCAATGGCATATCTTATGTCAAGTAATAATTTACCAAAACCTGTGGGGAGAAAACCGAATTCCCAGCCTGGAGCTGATTCCATAATATATGATCAATACATGCACTTTGTACAAAGAACAAAAAATAATAAGCAGAGACGCTGTGCTGGAGATAAATGTAAGTCAACTGTAAGGACAGAGTGCCAAAAATGTGACATAGGTTTGTATATTGATTGCTTCGCACCATATCATCAGAAATAAAAATATTTATTTTTTTATTTTTAAAAAAATTTTTGTAAACAAATGTATTAAAATAGAAAAGACCAATGAAGTAATAAATCTCTTAAACCTAAAATCAATATCAAAATTTTGTACACTTATTATCATAGCGTCGACATACCCATTTTCCGGAAACCTGGACCCGATATGACATTTTTTTTTTTCATATATATACTAAAGGTAGCCTATACATGCTGTGAATCAAACATTATTATAATCGGATGATTATTTTATAACTCGGCAGAATACGGGTTAATTTTATCATGAACCAGGTTGAGGAAAAATGTTATATTAAAAATGATCCTTCTAAATACTTTTCAAAGTTGGAAGCTTTATTAGAGCCAAACGACTGCGATACGGTGGGAGACTCAATTCCGCATTCCACTCAAGTTATCAAAGACAAAATAGTAAGAATCAAAATATTGCACTGTGGGTCCCAGATTACTGATGCGTATTCAACTATCGGCCTGACCAAAGACGTGAATAGATATTCTGTTATATAAGGATCATTAAATTCCTTTGCCCAATGCTTTATAAAACATAAAACACAATTTGCCTTATTAAAGGTCATTGATACGTGAGAATTAAAGTTTAGTCTTTTATCAAATGAACTCCCAAATCTATGAACGAGTCAACTGAGTTTAGTTTTGTGGCATGTATGATATAGTCATTCGAAGATGGCGAATATCTAGAGAAGGTCATAGACTGAATTTTTAGATTTAATTCTATTAAGTTGATATTGCATCATTTGTAGAAGCTGTCTTCATTGTCTTCATTGTTTATGATGGTTGATTAGATTTTTACATCGTCGGCATACAAGGATGTTACTATATTGAAAAGACTTTGGTAGATCATTAATAAACAGTGAAATTTAGGAGATGACTCCCTTGAGGGACACCGGAAGTAACATCTATATATTTCGATTTAGAGTTTTTGAAAATTACACATTGCTTACGATGTTTTACGTATGACCGAATAATCCATTTTAGGAAGTTCCCGGATAATTCAATAATATCAAGCTGCGCTAGCAGTAGATCATGGCTAACTTTATCAAAAGCTTTGCTAAAGTCCGTGTATATAGCACCAGTTTGTTTATTTTTGCAGAATCCAGAGTTTATATAGCAAGTAAATTCCATTAGATTAGTAGTCGTAGACCGTCTTTTGCAAAAGCCATATTGAGCTGATGGTAGAATTGATGACATTTTGTGTAATAATATATCAGTTATAATTTTTTCAATAAGTTTAGGTATATCATTAAGCTTTGCAATTGCTCTATAATTAGTAGCATCACTGCGGCTACAAGATTTATAGTGCGGAATAATAAATGAGGTTTTCCAACACTCTGGAAAGAAACCGAATTTAAGAGAGTTATTATATATAACAGTTAACGGGGTAGCCTATATTTCAGCAAAATTTTTTAAGATACAGCTGGGAATACCATCTGGAAACGGACTAAATGAACTTTTTATACTTCTTAGACTCTTAAGAACAGTCAACACGTCTAAGGATGAAATATTAACGTCATTGTGGAAAATGTGGATGCAAATAATTCAGCAAAAACATTCATTTTCATAGTGGTTGGGTATGATGAAATTTTGCGCTTAGGATTTACAAAGTTGTAAAACATTTTTGGATTTTTTTTTTAAATATTTGAATTAATTTTACTCAGATAACTATCGTAAAATTTTTTATTTTCTAGTTGCAATGTCTTCTGGCTGTAATATATAGGCTTTGATCAATTTGATTAATACTTTTTTTAATTTTTTAAAGAGCCCGTTTTACCGATTTTCCAACCATGCTAGTGTGATTGTATTCCATGGAGGAACATTTGCCTTAGGTATTCTTATTAAAGGAGCAGTTTTCGTTATATTTGTTGAAATTATCTTATTAAAAGTTTCGATTACCTGATCAAAATTACTTCCATCGTTTGAAAATGAAATAATTTCAAGCAGAAACACTAGAAATTTTAGATCTCTGTGGAAGTGGTGTGGATATTAAAAGTGTTGGATGATAGATAGATAGATTTCTTTATTGATTTTTTCATTCGTTCGTTATAATACTTATATAATAAAAAAATAAAATAATAACAAAAATTTTACGGCATGGTTTAAAAACCGTCTGCCGGAAGTTTGGGATTGGTTACCAAATATATAAAAAATTTTATGCTAATTAGGAATTTATATGAAACAGTTTTAAACAGAATTTTAAATTAAAAGTTATATTCATTAATTAATATTTTCCTATAATATAAGGCTTTTGTGATTAATTATATAATGGGTACCAGTTTTAATTAGAACCACCGTTTAAAATTTTAAACATTTCACAATCTGTCAATCGTGTGCAAAAAAGAGACATCAATATTAGCTCTTTTAGCACAGTACACCTTCCTAAGAAATGTAACAACGTTTCTTCTTCCTTCAGATTATATAGTGAGCACATTCTGGATTGAACTGTACTGTGTTGATATCCGTTCAGCCAATATAGGTCGCCACGTGCCTTCATTATAATGGATATGACATGTTGATTATATTGTTCATTGCAGTATGAGAGATCTCTGGAAGACTCAAAAAATCATATGTTCTTTGTTGAGTTTGGAGAGCTGATATATGGCAATCATATTCCCTTTCATCCTTCTTTTTTTGGATGAGTTGAAAACATATATTATTCCATACGGATCTACAAAGAATTGCGTTATTGAGACTTAAACTGTATTTAGAGGCCCGTTCATCTTTACCAATAATTTTTTTTGCTAACAATTGCCTTTGAGAGTTTATGTGGTAATCTACGATTTTCATACTCGAATAGAGTTTTGAATATATATTTCAAATGCAAACTGTATGTATATATATGAGCCTCTTCCTGACCCGTTTCAATAGCAATCACATAACTTGGTGTATTATCTGGTTGTTTTAATATTCTTTTTGTGAAAAACCTTTGAAGTTTATCTACATAATCGAATCCTGAAAAACCCCATATCTGCGCTCCATACGTTTGACGGTTTGAAATAATTTCCATTTTGCTTTAAGTGACACATCCCTCTTACCAATAAATTCTTTCCATGTAATATTAATACAAACTTAAGCAACATCAATTTTAGAACATATCTATTTAGTAAAAGCCATAGAGGGTGTTAACAGAAATCTTAAATATTTATATTCATTTAATACTTTGACTTCTATACCATTAAATGACAACTTTTCCTTTTACGACAAACGCACGAATTTTGGAAAGACCATTATATCAGATTTAGATAGATTGACTTCTATTCCCCATGTCGCACAGTAAGTTTCCAAATTTTTTATCATTTTTGTAGATTTTTAATATTGTCTGATAATAGGACTATGTCATCCGCATACATTAGGACTCTAATATTTACATCATCTATAAATGGTCCACCTTCTAGAGAATATTGTAGATCATTTAAATACATGGCGAAGAGTAACGGCGATAACAAAAATCCTTTTATTAATTTCAGTTTTTTGTCGACCTTTTTTATTGTATTTTTTTTTGATATATTTAGAAATTCTTCTAATGGACTTTTAAGGTCATAATCAATGTAAATAAAAGATTATTTATTTAATTATTTCATCCTACGTTTCGTTGGGATTTTTTCCAACTGCTTCAGGGATATTATAATTTATTAGATATATAATCTTTTTGTCAATTTTTCACATTTAATATTAAAACATTTTTCCTTGTTTAACGTCTGAATTTGTCTCGATATATTCGGAAAGTTCGGTTCCAGTCCACACCGTTGATTTTGTATGATTATAAATAATTTCAATGTTGGATGATGGTAATCCTCAGGAAAACATCACGGACTTGTTCTAATTACACTGAATAGTGTAGGGGTATCTACGAACACGAGATCCAGCATTCTATCATTGCAGTTAGGAACGTAATTTATTTGGAAAACATTCATGTCAGCAAGAGATTTAAGGAAATCATGACTCCAATCTGTTTGGATAATTGGAACTAGGAAATCAGTATCGTCTAAATTTATCCAAGATACTGTCGGTATAATAAAATCGCCAAGTAGGATCAGGTATTCAGCTGGCCTTAGTTTATCTGCAATAGATCTAATTGCTAAAGCGTGCAACCCACTATTTTATGGTCACAAGCGAAGAAGCAGACTCCCCTAGTATAGAATCTAGCTCGGACTTAATATATGGTGGACTACTTAAGACCTTTCAAATGAAAGTATTGAAAAACATTACCGTGACGAAATTTTTCCATGTTTACTACTTCACTGAGTTCGTCTTCTTTTGATGACTCAATAAAAAAAGTACTGAATAACTCGTAACTTTGAAACTTAAAACATATGCTTCAACAAAAGCATTTTTTTCTTTCAAACTTCTGCCGCCATCTATGCGTCAGAGCGGGTTGTTCTGGGACCACCATCGTACACTAATAATATCACCATTTGACCCTGCGCTTCGCTTATGGCTATTGCAAATTCACAATGCTTCAATACATCATTGGCTCGAAATACACACATCTTGCCCTCTCGCTGCATCAATAAAATAAAGGCCAATTTGTGATATATCTTATAGATAGCTATGATTCATATGCCTCATAAGGGTTCTTACTTTTATTTCCATTTCTTCTACTTTGAGTTTAAATATGTGTGCTTATTAATGGTATGCCATGGACTAACCTGAAGCTATTACCAAGGACCATAAATAATGAGGATGTACAAAACTGCATATTTGCTGCATGAAAAGTGATAATGCAAGAGAGGACAACAAGCGTATATACATGCACCGGAAAATTGAAACAGAGGAGCGTGTTGCTGGAACAAAAACTTGTTCCATAAATTCGGTCATTTTTCTTGCTCCCAAAGTTACGATCAAAAATTTACGATATTTGAAATTTATGTTATGTCAGTTTCTAACATGAGTTATTTTATAAACGTTGGTAAGCAGATTCCACTATTGGCTATTTCCATAGTGACACACATGACATTCAGTGATCTTTCTAATCCAATATTGTACAGTAAAAGTTTTCATTGTTCATAAAAATATACAAAATAATGCAGACGGGCCATCATATTTATCATTAGAAAAAGTCAGAAAGCATTATCAATAGGAGACAAAAAGCAGCAATTGGGGGCAAAAAGCAGCATTATTAGTATTAATAATTAATAATAATTAATAATTGGGGGCAGACATGAGAACAAACAGGCATATTTTTTGAGGCTGTTCGTAAAACACAAAAAAGTTCTGAAGTTATTTGTGTGACAAATTATAAACGGTTGTTTATCTATACTAATATTACTAATTTGTTTGTTTGTTTGTTTGTAGGAGGTAATCTCCGTAACTACCCATCTGATATTCCTGAGTCTTACTATGGGTATGGGAAGTGCTACAGGCTATAATTTTTTAAATATTTTTAGTGGGCGTGGCAACTCCCACACAAAGTAAATTTTTAATATCATATACATATATTGAGTATTATGATAGGGAGAGCTTTGCAAATTTGTGTGAGGTCACCTATTGTTAATATTAGTAGCTACGCCGGGAATGGGCGGGATCAGACAAGTGGGCGTGGTACCTCCCATACAAGTAATAATTCAATATTATATATCTCGAGTACTGTGATTGAGAGATCTTTTCAAATTTGTCTGATGCCACCTATTATTAATGTGAGTAGTGGGACAAAAATGGGAAGTCTCGGATCAATAGGCGTGGCACGTATCATATAAAGTAAATATAATATGCCATATATCGGGAGTACTGTTATAGTGAGAGTCTTGGGACTTTGTGTGAGCCCATAAGTCATTCATGTGATTAGTTAGAAAAAATGGGCGTGATCGGAGCAGTGGGCGTGGCACCGCCCGCGTACTAAAAAAGGGAAGTTTTGATACTTTGCACGACACCAGCAGATCTTAGTATGAGTAGTCGGACAAAAGATTGGCGGGTTCACACCAATGGGCGTGGAACTCCCCATGATAAGTAACTATTTAATGTCATATATCTGGAGTACTGTAAAAGAGAGGGCTTTGTGGTTTTGGAAGAGCCCATAGGTTCTTTGTATGATTAGTCGAACAAAAAAATGGGCGTGATCGTAGCAGTGGGCGCAGCACCGCCCATGCAAAGTAGATATCTAATATCATATAACTGGTGTTCTATAAAAGGGAAAGACTCGACATTTTGCACGAGTTAATCAGATATTAATGGGAGTAGTCCAATAAAAATTGGGCGGGATGGGATTAGTGGGCGTGGCACCTCCTATATAAATAATATGAAGTACTACGAAAGCAACAGTCTTTTGTTAAGTACATTAGTTATCAATGTGATTTGTTGTGGAAAATATATCGCCAAAATCAAAAATTCGCCAAAACCGAAAATTGCGAAAAATAAAAATCGCCAAAAAAAATTTTCAAAATCAAAAATGGGCAAAACCAAAATCGCTAAAAAGAAAAATTGCCAAATGATATTCTAAGTTCAAGGCCAATAGTTAAGTGTTGCCAGAACTAATTTTGATAATGCATATTCTTCTCATGGGCAGCTACATGTACCTTGCTCCAGGGTAGGAATGCCGAAAAATCTGATAATTGTTGTACCGAATGAAAAAACAAAAAACATTGTATATCAGCAAGTATTCAAATAAAAAGATCTATGCTAATAATCTATACTAACATAATAAAGAGGTAAAGAGGTTGTCTGTTTGTTTGTAGGAGGTAATCTCCGTAGCTACTCATCTGACCTTCCTGAAATTTTCACAGATCAACTGCGGAGTGCTACATGCTGTAATTTTTTTAAATATTTCTAGCGGGCGTGGCAACTCCCATACAAAGTAAATTTTAAATATCATATATATTAATATGATAGAGAAAGCTTTGCAAATTTGTCACAGGTCATCTATTATTCACGTGAGTAGTCAGAAAAAAAAATGGGCGGGATTGGACAAATGCGCGTGGCACCCCTACACACACTTAATATTAAATGTGATATATCTGAATTACTATATCAGTGAGAGCCTTGGGACTTTGCGTGAGCCCTCTCATAACGATTCGGAAGGGGGCGAGGGAGGAGGAGGGTGTAGCGAAGCACACCGGGTTACATCTATTAGTTAATATAAGAGCTATTTTATTAACCAAGCTTATAAAAAACAAGAACTATAACATAAATTAGTGTAAGAAAAAGTCTTTTCTAATGTGGCAGACACGGCACTCCTTTTGTTTTCAAAACTACTTGATTACACTTTTTCTTTCTTATTGCAATAACCATGGGCTACAAAAATATTCAGAAATAGATCTGACAAACTATTGTTATATTTTCATACCATCTTCTTTGAAATGGTATCAATAAAAATTATTAAAACTAAAATTGAACCTAAGGTTGACCTTTGCATGGAATTCCCCTATTGCAAACGTGAACCAAGAAGTTCTCCCTGAAACTTAGACAAATTTAAATCACGAACGAAATCGTTTAAATCACTTTTTGTTATGAATTGAGGTTCTGTAGAAGTTGAAGACCCCTTAAATTCCATGTCGCATTCTGGGGTACGGTCACTATTATCTGGTGAAGTTTCTAATTATATTTTCGCTGGTGTTTTTGGAACCGGTGTAGCTTCAGAATTTAACACAGACTGCTTAGCTGACTCGATGTTAGGATTCATGTCATGTTTCCTTATCTTTTTTGAACTCCAGATATACTGGTTAGGTAAATGTAGCACTCACTGATGTGAACCTTTGATTCTCTCCAAATCATTGGTATGGCAAAGGGCATTGATTTTCGTGATCCTTTTAAAGACCCTCTGAGAGTCCGAGTGCATCAAAGACAGCTTATGTTAGATGACCAAGGTTTATCCTGATCACATATTTTGAACTTCAAACATAGATTGTATCTTTTTTGCGAGGATGCGATAAACAACCCGCATAACAATAAAATAACAATATGAGTTGGCGCTACTTTTACACGTTCGAGGCATTTCTTTACACAAACTTTAAGTGATTTTTCACAAAAACAAGTTCAAATACGATGTTCGTTTTAAAAAACACAACGACAGATTTGACATATTGGTGAAGTGTTACCACTGCAAATAATACAGAAAAGGTTGCATTATTAACATTATTTTGTCTCCACATTGTATTTTATTAAAACACAAAAATATGCTTCTCTCCAAAACTTTATGCGCTAAAAAAATAAGGGTTTTTCAACAGGGACGCTACAAAAGTAGAAAGACAAGGACAGCAAACCACGCCATATTTCTCGCCGCTCTTTTGACATTTCTCTTCAGTAAGGTTCGCCATTTTACGATGGAAAGATACGCGAGCCAACAACGAGTCGAAATTATTAAAATTTACTACCGAAACTCGGAGTCAATGGCCTCAACGTTAAGAGCGCTACGTCCAGTTTATGGTCGTCATAATCGTCCTAGCAGATCAACAATTCAGCGTCTAGTGGAAAAATTTGAATCCACAGGCACAGTACAAAATGTTCCCGTGGCAGTGAGACAAATAAGTGCCCGTAATGTCGAGAATATTGCTGCGCTGAGGCTTCAGTTGAAGCAAGCCCAAATGTGCAACAACTTGAAAATGATTCGGCTTTTCATCGAAAAATCATCTTCAGCGATGAGGCTCATTTCTGGCTGAATGGCTCCTTAATAAACAAAATATGCGTGATTGGTCAGACAGCAATCCACACGTACTCCATGAGTTATCATTGTATCCCGAAAAAATTACGGTTTGGTACTTCTTCCGTGATGATCAAGACCGGCACGTTACTGTGAATGGGAATCGCTACCGTTCAATGATAACCGAATATTTTTGGCCTCAATTGATTGATATGGACTTGGATGACATGTGGTTCTAACAGGACGGCGCCACAAGCCACACAGCGAATGTCACAATCAATTTATTGGAAACCAAGTTTGGAGAACGTGTTATCTCACGAAATGGTCCAGTCGATTGGCCGCCTCGGTCGTGCGATTTGACGCCGTTGGACTATTTCCTGTGGGGCTACGACAAGTCTTTGGTCTCTGCCAACAAGCCAGTGACGATTGATGAACTTCGTACGAATATCGAACATGAAATGGCAGCAGTAAGGGTCGATTTATGCTTGAAAACCGTCGTTCAGCGTCTGGACTTCTGCAAGCGTGCTCGTGGTGGCCATGCAAAAGAGATCGATTTTCATACATATTGATATCCAAAACCGTTTTTGTTTTATTTAAAAAAACTTTCGTAGTGCTCTTATTGAAAACCCCTTTATAATTTTTTTTTTCCTAATCAGTGCACGATACTCTGCATTAAAATATGATATTTGCACTAAAGGGACGAAAAATGTGTTAACTAGTGTAATTTTACAGTTAAACGGCTACTAATTTTGTTGTTGGAGCATGCCAAGAGAAAGTATAATTTTCAATAAGTAACAATTATTTAGATATTATTGAATTTTCCAAAAGAATATTTATTTTTCAAAAGAATGTTTTGAAAATTTCAAAGGATATAGCAGTATAAAGTTTTAAATGAAAAAACACATAAAATAGCCAACACTCTTCCTTTGCAACTGCTACCAATACTATCATCATAGGATGAACATAAGTATTTAAATACATTTTTTGAATAATTTTATCCTTTCATAATTTGAACTCCTTTTTTAAAAGGAAACAAAATCACAAAAAAATCGTAAACGCAGTTTACTCCAATTAGTCTCTACAGCCTAACGAATGTGATCCGGTTCATTCTTGATGGTCTAATTTATTCACTTTCTACATTTGCATTTAACTCTCTCAGATATGTGATGTGATTTTTGTGTACGTGAGAAAATATACAAACACCTTTTTTTGTTATATCTACGGATTTTATTAAAAAAACTTCTCACGTTATCCGCAAGCTTGATTGTCACTTATAACTTTCTACTAAGACAATTTTTCTTCTTGTTGAATAGTTTTTTTTTTTTGGATATTTGAATGTAACGATAAGAATTCAGAAATTTGGCTGATTCGCCTCACACGTGGCGGCTCAATCATAGGAATTAGTGCCTTAATGACTTTCACACGCGACTTCAAAAAACCCGAAGAAGTTTAGCTACTTAACATGCAGTGTAACAGGCTGTGCAATTCTGCTTTAATCATATGTCTTTAAGATCCATATCAATCAATTCCCGACGAAAGTAATTACACTGCTCCACAAATTGGCTACAGAAAGGAAGCATGTTTTTTAACCAATCTGGGTGCGCTGAATTTAAGTCTGGCATAAAAAGGGGGCTATCACTTCTTGTTCATCTTTTACCGCATGCTGGCAATACTGTAAAACAATCAGTACTGACACTACAATTTCTAAATTATTAATTGTACAGAAGCCCACATTCATTCTAAATCTTTATAAAAGTAGCGTTTAAACATGTCAGGGAGATCGTGTGTTACTGATTCAAGCTATTTTTGCTTTGTGCGTGGTGAATATCTGGTTGGAAAGAAAAGGACATGCGATATTACAATCATAAAAATATGCATATTTAAATTATTTTGGTTTGCTGAAAGAAACTTGAACAAACCGTGTATACCGACAATGTTTTGCAATAGCTGCAGAACTGTTCTATACAAGTGGTCAAATGGTATGAAGATCTATTTCGATTTTTCAATTCCAGTACATTGGAGAGAGTCAAGTAACCACCAAACCGATTGCTATTTCTGTTTAACAAAATTGGCTGGATTCAATAGTAAAAATCGAAAAAATATTACTTACGCGAATGTCCAATCGGATTCCAAACCAGTTCAACGTCCACCAAGGGATCCATTACCAGTTATTCCCAGTGCTACGAGCAGTGAGTCCGAAACATCTTTCACCAGCAGTGGTACTTGAATGATTAACGCTCTTTAGTGACTCAATTTGAGCTGAATGATCTAATTCGGGATATACATTTAACGAAGCAAGACGAAGAATTACTAGCTTCACGCATGCAACAGTGGAAACATCTTACAGTTGGGACAAATGTAACAATCTTTAGAGATAGCAGCTTAGAATTGGCTGCATATTTTGAAAAGAAACACTCTTTTCTATACTGTACTGGTGTTGATGGTTTATTTCCAAAAATGAACCAGCGATATGACAAAACTGAATGGATATTATTTAATGATGGCTCTAAGTACAGTTTAAAGGCTCTTCTTTTGCATAATAGGAATTAAAAACCATCAATGCTAATTGCTCATGCCATTAATACCAAGGAAAATTATGAATCAATGACTGAAATTTTGACATTATTCAAATACAGTGATCATAAGTGGAAGATCTGTTGTGATGTTAAGAGGTGTGATTTAAATTTCTTTATATATGTAGTATAGACCATCATAAATAACTGTAAAATAATATGTTTCAGGTCATTGGTTTGTTGACTGTTATGCAAGGAGGTTTCACAAAATATTTTTGTTGCCTTTGTCTATGGGATAGTCGCGCTACATGTCATCACTACGTCGGAACAAAGTGGCCAAAAAGAATGGAGTATTCACAAGGAAAACAAAATATATCAGATTAACCATTAACTGATCCAAATGACGTTCTTCTTTCGCCGCTGCACATAAAATTGGGCCTTTTTAAGAACTTTGTCAAGGCTCTGGACAAAGGTAGTGCAGCATTTAAATATTTGTTAGTGGTTTTTCCTAAAATTTCATATGCTAAAATCAAAGAAGGCATATTTATTGACCCTCAGATCAGGAAGCTATTGAATGTTGACAATTTTTCACAATGTTTATTGGAGAAAGAATATGCAGCCTGGAAATCTTTCAAAAGCATCGTGGACAGTTTTCTTGGAAACAATAAGAGTTTAGTCTACAGACCAATTGTTGCTGAATTATTGAAAAATGATCACGAATTAGGTGCACGAACGACATTTAAAATGCATTTTCTTCATTCGCATTTACATTTTTCTCACAAAACGTAGGTGCTGTGAGCGACGAACAAGGGGAACGTGCTCACCAAGATTTAATGGAAATTGGAGGAAATTATCAAGGATTTTGGGATAAAAGCAGGCTGGGAGACTATTGCCCGCAAAATACAAATGACGTTCAAATAACGCCATTCGCTTTTGAAAATTCATTGATTTACAAATAAGGGGGATTTCATGTCACCAACTTTTGAAACCGATGCCTTCCGATCGGGATGAAATTCGCACCAAGGTTGGTCCTATTGGATAGTAGTTTAGACACAATTTTTCAATAAGATCGGTCCAGATCTCTCTGAGTTAGGGGGGACATGAAACCCCCCATAAACTAATTATTTTTTATGTAGTAAATGAATAAAACATTTTTAATTGTATCTCGAAAACCTGACGTAATAGAGAAAAACCAATGACAGATTCGAATTCAGCCCACCAAATTACCCTAGGAAAGATATTTGGTTGCTCCAGTCCAAAACATTGTTGCTTAGAGACATTAAATATCATGCGGTAATGCAAACCATTCACTGTAATCGCATTATTAAGGCCTATGCCACAATCACTCCGCCTGCATAAAAATCGCACCAAACAGCAACTTATTGTGGATGCATAGATATCTGTGGAACAAAATTTCTTACTGACATGGCCATTGAATTGAAAATGCGCCTCATCATTACAAATTATTATATAAATTATTATATTTTATTACATTTCCTAGAAAAAGTATCCATAGACTTGAAGATGAACATTTTAAATCTATAATATTAATAGGCTAGGCGATTTCTTGTGACTGATATTTTGTTCTACCATTTTATTCCGATTTTGACCAAATGTATATTATATGAAAGGTATTTCTTTTTAGCCATTTTGCAGATTTACAGATTTTTAAATTTTTTCCTTTGTTTTCAGTAAATTGCATTTAAAGTTGCTACTAACACATACATAAAATTATACAATGCTATGTGTTTATTAAATCTGCTAATGTGTTTGTAATAAAAATGAGTTTGCCTTTTTGTTTTGATTTACGAATTGGCTATATTTGATTAGCATACCTTTAAAGTCTTTATTTAATGAAAAAATAAAATTTCCTAGAATTTGCACTCGAATTTCGAGGGCGCGAATCTGCTAGTATTAATAAATATTTTAATAAAATTTTTGGAATTACGTACGTTTTACCATTTACGCATTGGGAATTGGTGTTGTTTCTTAAAAAACTGATAGAAGTTTATTTTTAATACGACAAATATAACTGCCACAAAAAATTTTGTATATTTTCAACTAGGGGAATCCCAAGAATTATGCAACGACGCACAGTGTCGCCCTTAGAACAAATGTGGTTGCAAAAATCAAAAATTTCATGGTCGCTTACGTTATTTTGAATATACTCGTCTTATAGGAAATTGTTCAATGATTGCAAAATTTTCAACCTTCAATACAGTCAGAAGGTATAATCCTTCAATACAAAATTTTAAGCAATTTGGTCCAGTAAAAAAAAACTAGGTTAATAAAATTTAAAAAAAATACTGTTTGCTTTGCGCTTCACCAGGTAAATCGCTATTTACCAACTGTCTATTTTTTTTTTTACTATTTTCAACTTTGATGGAAAACTAAAAATGCATAATTTTTATATCTGCAATATTTTCAAAATATGTTCTTTATTTACTTATTTACCTAACTCAACAAATTGCAGCTGTTCCCAATTTCTCCTTCGACTCCTGGAGGTGAAAAAACTAAAAAAGATATTGTTTCCTAAATTGTATGGCGTGTATTCATGATAAATTCTGGTACATATAGAGGATGCATAAGTGAACTATTGTTTTAGATCAGTAGGTACACACTTCAAATTGAAATATAGTCAACCATTGAATCGACAATAATATTGCTACAATATTGACTTACGGTCGCCACAGTTATGTACAAATCTTATTTGAATGCATGCATAATATCAACATTGTGTTATTCGACCTCAAGCTCATGTGTATACAGGTAACAGATATATTTTTAGACATGGGAGCATAACCCTTTCATAAATTTTATCAGGTAATAGATCAGACTATATATTGAAAAAAGGCATAATCCCGGACTGAAAGTTGGCGCTACAAGTGTTGTTGCATTTAGTGTGAAAAATTATTTTTGACACTCTAAAAACATGGCGTTGGACAACTCAAAATTGCGTGATCTGAGTAGGAACTCAACCACTTATAGAAGCGAAAGTATAATAAATAATCTTCGCCTTAGATATGAAATTATTAAGGCAAAATGGATGAAAGTATATTTAGGCATTCGGAAATTCGACTCCAAATATGAAGACTGGCTTAAAGAGGATACATTGGATAAGGTGTAAGGAGTTTTTCATAAAATTTTCGTATACCCTCCCACAAAAGCAGGAACACTTTGATGCAAATACATTAGATATGGATAAGCAAACGATCAGACGGAACCGAATACAGGCTGCATTTTCCAAATAAGTTGGACTGAAAATAGACTACACCAGGTGCGGATACTGGAACTCAAACGATGGAAACACTTCTCGATGATTTCTTAAACATGAAGAGGTTGTAACTCGAACCACAAGAATTAACAATCAAATCATTAAAAAATTGGGAACGATCTTGAATGTTTTAAACTGCAAAGAAAACTGTAACACTTTTGGCGGAAATATATCCCTTGAAGAAATTGACCCTGACAATCCATAAGATATTGGCGATGGCAACTATATAATTAAATATCAGTTTTCGCCAATTTTAGAGTTTTCCAAGCAAGCTCAGGGGTCCCTAAACAAATTTTTTTAATAATATTGATTCTCGAACACGTTCAAAGCATGAAAGGGGAGTCAAAATGAGGACCTTTTCTATATGTTGGCAGCATCTTCCAATCTATTTATTTCATCTCTACGGCATGGGAAGTCACAGAGAGCGTTACAATCCAATAATTATGTTTCAGAAATGGTTAGTGTGTTAGACATACATACCTTCTTTTTAATCTATAATATATAAACTCTCTCTTTTAACTCATACTCTCTGTCTGTCTGTCGTGGGTCGGCCCCATTCCCCCTTATCCAATTGGTCTGAAACTTGGCCCAAAGTCTTGTTTTGATTACAGATTAATTTTGGGGTAGTCTCGCACATTCACGCAAGTCACGGAGTGATCTTAATGTCATTTCCCCTCATTCGATCGATGTGAAACTTGGTCCATATACATGCTGTAAAAAAAGATTAACATTGACGTCGTCACGCACAGTCACGCATGGTCATGGAGAGATTTAAAGCGGATTTCCCCTCATCCAACCAGTTTAAAACTTGGTCGCTATACTTGCTGTAAATAAAGATTAACTTCAACATAGTCACGCACAGTCTCCCATAGTCACGCAGAGACATGGAGTGATTTAGCACCTGTTTCCCCTTATCTGATCGATCTGAAACGTGATTCATAGACTTGCTGTGAAAAAAGATTAACTTTGACATAGTCACGCACAGTCACGTATAGTCACGCAGAGTAACGGAGAGATAAAACCTCAATTCCTTTCATCCGATCGATCTAAAACTTTGTTGATAGACTTGTGACCAAAATTAATTTTAAACAAGTAAGAAAATTACAGTCGGTCTAGACCGACTATACGATACCCTATACCATGCGTTTAGAAACCCTATCTCTTAGGCCCAACTAACTGGACATAGAAAATAAGCAAAAACCAAATTTGAGTGGGATTTTTATTAATTTTTTGGCTGCAGATATGAAAAAGTTCATACCGGATGCTATATCTATATGGGGACTAGGTCCAAAAATGGACCGATCCTGATCATGTTTGGTAAAATCTCTTGTATTTTGCAAAAATATATACAACAAAATTTGAAAAGAATCAGTGGAATATTTTTGTTTTTTAATAGATTTAAGTGAAGATCGGGAAGCAGCTCTATATGGGGCCTAAGGGATCATTTTTGGACTACTCATTAATGGATGTAATGAACGTATACAAACCCAATTTGAGTAAGATCTATATGACAATTTGGATCTTATGGCAATTTATGTCGACTTCTTAGGGGTAATTTGTATGGGGGCTAGGTCTGAACATGGACCGATTCTCACCAATTTCAATAGCGTTCATCCCATGGCCGATAGAGGCTTATATACCAAATTTCATCAAAATATATTCATATTTGCGACCTGCAGTTTGATTACAAACTTTACATGGACACACAGACGGACGGACTGACGGACGGACGGACGGACGGACGGACGGACATTGTTAAATCAACTCAAAAAGTGTTTCTGATTCGATCGGTATAATTAAAGATGGGTCTAGTTCAAATATTTTTGGTTGTTACAAACAGCAGCACAAAGTCGTTATACCCAAACCACATAGTGGTATAGGGTATAAATAGTCACACAAGGTCACGGACAGTCACGGAGTGATTCAAAACTCATATGCATAAGGAAAGAAAGAATTTTAATAAAAACTTTGTTTTTATGGGTTAGGTTATTTTTATGGATAATAATTTTAAAACATAAAGACCTTGAAAATGACACATAAAAAATATAAAATGGTTAAAAATCATGTCTTTTTTTTCCCGAAAACAACTTCCCGAAAACAATTTCTCAAATACAATTGCCCGAAAACAATTGCCCGAAAAAACATTTCCCCGAAATGGTATCACCAAGCTCTTTGAAGAAATAGTAATTTCGGGAAATTGTAGTTTCGGGAAATTGTGTTCGGGAAATTGTATTTCGGGAAATTGTAATTTCGGGAAATTGTAATTTCGGGAAATTGTAATTTCGGGAAATTGTGTTCGGGAAATTCTTTTCAGGGAATTGTTTTCGGGAAAAGTGTTTTCGGAAAATTTTCCGCAAATCAAGCATTGGTTAAAAATTATGATTTTTGCAACGAAAAGCTCATATGGCGTCACTTTGTAACGTCTAAAAATTGTAGCCTACCAGAGGTGGGAAGTCGTACGTAACAATATTGCATAGAATTTTAGATAAACAGGTGCCTTGCGGACATCCAGCGAATAAATTTTAAGATTGTGATGTATAATATCCAATTTGGATTTTGAGTGATCTATTCGACGAAAAGCTTCTAATTTTTTTCATGGTTGCTATATTGATACCAATTATTAGCAATTTATGAATGTCATACATATTCAAATGCCGCTTTTATGTCTAGGAGTGTCATTGCAATATATTTACCAAAGTGGAATACAAATTGCTGTGAGGGTAGAATGTTGTTATCCTCAATGAAATTAATATTTTTGTTAACGATATTTTCTAACAATTTACTCATGGTGTTTAGTAAACTGATTGTTCGATAACCATCTTTGCTTGATTTAGGTATTGCAATGGTTTTATACTGTTTCCCCGCTATATGTAACAAAGTACTTTTAACCCATGTGCTTACACCCGAGTACATGTGAGGCCCATTGGCATTCCGGAGTAATGTTCATCCTGAACCGGTTATGAATTTATGCTAAAAAACGGTGAAAATCTGCGTCGATTGACACTTCAATTGCTGTCGTTGGTCAAGGCGTTAAGAATCTAGGAGTTCCAAAGTAAAGACCCCAAGAACGTGTACCCACTACGAATTTAGCTGCAGCCAATTTCATTTGCAAAGAATCATTTTCAGTGTCGATTTCCTGGTCTTCAAAAAATATATATACTTATGACCACTCAAAATGCCCGTAAATGTATTCAGCTACAAAATTGCATTAACAAAAATTTTTCAGGAAATATAAAGAAAAACGCGAAAATTTGCTACTGGCCGTACCTGTACTTGGGTATAAGTACTCGTAGTAGAAGTTGGGTATAAGTAGGGTTAAACCAACTATTCGCATTTCCTTAAGACAACTATTATAAACTCCGCTTATACCAGTTGATTTCCTACTTTTCAATTTTTTAATAAGTCCTTTGTCTAGTATTGACGATGATAGTGTTCGTGGTTTGCTGATAATTCTCAACAATATTAATTAAATTACTGATAAATTGTCTTGTGTTCTGGTCACTTAGGTATGGAGACATATTATGATTCAATATAAAATTTTGAGTAAGAATTTCTAGTTGTTGATTATAAGTTATATAGACGTTACCATTGATTATGTTTGAGTTATTTGTTATTTTCCTTTTAAATAATTTTTGATATATTCCAAAATTTAGATGAGGCTTTTGGCAAGCTTTTCAATAGATCATTCCATTTTCGATTTCTACATTGATATAATTCATCTGCTATCACATTATTCAAAAATTACATCTGTGCTCTATATAGAGGACCCCTTTGCCTAATCCATTTTCTTCTAGCACAGTTTCTTCAATTTTAAATCAGTGAAATAATTTTGAACTAACTATGTTTTTAATAAATTTGAAAAAAATTTTGTCAGGTTTAGGAATGACTGACACTAACAAAACTTTTCTCGCAATCTAAATATATAAAGCACAATAAATTATTATGTCAAAAAATGTTGCCCAACTTTTTATTGACAAGAAAATTTGTCAAACCTGTACAAATTATACGTCCAGTAGATAGAGTTTGTATGTAAATATTTTGGAATAAATAACGTACAACTTATAACTTAATTCCCCAAAAAAAAACTAAGTACATATTTATAAATAAATCTCTATTACTTTGCAATCTCTCTTCACTGCTTTGTTTCTACAAAAAAAAAAAAAAAAAAAAAAAAAGAAAGAAAAATCGATGCGTCAAAATATTGTTTTGTACAAGACAAACTAACACATGTTTACATTACGTTCTTTATATTGGCATATTATGTTGTTTTTATAATATCATTAGCCCTTAGGATACACTATGAATACATTACCTTAAATATGCTAGAGATACAGTATCGTAGAGAACACGTTAATCAGCTTTTGAATGCTGCTGTCTCAAACTTTACAAAATAGATATTTTGTTTTTGTAATTTTAAATGTTCTACTATTTTTCTTTTATTTTAAAATTATGGCGAGATGCATATATATAATGATAATATACATATGGGGGTTTCATGTCAAGTGCACCAACTTTTGAAACCGATGTCTCCCGAACAGGATGAAATTTACACCAAGGTTAGTCCTATTGGATAGTAGTTTTTCAACAAGATGGGTCAAGATCTCTCTGAGTTAGAGGGGATCAAAATTTGACATTTTGGCCAAACAGGTGTTTTTCTCATTCTTGTAACATATTACCTATTGTTCTTAGAAAATTTTCTCCCAAACAGTTTAGATAGCTATTTCCTCAATATTTCGGAAAAAAAATACTTAAGAAAAAAAAAAAAATTTTAGACTTTTTTTTTTGCTAAATCAAAGCATTTTTTGACTTTTTTTCAAAAAGGGCATTTTTTTTTCATAACAAAGCTTAGGATTTTTCCTTTAAGAGCTTTTTGGTCGCTTAGTGGGATGGGAGTGGGATATCTATCAAAATAAATGTTTTGTAACTCAAGACAACGGTTTTTCAATTTTTCACAAATGCACTATTTTGAATTTTTTCCTATTTGTGTGTAAAACCTTACAAATAGCTTATACTGAGAAACTAGACAAATTAACCTTTCCGAAGGTATGTAACATACCTAACTAAAATTTCATACCCTCGATACTGTAATACCCAAAATATTTAAACCTCAGGAAGAAAATCACTTTTTTTCTATAGAAAAGTTGAAAAATTATTATTTTTTATTTATTTGTAATAATAATTAAATTAATATATAATAATAATAATATTAAAAATAAAAAGATTAATAATTTAATAAAATTTAATCTTAATTACATTAGATCCATTTATGTCATAACTATTTTTATACTTAACTTATTGTAGCTGATGAAATATTTAACTCTTTAAATGTCGCCTTTATATACTGAATTTTTTTTGTCAATCATTTCTTGGCGTTACTAGGTTCAGCTGTTGATTTCGCTGCTGGTTTATTTGATGGCTTTGGAAAGAAGTCGCATTGAATAGAGGCAGAAAACTTTTTCAACTTGAGTCTTCCATCGACAGGCGGTATAAAAGCATGGTATTGAGCGGTGCCATCGATTGTTACCGCAGCATCGAATCTGCTCTTCAGTGTTTTCAATGTTTCGTGATGATCTTTGCTACTAAAAACTGTTTTAGTTTCTTTACAATAATTCTTTGCCCAATGGAATAAAGCAGTCGCATCTAAGATGCAATCTTGATGAGAGCACTGGAGGCTATACTTCGCTGCATTACTTTTAAGCTTTTCTCCAATATCATCACATGCTCCTTTACCATGAGCAGTAGGATGAAAATGCCACTCAGCTGACATTCCAAAATCTTTTTCATCAGCCATAAGATTTGCGAAGCTACTTTTGTTTTTAACATGTTGACGAGCTCCGTCCGAAACGTAGTATACCTTCTTTACTGTAAATATAGATTTTAGAAATTTTAGTATTCTCTTCTGGTACTCATAAACTGCAACGGTATCATGTTTTAAATCATCGGATATGATTGCCATAATTTTGTGTTCCAGTTTTTCATCTTTCATGTTGTAAATAACTACTGTGAATATAGTTGCTTGGTCGTTATTGAAGTGGAATGCTTGTATGGCATCCTGAAGAACATATTTATAGTTTTCTGCGAAATCATATGAAATAACGAATTCACCAAAATTCAAATGTATCTTCAAATCCTTGAAGAATGACCATTGTTCCTTAACTAAAAAGTCATGGATTCTCAAGTCTAGCACTCCTGTACACATTTCTTCCACAAAATCATCCACATTTAAAATGATTGTTTTCAATGTGCATCTGTCAGTCTGAATCCAAGAATCAAATTTGACCTCCTCTATATATTCTCGATCTAAAGAGTTGATTAAATTTTCTTTGATGAATGTGGTTTTCGGGCAATTGGTACATTCACCTAAGTGGCAAGAAGTTGTTGCATTAGGACAAATAGTCAATTTAAGGCAACCGCGGTAATCATGTAAATCTTCTGCCGAATCATCTATTAAATACTTTAAGTTGATTTCCTTCAACATCAGTTTAACATTTTCATGGTAAATGCAAACGCATACTGTATGAGTTCCGCTGCTTCCTGCCAAAACGCAATGTTTTGGCCTCATTTGGGTAAATTTCGTGAAGCCAATTTTAACATCCTCGTGTTCAGATTGAAATGTTGCAAATAACTCTTTCAGATTCGGAAAGGTTAATTTGTCTAGTTTCTCAGTATAGGTTTTATTTGTAAGGTTTTTCACACAAATAGGAAAAAATTCAAAATAGTGCATTTGTGAAAAATTGAAAAACCGTTGTCTTGAGTTTCAAAACATTTATTTTGATAGATATCCCACTCCCATCCCACTAAGCGACCAAAAAGCTCTTAAAGGAAAAATCCTAAGCTTTCTTATGAAAAAAAATAATGCCCTTTTTGAAAAAAAGGCAAAAAAATGCTTTGATTTAGCAAAAAAAAAAAAGTCTAAAATTTTTTTTTTTTAAGTATTTTTTTTCCGAAATATTGAAGAAATAGCTATCTAAACTATTTGGGAGAAAATTTTCTAGGAACAATAGGTAATATGTTACAAGAATGAGAAAAACACCTGTTTGGCCAAAATGTCAAATTTTGATCCCCTCTAACTCAGAGAGATCTTGACCGATCTTGTTGAAAAATTGTGTCTAAACTACTATCCAATAGGACTAACCTTGGTGCAAATTTCATCCCGATCGTAAGACATCGGTTTCAAAAGTTGGTGCACTTGACATGAAACCCCCCATATATGTTGTTATTCTTAGATAAAAACTTTTATTTGTCTGACACTGTTCAAGTTTACATCACGAATGTTAAGTTTGAGGTAAAAACGTGAAAGCTTAGTTTTTTTTTTTTGTAGTTTTTAGTTTGCATATATCAAATGACGCATCATAATATATTCTTGTTGTTAGAAATAAAGTTTTGCATTCATATATACATTTTTTTTTTTTGATAAACTTTAAAACTAAAATTTTGACAAGTCGGTATGAGAATTGTCAAATATTTTTGAATATCCAGTAACTCTACGTGTAAGTGGAGCACGTAGATCAAATTTTGAAAAAAATATTTTTTCTGAAAATTAAGATTTGACTCCCTTTTTCCTTAAAAGGGATTATTGCAATTTTATCAGCTGGAAATTATATTTTAGTATGTACATAGATAATTGGAAGTGCTTTCGTTGATTTTGATTCACAACGTGTATGATTTAAGTTGTTATATGAGCTAAAGTAAAACACGGAAAATATCTGTTACGTGGCCATTTTCGGTAAATTTCAAAAAATTATAAACCGTACAAATAAATGTTTCTATTTTTGTAAAAAAAGAAGCAATGTACACTTAAAATCCATAACATTAATAGTTAGGGCGATTTCTTGTGACCCCGTCTACGTCTTTAGTTATCAACCGATTGTGACAAAATATATACAGTTTAAAAGGTATTTCTTTATAGATGTGCACCATCTTTACAGATGTGCAACAGCTGGTATATTTTTCTTGAGTAATAATCATTAAAAGTTGCTACCAACACGCATAAAACACATCAAATAATACAATGCTGTTTGGGCCTTTATTAAATTTGTAAATGTATTTACAAAGCTGTATATCAAAGGACCTGTGTTAAATTGTGAATTGGCTAAAATTGATTAGCATATTTTTAGGCTCTTATAAAATTATATATTAACAAACCCATTTATATATCTTCTTTTTTGTTTAACACAATTTAATGAATTTTATTTAAATATTCATAAATTTTTTATATTTATATAGTTTAAAAAAAAAAGTATTGAAAGCAAAAAATTTAATGAAAAAATTAAATATCCTAGAATTTGCACTCGAATTTCGAGTGCTGGACTCTGCTAGTATATATTAAAATGTATGGCTGAATATTTAAGGTACGGACTATTCCATTATACATCAAATCAAAAGGTTTTTTTCATTTTAAAAACAACTAACAAATCGTTTTTATTTGCTTATAAATTTCAAACTACGAAAAAAGTACAAATTACCACTATTATGTATTTTTTCCTGTTCTTTTATTTATTTGAAATTACCAGCAAATGTTAAGCAATGTTTATAAACTTCTGTTGAATGACGTGTTGTTTACATCGTCATTGAAATTCTTATAATGTGCAACTAAGTAATAAAGAGCGATTTAGTTTAAAATAAAACTAATTTTTATTTGAGTGGGGATATTTTTACTACATTGGAAAGTAGACATATTCCGATTGTATACGGAATTAAGTATTTGGTATATGGTCCTCGCGGATCTGAACACAGACCCTTGCTCGTTCTCTGAATTTTTCCATGAAATTTATCTCACTGATGACGCGTTCAATTTTTATTTGGGGGCTATGACTATGAATTAAGCTATATAGTTTATTTTTGGGCTACTGACTAATAGATGTAACAAACATACACAAACCCAATTTGATCGAGATCTATATGTTAATTTAGCTATTAAATCAATTAAAGCAATTTAAATCAATCTCACGTGGGTTATTTATATGCGAAATAGATCAGAATATGCTCGGATTTTTTCATGGCTGATCGAAACTTATATATCAATTTGATCAATATAAGAGAATCATGAGAAAACATTGAAAACACTGAAGAGAGACTCGATGCTGCGATAACAATCGATGGCACCGATCAATACCATGCTTTTATACCACTTGTCGATGGAAGATCCCAGTTTTCTGCCTCCACTCAATGGGAGTTCTTTCTAAAGCCAAAAAAAGAAACCAGCAGCGAAATCAACAGCTGAACCTAGTAGCGCCAAGAAAAGATTGGAAAAAAAGCAGCAAATAAAGGCGATTAATAAGTTAGATGAAAGACTGGGTATTTAAAGATTTACAAAACTTAAGTACTCCATCAACTACAACAAATTAATTTAAAAAATAGTTATGTTATAAATGGACCTAATGTGATAACGGTAAAATTTTACTAAGGTCTTTATTTTTTTATTTTTATTATATTATAATATGTATATTAATTTAATTATTATTACAAATAAATAAAAAAACCACACTGCTCGTTGGCCTGACTTTAGGTGAGTGTGTTAAAGCTCTGACCAAAAAGTGCAAGTACGAGTGTATGTGAAGGTTCATGGTTCAAAGCTCACGGCCGCCCTAAGTAGAAAAATTTTCATATAGAAACAATATATTCAATTAAAAACATAACAATTATCACAATGTTCAATAAATCGCTGATGAAGGCTGAAATGCCAGAAACCGGTCCGATTAAGAATGCAGTGCAGTTATGAGTTTTTGAAATATATGCTTTCTTCTTCTTTACCACGCACCATTTAAAAATTTTTCAACATTTCTACAGAAAAAAAGTGATTTTTTTCCTGATGTTAACATATTGCGGGTATTACAGTATCGAAGGTATGAAACTTTAATTTGCTATGTTACATACCGTTTGATAGACATCCCACTCGCATCCTACTAAGCGACAAAAAAAGCTCTTAAAGGAAAATACCTAAGCTTTCTTTTGAGCCAAAAAAAAAATTCCTTTTTTTAAAAAAAGTCAAAAAAATTTTTGATTTTGAAAAAAAGGCAACAATTTTTTTATTTTTTTTAAATTTTTTTCCCGAAAGATTGAAGAAATAGCTATCTGAACTATTTGGGACAAATTTTGCTAAGGACAATAGGTAAAAATTACATGGATGAGAAAAATGTAAAATTTTGACCCCCTCTAATTCAGAGAGTTCTGGACCGCTCTTGTTGAAAAATTGTATCTATCCTACTTTTCAGTAGGATTAACCTTGGTGCAAATTTTATCCCGATCGGAAGAGATCGGTTTTAAAAGTTGGATCACTTGACATGAAACGCCCCATATATATCAATATATATGTTTATAGTTTGATTTAAAGATTTACAGGGACAACAGATGGACGGACGGATATTGCCAAACA
Source organism: Cordilura impudica (assembly GCA_963682025.1). Classification (NCBI taxonomy): domain Eukaryota; kingdom Metazoa; phylum Arthropoda; class Insecta; order Diptera; family Scathophagidae; genus Cordilura; species Cordilura impudica. The sequence continues at coordinate 113,774,467 of OY821519.1, forward strand.
GACTCAGAAAGTGTTGGGTCTAGATAATTTTTTGGTAGCTGCAAACATCACCACAAACTCCAAGACAATAAAATTTCGAGCGTTACCTTTGAAAAAGTATTAATTTGAACGAAAGCATGTTGGTCGTATTTTAAAATGCGGGTAAGGATACTTCTAATGGGTCGGCATTACCCCATTAGCATTCCTTAAAATTTTTACAAATATTGAACTTTAAACTGCAAATTTTTGTTTAAATATTAGACCCCTTCTATATATATGGTTCCCGAAATATGATAAAAAAAAACATCAACAAAAAAAAAAAAAAACAAGTAAGAGTGTTAAATTCGGCTGTGCCGAATTTTTGAAACCCTCCACCTCGGTTTGCGTATTGATAATAAATGTAAACAAAATATTGGAAAAAGTAAACAATTTGTTAAACTTAATACCAAATTATTTCAGAAAATTCTTTGGGTTGGTTTTCGTCTTTTCTATTATTTCGGATTTATTTCGGTGTTTGCTTTTTGGTCAAAGTGGTTGCTGATCGCCAAGCATTTAGGTTATATACCTATATGCATGCGTTTCCGGTTATATGACATAACTTCTCGTTTAATTTATTTTTGCTAATTAAATAGCTCGCCCTAACCTCCATTGCAAAGGTAATGGTTGTGTAGAGTGGCTATATGCATTAAATCGTGCTAATTGGAGATGGCGGTATAGTTTCTTTTAACTGGCCAAATATTTCTTCATTGTGGCCATATAGGTCGGATGGAGTACCAAAATAATAACCAAAAAAAAAAGTTCTCTCAACTTTTTTTAAAATATTGCCATATTTTGAAAACATAGAGAATAAATTTATAATAATAAATAATCAAATTAGGGATGAAAAACGCAAAAAACGAAAAGTCCCAAACATTTTAAATAAAATAATTTAATGTTATCTTTATTTTCTGAAAAACTTCAAATTTTCATCCAAAAAAAATTGTGAAAATTTATATATAAAAAATAACATTCTCATCAAATTACGTTTACTTATGTAACAATTTTTATGTTAGCAATTCTTAAATATCATTTGAGGTTTTTTAAAATTCATTGAATTTAAATTAATGTTTTCTGTAGTCCGATTTTGTAAATTTCAACGATCCGACAATGACAAAATATATCGACAGCTTTGTTGTCTGCACTAAGGATTAAGTGATTCACTAAGTACATACATCTTAACGACAGTCGACAAATCTGTTTTTCTATTTATTTAAATTGTAAACTAGTGGCACCTCTGTCAAAATAAGCGAAAAACACAAAGAATAGAAAACAAGTAAGAAAATTATAGTCGGTCTAGACCGACTATACGTTACCCTATACTATGCGTTTAGAAACCCTATCTCTTAGGCCCAACTAACTGGGCATAGAAAATAAGCAAAAACCAAATTTGAGTGGGATTTTTATTAATTTTTTTGGCTGCAGATATGAAAAAGTTCATAACGGATGCTATATCTATATAGGGACTAGGTCCAAAAATGGACCGATCCTGATCATGTTTGATAAAGTCTCTTGTATTTTGCAAAAATATATACAAACAAAATTTGAGAAGAATCAGTGCAATATTTTGGTTTTTAATAGATTTAAGTGAAGATCGGGAAGCAGCTCTATATGGGGTCAAAGGGATCATTTTTGGACTACTCATTAATGGATGTAATGAATGCATACAAACCCAATTTGAGTAATATCTATATGACAATTTGGATCTTATGGAAATTTATGTCGATTTCATATGGGTAATTTGTATGGGGGCTAGGTCTGAACATGGACCGATTCTCACCAATTTCAATAGCGTTCATCGCATAGCCGATAAAAGCTTATATACCAAACTTCATCAAAATTATTCATATTTGCGACCTGCAGTTTGATTACAAGGTTTACATGGACACACAGACGGACGGACGGACATTGTTAAATCAACTCAGAAAGTGATTCTGATTCGATCGGTATAATTAAAGATGGGTCGAGGTTAAATATTTTTGGTTGTTACAAACAGCAGCACAAAGTCATTATACCTAAACCACATAGTGGTATAGGGTATAAAAACAACTTACTTCGTGTTTGACAGGATGATTTTATGTTTATGTTTAATATCTTTATTTTTTTTTTTTACTAATATTTGGTTTATTTATTTGAAAATGAAATAATGAATTGAATATGCTTTTTAATTTTTTTATTTCTATAAAAAAGTTTTTTAATAAAAGCAAAATATTTTCACTATTTTATGATTTTTATACCCTATACCACTATGTGGTTTGGGTATAATGACTTTGTGCTGCTGTTTGTAACAACCAAAAATATTTGACCTAGACCCATCTTTAATTATACCGATCGAATCAGAATCACTTTCTGAGTTGATTTAACAATGTCCGTCCATCTGTGTGTCCATGTAAAGCTTGTAATCAAACTGCAGGTCGCAAATATGAATATATTTTGATGAAATTTGGCATGTAAGCTTTTATCGGCTATGCGATGAACGCTATTGAAATTGGTGAGAATCGGTCCATGTTCAGACCTAGCCCCCATACAAATTACCTATATGAAATCGACATAAATTGCCATAAGATCCAAATTGTCATATAGATCTTACTCGAATTGGGTTTGTATGCGTTCATTAAATCCACTAATGGGTAGTCCAAAAATGATCCCTTTGACCCCATATGGAGCTGCTTCCCGATCTTCACTTAAATCTATTAAAAAACAAAAATATTGCACTGATTCTTCTCAAATTTTGTTTGTACATATTTTTGCAAAATACAAGAGACTTTACCAAACATGATCAGGATCGGACCATTTTTGGACCTAGTCCCTTTATAGATATAGCATCCGATATGAACTTTTTCATATCTTCAGCCAAAAAAATTAATAAAAATCGCACTCAAATTTGGTTTATGCTTATTTTCTATATCGAAGTAGTTGGACCGAAAGAGAGGGTCTCTAAACCATCGTATAGGGTATCATATAGTCGGTCTAGACCGACTATAATTTTCTTTCTTGTTATTTATGTATGACGACATTTCAACCTAAAAATTTAAGTTTTTATCGATTGAATAAACAACACAAACATGGTTGTCGTTTAGATAACAACAACAGCTGACTTTAACAATAGCGAATATCGTTTAAAAATTTTACTGATAATTTTGCAATTTTCTTTTTTTTACGATTCGACTATCGTTAAAAGAAGTTACTGAATCGCGGTACTGAAAAGTTGTTAATGTCTCCTGAATGGCAATATTTTTTTTAAATGTAAACATTTTTAAATGTAAATATATTTGGGGGTTTTTTTTTGGAATTTCAATTTGTGTTTAACGAATAAAGTTTATATATTAAAGATGCAATTGATGTCTTCTAAATTTAAAATTATTATTTCCGACGTTTTGATATGATTTTCTGAAATTCAATTAATATTTTCTAATTTATAATTGGAAATTTTAATTTCAGTTTTTATTAGAATTGATATTTTCTTAAATTTGAATGGAAAATTTAAATAGTGCAATTTTGTATTTATGTGAATAATAATGTTTTAGTAATTATAAACAATTTTTAAAAATTAGATGCAATCGTAATCAGATATTTTGTAGGTAAAGCAGAACAATAGTTCTATATAATTATGTAGAACTGTTTTGAAAGCAAAAAATTCATTGATGAACTCGGTAACTCTATTTTGTAAAGACAACAAAAAGTTAACATGCCAAACTTATGTTCATATTTTTAAAAGAATAATGAAAAAACGTATGAAATAAAAGACCAAGCCGTGTATACTCTTAACATTGTTCTGTATGATATCTATTTGAAAATATTGACATTCATGTTAAAATAGAAATAAATATTGCAAAGCTAATTAGAACAAAAATTGTGGCGCCATCTACTGTGGCATAGTCACGCTGAGCATAATGAAGTGACACTCTGTTAATGCAAAAGAAATGTATTTTCCCCATAACACAATATTGCAGAAGTTTATGTAAATAAAATAATATACCGATTTATTTCTAACATACATTTACTATGAATATACATACATACATACATATATATAATATATGTACATATGTATATGTAAATATTACACACAAAAAATACAACATCAAACGTTATTTTTGTGTCTTTCTCTTTAAATAAATTAATACATAAATTTTTTTTGCTAAATTTACAGTTGGGCAATTCACAACAGGTTTTGTATATTGTATGTTGTATTGAAATACACAATACAATCATTTATTGTGAACACTCAGTTGTATTTTCATACAACTGTAGTAGTAATTTTCGATCCAACGAGGAAAGATCGATTCGTCGCTTCTGCTATTTTGTAAAAGAGAAAACACTTATCAGTGTTTGCTTTTTGCTCGTGAGATATACCCTGGAGTTTTAGTTGCGTACCTCTTGCATTTTAATTTATAATGAAAAAAAAAAAATATTAAATCTTTTCGTTGGTACTGAAAGAGAAAATACGTACTAAAAATATAAACATTCATTTTTATATAAATAAACTTATCGATGTATTTGCGTTATTTGCATTATTTGCCATATTTTATTTTATTATTATTTATGCTGATAAAATTCTATGTATTTGTTTTTTCTCTTACATAAAAACTGGCATTCACTTGGAACTGATATGTTATGATACAATATACAACATTTACTAAACATAGCAAATGAAGTTGGATCGTGTATCAGATTTTTCAGTGAAAATTACCAACAACAATTTTACACTATTGTAAAGTGATACACGATACAACGATACATTACCCATTGTGAATTGTCCAATTGTTTTTTTTTTATTAACAACTAGGTATTTTAGCATTATTTGCTTTAGATGTTGGTGAATTTTTAATCCCTTGTCGAAAAAATTTTGGATCGATTTTAACCTCTTTCCCGTGACCCAGTCGATCTGGAATTTTGCAGGCAGGCTCGTGGAAATGACACAAATGATCTAATAAATTTTTTTTAGTGATGCCAGAACAATGGAAACTTTTAAATTTTTCTACCATAGTTGATAAAAAAATGTACAAAGGGTTTGTTTTTATTATATTATTACCACAACGACCACAAAAACAACAAGTCCACCTATGACAACAATGAAACATTTATGCCGGTTTTCTCAATGTATCGTCAAACTGCCTGTTACTTAACCAGGACATAAATTTATTGGACCGATAAACTGCCGGTTAACAATTTTGGGTTTCTCAATGTACCGACTAAAACATTATTTTCAGTTGGCCGTGCCTCTCAAATTACGTATGAAAGTTGGGAGAATTATTTTCAGTTGGCAATGCCTCTCAAAATTGATATGAAATTTGGGAGAATAATTTATCTGTACGATAAATAAATAATTAGCAGATGAGTGCCGGTTAGCTTTGCGACAAAATAGAAGCAAACCAGACATTGAGAAAATCAAATTTCTTTAATCGGCAGTTTCTCGTTGGGATAAAAGATAATCGCCTATTGAGAAAACGGGCATTAGAATAACAACAAGAACAATATAAAAATATCATGTTTTTAATTTTTTTTTTAATTTTTCAGAGATTTCCCTGGACCTGCTCCACCGATTTTAATGATTTTTGAAATAGAAACATTCCCATGAATTTGGTGAATCATTCTCACTAAAAATGATCACCCTAGCTGTCCTATTGATGGCGTGATCGTGACAAGAACAACATTTATTATATTATTTATTATATTATATTTTTTCAAGACTTTTTTTAGTTCTTCATTCAAATCACGGGCCCTAATCGACCGATTTCGAAGATTTTAAACAGCAAACTTCTCAGAATGTTAGTGAATAATTTTTTATATCAACGAGTACCCTAACTGCCCGATTGATGCCGTCATCGTGATTTCCACAGACGGACAGACGGACAGACGGACATCGCTATATCAACTCCGGTTGTTATAAGGATCACAAATATATATATATTATGGGGTCCAAAATTTTTTTTCTAATTATTACAAACGGAATGACAAACTTATATATACCCTCTGCACACTGGAGTGGAGGGTATAAAAACACAAGGCGGGGTCAACATTCTAAGACTTTATCCGGAGGAGTTGAAAAAACCTCTAATATTATAAATGGATTAATTTTTGAAAGTTATTCACCAAAGAAGATATTTTTATAAAGTTCAAAAACTGTTACTGCAAATCTTTTCTTCAAAGGTTTCACAAAGAATATCTTGAAGCAATTTTACTACACAATGCCAAGAAGAAACCATTAGTCCAATTTAGTATAAAAAAATTAAACTATTAGTATGCCCTGTGGTGCTTTGCTACGACTTACCGACATGTATATTTTTTATAATCAATTTCTTAATTTTTTCAATTTAATTCAATTTCTATTTACATAACATGAGGAAAATATTTACATTAAACAAAACTAGCAGATTCCAGCCCTCGAAATTCGAGCGCAAATTCTAGGAAATTTATGTATGCTAATCAATTATAGGCAATTCACAAATCAACACAAAAAACAAACTCATTTTTATTACAAACACATTAACAAATTTAATAAACACACACATAGCATTGTATAATTTTATGTTTGTGTCAGTAGCAACTGTAAATACAATTTACTCAAAATAAAGTAAAAAATTTGAAAATCTGTGTCTTTCAAATAATATACGATTGGTCAAAAATCGGGATAAAATGGTGAAACAACACATCAGTCACACGAAATCGCTTAGCCTATTAATGTTATGGATATAGTGTACTAAAGAGTTCAGGCAAAAATTGACCTTTTCTACTTAGAAATATTTACAATTGAATAGATCATTAATACTGTATATATAATATTTATATATCACAAGGGAAAAAGTAACCAAAACATATAGTAAACTGCAAAAAAAAAATAAGATAAAACTTAAGACTACGTTAACACCGTCAGTTGGTTAATGTGATTATATTCAGACAGTTTACATCTGAGATAATAGTTATGTGCGAGAGTCAAAATCGTAGCAAAATCGTCAATGGAATGCAATCGGCGAGTTGAATAGTGGCGTAGTAGATTGTATATCATTTTTGTCAATTATTCTGTCTTTTTTGGAGTTCTTGAATAGGACAACTAGCTACATCATGCTACAATGGGGATCCGTGATATAAAGGTAGCTTAAAAATAATGATTTTGTTAATGAGACTTAGGGTGGACTTTCTATTAACGAATGAGTACATTCGACATGTTACGTTGTTTATGTTGTCTATTACGTGGTTAACATAATGACTAAAGTTGATTTTTGAATCTAAGGTATTTGACTTTGTAGTCCCATTCAATATTTGTGTTATTAATGCAAAGATTTCTTTGTGGGAGGAAACAAGACTTTCGTTTTCGTGTAAAATAAACTGCTTGTATTTTTTGTGGGTTAATAAGAATTTTAAATTTTTTTGAAATATTCTTCTATACGCATTAATGAGTTTTTGAGACTGTTGATGATATCTTCAGCTAGAATCCCATGGCAAAACCGGCGGTGTCATCTGCAAAAATTGATGAAGAACAGTCGACCAACAAAGGAAAATCTGATGTATATATGTTGTAAAAGATTGGTGACAGACAAGAGCTCTGTCTCTGTATGTTCTGTTTTTGAAGAAGCTTTGCATCATTTTTACAATTTCAGGTGGGAAGTTAATGTTGATCGTTTTAAAAATTACTCCATCATGCCATACTGAGTCAAAAGGTGATTTTATATCAAGTAATACCATACCTGTTGATTTAAAATTAAATTAAATTTTCTTTGATCTTTCCTTTTTTTCTCACTAAAGGGTGAGACGTGTTATGGCCAGTTCTAAACCCGAATTGAAGTGTTGGAAGAATATGATTTTCATCACAATATTTTAAAATTTTTTCTTTGATAACTTTTTCTAAGGTTTTACTCAATGAAGATAATAAGCTAATTGGCCTGTATGAGAGATGGACAAGATGAATCTTTTTTTGGCTTACATATTGCAATAACTTTTGCCTGCTTCCAGCAATTTGTAAAATATGATAATTTTAAACAGTTGCTTATAATGCATGTCAAACGCTGTATTCCTTTTTTTGGAAGGTTTTTTAACATTTTATTGTTTATCCCATCTATACCGGGTGACTTTTTTTCTTCATATTTTTTATAATATTAGTTATTTTATCGACTGGTATTAAGAAGTTGTTATTGACATTATTGTTTTGAAAAGAGTCCACTAAGGAAGAAATAGTTGAAATAGTGTTAGAGTCGCTTAGGTTTGCTGAAAGCTCATTATTCCACTTGAATTAATTGGCTAGCAAATTACATTTTTCTTCTGCAGTTGTGTAATGGGTACCATTATGTTTAAGTACTGGCATAATTTTGTGCTTCTTATGCAAAACTTTTGCAATATCCGTTGTCAAGAGATGCCAAAACATAATTCGAAGATTTGTTCCTTTCTGTAATGAGCTCTTTCTTAATTGTTTTATTTAACCGATTCATTTCAATTTGGTATCAGTATGCCTGTTGATAATCCAGCATCTTCTAAAAAAATTTCGATTTGCAATCATGTTTTTAATGTGTACTGGAAGAGCTTTATTATACCCTATACCACTATGTGGTTTGGGTATAATGACTTTGTGCTGCTGTTTGTAACAACCAAAAATATTTGACCTAGACCCATCTTTACCAAACATGATCAGGATCGGTCCATTTTTGGACCTAGTCCCTTTATAGATATAGCATCCGATATGAACTTTTTCATATCTGCAGCCAAAAAAATTAATAAAAATCCCACTCAAATTTGGTTTTTGCTTATTTTCAATGTCTAGTTAGTTGGGCCTAAGAGATAGGGTTTCTAAACGCATGGTATAGGGTATCGTATAGTCGGTCTAGACCGACTATAATTTTCTTACTTGTTTTTGTATAAAATTTCCCTTGATTCTGAGTTCAGCTGCATTTTCAATTAATATTTTAAAACTATTAATCATAATATTGACGTCATTCTCATTTGTACATTCTTCGCTGGTCTCGGAAAGGTTGTGATTAATGTGTTTGTTTAAATAGTCTCCAGTTTGCCTTAGTAAAATCATATACAGACCGTGTGGTGTTAAAACTGGAACCTTTAAGTATGATTTGCACCGGCAGGTGATCAGAGCTTAAGTAGTTCCGTGTAGTAGGTACGGAAATTTTTGATGGTATATTGGTTAAATAAATATTGAAGGTTGGTGATTCTCGTTAGTCGGTAAGTAGGTAGGATCACTTGGATATTTGATCCAAAATTGTTCAAATCTAATACTTTGTAGAGGATATTCCCCCAAGCATTGGCTCGCAAACATCCCCATGCCCGGTATCTACTGTTGAGATCTCCCCCAAGTATATAATTATTATTATACCCTGTAAGCTTTAAAATATTCAACATAAAATTGTTCTTTTTACCTCCATCATTTCCAGCAGCACCTCCAGGAAAGTAACACGAATATATTAAAACTGGACCATCCGATGTTTCAAGCCTTATACCGATATTTTCAACTAAAATAGTGTTTACTATTGGTGCTAGTGTATGACGAATATCTTTTTTAATGATAATAGCTATACCTCCACCACTTGATTCTTGTCTATCATTTCTGTAGCAGTAATAAGTGCTGTTTTTAATTGAAGCATCTGATGATAGCCATGTTTCTGTTAATAAGCACATTACGATTCCATTACTAGCTAGAAAATCGAACAATTCATCCTTTATGTCGGATGCCTCTTGCACTCCACGTTACTTTTTTTATTTCTATTGACTGTGCCATTATGAAATAAATTTAATAGCAATTCTTGACACAACTTCTAATTGGTCAAGTTTTGTTTTGCATGCCCTTAGCTTACGTATAAGTTCAAACGTTATATCCTTTATTTCGTCGAATGAAAATTATTATTTAAATTTGCCAGGGGTTAGTATTAGTTTGAATATTCCCACGTCTCTGGAATTTAAAATTTTTATTAATGAAGCGTTGTTTCATTGCAATATAACTTTTTCGGCTTGGCCAATCAGATGAAGATGATTGGTGATTACCTCTACAGCTTGCGCATTTTATTGTGCTTTTATTACAATCCGCAGTTTGACAATTTCCAGAGCACTTAGATCAGAATGTTTTAACAGAACACTGTGATGATCCATGCCCAAACATCTGGCAATTATAGCATTGTGTTATTTATTTCCTTCTGTTTCTATTCAACTCCCATTTGACTTGCAAATGTTTGATGCAACAGTAAATCTGTCTAAGTTCTTTAAGAGTTATCGATTGTCTTTTTAAATATACTACATAAAATATATATTCAACATTCTTCTGTATCATTTTGACATCAGTGCATTCTGGGCCCATATTTGTTAGCTTAGTTTCGAGATTCGCAACATTAGTTTTATCGAACCCAAAAAGCAATGCTTTATACGGTTTATCGTTTTTGGATAAATATCAAAATCCTCTTGATTTTGACATAAGAGTTTCAAGCCAATTGATATTTTTCTAATTGCATATTCAACAGTATTACATTCTTTCAATAATTCCACCACTTTTCCAATTTTACACTTAAGAATCGTAATTCGGGGAATACATTTTTTAGTTGTTTTTGTATCTAAAACTTATTCTTCATCAACATAAAGTGTTTGAGGAGGCTGATAGTAGATGTTTATAGCGGTGCTACCGCTAGATTTATTGTATTTTGTTTTTATATCCTCCACTCCAGTGTGCAGAGGGTATATATATGTTTGTCATTCCATTTGTAACAATTAAAAAAAAAATTTTGGACCCCATAAAATATATATATTTGTGATCCTTATAACAACCGGAGTTGATATAGCGATGTCCGCCTGTCCGTCTGTCCGTCTGTGGAAATCACGATGACGGCATCAATCGGGCACCTAGGGTGCTCGTTGATATAAAAAATGATTCATTGACATCCTGAAATCGGTCAATTAGGGCCCGAGATTTGAATGAAGAACATAAAAAAGTCTTGAAAAAATATAATTTTCTATGTTGTTCTTGTCACGATCACGCCCTGAATAGTGCACCTACAGTGATCATTTTTAGTGAGAATGATTCACCAAGTTCATGGGAAGACTTCTATTTGAAAAATCATTAAAATTGGTGGAACAGGTCCAGGGAAATCTCTGAAAAAGTAAAAAAAAAAATGAAAAATATGATGATTCTATATTGTTCTTGTTGTTATTGTGTTGTTGTCATAGCTGGACTTGTTGTTTTTGTGGTAATAATATAATAAAAACTAACCCATTGTACATTTTTTTATTAACTCTGGTGTCTGTTAGATCATTTCTGTTATTACCGCGAGCCTGCCTGCAAAATTTCAGACCGAATGGCTCACGGTAAATCGATCCAAAATTTTTTCGACAAGCAGACACTACGAGGTAATATAAAGGGAGTAAAAATTCACCAACATCTTAAGCAAATAATGCTAAAATACCTATTTGTTAATAAAAAAAAAATTTTATGTATAAATTTATTTATAAATTTATATAAACATATTAAATAATACAAATAATATACATATAAAGGGTGATTTTTTAGCTATTATCTTTTTGGCAACACTGGTTTAAACAGCTGACGCACGTTTCGTGTTTTGTTCCATTGTCAAACATCTTCAGTTTGGTCTATAATTTAACCATGAATCGTCTTACAAACGAACAACACTAGCAAGTTATTGAATTTTATTATCAAAATGCGTGCTCTGTTAAGAAAGTTCATCGCGCGCTTCTTCCATTTTATGGTCAGTTTAATTTTTGGCTCAATGGGTACGTAAATAAGCAGAATTGTCGATTTTGGAGTGAACATCAGCCAGAAGCATTGGAAGAGCTACCAATGCATCCAGAAAAAGTCACAGTTTGGTGCGGTTTATGGGCTGGTGGCATCATTGGATCGTACTTCTTCAAAGATGATGCGAATCGTAACGTAACTGTGAATGGTGAGCGCTACCGAGAGGCGATATCCAACTTTTTTTTGCCCAAAATGCAAGAGCTTGATTTGCATGACATGTGGATTCAACAAGACGGTGCCACATGCCACACAGCACGCGCAACAATAGACTTATTGAGAGGCGAGTTCGGTGAACATTTTACTTCACGTTCGGGACCGGTCAATTGGCCGCCTAGATCGTGCGATTTAACGCCTTTAGACTATTTTTTGTGGGGCTATGTTAAAGCTCATGTCAGAAGCATTGGAAGAGCTACCAATGCATCCAGAAAAAGTCACAGTTTGGTGCGGTTTATGGGCTGGTGGCATCATTGGACCGTACTTCTTCAAAGATGATGCGAATCGTAACGTAACTGTGAATGGTGAGCGCTACCGAGAGGCGATATCCAACTTTTTTTTGCCCAAAATGCAAGAGCTTGATTTGCATGACATGTGGATTCAACAAGACGGTGCCACATGCCACACAGCACGCGCAACAATAGACTTATTGAGAGGCGAGTTCGGTGAACATTTTACTTCACGTTCGGGACCGGTCAATTGGCCGCCTAGATCGTGCGATTTAACGCCTTTAGACTATTTTTTGTGGGGCTATGTTAAAGCTCATGTCTATACAGATAATCCCGCTTCAATTGACGCATTGGAAGACAATATTGAAGCATTTATTCGTGAGATACCGGTCGAAATGTAGGAAAGAGTATGCCAAAATTGGACTAAGGGGATGGACCATTTGAGGCGCAGTCACGGTCAACATTTGCATGAAATAATCTTCAAACATTAAATTATATGGACCGTACTATCGATTCAAATAAAGATTTCATGCATTTTTCTGAACTTTACGTGTTTTTTTTTTTGGAAAACTTTCCTATAGCTATTAAAAAACACCCTTTATTATATATGTATATCCATAATAACTGCATGTTAGAAATAAGTCGGTATATTATTTTATTTACATAAAATTCTGCAATATTTTGTTGTGGGGAAATTAAATTTCTTTTGCATTAACAGAGTGTCACTTCGTTTTGCTCAGCGTAACTATGCCACAGTAGATGGCGCCACAATTTTTATTTGTTTTAATTGGCTTTGCAATAGTTATTTCTATTTTAACATGAATGTTAATATTTTCAACTGGATATCATACAGAACAATGTTAAGGCCAGTTTACACTATCACACTTTGTAATACGATCTGTCAGAAATTCGAGTATTATGAAAAAGTCGTATGATGTAAAAAGCTTTTGTTATGAAATTGACAGTCTGTAGGATTTCATTTTCGAAGTCCGATGGTTTTTGAAACATTTCTAAAAACTTGCCATTTTCATCGGACCAGAGTTGTTTTTTTTGGTAATATTAAAAAAATGGTAAACAAAAACAAAGAAAGTGAAAATAAAATATAAATTTCAAAATAAATTTGCTTATTATTCTAAACAGTTGTTTTCATAAGACTTGAGTGTTATGGTGTAAATGGCCTAAGTATGCAGAAATAATGTCGGTACGACTTTATGACAGTCCGATGAATTTCATCGGATTTTTATTTCGAAAAATCATACGACTGAGTGGTATCATGTAAATGGGCCTTTAAGAGTATACACGGGCTGGTCTTTTACTTCATACGTTTTTTCATTATTCTTTTACAAATATGAACATAAGTTTGGCATGTTAATTTTTTGTTGTCTTTATAAAATAGAGTTACCGAGTTCATCAATGTGTTTTTTGCTTTCAAAACAATTCCACATAGTTATATAGAATTATTATTCTGCTTTACCTACAAAATATCTGATTGCGATCACATCTAATTTTTAAAAATTGTTTATAATTACTAAAGCATTATTATACACATAAATACAAAATTGCGCTTTTTAAATTTTCCATTCAAATTTAAGAAAATATCAATTCTAAAAACTGGAACTAAAAATATCCAATTATAAATTACAATTAATTGAATTTCAGAAAATCATATCAAAAGGTCGGAAATTTTAATTTTAAATTTAGAAGACATCAATTGCATCTTTAATATATAAATTTTATTCGTTAATCACAAATTGAAATTCCAAAAAAAAAAAAAAAACACCAAATACCTGTGTTTACATTTAAAAAAAATATTGCCATTCAGGAGAAATTAATAGCTTTTCAGTACCGCAATTCAGTAACTTCTTTTAACGATAGTCGAATCGTTAAAAGAAAATTGCAAAATTATCAGTAAAATTTTTAAACGATATTCGCTATTGTTAAAGTCAGCTGTTGTTGTTATCTAAATGACAACCATGTTTGTGTTGTTTATTCAATCGATAAAAACTTGAAATTTTAGGCTGAAATGTCGTCATACATAAATAAAAATCATAAAATAGTGAAAATATTTTGCTTTTATTAAAAAATTATATAGCATATTCAATTCATTATTTCATTTTCAAATAAATAAACAGAAATATTAGCAAAAAAAAATAAAGATATTAAACATAAACATAAAATCATCCTGTCAAACACGAAGTAATTTGTTTTTTTCTATTCTTCTTTGTGTTTTTCGCTTATTTTGACAGAGATGCCAATCGTTTACAATTTAAATAAACAGAAAAATAGATTTGTCGACTGTCGTTAAGATGTATGTACTTAGTGAATCACTTAATCCTTAGTGCAAACAACAATAGCTGTCGATATATTTTGCGATTGTGGTATCGTTGAAATTTACAGAATCACACTACAGAAAACATTGATCTAAATTCAATGAATTTTAGAAAACGTCAAATGATATTTAAGAATTGCGAACATAAAAACTGTTACACAAATAAACGCAATTTGATGAGAATGTTATTTATATATAAATTTTCACAATTCTTTTTGGATGAAAATTTGAAGTTTTTCAGAAAATAAAGAGAACAAATTATTTTATTTAAAATGTTTGGGACATTTGGTTTTTTGCGTTTGGCATCCCTAATTTGAATATTTATTATTATAAATTTATTCTCTGTTTTTCAAATATGGCAATATTTAAAAAATTTTTTTTTGTTATTATTTTGTTACTCCATCCGACCTATATGGCCGCAATGACGAAATATTTGGCCAGTTAAAAGAAACTATACAGCCATCTCCAATTAGCACGATTTAGTGCATATAGCCACCCTACACAACCATTACCTTTGCAATGGAGGTTAGAGTGAGCTATTTAATTAGCAAAAACTAAATTAAATGAGAAGTTATGTCATATAACCGGAAACGCATGCATATAGGTATATAACCTAAATGCATGCCGATCAGCAAACACGATGACGAAAAAGCAAACACCGAAATAAATCCGAAATAATAGAAAAGGCGAAAACCAACCTAAAGAATTTGCTGAAATTATTTGGTATTAAGTTTAGCAAATTGTTTACTTTTTCATTTACATTTATTATCAAGACTCAAACCGAGGTGGAGGGTATCAAAGATTCGACACAACCGAATTTAACACTCTTACTTGTTTTAATTTTAGTTTGCAAATTGAAAGTAGCAGTATCATTGCTGCTTTTTTTTGTCCTTTTTTTATTATTATTTCCCGTTTGTTCGTTTTTTTATTTAGTCAGCGCACCAGTACGTCTTTATCGCGCGAAACCACAGGATGAACTGATAACCAATTCCTCATACAAAGTTTGTATTGTACAATTAAAATATTTTCTTTTATTTAATTTATATAATTTTTATTTCAATCTCGGCTGATATACAACATTATTTTTCAATGATTTTTATAAGCTAACTAGATGTAACCCGGTGTGCTTCGCTACACCCTCCCCCTACCCCTCCCCCTTCGGAATCGTTATGAAAGGGCTCACGCAAAGTCCCAAGGCTCTCACTAATACAGTAATTCAGATGTATCACATTTAATATTAAGTTTGTGTGTGGGTACCGCGCCCATTTGTCTAATCCCGCCCATTTTTTGTCTGACTACTCATGTTAATAATAGATGACTTGAAACAAATTTGCAAAGCTCTCCCTGTCATAATACTCAATATATGTATATGATATTAAAAATTTACTTTGTATGGGAGGTGCCACGCCCACTAAAAATATTTAAAAAAAATTAAGGCTGTAGCACTCCATATCCGCAGTAAGACTCTGTGAAAATTTCAGGAAGATCAGATGAGTAGTTACGGAGATTACCTCCTACAAACAAACAAACACACATTATTATTATGCTAGTATAGATTATAAGTATAAATTTTTTTTTCAATGCATGCTGATGCTGATATACAATGTTTTTTTTTTTTTTTCATTCGGTACAACAATTATCAGATTTTTCGGCGTTCCTACACTGGAGCAAAGTACATGTAGCTGCCCATGAGAAGAAGACGGATTATCCATATTAGACATGGCAACACTTCACTTTGGCCTTGAACTTAGAATATCATTTGGCAATTTTTCTTTTTAGCGATTTTTGCTTTTTCCCATTTTTGATTTTAAAGATTTTTGTTTTTTGGGCGATTTTTATTTTTCGCGATTTTTGGGTTTGGCGATTTTTGATATTGGCGATATATTTTCCACGACAAATCACATTGATAACTAATGAACTTATCAAAAGACTGTCGCCTTCATAGTGCTTCATATTTTTTACATAGGAGGTGCCACGCCCACTAATCCCATCCCGCCCAATTTTTATTGGACTACTCACATTAATATCTGATGGACTCATGCAAAATGTAGAGTCTTTCGCTTTAATATTACACCAGTTATATGATATTAGATATTTACTTTGCATGGGCGGTGCTACGCCCACTGCTTCGATCACGCCCATTTTTTTCTTCGACTAATCACACAAAGAACCTATGGGCTCACGCAAAGCCACAAAGCTCCCTCTTTTACAGTACTCCAGAAATATGATATTAAATTTTTACTTTTTATGGGTGGTGCCACGCCCACTGCTCCGATCACGCCCATTTTTTGTCTAACTAATCAAATGAATAACTTATGGGCTCACACAAAGTCCCAAGACTCTCACTATTACAGTACTTCAGATATATGGCATTTTATATTTACTTTGTATGGCAGGTGCCACGCCTATTGGTCCGATACTGCCCATTTTGCTTCCAGCTACTCACATTAATAATAGGTGACATCAAAAAAATTTTAAAAGCTTTATTTATCACAGCACTCGAGATATATAATATTGAACTATTACTTGTATGGGAGGTACCACGCCCACTTATCCGATCCCGCCCATTTCCGGCGTAGGTACTAATATTAACAATAGGTGACTTCACACAAATTTGCAAAGCTCTCTCTATCATAGTACTCAATATATGTATATGATATTAAAAATTTACTTTGTGTGGGAGGTGCCACGCCAAAAATATTTAAAAAATTATAGCCTATAGCACTTCCTATATCCGCAGTAAGACTCTGTGAAAATTTCAGGAAGATCAGATGGCTAGTTACGGAGATTACCTCCTACAAACAAACAAACAAACAAACAAACAAACAAACAAACAAACACACATTACCTCTTTATAATATTATAGTATAGATAAGGCCTACCGTTTTAATGTAAATAAATCCAATTAATTACATATTTAGTAGACGTTTCCTCAATGGTTTGTTGACTTTTTCAAGGTTTTTTTTGTCTATATTTTAATTAAAAAGAAACATAAAGTTATTACAAAATTCATACACAATAAAATATTATTGACTTACAATAACAAGATTACTATTTTTCACACTAAATATCATATTAAAAAATTATATAATTTTATACAGAACATTTAATATAAAACAATATTTTCAACAATACAGCTTAAGTACTTTTTATTCAATTTACTGCAACTCTGTAACAGGTTTTTATTTTGTTAGTGTATTCTTTTGGGTTCATTATTTGTTTTTCCATTCGGTTCAAAAATTATGAGATTTTTGGCATTCTTACTCTGGAGCAAGCTACATATAGCTGTCCATGAGAAAACATGGATTTTTCGAATCAAATTCAAATGATTTCTCCTTGAATTTATAATATCATTTGTCAGTTCGCTGAATTTTGATTTCGAAGATTATTGTTTATGGCGTTTTTTGATTTTCGGATTTTTTAATTTGGTAATTCCGCTCATATTTCACAAGACTGCCCACATTGGTAATTAATGTACTTGTCAAAAGTTTCAAGGCTGTCACTTTCATAGTGCTTCATATTTATAATCCCAACCATTTTTGTCTTACTCACATTAATATAAGATGGATTCGTACAAAGTGTCAAGGCTTTCACTTTTTTAGTACTCCAGATATATGCTATAATATACTGACTCTGTATGGGCAGTGCCGCAACCCCCATATGATTAAGTTATTCTCAAGTTATGCTAAATTCGGTGGAGCTTTCTCTAAAAAACTCAAATTTTAGACAAAAATTAAAAAAACCATAACATATCAAAAAATTTTGGTGGTTCTCATATAAAATATTTTCATCTTGTCGCATAGTTTATTTATTTTGAATTGCGGTGGTAAAATATTTAGAATTATAGGACCTAGTGTAATTATCCTCTTAATTCCATCAAAATGTTAATTGTGTTTGTTGTTCAAAGATTCAAAACGCCTACACTAAATATGGTCGTCATGAACTTTACTCTATTTGGCTAACTTGTCTACTGGTTTAAATCTAAACATTTACTATAATGGTACTTTTTCCTGAATAACATAGTTTAGGGGAGAATTTTGTGGCCTTCACCGACCAAACTTACTTCCTAATTTATTTTCTATTGCGTAAGTTCCTGCTGAAAATAAAAATAAAATGAATCATTGGAATCTTTTTAATCGATTTATATGACAAAACAGAGAAAATCTCATGAATTTATTTTCCTGTTTAAATGCTTCATTAAATACGAAATATTTCTCATTTTTCTTTATTGTTTCAATACCTGAAGCTCATAGATATTTTATAAAAAGACAAATCAATATAAAGCTGATAACATCAATACAATTAAATACTTCATAACTGATACACAAGTAAAATTTAATATGCTTAAATATATTCATATCAAAACATTTATTTGGAAACATGATTTTCTGTATAGTTTTCCAAAAATAAAATAAACTAAATTCTTTGGAACTTAAAAATGTTATTATTTCATTGCTCTGTATATTTTATATTAACTGGGGCCATAACTTTTGTAAATATTTAGCAAAAAAATCGAAATGGCCCTGGGAGAGTCAAAAAGCTCATCATGATAATATGTACACTCATGACTGACTCACTGATATTATAATGCTGCTTAAGTATTTTTAATTACTGATTAATAGTATTTATATTGGTTATTAAATATTGTGTGGTGGGGGGGGGGGGGGGGGGTCTAAGAATAAAGAGCAATAAATAAAGAAATAATTGCAGGCAAAATTATTCAGATAATTTCAGTGGTTTGTCCGTGCAATGAATATCGATTTACATATTTGTTATACAATAATATAGATATTAAATATACAAATAAAGCACTAAGCAAAAGCAAAAATTCTCTTGATAACTACTATAATTTTTTGATCCGCTATAGCCACCATCATTATTTCAAATTCTATGTTAAAGTTTTATTTTAATTTTTTTCTAAAATTTGAAATTTCTGGAAAGGCTACTCTATACATCTTGCCGTAACTAGTTTTGGAATTATTGAGAAACAAGTAGAAATTTTTTTTTTTCAAAAATTATTGAAATTATTGAAAAATTTTTGATTCAAAAAAATATTAAAAAACGAGAAAGCAATAAATACTTAGATACCATATATAAATTCACGTTTAATTCCCGATAAACCGAAAATACCTAGTTTTGACAGAAAACAGATTTGTTTACTAGCATTACCAAAAATTCAACAAGTAAGAAAATTATAGTCGGTCTAGACCGACTATACGATACCCTATACCATGCGTTTAGAAACCCGATCTCTTAGGCCCAACTAACTGGACATAGAAAATAAGCGAAATCCAAATTTGAGTGGGATTTTTATTAAGTTTTTTGGCTGCAGATATGAAAAAGTTCATATCGGATGCTATATCTATATAGGGACTAGGTCCAAAAATGGACCGATCCTGGTCATGTTTGGAAAAGTCTCTTGTATTTTGCAAAAATATATACAAAGAAAATTTGAGAAGAATCAGTGCAATATTTATACCCTATACCACTATGTGGTTTGGGTATAATGACTTTGTGCTGCTGTTTGTAACAACCAAAAATATTTGACCTACACCCATTTTTAATTATACCGATCGAATCAGAATCACTTTCTGATTCGATTTAACGATGTCCGTCCGTCCGTCCGTCCGTCCGTCTGTGTGTCCATGTAAAGCTTGTAATCAAACTGCAGGTCGCAAATATAAATATATTTTGCTGAAATTTGGTTTGTAAGCTTCTATCGGCCAAGGGATCAACGCTGTTGAAACTGGTGAGAATCGGTTCATGTTCAGACTTATCCCCCATACAAATGACCCCTATGAAATCAACATATATTGCCATAAGATCCAAATTATCATACAGATCTTAGTCAAATTGGGTTTGTATGTACATATTACATCCATTAATTAGTAGTCCAAAAATGATCCGTATTGGACAACTCTTAGTCATAACCCCATATAGAGCTGCTTCCCGATATTCACTTAAATCTATCAAAAAACAAAAATATTGCACTGATTCTTCTAAAATTTTGTTTGTATAAATTTTTGCAAAATACAAGAGACTTTACTAAACATGGTCAGGATCGGTCCATTTTTGGGCCTAGTTCCCATATAGATATAGCATCCGATATGAACTTTTTCATCTCTACAGCCGAAAAAATTAATAAAAATCCCACTCAAATTTGGTTTATGCTTAGTTTCTATATCCAGTTAGTTGGGTCTATGAGATAGGGTCTTTAAACGCATGGTATAGGGTATCGTATAGTCGGTCTAGACCAACTATAATATTCTTACTTGTTTTGTTTTTTAATAGATTTAAGTGAAGATCGGGAAGCAACTCTATATGGGGCCAAAGGGATCATTTTTGGACTAGTCATTAATGGATGTAATGAATGCATACAAACCCAATTTGAGTATGATCTATGTGACAATTTGGATCTTATGGCAATTTAGGTCGATTTCATAGGGGTAATTTGTATGGGGGCTAGGTCTGAACATGGACCGATTCTCACCAATTTCAATAGCGTTCATCCCATGGCAGATAAAAGCTTATATACCAAATTTCATCAAAATATATTCATATTTGCGACCTGCAGTTTGATTACAAGGTTTACATGGACACACAGACGGACGGACGGACGGAAGGACGGACGGACATTGTTAAATCCACTCAGAAAGTGATTCTGATGCGATAGGTATAATTAAAGATGGGTCTAGGTCAAATATTTTTGGTTGTTACAAACAGCAGCACAAAGTCATTATACCCAAACCACATAGTGGTATAGGGTATAAAAACAGTTTATTTGACTAGTATTTGGTAGATATTTTTTAACAAAAAAGCTAACAAGTAGTTATATTTTAATCAGCCAGATTAACAAAACATAATGACTTCCTAGGTTTGATTCTCTTATAAGGCTCTAAATAAAATCTATCATAATATTTTTACTCCATAATCCCTGATAGCGTTGCTCCTTGGTTTTAAATTGTTGATGAAATCGTTCACCATGTTCGTTGCTTACGGCACCAAGGTTTTCCGGAAAAAAGTCAAAATACGAATGCAAGAAATGCATTTTAGCGGGCACTGAAACCCTGAAAATAGGGGATCAGGTTCGGGTTCGGGTTCGGGTTAATCAAAAAAAAACTAAAATTCGGGTGCGGTTCAGAGGTTGCACAGTGTCGCGAGTGCGGCCAAAAATGCCAAAATCGAAGATTGGATTTGTTAAAGTATTTTTAAGAAATTCGATAGATAATATTCCTATTAAGACAAAACAAAACGAATTATTTCAATATCTTAAACCATTTAAGCACAGCATGGATTCAAAATTTGATTTTCTGTTGCTGGTTATGGTGAACTTAATAAATTGCTTAAATATCGCTTGTACTTAAGATGCTCTATACTGTTCAGCTGTGGTTCTACAATTATGCTTTATATGTCAAATTAAAATATAGTTGTTATATTTAATGGCAACCCTATTTTTATACCCTATACCACTATGTGGTTTGGGTATAATGACTTTGTGCTGCTCTTTATAACTACCAAAAATATTTGACCTAGACCCATCTTTTATTATACCGATCAGCTCAGAATCACTTTCTGAGTCGTTTTAGCGATGTCCATCCGTCCGTCCGTCGGTCCGATCGCACAGTGGTTCAAAACCAAAAAAAAGTGGTAATAAGTCTGGAACTTCTAAACTATTGGTTGGCTTGGAATAGTATATTCTAGGCGATTGTAGTCAAGGATATAGGCTTTCAAAATATTTATTTTTGAGATACCCTGTTAGAACACAGGGTGAGCTACAGGGTGCCAAAGTCGACCATCTCGAGGTGGAAAAAGCTTTCAAAGCTTGTAACTTTTATAAATATGAAGTGGTTTTTACGTTTTTTAAATTTTTCCAATAACCATTAAATTATTAACAAAAAACATGCTTATACTACCTAGTTGTCGCTTATGGTTTAAAAAATATTTGATTTTAAAAATCAGCATTTGAACTTTTCACCAAATTCTTTCTTGGTTTTTCGCAAATAACATTTTTATTAAAATATATAAAAAAAATCTAAAAATATGTGGCGATAGCCAGTACTTTTTAAAAAAATACGCCGAAGTACTTTTTGAATTATTTCCAACCGTTTAGTGAGCACAAAATCTTAAAGTTGACTTTTTGAATCAAGTTCTAAAAATTGCAAATTTTTGCCAAAAAATACCCTTCATTCTTTCACTTTCTTCTCACAACCTTGGTAAAACATGTATATATTTTTCTACATATTTTAAAGGAATATGCTTCAAGAATGGTTGTAAGTGAAATTTTTAATATTTTTGGACATGCACCCTACGTCCAGCATTGGACGAAATTGGGCAATTTTTAAAAAAAAAACTAAGTTTTAAAAGTTAATACAAAAACATCCGCTCGATTTCTTCAAATATTTCACCGCAGTATTAAAGCCCCAAATATTTTTATTTATTTGCCGCAATAAAATTCACCGCCATTACATAAACGTGGTCAGGAGGGCTTAAATGGTGAAAAAAGTCAAATTTTCATACCAGTTTTTTTTTGTTAGCATAAAAAACATATGAAGATTAGTTATTTTTATATTTTGTTTATTGATTCAGAATGGCATTTAAATTATCTAAAACAGTTCGAAAAATCATTTTGATAACGTTAATAGTTTTTGAGATATTTATATTCAAATTTCAGAAAAAAAATATAGAAAACTATGGTTTTTCGTTTTTTTTTTTTGGTTTTTTGGTAAAGTGTTCCCAAAGTTTTTGAATTTGACTTATTGTTATATATATTGTTAAAGAAGACATATTTGTCTATTCAACGGCATATAACATGTCTATCAAATATATTGCAACATGCTGAAATAATGACCCCAAACCACACTCCACAGGCAAAAATTTAGCTATTTCTCTATTTGTTCATATAAATGGTCATTTACATAGTGAATGACATATTTTTTTTATTGTTTTATGGTAAAGGGTTGCATACGTTTTTATTACTTCAAATAATTTTATATATCTTTTCAAAGAAGGTATAATTATAAGTTAATGGTGTATGAAATATTTACCTAATGAGTTTCAACTGATCATATAATTGCCCGAAACTCTGATGCTGATTTTATACAAAAAAAAACAGGTAAAAAGCCAATGCCTAAGATATTTTCATTATTAAATAACAAATATAACTAAATTTTTTTTAATGAGTATTTTTTTATTTGTTTTATAATAGGCTTAAAATTACATAACAATTGTCTGCTTTTTTACTAGTTATTTTCTACAAAACAATCAGAAATATCAAAAGATAAAAGAAGTTTTATATCCATAGCTTCGGAAACATCATTTTCTATTTCAAGACTTATTTTTGGTAACCATTTTGTTCTTATGGAGTATATTAGTGGATCTGATGATATCAATAAATATTCCATTAAATCGGAATTTTGGGCTTCTTTGCTAAATTTTCTTGTATTAAAAAGTCTAAAGTGTTTGTTTCTAGCTTCTTGTGCATCTTCAGTCAGTTCTCCCAAGGGCAGGATGCTATTTTGTATTATTTCTTTCCCATGAGCTAATACTTTGTGTACAGTTGGTGTCATTGGCCTCCAAGGATATAAGTTCATTATTAATTCCTTAGTTCCACTAGCATATATTTGCAATTTCTCCGCATTAATTTGTTGTTTACTATTAATGACAGCTAATATTACTTTAAACCGTGCGATTAAAGGCGTGTCAATGCCCGTAATCAAAGAAGTAGTTTCGGGATCTTCAAAGAAACGTCTTGCTGTATTACCATCATTTGAACTTCCATAGCCAAAAAAAGGCTTATCGATAATTAGACCAAGTTGCATTTTAAATTCATCCTGAATTCTTTTCTTCTCAGTTTTTCGTATGGCGCGCAGATCAGTATTATTTTTAACTGGTATATTTTCTTGTCCTGAAATTTGCCGGTATTTTAGATCATATGCGAGATGCAAGCAATATTCCATAAATCGTATTCTTGCATTTTCATTAATAGGAATTTCATCACAACTGTTATGAAATTCTGAACTTTTCTTTCCACATATATTACATTTCCAAGTAGATGTTATATCTGTAACGGCATTGGCTACTTTCCAATCAATCATTGTAAAAAGTGGTTGAAATAACACTTTAATGACACTTCCAGATATTTCCACAAAAACTGGAGACAATCTCGAAATTTCCTGATTTATTGAACTCGCTAAGCTTTGTGTTGTAATTTTGTCTTCCTTTGTGTGCTCAAATCGGATTGGCCGACATAGAAACTTAGATCCGGGTGTTAAATTACTCCATATGTCCTGATATTCTCTCTCACTAGAAGAAGAACTTGTCTCATTATATAGCCTCATTTTTAATTGTACTAATGATGTCATAAAAATTGTTGAAGAATCTATTTCTGAATTGCTTCCACTTGGTTGTCTATACTCAGAAAATCCAGCTGTTCCATCGCATCCCCATTTACATATTAACGTAACTTCTGAATTGTTGCATATTTCTATTTCTTCTTTGCTAAATGTGGATATTATTCTAGATGCAGTGTTTTCAAGCAGTTCCGCTAATCCAACATTTGCACTTTCAGTATTGGATTTCACATTAGATGGCAGAATTTTATTTTTTGTTTCCTTTATGGCTCTGCTGGTAGGAAAAATATCAAATCCTTTTTCTTTGAGAGCTTTTCTCAAAATACCATATTTATTTCTTGTCAATCCCAAATTTAAAATAAAAGCTAACGCATCCTCTTCTGTAAATGATGTTGACGATTTTGGCGTTGAAATACTTTGCACCATACGCTTCAACCGCTTAGGAGATGCAGTTGGTAACACATCTACAATTTTAGCAGCTTCCTTTGTTTGCGTGCGTGTCAAGGCTGATTTAAAAGAATCCTTAATTTCATTAGGCGAGTGGTTACTAATGATTTCTTCTTGTTTTTTCTTTTTTGTCCTTGATTGAACATTTTCGTAGTCCTTTTTAGGTCGACCAAATGCCTTTTTCTCAATTTATACTGTGAGGCCCGTTTTCAACCATTCTTCATTTTTAGTCATAAACTTTGATTTTGATAAACGCGATTGGCTAAATCTTCTTTCGTAAGCTTTGTAAAAATTTTCAACATCTTCAGATCTCACATTTAAACCGTAAGTGTTGTTAATAGTATAAAATAATTTCGAGACTTTTTCCGAACGTGATGAATGAATAGTAGAATGGGAAGGATTTTCCCAAATAACTTTGCAAAGTGAATAATACTTTAATGTAACCTCCATGATAGATTATATATACTGAAAATACTTTTTGAAAGGTAATATATCGGGCAGGTACTTCAACCAATACTTACATTTTGTTTTAGTGAATCTAAGGATTTGGCTTTTACCTGTTTTTTTTTGCATAAAAAGGTATTGTGAATTACAGATATTTTCCAATAGGTATCAGAGTTTCGGGCAATTTTATGATCAGTTGAAACTCATTAGGTAAATATTTCATACACCATTAACTTATAATTATACCTTCTTTGAAAAGATATATAAAATTATTTGAAGTTATAAAAACGTATGCAACCCTTTACCAAAAAACAATAAAAAAATATGTCATTCACTATGTAAATGACCATTTATATGAACAAATAGAGAAATAGCTAAATTTTTGCCTGTGGAGTGTGGTTTGGGGTCATTATTTCAGCATGTTGCAATATATTTGATAGACATGTTATATGCCGTTGAATAGACAAATATGTCTTCTTTAACAATATATATAACAATAAGTCAAATTCAAAAACTTTGGGAACACTTTACCAAAAAACCAAAAAAAAAAAACGAAAAACCATAGTTTTCTATATTTTTTTTCTGAAATTTGAATAT
The DNA here is from genome assembly GCA_963682025.1 of Cordilura impudica. Lineage (NCBI taxonomy): Eukaryota > Metazoa > Arthropoda > Insecta > Diptera > Scathophagidae > Cordilura > Cordilura impudica. The sequence continues at coordinate 113,800,831 of OY821519.1, forward strand.
AAATATCTCAAAAACTATTAACGTTATCAAAATGATTTTTCGAACTGTTTTAGATAATTTAAATGCCATTCTGAATCAATAAACAAAATATAAAAATAACTAATCTTCATATGTTTTTTATGTTAACAAAAAAAATTCGTATGAAAATTTGACTTTTTTCACCATTTAAGCCGTCCTGGCCACGTTTATGTAACGGCGGTGAATTTTATTACGGCAAATAAATAGAAATATTTGGAGCTTTAATACTGCGGTGAAATATTTGAAGAAATCGAGCGGATATTTTTGTGTTAACTTTTAAAACTTATTTTTTTTTTTTTAAATTGAACAATTTCGTCCAATGCTGGACGTAGGATGCATGTCCAAAAATATTAAAAATTTGACTTACAACCATTCTTGAAGCATATTCTTTTAAAATGTGTAGAAAAATATATATATGTTTTACCAAGGTTGTGAGAAAAAAGTGAAAGAATGAAGGGTATTTTTTGGCAAAAATTTGCAATTTTTAGAACCTGATTCAAAAAGTCAATTTTAAGATTTTGTGCTCACTAAACGGTTCGAAGTAATTCAAAAAGTACTTCAACGTATTTTTTTAAAAAGTACTGGCTATTGCCACATATTTTTAGATTTTTTTTTATATCTATTTTAATAAAAATGTTATTTGCGAAAAACCAAGAAAGAATTTGGTGAAAAGTTCAAATGTTGATTTTTAAAATCAAATATTTTTTAAACCATAAGCGATAACTAGGTAGTATAAGCACGTTTTTTGTTAATAATTTAATGGTTATTGGAAAAATTTAAAAAACGTAAAAATCACTTCATATTTATAAAAGTTACAAGCTTTGAAAGCATTTTCCACCTCGAGATGGTCGACTTTGGCACACTGTAGCTCACCCTGTGTTCTAACAGGGTATCTCAAAAATAAATATTTTGAAAGCCTATATTCTTGACTACAATCGCATAGAATATACTATTCCAATCCAACCAATAGTTTTGAAGTTCCAGACTTATTACCACTTTTTTTTGGTTTTGAACCACTGTGGATCGTCTGTGTGTCCATGTACACCTCGTAATCAAACTACAGATCGCAAATATGAATACATTTTAATGAAACTTGGTATATAAGCTTTTATCGGCCACAGAATGAACGCTGTTGAAATTGGTGAAAATCGGTCCATGCTCAGACCTAGTCTTCATACAAATGACCGCTGTGAAATCGACATAAATTGCCATAAGATCCAAACTATCATATAAATCTTAGTAAAATTGGGTAGTAAAATTGTATCCATTATTCAGTAGTCGAAAAATAATCTCTATTGGTGCTTCCCGATCTTCACTTAAATCTATCAAAAAAAAAAAAAAAAACAAGTAAGAAAATTATAGTCGGTCTAGACCGACTATACGATACCCTATACCATGCGTTTAGAGACCCTACCTCTCAGGCCCAACTAACTGGATATAGAAAATAAGCATAAGCCAAACATGAGAGGGATTTTTATTAATTTTTTCGGCTGCAGATATGGAAAAGTTCATATCGGATGCTATATCTATATGGAGACTAGGCCCAAAAATGGGCCGATCCTGACCATGTTTAGTAAAGTCTCTTGTATTTTGCAAAAATATATACAAACAAAATTTGAGAAGAATAAGTGCAATATTTTTGATTTTTGATAGATTTAAGTGAAGATCGGGAAGCAACTCTATATGGGGCCTATGACTAAGAGTTGTCCAATAGGGATCATTTATGGACTACTGATTAATGGATGTAATATATACATACAAACCCAATTTGACTAAGATTTGTATGATAATTTGGATTTTATGGCAATATATGTTGATTTCATAGAGGACATTTGTATGGGGGCTAGGTCTGAACATGGACCGATTCTCACCAGTTTCAACAGCGTTCATCCCATGGCCAATAAAAGATCAAATGCCAAATTTCATAAATATATATTCACGGATGGACGGACGGACATCGTTAAATCGAATCAGATAGTGATTCTGATTCGATCCGTATAATTAAAGATGGGTGTAGGCCAAATATTTTTGGTTGTTACAAACAGCAGCACAAAGTCATTATACCCAAACCACATAGTGGTATAGGGTATAAAAATATTGCACAGATTTTTCTCAAATTTGGTTCGTATATATTTTTTCAAAATATAAGTGACTTTACCAAATATGGTCAGGATCGGTCCATTTTTTGACCTAGTCCACATATAAATATAGCACCTGATATGAACTTTTTCCTATCTGCAGCCACAAAAATTAATAACAATGCCACTCAAATTTGGTTTTTGCTTATTCTTATATACCCAGTTAGTTGGACCGTAGAGATAGGGTTTCTAAACCATGGTATAGGGTATCGAATGGTCGGTCTAGACCGACTATAATTTTCTTACTTGTTTTGTTTATATTTATTTTATACGATTAATGAAATTACTTAAAAGTAGACAATAAAAAAAAAGAGTTTAAATTAAAAACTAAATATTCAAAAGCGATTTAAAAAAAACATTCAAAAATATATCTCCAATTTTGTAATATATTCTTCGGGAAAGTATGTGTAATATAATACCAAAATATAAATTGCCTATATTTGCCTATTTGTTTTTTATGCTAATTTAACTTTAGCGGCAGCAGTTGTTGTAAAATCCCTGTTGTTGGAATATGTATGTCAAGTGATGTTACAACATTTGACAAAAGCAAAACTAATTTAATCGTTGAATTTATTTAAAAAAGCAGTTATTTTTGATCCAAATGAAGCGAAGCTAAGGAAAAAAGTCAGTTTTTTGAATGCGCAATTCAAAAAGAAATGAGAAGCTGCTAATAGAAAGAAAAAGAAAAATTTCGTTTGGCTGGCTTCCATAATGAATTTTAAGTCATTTAAAGATGTAACTCCGCTTAATGACGAGGTAAGCTATTGGCGTACTCCAGTTTTCTTACCTAACCTTTTTCCTATTTAGCAGCCAAGTACAAGTAAAGGTAGACCGCGAAAAAGTTATGAAGAGTCGAGTGAGAGAGGAAAGCGGCGTAAAGATAAAATAGTGCAAGAAAGTGTTCCACGGAAGCCATAAATAGAGATATTTTGAAATATTTGTTATTATATTCGGAACCAAAAATCTCAATTCATCGCAAATTGTGTAAAAAAAACAAAGCCACTCATACGAGAAAATCAAAACATATATTTTACTTGATGAAGTTGATTGGAAGAGTAAAAGTGCTCTTGATATTGATTTTGAGGCTTTCCTTTCAGAAGATTCTGACAGTGAATCATCTGAAAATGAGCTATAATCAAGTCTCCTTTTACTTTTTCAAATTTTATGTACTTAATTTTTTATGGGTGTTAAGAATGAAACAACCAAAATAATACAAATCGTTTCATTTGTATATGCCATAAATCAATAAAATTTAAGTGGGCGTAGTATAGAAGTGGGCGTAGTAGCCCCCCCCCCATTTTAATTTTTTTTTTTAATAAGGGTCTGTAGTCCTTTTAGGTCCCATAATTTAAAAGCTCTAAGTCAAAAACTAAAAATGTTATGATATCGCTTAAATGGAAGATGGACATGTGTTTTTCAGTGATTTGTTGTAGTGTTTTAAGCTTTGATTTATTTTAGCGGGAACGAGGAACAATTTTTTTTAAAATTTTTTTATTTATATATATTTTTTTATTGCATCTAATACAAAATTTTAAATTTTTTAAAAGTATATCATTAAATTTGCATAGGGGTACAAAACTGATTTATTGTGCAAGTTTGAGTGGGCGTAGCGAAAAAAGTAGGCGAAACAGTTTACTCATTTTTCTTTATCCTTACTGCTGGGGTGACTGATAAATTGTTTGCCAAATTTTGTGACTCTAGGTCTAAGACTGTGGATTATAGAATATGCCTTTATACGAGGGATGGGCGTGGCAGTGGGCAGATATTTACGCTTTTTCCAAAATTTCTTAACTACATCGAAACTATTTCCTTAAAATTTATACTTAAGCTCAGGGTATCTTATATTATATGCAAACTTGTTTACAGAAACTTTCTTGGGGTTTTATATGAAAATTTGTTTGATTTTAATTGGTATTGTGGTGTAGTGCACTTCTTAAAATTTATTCATTCAATCACCCTTAAAATTTTTTTGAATCAGAACCCATATAAATATTTTCGACTGAATAACTTTAAAAAATTGTCAATAAAATAAAAATTATATTAATTAATATTAATCATATTTTTTAATCACACGGATCTACATTTTTTAAAACAAAACGGGGAATTATTAAAACAAACAAAAATATTTGGATTTAATTGTATACTTACATTGACACTTAGGGCTACATAATTTTGTTTTTAAATTTTTGGTTCTATTAAAATCAGGAATACAGAAAATATTACTACTTTTCTTTCAGTGCAAATACCGCACTTATACTCACTTAAGTTATTAAATACATGCAATGCTCTGATTTCAATTTGTACAATTCATTGAATTGGCTCAATTCATGTAGCTCATTAAATTCATAATTTCAGTCAATTCTCTAAATTCATTTCGTTTTTTAAATTTATTAATTTCGCTCAATTCAGTACATGCAATTTATGCATTACATTCAATTCCTTCAGTTCATACAGTTCATTCAATTTATTCAATTCATTCAATTCCTTCAATTCACACAATTAATTCAATTCATTCAATTAATTCAATTCATTCAATTAATACAATTAATTCAATTTATTCAATTCACTCAATTCATTCAATTCATTCAATTCATTCAATTCGCTCAATTCATTCAATTCATTTAATTCATTCAATTATTCCATTGATTCAATTCTTTTAATTTATTCAACTCGTTCTAATAACTTAATGCATGCAATTCATTTGGTTCTTTCAATCAATTCAATTCATTCCTAGATTCAATTCATTTAATTAATTCAATTTAATTAATTCATTCAATTCCTTCAATTACTTCAATTCATTCAATTCATTAATTTTATTAAATTCATTAAATTCATTCAATTCATTATTTCATTCAATTAACTAAATTCATTCCATTTATGAAATTTATTAATTTCATCCAATTCACTTAATCCATTATATTCATTAAATACCGTCAATCCAGCCAATTCAATCAATGCTTTCAATTCTTTAAATTCATAAAATTGATTGAATTCATTCAATTCATTCAATTCATTCCTAGATTCAATTCATTAAATTCATTCAATTCAGTCAATTCAATCAATGCATTCAATACATTAAATTCACTCATTTAATGCAATTCAGATTCAATTCTTTTAATTAATTTATTAATTCAATTTATTTAATTCAGTCAATGCACTCAATTAGTTTAATTAATTCAATTCATTCCTAGATGCAATTCTCTTCGTTAATTTAGTTAAGTCAATTTATCAACTTTATTCAATTTACTCAATTCATTCAATTAACTCAGTTCATCAATTTATTCAATTCATTCAATTCATTCAATTTATTCAAATCGTTCTAATTACTTTATGAATGCAATTTATTTAATTCTCTCAATTAATTCAATTCAATACCTATTTCTACCAAATTTCATTGCACTACAAGCGCTCTTTCTACTTTTTGCCAAGAAATGTATGGATTCGTTACACTGTGCGGTTGGGGTTAGTAGGAACTTTATTTATTTTTCAAAGCAATTTTCACTTAATTTCATAATTAATATATTTTTCAAATTTCGTTCTTATAAATTTGTTCTTTGTGGCGACAAAATGAATTTCAAGGCTGGAAAGTTCCTCTCGACGCTTACTTGCGCACCAGGTATTGCGAATATAATCTGAGCCGTTTGATACAATAATGGCGTTTCCTTTTTATTTTGCTCCCAAAATAGTAAAATCTTTTTATCTTTTCCCACTCTTAGATATTTTTTCATATATTTCAGCTTAATTTTTAACTAAGTTATCAATCAGCGGTGATACTTATATATGAAGAATTTGAATAAGAAAATCTGTCCCTCTTTTTTTAGAAATTTTTCTAGCATATCCTCATCATTTTCTGCAGAAGCAATTGATTGATTCTCTCATTGCCTGGGTCATTGCCTGGGGTTATAAATTCCTAGTTAGGGTGAAAGTACAAAGCCAGTATAGTAAAACCTCTAAAGGATTTAGCGTTCTCTGGCCAAAAATGTTTTTGTCGGGGGGTTATCAATTCCTAGTCAGAGTGAAAATGCTAGCCCAGTGTATTAAATCCTCCAAAGGGTTTGGCGTTCTAAGGCCAAAAATTTTTTATGACCTTTTATATATTTCCCTTATTATGAGCTATAACTCAAGCACCATTGATGATTTCTCGTTTCATTTTTCAGCAAATAGTTTCAGCAAATCAAGACTATTAGATCTTCAAAAAAATTTTAATTTCCCCGTTAAAAAAATCAAATTTTTGAATAACAAAACATAGTCAGAGCGACTGATTTTTATTTATTAGTACAGTAGAAGAGATTTATACGTATGAGTGATATTTTTCATATTAAATCAAGCATACGTCAGTATACAACTATGCTGTCACGATATAATAAGCCCAATTCTAAACCAAAATTCCTCATGAAATTTCTCACTTCTCCCTTTTCCCCTATTATGAATAAAAAAAAAATCGTTCGGAAAAAATTCGATGGGGAAAAAGTAGTTATTCGCAGTACACTTAAATTTGGTCTTTTCCTCAAAAAATTTCCCTTGCAAAACAGACGGGAGTTTACATAGAAATGTAAGAAATATTTTGATAAAAAAAAATTTTTCTTGTAGGTCGAAGATCACATATAAAGCCCAACTTCAATTTTTTTAACTTAAATGAAAGCCAATTCAGGCATGATTTCGGTTTCCATAGATTCAGCCCGCAATTGTCTTCTAGCAATTATTTGGCTATTTCGTTGTTGATATTATACAACACCAATTTCCTCCACAAGTGCTCGCATCTTAGCTGTGCTATTCATAGTTTATTTAATTTTTCTTTAAAATAAATTTATTTGCGTTTGCACACAAAAAAATAGAAAATTTATTGTCAATAAGCAAAACATCTGGCTTCGAAATTCGATGATGCCACTTATTAATTTTTTTGTTCCCGAGAAATTTATAATTGAAGAATTTTTTCTCGAGAAATGTATTTTCCGTAAGAAAGAAACTCCTTGAGAATATTCGTAATTGGGCTGAATGACTTTGTACTGATGTTTGTAACTATCAAAAATATTTGATATATCAAAAATATTTTTTATTATACCGATCGACTCTGGTTCACTTTCTGAGTCGATTTATTGATGTCCGTATATCCGTCCGTCCAGCTATCTGTCCTTCTATGTGTCCGTGTAAACCTTTTAGTCAAACTATACGTCGGATATATGAAGACATTGTGATGAAGTTTGGTACATAAGCTTTTATCAACCATAAGACACACGTTATAGAAGTTGGAAAACATCACTTACCATACAAATTGCCGCTATGAGATCGAATTAGATTACAATAAGAGCCAAACTAAACTATATCTCATGGTCAAATTTGTCTTGCTTATATTTATTATAACCATTAATCTGTCGTCCCAAAAAATAAACACTGCAGAAGATTCCCCATTCATAGTACCTATTAGAGCTTATGCTCCTTTGCCTCGCTCAAGTTGAAATGTAAGTGGTACACCTGGATAGGGGAAGTTGTCTCTTTTTTGATTATCTAACTGGTACACAAGGATAATAAGATTATATAAGAGTATTTTTCCCAGGGTGGTATACCACGATAATAAATATGGTTGATGCAGTCAATTATGGAAATCAAAGAATGACGACATTTATTGAAATTCTGGTCTTTTATATACTAAACTTAATACAAATCAATAAAAAAAAAACACATACAAAAAAAACAATTAAAATTAAAATTGTGCTGGAAATTGTTTATGCTGTTCTAAGTTATTTTCTCAGCGTTAGCCAATGCATGCATTTTGCCATTTTCTCACCGTTAGCCAGTGCAAGCATAGAATTTCATACTGTCTGGCTGGTAATCAGTGAAATGTTTAGTATAAATATTTTGCTCGTATATTCAATTATGCTGACGAATGAATTCTCACACTTTGCTTGGCCAAACTGTGGGAAAACAACAGTATTGGGCAAAACCAAAACATTAAGAAATTTATTTAATTCTATTGAAAATTAGTTATTTTAAAGAAATCATAAGGAATTAACAGCCCCCATATAAAGCTGGTCCCTGATATTCACTTAAATGTAAATATAAAATCCGATATAAACATTTTCATATCTGCAGGCAAATTAGTTGGAGGTGAGACCCCCTCTCTAATTACATCGAGCGACTATTATTTTCTTACTTATTTTTTACTAAACTTAACCAATTTTTATTATTTGTAATTTAAGATCCATCTTCAAAAGGTTTTAAAATGTTTTTAAATTCGCCTGGTGCACTGCTTCCACATTCTTAGCCAAAAGTCAATGTCTCTTATAAAAACAAACAAATTACCAAGAATTTTAAGTATGTTGACGTGTTGGTAAACATAATGAATAAAGAAGCTTAAGATGCCAATGCACTCTGCTACACTTTTACAATAACCAATATTATTTGGAATTTTAAATGTGTCAGAGTTCCTGGCATAACAAGAGCTAGTAAGAAGCAAGTAAGAAAATTATAGTCGGTCTAGACCGTTTATACGTTACCCTATACCATGCGTTTAGAGGTCCTATCTCTGATGTCTAACCAATTAGATATAGAAAACAAGCATAACCCAAATTTGAGTGCATTGTTATTAAGTTGTTTGCCTTCTGATAAAAAAAGATCATAAGGATGCTATATCTACAAAGGGCTTAGGTCAAAAAATTCAAAGTCAGGGTGAAAGTGCTGGACGAGTGCAGTAAATTCTCCAAAGGGATTGGCGTTATCAGGCCAAACATTTCTTATGACCTTTTTTCCTTATCTTGAACTCTAACTGGAACACCACTGACGATTTGTCGTTCCTTTCTTCAGCAAATCAAGTTGGATTATTTTATCTTAAAAAAAAAATTCAAATTCTGTTTACACTTTAGTACTGTAGCAACTGTGATATTATTGTAGTAATTATTTGTGCAAGTTCAATTTATTATTACTTTTTTTTTTTTAATTTTACAACTTTGACAACCGCCTTTTGGGATGTTAATTTAATTAATTCTCGATGACCATTTCCGATGTCAATTATAATTATTAAATGAATTTCAAAATAAAAAATTAACCCTGAAAAAGTCGGCATAGACCGACGAAACGCTGGGAAACTTATGAAATAAACTTCGTGTTATTTGCATATTCAAATCGACCATTAAGGTCGAAACAACAATAAATATATAAGAAAACAATTGAATCTGGTCAAATACCCACAACAAAAAAATTTGTATTATTCCCATTTATGAAATATAAATTTTTTGAATAACAAAACATATTCAGGGCGACTAGTTTTTATATTATTTATTTAGAGTAGAAGAGATGTATACGAATGAGTGATATTTCTAATACATATTACATCAATGTACATCATACCACATGGTGCAATACGGTCACTAGGGCGGGTCGATTTAAAATAGGAAAATCGTATTCTAGGGATCAAAATAAGAAACTTTGCCCGAGGAACCATTCCTCTAAAACGAATTCTGATGTCCCGACTTTTGACCTGTCTGTCCGTCTGTCTCACTTTGACCCATTTAGAGTGCCCCAATCGAGTCCAAATGTATAATGACCCCCACTAACTTCGGAGGGCCGACCCACCCATGCGAGTGGCACATCCCCTGGAACCCCCTGGGGGGTTGTACATACAAACATTTCAAAAAACACCATTTTTTGTTTAGAATTGGGCTGACAATATTTGATTTAATTTTAAAATTAACACTCATACGTATATGTATCTTCTACTCTGCTAACAAATAATCATTTATTAGCTATTTATTATAACTAGCAGATTCCAGCCATCGCAATTCGAGTGCAAATTCTAGGAAATTTTATTTTTTCAAACCAAATATAGCCAATTCACAAATCAACATAAAAAATAAACGCATTTTTATTACAAACACATTAACAAATTTAATAAACACACACATAGCATTGTATAATTTTATGTATGTGTTAGTAGCAACTTTAAATGCAATTTACCCAAAATAAAGGAAAAAAATTAAAAATCTGTAAATCTGCAAAACGGCTAAAAAGAAATACCTTTCAAATAATATACATTTGGTCAAAATCGTAATAAAATGGTAGAACAAAACATCGGTCACAAGAAATTGCCTAGCCTATTATTATTATAGATTTATTATGTTATTCAAAAACATCGATCGGATGAGGGTCAATAACTTACAGATCACTCCGTGACTATGCGTGACTATGCGTGACTACCCCAAAATTAATCTGAAGTAACAACAAGACCATGGGCCAAGTTTCAATTGCAGTGGGGGTATTTGGATGCCCCACGGCAGGCAGACAGACAGATAGACAGACAGACAGGTCAAAAGTCGGGACATCATAATTGGTTTCAGAGGTATGGTTCCTTGGGCAAAATTTCTTATTTTGATGCCCAGAATATGATTTTCCTTATCACTTGAGCGATTTTTTTGTCTCCTTACAAATCGACCCGCTCTACTGGTCAGGGTATAATGACTTTGTACTGATGTTTGTAACAACCAAAAATATTTGACCTAGACCTATATTTTATTATACCGACCGACTCTGCATCACTTTCTGAGTCGATTAAATGATGTCCGTACGTCCGTCCGTCCGTCCATCCGTCTGTCTGGCAAACTCTAGGACGGAAATTTGAATATATTTTAATGAATTTTGGTATATAAGCTGTTATCAACCATAGGATAAACGATATTGAATTTGATTAACGTCGGTACATGTTCTGACCAAGTCTCCATACAAATAATCCTATGTGATCGACCTAAATTGCCATAAGACCCAAATTATAATATAGATCTTGGTTAAAATTGGCTTGTTTTGCTTTATTATACCCATTAATCTCTAGCGCAAAAATAAACCGTATAGAATATTCCTCAGTCACAGCCTCCATATAAAGCTGATTCACGATCCTACACTTACACTTAAATGTACAAAAAAAAAAAAAAAAAAATTATCGCATATATTTTTCTCATATTTGGTTTGCTTAGGCTTTTGCAAAAAATAAGTGACTTTTTCAAATATGGTCAGGATCCGTAACTTTCGACCTAGTTGCCATATAAATATAGCGTCCGATATGAACTTTTTGATAACTGCAAGCAAAAAAATTAATAACAATGCCACTCAAATTTAGTTTATACTTATCTTCTGTATCCAAATCGTTATAGCTCAAACACATGATATAGGGTATCGTATGGTCGGTCTAGGCCGACTACAATTTTCTTACTTATTTTTATTCTTTTTAAGGAATTTTTATTATTTGTAATTTAAGATCCGTCTTCAAAAGGTTTTAAAATGTTATTAAATTTGCCTGGTACACTGCTTCCACATTCTTAACCAAAAGTCAATGTATCCTATCAAACCAACAAATTACCAAGAATTTCAGTATGGTGGCGTGTTTGTAAACATAATGAATAAGAAAATTTAAAATGTCAATGTACTCTGCTACACAACCAAAATTATTTGGAATTTTAAATGTAGCAGATGACAAAACAAAAGTTAATAAACAAATATAAATAACTCTGCTTGGTTATATCTATGGTCACAAGCATTAACCGCCTAAGTCGAAAATCATGCTTTTGAGAAAAATTGCTCTTTGCATATATAATGGGAATTCATTACATTGTTTGAGAAATGAGGATTTCACGTAAATATAAAGATTTGTTAGTAGGATATGGTAGCATACAGAACTCAAATTGTCACTGAGACGACTTAGGCGGTTATCGCTTGTTACCACAGATATGTGCATGTGTTTTGTGTATGATTGAAGTGGCGGCTATTTTTGTGATGTAACTAGGCTGTTGGTTATCATGGTGCAAAAACCAAGAATCGTCTACCAGTAGTTCTGGCCTTTTGTTAATAGGAACTCAAAGTGCAGCAGAAAAATGCTAAAATGAGCTTCACTTTTGGTCTAGTTTGGCATGAGCCTTTAGTTCTTTCTTCACCTTTTTCACAACATTCGATAAATTGGTTGTCCTCCGACTACGTTTTAGTGGTACTGTTATAAATACGTGCCCTGCTGATATCAAAAAAATAATACTGGATTCTTTTTTTCTAAGAGGAACAGGTTAAAAAATGGACCAAGCTTTTACCACATTTAATAACGTCACTTGTTTGACTCAAAAAAAGGCTCATCAAATTTTCGAAAGATCTATAGATTTTGTTGTTTTTTTGATAAATTTAAGTGAATATCACAAAGCAACTTTATAGGAACATGGTCTTAGAGGACTTATTTCTTGACTATTTATATACAAATAAATTTGACCGCTATATACTTATACCATAATTAGCATTTTAGCGCAATATAAATCGATCTCAAAGGGTTACTTTTATAAGGACTAGACTTGAACATGGAACAGTTTTAACCAACTGCGATAGCATTCATCCTATGACCGACATAATCTTATATACGAAATTTCTGCAAGCCATATTTATATTTGTAAGCTATAGCTTGGTTACAAGGTTAACATGAACACATAGCCAGACAGACAGACGAACACTCGTCTTTAAGTTGTACTTATCTTTTATTTGTATCATTTGATCATAATGAAGGATTATTACATAAAGCAGAGTACGTCATAATCAAGCGCACATTTTAAAACCAATTTGAATTTCCTGGCTCATAAATGTCTATTTAAAACACAACGACTTAAAAATGAATAAAATGTAAGGCCAACGGCAAGTCCAAAATAAGTTACCTCAACTAAAAAAAAATGTGTAAAATTCCGTCAATATTTATACGAACAAGATCTCCTAGATTCCCCTATATTTGCAGAGCAATAACTAATATTTATGGAGGAATGTTCATACAAAATTATAATCTCAGCAGTTACTTCCCGAATTTTAAAACCCAAACCTATAAACTATATCACAAGCTTTAAGACGGATCAATTTTAGTAAATTGATAATAGATAATAACAAAATGATAACTTAAGATGTTTTAATGGTCTTATAAAGTATTTATTTTTTTCTTCAAAGCAATAAACATTTCTAAAACATATGTAATTTATTACACACTTTAGCACACATTTAACAAGAAACAACAAAATTAATTATTTTAATTTTATACATAGAATGCAATAAAATGTATTGTCCTGCATATATATTACATACGATTATAAAGGGAAATATCAGTAATAACATGTAAAAAAATTAAAGCCGGTATGAATCGACTAGACTATAACCTATATCCATGCATTTCAAGATAGAGGCTTGCTGAACTAATAGCTGGATATAGAAAACAAGCTAATTTTAATGGCATTATTATATATAATTTGCTGCGTGCAGATATGAAAAAGGTTTTATTTGATGTTACTTTTATACGGGGATTTGGTCAAAAACGGGACTGGTCCTTACCATGTTAAGTAAATTTTCTGACTTTTCCCAAAATCGTATATGGACCAAATTTTAAAAATATATGCAATATTTTTCCTGTGTGATAGATTAAAGAGAAGACCGAAAATCATTTTCATATGAGGACTATGATTTAAAATATTCCTATAGGGTTTTTTTTTGACTACTGATTAGTGGGTATAACAGACTTACATACAACGATATTACCATGATAATCTCGATCTTACGGTCATTTTTTTTTTTTGGTCCGACGTACACTGATTTTCAACAATTTCAGTAGCGTTCGCCTTATGGTCGACAAAAGCTATACAACATTTCATCATAATATATTCATAGGTGCGACCTGAGTTTGATTACAAGGTTTACACGGACACAAGGTAGGAGGGACGGACAGACAAACCGAAAGTAATTCTTAGTCGATCGATGAAAAATAACTTCTAAAACTTGGTTATGCTTTTTTTCTCCATCCAGTTACTGACTAAGCAAAGTTGGATCCAAGACACTCACTCGGATGGCTTAGTATTGAGTATCGACTAGTCGGTCTATACCGATTATAATTTTTTATACCCTATACCACTATGTGGTTTGGGTATAATGACCTTGTGCTGCTGTTTGTAACTACCAAAAATATTTGACCTAGACCCATCTTTAATTATACCGATCGAATCATAATCACTATCTGATTCGATTTAACGATGTCCGTCCGTCCGTCCGTCTGTGTGTCCATGTAAAGTTTGTAATCAAACTGCAGGTCGCAAATATGACTATATCTTCACGACATTTGGTACATAAGCTTTTGTCAGCCATAGGATGAACGCTGTTGAAATTGGTGAGAATCGGTCCATGTTCAGACCTAGCCCCCATACAAATGACCCCTATGAAATCGACTTACATTGCCATAAGATCCAAATTATCATACAAATCTTAGTCAAATTGGGTTTGTATGTGTTTATTACATCCACTAATCAGTAGTCCAAAAATGATCCCTATGGGACAACTCTTAGTCATAGGTCCCATATAGAGCTGCTTCCCGATCTTCACTTAAATCTATCAAAAAACAAAAATTTTGCACTGATTCTTCTCAAATTTTGTTTGTATATATTTTTGCAAAATACAAGAGACCTTACCCAACATGGTCAGGATCGGTCCATTTTTGGGCCTAGTCCCCATAAAGTTATAGCATCCGATATGAACTTTTTCATATCTGCGGCCAAAAAAAATAATAAAAATCTCACTCAAATTTGGTTTATGCTTATTATTTATATGCAGTTAGTTGGGCCTGAGAGATAGGGTCTCTAAACGCATGTTATAGGGTATCGTATAGTCGGTCAAGACCGACTATAATTTTCTTAATTGTTAAACAAACCAAAATGTAAAATAGCATAACTTTTAAAAATTTATAAAAATTTTGGATATTTCTTATGCATGATTTTTATATGTCCTTTTCATTGTCAATTGCGAGTTGTATTATGCAACACATAATACAATAAACATAAAAAGCTTTAACGGATGTTTTAAGCTTTAATGTTAGTGTCAAGCTCAGCGATACAAATTTTTTTTTTTACTTATTAGCCAACACTCAGGGGATGTCCCCACAGATGCAATGCATGGTGTTGATCTCAGGAAAATAGGTTATGGGAAGGAGGAAAGAGGGAGCAGTGTTTATGGATATTTGACTTAAATTTTATTAGATTATAACTGTCAGGAAAGACCTATGCGGGGAGTTTATTCCACATACGTCTAGTTCGACTGACAAACGAGTTCTCTCTGTAGTGCGTTGTGCGGTCAACTGGGCAATAGACTACAAATGGATGTGATCTACTAGAGAAGCGGGAAGAGCGAGTCGACACCCGGGCACTTGAAATAAATTCGCTAACCTCAAAAGAACATTTCCCCTGATAATATCTATGGAACAGCGGTACACAACCTACATTCCGACGATGTTCCAATGAATCAATAGATTAGGATACCCCACTCTCATTGATGAGCATTCACGCCCTCATTTGCACATGGTCCAGTAGCTCCAAAATAGACTTTGAAGCTCCTGTGTATATATGGGAGTTGTATTCCATTCTCGGTCGGATGTAAAGGGTATTGATTTTAAGGAGAAGTAATTTTTACACCGTTTTAACAAAACTTGAAAAACATGCTCGTTCCAAGGAACATCACATTGAATTGTCATGCCTAGAACATCAGGAGTATCCGACTCCTCAATACCTATACCACCCATATATATGGACGACATTGTTGAATCCATGGCCCTATGCGTCAACATACAATATTGAGCCTTCAGTGCATTAAAATCAACCCCACTCGGATATTTTTAACTGGTCTTGATTGAGTGTGTCATTCATTGTCAGTCTTTTGCCCCCAACCTCTAAGAGGCTTGGCCCACACTTAAAGGAAAATGAATGACAAATGCTGCTGTCATCTGCGATAGAGTATATAGAATTAAAGTTTGACCAAGAAGGTCGTTCAGAAAGATAAGGAAAAGAGAAGGAAAAAGAACGGAAATTTGGTGTACCCCTGAGTTAAGCTGAAACTCATTAGATAAGATCCCATCAGTAACAACATGTATTGTTCTATCTCTGAAAAAAATCGATATAAATCGAGAGAAGTCATTACCAACCCCAAACGCAATAAGCTTTGGTATCAGTGCACCATGCCGCACACGATCGAATGCCTTGGAAATATCCAGAGCAACCACTTTACTTTCGCCAAAATTGCTAATGGATCGACTCCAGCGCTCAGAAAGTAGAGCTAGCAGGTCTCCCGTGGAACGATTTCTATGGAAGCCATACGGTCGATCATTAAGAAATGATTGATGGAAATTGATAATGCTCTCCATATCACCTTTGAGAGCGCAGAGCGTAATTGGACGGTAACTTCCAGGGTTATTAGCCGCACCCTTTTAAGGGTGCACCTTTTCAGTAAGAAGGAAAGACTCACTCACGGTACCAAATGCTGAAAAGGCCAATGGACTGGCTAGCGTCGAAAAGCACTGGTATACCATCCGGTCCCGGGGACTTATTAATGTTGAGATCAGAAAGAACTTTTTTAACTGCACGTGCTCGGAAGAACATTTTCCGCATAGCGCAAGATACTCTTTCGAGTTTGGGCAGTGGTTGATCGCTATCCGGCAAAAATGAATTTTTGCAAAAAGTTCAGCTAAAAAGTTAGCCTTATCAACCGGGTCAGTGAATATTTGGTCATTCATCATAAGAGTTGGGATAGCAGAACTAGCATTATTCTTTACTCTTTTAACAAATGACCAAAAGCTCTTGCTGCACCGAGAAGCAGGAAGAACTTTAGCATAAAGATGCTGATCGAGAAGAAACTTTTCGCGGCTTGGTACTTTAGCACATTCGTTTCTCGCCTGTTTGCGTAGCAGTTCAGTGACGGAATTTTTATTTTCACGCCAAAGTCTGAATGCTTCCTCTCTGGATCTGACTGCATCTATGTAAGTCTAATCAAACCAATCTTGGTTGATTAGGTTTAGCCGAAATGTACTTGATGGTATGAATAATCTCATACCAAGCACTATTATTTTTTCCACCATTATCGCTGCAGCGTCAATAATATTGTACAGGAAAAAAGTTTTCAGCTGAAATGCTTGAAGAAATCATTTAACTCGGCCGAAGGAGCCTTTTCTTAAATAAAAACTGATGGTTTTATAGCTGTTGTTGAAGGACTATGAAGTACAGGGTACGAAAAAGATGCGGATATGGTGCAGTGATCCGAATTACCGAGAGGTGCAAGTATTTTCACTTCATACTCGTTAGGGTGTAAAGTTGGAAAAAGATCGAGAGTACTTTTTTTTTCCCTTCAATGCATGGAGTGTGCGTTGTTTCATTCGCTAGTTGCGCTAAGTTTTTATGCACGGCGAAAAGCTCAACGTAACGGCCTTCGGGAGTTTTTTGACTCGAATGGTGAAGCCAAGAAGAGTTCGCTATTAGTGTTTTAGACTCTACATTTAGCGCTTGTTGATGAACTAAAGCGAAATTTCCGATCTAAATTGGCGTTAGAGTTCTATAACTACATCACTTCACATTGAACAAAAAATTTGAAGAAGTTGTTAATAGGTAAAAATAAATAAAGGAGTACGAGCATTATTGTAACAATTTAAAACTAAGGAAATGGAAAAGTCGAGACAGAACTGATTTATTTTACATTAATGTTATTTACTCTATAAACTGTACAGTAACGTCAATATTCTAAAATCAAACAATGAAGTCGAAGGAGTATTTAGTTCAATGATTTTTTTTTAAATCGTTAATAAATATTTTCGTTAGTCATTTTACACATACTAAATACAGACACAAAAAAATAAATTAATATTGTGTAAATTATAGAATTCCATCGAATGTAAGTATATACTCAAAAACTGGTATAAACTATCGTGCTTCGTTACGACTTACCGAGACTTATTGGCATGTATAGTATGTTTTCCTAACCAGTTTTTCCTACGAAGTTTGTATAGTAAAGTTAAATAACATTTTATTTATTTATTTATATTAATAACAATGAAAAGTAAATTTGTATTCTAATTTGGGTCCAGGTACAAGCCGGGTGACAAAGACCATTTGGCTGGTTTTTGCAGCGTCAGAACAAAGCCTCTGGTGGGAATCGAAGACACGACCCCCCACATGATAGGCGAGCACGCCACCCACTCACCTTCCGGGGCGCTTAAATAACATTTTATTTTATTTATATTACACTTTTTAAATTTTAAAGCTTGCTTAATTATTATTGTTGTCAAACAATCAAATTTTTCGGCGTTCCTATTCTGGAACAAACTACATATAGCCGCCCATGAGAAAAACATGGACTTTCGAAATTATGTCCGACAACACATAATGAATGGGTTTGAATTTAGAATGCCATTGGTAATTATTTATTTTAGAGATTTTTGATTTTGGCGATTTTTTATTTTGGCTATTTTTGCAATTTTTGTTTTTGAAGATTTTTAAATTTGGAGACTTTGTTTCCCGTGGTTCTCGATTTAGGCGATTTTTGAATTTAGCGATTCCAACCATATTTTCCACTACTACTCACATTGGTAATTAACTTAGTTGTCAAAACTTCAAGACAGTCACTTTCATAGTACTTCATATTTTTTTGATGTGTAAACATCTATACGCGCAGGGGGGTAAATTTCTATTTCACAATACAATCACAAAAATAGCGTAACTTATATCGGTGTGAGCTGAAGGAGATAACGCTGTGTGACTTATGATTGTATTGGTGAAAAAATATTTTCAAGAGAAACTGTTCATGGGCAATTACCCAATGCATTCGAAATTGGAATTTTGGTAGGAGAGACAAACCTAAGTAACTCGTGTTTTTAACACTTTTTTTAATTTTCAAATTAAAATATTTGATACCATTTTTTCTTTTAAACATTTTCTTGAACACTACCTGACCAACTATTTGTCAAATAGTGTACACATTATTTATTTTACTAGCCGACTGCATTTTGTGGAATTTTTGATGTGTATTTTTATAAATACTTTATTCCTCAATAAACTATAATTAAGTTTTTATTCACAAACCACAACGATTTGTAGAATTCCACCAAAATATTTCTGTATTTTCTTAAGTTTTATTTGAGTTCTAAAGAAATCTTTTTTTCTGTTTTTATTACGTACGAATGACGATGTAATAATAGAATGCAAGTAAAGATAATGCAAAAGTAGTGTTAACTGACATGGTTGTCTTTGTTCGTACTTTTTTCAATATAGTTAGTTGGCAACGCCTCAGACCATATAAACAATTATATGTTAACAACTTTCATTAATAAACATTTTTAGTGATTATTACTATTAAGCATTAAATTGATATAAACTTGGAATATTTTCCAATAACTAGGATATAATATAAATAAATTTTGTTAGTTGAAATTTTAATTAAATTTAATTAGTTAATAATAGCTTTAAGTTCCATTGTACATCATAAATCAATTTAACACATGACGACATCTATATATATAAAATTCATTTTCTGTTTGTTTGTTTGTTTGTTTGTTTGTTTGTTTGACCGCTATACAAATTTTTATTTTTCAACGGATTTTCCTGAAATTTTGTACACACGATCTCTATACCCCAGGAAAGGTCGCCATATACTTTTTACCGGCCACGCCTACTTTTACGCCCACTTTTTATGTAAAATTCATTTTCTGTTTTATTCATATTTGTTCACTATACAAATTTTTATTTGCTAACAGATTTCTCTGACATTCGGCACACACGATCCCTGTACTCCAGCTAATGTCACCATATACTTCTTATCAACCACGCCTACTTTTACGCCCACTTTTTATATACAATTCATTTTCTGGTTTTTGGTATATTTGTTCGCTATAAAAAATTTTTATTTTTCAACGCATTTCTCTAAAATTTGTAGACACGATCTTTGTACCCCAGGCCAGGTCACCGGGTGCTTCTATTGGCCACACCTACTTTTACGCCCACTTTTTGTATACAATTCGTTTTCTGTTTTTTGGTATATTTGTTTGTTATACAAATTTTTATTTTTCAACGGAATTCTCTGAAATTTGGTACACCCGATCTCTGTACTCCAGTAAATGTCGCCATATGCTTCGTACCGGCCACGCCTACTTTAACGCCCACTTTTTCTATACAATTCATTTTATTTTTTGGTATATTTGTTCCCTATACAAATTTTTTTTTTCAACCGATTTCTCTGAAACTTGGTACCCACAATCTCTCTGCTCCAAGGAAGGTCGACATATTCTTAATACCGGTCACGCCTACTATTACGCCCACTTTTTGTATACAATTCATATTCTGTTTTTTGGTACATTTGTTCGCTACACAATTTTTTTTAAACGGATTTCTCTGAAATTTTCTACACACGATCTTTGTACTCCAGAGAGGTCGCCATATGATTCTTGCCGGCCACGCCTACTTCTACGCCCACTTTTTATACAAAAATAATTTTCTGTTTTTTGGTGTATTTGTTCACTATAGAAATTTTTATTTTATTTCGCAACAGCTGCGCGGCAGCACGAGTGTGGCTGCAAAACGCGCGGAAGCGGCGCGCGGTGCGCGACCGCGGACTCGGACGCGACGGACGCGGACGCGACGCACTCTCGGAACACAGCTCAGCTAAAATATCGCAATGCTCTAAAAAATATGTTTTAGGAATTAAAATAAGTTAACGAGAACTAAGCGGCAGAACGGGTAGTAGCTGCGAGGTAGCGGCGCGAGGCGCGCGGACGTGGACGCGACGCGCTCGCGGAACATGGCTCAGCAAAAATATCGCAATGATCTGAAAAATATATTTTGGCGATTAAAATAAGTTGACAACTGCGCGGCAGCACGGGTCTGGCTGCCAAACGCGCGGAATCGGGCGTGACTCGCTCGCGGAACACAACTAAGTGAAATGTCGTATGATAAATTTTATCTACGTATGTGAAATAATTACCTGTTGATCAAAATAGGTCACACATATAAGCTGTTGCTTAAAGAATCCTTGCGACACAATATTAAACGTTGCATTAGTCTTTCATTTCTGAAACTTGAATTTGACATCTCTGCTCAATGATGATCACTTATTGAATGAATTAATTCATTTTTTAAAAGTTTTGATTCCTTTAATTTGCGAACCATTCCGTTATATTTGATGTTTATAAATAAACTGAAAAAAAAAACTTAAAGCGATTTCGCGACTTATTTCTGAAGCATTTTTGCTGCAGCATCTTATAAAAATATCTAAATTAAAAAATCAATCAAATCAAAAATCAAAAAAAAAGCTTAATAAAGGAAACTTTAAACCACATAATTAACACTTGGCCAAATAAAAACAACAAGACAAAAAATGTTTAATTGAAATAAAAAATGAATTTACTGCCCATACAAATTTTTGGAGAGAAAGTTCATTTTATTGGGGAATTTGTTAATTGGGGACTAAGTACTCAGCGCCTGCTAAGCATAGTGAACCATTTTTCAAGTCAAATGCCTTTTTATCCCGGGCAAGACCGGGTAAAAATAGCTAGTCTTAATATAAAATGCAATATATAATACCGTCATCCAAGTAAGGAAAAGCGTAGGAAAATCGTATCATAAAAAAATACAATCAAACCTGTTTTTGTGCGAGGGTTAGGGACCGCATTAAAAAAACTCATACAAAAAAATCTTAAAAAAATCATTTGAAAACATAAATAGAATTTCAGAAAACATCAAGATAATTTAAGAAAACATCAATTGAATTTCAGAAAACATCGATTGAATTTCAGAAAACATCAATTGCATTTCAGAAAACATCAATTGAATTTCAGAAAACAACATAATCGACTTATTTTTTATGCACTGGAATATATGATGTTGATGTTTTCTTTAATTATTAGATGTTTACACATCTCCCTTGTGATCGGACTCACGTGATTTTTTTTTTAACAGAATTTGTCACGCCAACTAATCCTATCTGATTATTCACGTTAATATCTAATAGACTCGTGAAAAGTGCCCAGTGATATTAAGTAGGAATAATCACATGTATAATTTATCGGCTCACGCAAAGTCCCACGGCTCTCACTGTAACAGTACTCCAGATATATGGCATTTATAATTTTTTTAGTGTGGGGCGAGGTTTCACGCCCGTTTACCCTATCCTGCCCATTTTTGTGCGATTTCTCACATTAGTAATAAATGACCTTAGACAAATTTGAAAAGCTGTCACCGTTAGTTACTTTATATGGAAAATACCACGCCCTCTTATCCGATCCCGCCCATTTTCGGCATCGCTACTAAAACTAATAATACCTCATACAAATTTGCAAAGCTCTCTCTGTTATAGTGGTCAATATATCTATACATATATATATAAAATTCATTATACCCTATACCACTATGTGGTTTGGGTATAATGACTTTGTGCTGCTGTTTGTAACAACCAAAAATATTTGACCTAGACCCGTCTTTAATTATACCGATCGAATCAGAATCACTTTCTGAGTTGATTTAACAATGTCCGTCCGTCCGTCCGTCCGTCCGTCCGTCCGTCCGTCTGTGTGTCCATGTAAAGCTTGTAATCAAACTGCAGGTCGCAAATATGAATATATTTTGATGAAATTTGGTATATAAGCTTTTATCGGCCATGGGATGAACGCTATTGAAATTGGTGAGAATCGGTCCATGTTCAGACCTAGCCCCCATACAAATTACCCATATGAAATCGACATAAATTGCCATAAGATCCAAATTGTCATATAGATCTTACTCAAATTGGGTTTGTATGCGTTCATTACATCCACTAATGAGTAGTCCAAAAATGATCCCTTTGACCCCATATAGAGCTGCTTCCCAATCTTCACTTAAATCTATTAAAAAACAAAAATATTGCACTGATTCTTCTCAAATTTTGTTTGTACATATTTTTGCAAAATACAAGAGACTTTACCAAACATGATCAGGATCGGTCCATTTTTGGACCTAGTCCCTTTATAGATATAGCATCCGATATGAACTTTTTCATATCTGCAGCCAAAAAAATTAATAAAAATCCCACTCAAATTTGGTTTATGCTTATTTTCTATATCGAAGTAGTTGGACCGAAAGATAGGGTCTCTAAACCATGGTATAGGGTATCATATAGTCGGTCTAGACCGACTATAATTTTCTTACTTGTTTTCTGTTTGTTTGTTTGTTTGACCGCTTTATAAATTTGTATTTTTCAACGGATTTCTCTGAAATTTGGTACACACGATCTCTGTACTCCAGAGAAGGTCGCCATGTACTTCTTACCAGCCACGCCTATTTTTACGCCCACTTTTTTTAATTTTTTTACGGGTTTCGCTCGAATTTACTGCACATTATTATCATATCCCAGGCAAGGTCGTCATATATTTTTGTCGGCCACACCCACTTACTTTAATTTTCTATATACGCTTTTAGTGTTTGTTAACATATTTTAATTTAATTTATATTTTAATTAATGGACCCTAAAACTTTATGCGTAAATCTCTTTACTTACAACTCTTGAGTATACGCCATTATGAAATAAATATTTTAAATCAATCTATTACAAATATTCCCGTTTTCCCTTTTTTATTATATGAGTTGTAACACCATAAAATTAGTCCAGATTTATTTCATGGGTGAACAGATGCAGGTTGACTACCATTGTAGGATTACTCCGATAAGGTTAATTCGTACAAATATTTCCATCTCACCTATTTAAGTACATTGTAAAACAAAATATTACTTTTATTTCCATTTCGCCTTTTGGCTGTATTGGAAAGCAACCTATTACAAAATTTCCATTTCATCTTTTTCACTTTATAAATGGGTTGCAAAGGTGGAAAAAGAACTATTTGCAATTGTGACTTGCACATGACTTGCCGTACTACCTCAAATGCAAAAACAGAACTCTAGAGACCACGATCAGACCCAAATTCGTATCGAGTCTCAACGAGTTAGATAATCCGATAATCGAGAAATGCTGAAACACCTGAGTAAACCCAATAACGTCTTGAAGCGCAAAGATCAAGACAAGCTTTGTTAAGAGTAGCGGAAATGCATGTATCTACTCAAGCGCGTCTTGAAATCTAGTGGCTAAGACAAAGTGACACTAGGGAATGTGAAACTCCTGAAAAGACTCTAATATCCCTACCAGAAAACTTTTGTAAGTAGGTACCTTCATTGCAAAAGATGGTACAAAATTTTTTCATAACATAACGTACATACATAACGTTCTTAGAATCTCCTTTTTTTCTCACAGACAATAATATGTCGCCTGCTCCAGAGCTGGGAGCTAGCACAATCTTTTCGTTTATGCACCAGAATGACAAACCTAAAATGTTGTATATCCCAAAGATCTAGAATAACTAAAATTCTCAACTTTTAGACATCATGCACTCAAACTCATCCATGCATAAACATAGTTAGTTGTAATGGTAAGCAGGCGTTGAGTACTTAGTCCCCAATGAACAAATTCCCCAAAAAAAATTGGGGAATAACTTCATGATGAACAAATTCCCCAAATTTAAAAAAAGATCCCCAAAATAAATTAACAAATTCCCCATACTGATCTCAATATCTGTCCTGCAATAAATGTATTTGAAATCTATATTCTTTTCAATAGCATCATTTCGATGCGCGGTCGCGGACACGACGCGACGCGTAACACAGCTTAGCAAAAATATCGGAATGATCTAAAAAATTTAATTTGTCTATTAAAATATGTTGACAGAAACTGCGCGGCAGCACTGGTGTGGCTGCCAAATGCGCGGACGCGAACGCGACGCGCTCGCGAACACAGCTCAGTTAAAATATCGCAATAATGTGGAACACAGCTGAGCTAAGATATCAGAATAATCTGAAAAATATATTTTGGCCATTAAAATATGTTGACGACAACTGCGTGGCAGCACGGGTGTAGCTGCCAAACGCGGGAATGAGGACGCGACTCGCTCGCGGAACATAGCTCTTTGAATAGTCTTATGATAAATTTTATCTATGTATGTGCAATAATTACTATACATATACTATAAGCAGTTGCTTAAAGCAACCTTGCGGCATAATTTTAAAAGTCGAATTCATTTTCTATTTTTGAAACTTCGTAAAATTAGGCACTTCTGCTCAATGATGATCACTTATTGAATGCAGCAATTCAATTTTTAAAAGTTCTAATTCATTTAATTTGCTGGAGCGTCTTACAAAATATCAAAAAACTTTAGATTGAAATAAAAAATGAATTTACTCCGCAAAAAACCTTAACATTGGGGAATTTTTCATCTTGAACAAATTCCCCAATCCCATACAAATTTTTTGGGAGAAAGTTCTGTTTTGTATGGGAGGTGCAACGCCCACTAAAAAAATCAAACAAACTTATAGTCTCTAGTTCTCTCCAGATACACAGTAAAACCCTGAGAAAATTTCAGAATGATCGGTCAATTTATGATTTAGCCTCCTATAAGCTAAAAACAAACAGACATGCATACTTTCGCTTTTATATATACTAGCAGAGCCCTGCCCTCGAAATTCGAGTGCAACTTCTAGAAAAATTTTTTTTTTCATTTAACAAGTATTTTTATAAGATCCAAAGGTATGCTAATCAAGTTTAGCCAATTCACAATACAACACTTTTTATTGTCGGTATTGTCGTTATTGGTTTATATCCAAAATTAGTTTTTAATTCAACACAGGGCTTTTTGCAAACACATTAACAAATTTCGTGGACACACACAGCATTCTATAATTTTATGTATGTGTTAGTATTAACTTTGAATGCATTTTACTCCAACAAATTTAAAAATCTGTAAATCTGGTCGATATCTATAAAGACCTTTCAAATGAGGGATGTTTGGTCAAAATAGAGGTAAAACTGACATCGGTCAAAAGAAATTGACTTGCCTATCAATATTATAGATAAATAGATAACATATGTATATATCTAGAAATATACCTAACATCATTTTCTGATACAGACTTAAAAAATTATACCAAATACCAGCGCTTTTTATTTTACTTCAAAAGCGCTAAAAGGCTTTGCACTTTTTGCTTGAAAATGGTTGGCACTACTACCTAAGCTAAATATTGTCATTAATATAGTGTTGTCCCCATTTTGTAAAAACTTCGGTTTTTGTAGAGAGTCGATTTTTGTTATATATTCACCAAAATCAAATTTCTCAAAATTTCAAGCCATTTGTGAATACACCGTAAGTCCAAAATAATTTGCAATATGTATTTTTTAATGACTTATATATATTTGAATAATATTTTTACACGTTCCAAAGCTCTCAGTATTGTGCAAACAAGCTTTAGTTATTTCAAAATGTATTCATCTGATAAAGCCTTGTATTCACATTTTAAATGTTCATGTACACTGGTGGGTTGATTTTTATTTTGTTAGCAAAAACTAACACAGAAACGCTGTTAAAGCAATTGCTTACCTAAGTACAGTTTACCCTCCTTTTCTATTTTTTTTTTATTTTCAATTGGTAGACACTTAATAAATTTATCAACTTTGTGGCAACTAATTGAGTAAGTATTTTTGTTTTATCTTCATGTTCATAAAATGTTGCCTTAATGTGGGATATGTGTATAAATACATTATACATTGAGATTTAACTAAACGAACTCCCTTTACAAATCTAATAAAAGTTGAAAAATATACATTAAGTTTGAGTAATTAGTCTGGCAATAGATTCATGTTTTAACTTTAATTAAAGAAAACACATTAGTTAGTACATTTGTTTAAAAAAACTAACAGGTTACACAGCTGTTTTGGGTTTAGTCATCAAACCTCAGACATATTAAGTCTTTTTCGTTTATCTATTTTAAGCACATAGAAAGCAGATAAATTGTGGCTGCCCAACTTATTGTTAAGGTAATTACCAAATTTCGAGTTGATTATTACTGAAATGTTGTTGTCTTAATAGTTGATATTTTATCACAATAGAAAGTGGTGGGCTATTACTAAAATTCTATTGATGCAAACGAAAATAGAGTTAATAAATTTTAGTACAATTCGGTTGGTAAATTTTTGATGTGTAAACATCTATTTCACAATACAATCACAAAAACAGCGCAACACAAATCGGTGAGAGCTGTAACACAAATCGATGATTGTATTGGTGAAAAAATTATGATACAAAATTGTTTTTTATGCCACTTTTTTAAAAGCGTCATCTATGTGTCACTTATATACGTTTATATTGGGATATTTTTAACGTTTTACAGCAAAGGATTGTTGAATTACCTGAAACAGTTTCTGCTATAAGTGATACGAAGATGATGCTTTCTGTTTGATTTTAAAAAATGACATAAAAAAATTTTAAAAAAAATTTTTTTTCTAGGTTGTTTTTGTACTTAAACTCAGTGTATTACAGCTTAGGAAATATAGAATTTTCCTTTTCAACATTTGTTTTCCTAAAAGTTATTAAATATTCCATTGAATTTTGTAAAAACTAGCAGAACCCAGCCCTCGAAATTCAAGTGTAGATTCTAAGAAATTTTATTTTTTCATTCCAGAAATTATTTTATAAGACCCTAAATGTATGCTAATCAATTTTAACCAATTCAAAATTCAACACTTTTTAAATAGCGATTGCGTTATTGTCGTTATTTTCGTTATTGGTTTATATCCAAAATTGGTTTTCAATTCAACACACACAGCATTGTATAATTTTCCATATGTGTTAGTAGCAACTTTAAATGCATTTTACTCAAAAGAAATTAAAAAATTTTTAAATCTGTAAATCAGGTGGACAACTAAAAGGAAATATCTTTCAAATGAGAGATGTTGATCAAAATGGAATTAAAACTGACAAAGATACATAGATCACAACAAATTGCCTTGCCTATTAATATTATTGGTAAAGGTTTTGAAATACATTCCTTGCAATCAAAGCAGAAAATAGTGCTGAATATTTCATAAGACAGTGTAGCAAAATAATTACAGTAAGCTTTTTCCCCACCGACGGAAACAAGCTGAGATCCTACCTGTACCTACAGCTATATTACCATATCTTACGAAGGCATTTCAACGGCTCTTTCATTGTAGAATAGCGTCGTATATAAAGGATAATAACTTGCTTACAAATCATCAATCTGGTTTTTGTGCCTAACACTAGTGTATTGCAGCTCTAGCTGATGTAACAGAAGATATAAGGCGGATCACATAGTTTTGCTACAAAAGCTTTAGAACATGATGCTCTTTTTACCAACTTCTAATGCACTTATAACCTATTGCCTAGTAAATCGTATGCAATGTAAAATTGCGTCGACGTTCCTTCCTGTGGTAAAAGGTATTCAACAGGGTTCTATCCTTGGTCACCTCCTTTCTCAATTTATGCTATTGATCTACCTTAAAAATTAATTCACAGCAATATATGAATGTATGCTGATGACGTATAGTTACGCATTAGCAGCAAAATTGAATGATGACTTTGAATGTGTTTCTCATTGGGCAGTCGTAAACGGGCGAGCTTCAGTCCACAAAAAAACCAAGTATATTTTAGTGCATAACAGATTACTAAAAATTTCAGACAGTCTAAACATTTATAATATTAATAGCCTAGGCGATTTCTTGTGACCGATGTTTTTTTCTATCATTTTATCTCGATTTTGACCAAACATATTTCTTTTTTGCCGTTTTGCAGATTTACTGATTTTTAAATTTTTTCCTTTATTTTGAGTAAATTGCATTTAAAATTGCTACTAACACATACATAAATCGATACATATACTATGCGTGTTTCATTAAATTTTTTAATGTGTTTGTTAATGAATTTCTTATATTCATTCACAATAATAATAAACCATAACAGTGTACGTTTGTGTATTGGCTATGTTGAAAATAAAGCCGCCTAGAAATTGCCCTCGAATTTCGAGCGCTGGAATCTGCTAGTATATGCAAATGGTCAACAAATCGAAATCGTTGAACGAACAAAAAAATGGGTGCTACCTTTAATAAAACATTGGTCGGACCTGGTGCAGCTGCCTGTGGTAAAACATATCCGATGTTACGAACACTTCGGCCTATCCAATATTGCACCCCAATTTATACACGCTTGCTATTTGTAAAGACATACTTAATGCCAAAATTGCTAGATGTATAAGAAATATTGGCAAGTTGCGGTACTAAAGTTAAGTCCAAGCTAAATATGACACTTAACAATATCGCAAGGTATGTTTACGGGCTCAAAAGGTTCGATAAAATTTCACCTTACTCAAGGCATATTTATGGTGACTTATTAGAAATAAGATGTCTTATTTTTTTACACAAAATAATTAGTAACCGAGAACCAGAATACTTGCATAACCGAAGACTTAAGAGAAATAACAATTTAATACAATTTTGGCACCATACTTTGTTATCTGAATGGCAGTTTTTCATATACGCAGCACGTCTTTCGAATGGTTTACCTACTAAAATAAAAGAAATCATCAATGGGTCATTTAAAAAAAAAAAATTCCAATAATACATTTAGAAAATTTTTATATTTTACAATAGATATATCAGACTTGGGGGATTTCAATTACAATTAAATTACATGTAATTAGTATTTGAAAAAAATTGCAATTACCTGTAACTGTCATATTAAAAGTTCAATTACAATTACTTGTAATTGTAATTGAAAAAAAAATCAATTACTAATTACATGTATTTGTTATTGAAAATTTTCAATTTGCCATTACATGTAATTTGTAATTGTAATTCAAGGAAAATAATTGGACAAATTTGTAACTAATTACATTTCTGAACAATTAAGTTAAATAAAATTACTGATATATTTAGGTAGAGATCGAAAAAAAAACAAAAAATACAACAAATATTTAATTGCTTTTGATCAATGAACGATTATTAATTTACTATGTTTTACTCTATGTATTATTTGAAGTTATTTTTTTTCTTTTATCTGCTTAGGCCTCAAAATTAAAGTACATAATATTATACAGGTTTCATGTTCGGTTGATTGTTTTAAAACATTAACAAGTTAAATTTATATTTTTTTAATATACCAAGAAAAATTTTGTAATAGCAGCTCATTGCTTTTTGCATTACCAATAATGACCTACCCCCGCTCACTGCATTAATTCTAAACTTAAAATAATGAGTTAATAATAATATGTTACATAGCTACTTATATTCCATGGTAGCTCTTTGAATACTGGATTACTTTCAAAGTGAAAATAGAATAGAATTTTTCGATTTCGAAAATTTGCCTACACAAGTTAATCTACCGAAACATTACCGCTGTGGTAGCCACACTATTAACTTAATAGCTACAACAGACATCAACACAGCTGTTAAATCTGAACCGGACACTCATAAAACTCATTTACAGGTTTGTATACGCTCAAAAATGTTTTACAGTACAATCTACCTAAAATTACATTTAAAAAAATAAAAATGTTATATGATGTCAAATAACTGAAAACGTGGTTATTTTTAAGAACAACTAACAAATGCAATAAAAATAACTAACAAGGTCGGAAAATAACAGATAATTTTTTACTACAACAATTTTCAATAGTACATAGGGAAATTTTTTTGGATGAGTTTTAATGGCATTTTTTCAATAAACTGGTGAAGTGGTCTTAGTGAATAAAAAATCTCTTTAACTTCATGAAAAACCATCAAAGTTTTAATGAAACTGTTTTCAATGAAACTTTCCATCAGTCGTATAAAATGTTTAATAAATATCATGAAATTTTTTATTAAATTTTAAATTTTTTTCTAAAATTTTTCACCGGTCAAATACTGCTTTAACATCTTCAGCACCAGTAGAAAGACTTTTTTCCTTTGCTGGCATCAATTTAACACCCCGTAGACAAAGGTTAACTGATGACAATTTTGAAAAAATGCTTTTACTTAAAGCTAACACAAGTTTCCTGCAAAATACGTAATGCGTTCCAGAAACATGCTATAGAACTAGTACTTGTCCTAAGAAACAAAAAGTGGAATTAATACCTAAACAACTTAAAATGAAAAAAATCCAATTTTTGAATATCAGATTTTTGTTTAAATATAATACTTCCCCTTACTTATAAATAAATAAGATCGCTGTTAGTACTATAATTATTATTGGTTGAATTGTGTTTATTATTTTCATCGTTATTGTTATTATTATTATTATTATTTTCGTTCTTATTGAATGCTCTTATTATATGTAATTGAAAATAATTGTAATTGAATAAATTTTTGAAATTAATTAATGTTAAATATAATGATTACAGTTTTCTTCTTAAAGCCTTCTTCAATTAAATGTAATTGTAAGGGAAAAATTTTCAATTTCAATTACTTGTAATTGGTAATTGAATTATTTCAATTACAATCACATGTAATTTGTAATTGATATTTTCTCAATTACAATTACATTTTTTTGTAATTGAATTTTTTGCT
This sequence comes from Cordilura impudica, assembly GCA_963682025.1. Lineage (NCBI taxonomy): Eukaryota > Metazoa > Arthropoda > Insecta > Diptera > Scathophagidae > Cordilura > Cordilura impudica. The sequence continues at coordinate 113,832,180 of OY821519.1, forward strand.
TCAGCTAAATTATAATTACACGTAATTGTAATTGAGTTTTTTCAATTACAATTACATGCCATTTGTAATTGAGTATAAAATTAATTACAAAATGTTATGATTAACCCCCATGCCTGAAATATATACTAACTTGCTGCTAACAAATACATGTATTGAAATTTTTTTACTATATCCTTATTATTTGCTTTTTAAATTTTATGTGCCATTTATAAATACATATGTATAATTTTTTATATAAATCAATATTTTTTTTAATATTTATCTAATAGTGCCAGATTAATTTTAAGTTGTATTGTAAATCAAACTCCAACTTACATATTTTTATACTTGTTCTTTTTTGAAAATTTCATGTTCAACAGGATACCAAATTTAAATAGATAAAAAAAACAATAGTTAAGGTTCTTTTCAAGAATATAAGAGAAAATAAATAAACACATTAAAAGGAAATAAGTTCGATGGCAATAATTTGTTAAAGCTTGTATCAGATGTGGTTGATGTGTGATGATTTGTAACCATTTATTGAGTTCTTTAATTTGTTTAATCTATATATAAAACAAAATTATATCCGATACTGATTTGACGAAATATTGATTTTAATTATTAGACTTATGGTTTATACATATATCATAAGTTTCATTTTGTGTAGTAAATCTACCAGATAAGATCTGGATTGGTCTTGTAAGCTGATTTAAACAAGATAAGCTTGCCAGTGGAATACACTATTAGGGTAATTATAGAGACTTCATATAGGACCCAACAGTGAAATCGTTGCTGTTGGTGATTTTAATATTATCTAATGGTTCCCGTAGGATAATACGTTGAACAATGGCCCAAAAATATATTCCGTATATTGAAAGGATATTTTTTAATACTGTGTCATTTTCCTTTCTCGAGAACTCAGATCAGACTACCATTTCGGTTTCCTTTTCATACTACGAACTTTGAAGGAGAGCCTTAAGTTTATATGTGAAAAGACTCGTTGGGTTGAACTCAACGATCTTTATCGACACTTTGATTGGATATTTTGTCTCGTTGACAATAATGTCGATGCCACTGAAAATTCTAGAAAAAGTAATTTTTCTTGGAACGAAAGAATTCGTTCATACAAAGCTACTTCCGGCTCATGCAAAACATAAAAGTTTATTTAACGAGACATTCAAAAATGCAGTATGGTCTTGAGAGGAGGAGTTCAGTAATTAGCACATGAATAAATATAACTGGGCTGATTATATCTGCGAGAATGTGCCAAGGTGATTAGATGCAAAATGCTTTACTACACTGAAGTGTAACAACTGTATTTTCGATTGTATTAACAGAAAAATAACGGAATTATAATAAAATATTTACCTTTAAGACAATAGAATTGTAATCATAGTGAATCCGAAATTCGGTTATTAGCATTATTGCAATTCGGTTGGCAATAAATTCGATAGCCACAATGGATATTTTCTGTGTGTACAAACAGCGTCCTTAAAAAAAGTCTCTGGAAGCTTTACTTGAGCACCTACCCTGAGGGCATATCTCACGGTGATTAATACTAGACAGACTCTGCGTCTGCCAATCGCGCCGCAGAGTGGGGCCTTTTGACTTTTTTCGTTCCAAAAATCATAACTTTTAAACTAATTAAGATATTTTAAAAGTTAAAAATGATTTTGAAAGACGACTTCCTTGTCTTTAAAATGAGTGCCAGCGGAGGATGGTAGGTCCATAGAGGGCTTCAGCATATCCTATCAAATGTAAATATTATTTTGTTGCTAATATATACATAAATATATAATAATATATAATATATATAAATATTACATGTTGCAAATATATACATAAAGCAAATATAATGTGCTGAAATTTGGAACTTAAAGTGATTTTGGCCCAAAGACGAACCATAGTTAAATTTATTTGAATCAGTCCATATATGGACCTAGTCCCCATACAAATATTCCTTCAAAATTGGTTTTCATGCCGCTGAATACAGCAAATGTTATTCTGTTGCGATGAAATTTGAATCGTAAGGATTTATTAGGTCAGTGTCGAGATCTATAAAAAAATCTTTGAAATCAGTCCACGTTTGGACCTAGTCCCCGTACAAATTTTCTTCAAAATTTGGTTCAAATGGCACAAAAGATGACAAATTTGCTAATTTCTGTATTATATATTTAAAAAATTTTCAAAAATAGTGCAAAAAGAAGTAACAAAATTATAGTCGGTCTAGACCGACAATACGATACCATATACCATGCGTTTAGAGCAGTGGTGGCCATCGAGATAATTGACTTAGTATTAGTGTTTATGAGCATGTGTTAGTTGTACTACACTGATCGAAATCCATGGACGTAACACAATGCCGATATTAAATGGGTTTGTGTAGATTTTGTATGAATGTGTTTATGAATGACTAAAAGGGAAAATAGTTGAATTCACGAAGAATATGGTAAAATTTTAAATATGTTTTGTTGCTTTTAAAATTTAAAATCTTACATTCTGAAAATGTAAAAATAAATGCGAAGGACATTTAATCTCTTTTATCCATGTTTGAAGTTTATTAAATCAAATAAGTAATAATAAGTACATAATTCATTTCTTTAAAAAACGAAAAAAAAAAAAAAAATAGCAAAACTTAAAAAGATAAGAAATTTCAAGGGTTAATAAGTGGCATGTTACCAAAAACTAAAAAAACTATTTTATATATATTTTTTAAAATTAAAAAAAAAAATGCATAAAAGCCAGCTATAATGTTGTCAAATGCAGGCGACTTATGTAATTTATAGAAAAAGTTTAATTATAGCAGATTCAACTGCTTTGCGTAATTTAGTTTATCAAGTCTTCGAAATTTTCTTAACATTTTTGGTTTCTTTTAAACAAATATTCTCTGTGTAACAATAAAAAAATAAATATTTGAATTTCAAAACGCAATGCGACATAGACCTGCTTTGTTCAAAAGCTTTCATAATACTGAATGAAATTGTTGTTTACTTTTACTATTTGGTGAGTATTTTTGTTTTCGTTCGGCTGTATACATATAAGAAGCCGAGCACCAGCGTGCTTGGTATGGTCTTCACTGGTTTAGAGACGCTATCTATTAGGCCCAACTAACTGGATATAGAAAATAAGCATAAACCAAATGTGAGTGGGATTTTTATTAATTTTTTTTCGCTGCAGATATGAAAAAGTTCATATCGGATGCCATATCTATATGCGGACTAGACCCAAAAATGAACCAATCCTGACCATTTCTGTTAAAGTCTCTTGTATTTTGCAAAAATATATACAAACAAAATTTGAGAAGAATCAATGCAATATTTTTGTCTTTTGGCAGATTTAAGTGAAGATGGGGAAGTAGCTCTATACTGGGCTAAAAGCTAAAAAATTCAAAATTTGCGGAGTTCTGTCATCCACAATTTTTATCCGATTTTAAAACTGTTTGTTGATTCTTAATATGTGAGAAATCTTCTATTCTATACATTCATTGATTTTACAAAATGCTTCTATCAAATTTTTGATTTTTGCCACTGTGCGCATGGCACAGTGATCTCGATTCTTTTTGAGAGATCGAGGCTATCTAAAACTCTTCTACAATATGGATTGTAGCACCCGAGTTGACCGTAACACCAAGTCGAGCTGTGCTCTTCTTGCGATGTAGCCAACCACAGCCACACCAAAACTCCCCTGAAGTGGCCTTTCTAATAAAGTTATTTTGAAGGTAATAACACAGACCATCAAGCATAGATAACTCGAACAATAACACACACTAACTTCCTGATATCTCTTCATCCTTTAGCCCCACAATGCTCCTGAATCGAAATAAACCATAATACGATCTTATCAGAGAACTGTTTACTAAATGCTCGTACTGATTAACCCATCAGGGACGATGAAAGCTGATGTACATAACTTTCAGTATCATGGTTCTACCAGGTAACTGACTCAGGCATTCTTGGAATGCTCTTCAACTCACCCACTTCCTGTAATACCCATTTTACCATTTCAAAACACACAGTTTATGGGATGCGGCTCTTTAGGAGGTGGCTCTTCACCACCTCAGTTGTGCCTAATCACTAGCTTCTTCTGAGTGTGTTATTGTTCGAATCATCTCCGTCAAGGTAGCCCATCCCATTAAATACATTGGGCTAATCATGATTTTCTGCAGTACCAATTTAAGGCCTTTGATAAGGCTTCGTGTCAGTTATCCCTGATACTACCAGTAATCCCCTTTAAAAAGAATAGTACTGGTAAACCTGACCTTAGTCAATTAGCCACTAGGAATAATCACTGGAATTAATTAGCTTTGCCTAGCATTGCCCAGGTGGTTTGGCTGTAGGCATATATGTTGCATAACCGTTACCGGATATAACTTTGATAGACAAAAATGCTAGTTCTTCCACTCCAACTCTTATAAACGGTAACCTAATATTCACTGACATGGTTTGGCTGAATCATTCGCAAGACGTTCTTTCTTGCCAGAACTGCCAGAACTTGGAAAAATGCCACAATTTATACCTGAGATACCCTTTCGATTTATTCAGAGGGTTCTTGCAGAGCTTATGGTAAACAAGTCACCAGGATTAAACAGTGTTGACAGCACGTTATCATGTTCATCCCTTGGAAAATTGCCAACGTTCAGCCAATACCAGAAAAGGTGCAGCTAACATCACTGAAAATTACCGCCCAATTGAAATTTGCTTTATGGTTCAAAAGGCAACTTCTTGCTTATCATCAGACACTATGGCTCTCGTTGAAGTTCAGATATTTTCAAGTCATTGGGGCGGGTGTAGCATAGTGCATTTTTGACAAAACTGATTTCTTTTGGTGTTGTGTCGATTTATATCGAGTTTTCTCAGAGCGCACCATACCTGGTATTTTAGATGGGGTGTCGTCCAAAGAGTTTCACTTTACGCATGGGTACCTTAATTCTCTGCTCTTTTTCCTTCACTGTTTATTATTTTTCTAAATGACCTTCTATGTCAAACTTCTAATCCTATATTCGCTTTTGCAGATGATAGCAGTATTTGCCCTTCATATTCCTTCAATCAAAGGCTTTGGGCAGTTTAAAGACATGAGGCTATATACGAATGAAGCACACATTCAAAACATAACAATTTCTAAATGAGGTCAAGTTTATTTTGCTCGTAAGACCCATTGTTGTTTATTGATCCATAGTTAGGCCATGGAGTCATCAATGTCCTCTGCATCCATGGATGCTGTAAATATTGAAGAATAAGTGTAATGTCCGTTGGAATAAATAAAGTTGTCAATTGTCGAAAGAAGCTTTAAAGCTTTACTTCACCTTACTTGATCTCCTTACTATTTATACCACCTATATATAACCAAAAGAGCAATACAACTGGCATATATGGAAAGAGGCTTAACAATCTATGGACCACATGCACCACAAAGGAGGGCATTGGTGCTTGTCAATGACATAGTGCACTGCACTAAGGGCAAGTTTTGGGCATTTCTATTTCTGAATAGGCAATATGTCGAGAGTGCTGTGTCAAAATCTCAAGTAAATCGGAGCAAAACTTAAGAAGATACAGCGTTTCCAGTGACCGCCTTAATACAGTATATCGTATATAAATCAATTTTTTAAAAACTTTAAATCGATTTTCTCGCAAATAAATGTTCGAAGTCCGTGAACATCATAACTCAAAATCTACTTGACCGATTCTTTTGAAATTGTACACACTATGTCAATACAGAAATCCTCAGGTTACCACGAAGAGTTTTTTATTTTCCATTCTCTTCCCATTTTTTAACACCAAATTCCCGAAATTTCATGGCAAAAATCGTGTTTTTCACTTCAAAATGCTGCCAAAAAGCAAAAAAAAAAAAACATTTCCTAAAATTTTCGCCTTTTAAACGCATTTCTATTTTTATACCCTCCACTCCAGTGTGCAGAGGGTATATATAAGTTTGTCATTCCGTTTGTAATAATTAGAAAAAAAAATTTGGACCCCATAAAATATATATATTTGTGATCCTTATAACAACCGGAGTTGATATAGCGATGTCCGTCTGTCCGTCTGTCCGTCTGTCCGTCTGTCCGTCTGTGGAAATCACGATGACGGCATCAATCGGGCAGCTAGGGTGCTCGTTGGCATAAAAAATGATTCATTAACATCCTGAAAAGTTTGCTATTTAAAATCGTCCAAATCGGTCAATTAGGGCCCGAGATTTGAATGAAGAACTAAAAAAAGTCTTGAAAAAATATAATTTTCTATGTTGTTCTTGTCACGATCACGCCCTCAATAGGATAGCTAGGGTGATAATTTTTAGTGAGAATGATTCACCAAATTCATGGGAAGATTTCTACTTCAAAAATCAGTAAAATCGGTGGAACAGGTCCAGGTAAATCTATGAAAAATTAAAAAAAAAATGAAAAACATGATGTTTCCATATTGTTCCTGTTGTTATTCTAAATGTTGCATTGTTGTCATAGCTGGACTTGTTGTTTTTGTGGTCGTTGTGGTAATAATATAATAAAAACAAACCCTTTGTACATTTTTTTGTGAACTCTGGTAGAAAATTTTAAAAGTTTCCATTGTTTTGGCATCACTAAAAAAATTTGTTAGATCATTTCTGTCATTGCCACGAGCCTGCATGCAAAATTTCAGATCGATTGGCTCACGGGAAAGGGGCTAAAAATCGATCCAAAATTTTGTCGACAAGCAGACACTACCAGTTAATATAAAGGCAGTAAGTAAAGGGAGTAAAAGTTCACCAATAATTTAAAAAACAAATTTTTATGTATTAATTTATTTAAAGAAAAAAATAATTAAATGAAATAGTAATAATAATAAAAAAAAATAATATACAATACAAAAAAAAAAAGAATATATAAATAAAATAAAATAAAGATAAATGCATTCATAGCATTATAATACATATAAAAGGTCAATGTTTTCTACCCGTAATCGTAACGAGTCAGTTGTTTTTTTTTACATGAAAATCATTTAAAACAGTTACCGAACGTAACCGGAACGTCCCAATACTTTTCATGTGAAAAAAAGGCTGACACGTTACGTAACAGTTACATGTCGCTAACTTGTTCTTTACACAGGCTACTGCTTTTGCAGCCAACTTCAAGTCTATTTATATAGTTTCGTAAGCATAACTGATAAAATTGTTTCTATTATTTTTTGCTGTAAGTAATAAATTATAAATATACTGAATTTGCAAACTAAAATGGATACATATATTGGAGGTGCTTTAATACAAAAGAGTTAACGAAACAAAATCAAAAAAAAAAACAACTCTACAACATCAACAATGGCAGTCATATGTTCTTCAAATAGAAAAAAAAACTGCAAGTGTGTTTTGTTGGCTACAAAACAAAAATAGTGTTGACAATATAACAAAATATGTAAAAGAAGTTAGTGCTATGAAATATTTTATTTTGTTTAAAAAAAAAATCGCAAAATGAAAGGCTATAATTCCATTAATAATCAAAAGGCGTTAAACTAATTTATTATACCCTCCACTCCAGTGTGCAGAGGGTATATATAAGTTTGTCATTCCGTTTGTAATAATTAGAAAAAAAAATTTGGACCCCATAAAATATATATATTTGTGATCCTTATAACAACCGGAGTTGATATAGCGATGTCCGTCTGTCCGTCTGTCCGTCTGTCCGTCTGTCCGTCTGTCCGTCTGTCCGTCTGTCCGTCTGTCCGTCTGTGGAAATCACGATGACGGCATCAATCGGGCAGCTAGGGTGCTCGTTGGCATAAAAAATGATTCATTAACATCCTGAAAAGTTTGCTATTTAAAATCGTCCAAATCGGTCGATTAGGGCCCGAGATTTGAATGAAGAACTAAAAAAAGTCTTGAAAAAATATAATTTTCTATGTTGTTCTTGTCACGATCACGCCCTCAATAGGATAGCTAGGGTGATAATTTTTAGTGAGAATGATTCACCAAATTCATGGGAAGATTTCTACTTCAAAAATCATTAAAATCGGTGGAACAGGTCCAGGTAAATCTATGAAAAATTAAAAAAAAAATGAAAAACATGTTTCCATATTGTTCCTGTTGTTATTCTAAATGTTGCATTGTTGTCATAGCTGGACTTGTTGTTTTTGTGGTCGTTGTGGTAATAATATAATAAAAACAAACCCTTTGTACATTTTTTTGTGAACTCTGGTAGAAAATTTTAAAAGTTTCCATTGTTTTGGCATCACTAAAAAAATTTGTTAGATCATTTCTGTCATTGCCACGAGCCTGCATGCAAAATTTCAGATCGATTGGCTCACGGGAAAGGGGCTAAAAATCGATCCAAAATTTTGTCGACAAGCAGACACTACCAGTTAATATAAAGGCAGTAAATAAAGGGAGTAAAAGTTCACCAATAATTTAAAAAACAAATTTTTATGTGTTAATTTATTTAAAGAAAAAAATAATTAAATGAAATAGTAATAATAAAAAAAAATAATATACAATACAAAAAAAAAGAATATATAAATAAAATAAAATAAAGATAAATGCATTCATAGCATTATAATACATATAAAAGGTCAATGTTTTCTAACCGTAACCGTAACGAGTCAGTTGTTTTTTTTTACATGAAAATCATTTAAAACAGTTACCGAACGTAACCGGAACGTCCCAATACTTTTCATGTGAAAAAAAGGCTGACACGTTACGTAACAGTTACATGTCGCTAACTTGTTCTTTACACAGGCTACTGCTTTTGCAGCCAACTTCAAGTCTATTTATATAGTTTCGTAAGCATAACTGATAAAATTGTTTCTATTATTTTTTGCTGTAAGTAATAAATTATAAATATACTGAATTTGCAAACTAAAATGGATACATATATTGGAGGTGCTTTAATACAAAAGAGTTAACGAAACAAAATCAAAAAAAAAAACAACTCTACAACATCAACAATGGCAGTCATATGTTCTTCAAATAGAAAAAAAAAACTGCAAGTGTGTTTTGTTGGCTACAAAACAAAAATAGTGTTGAGAATATAACAAAATATGTAAAAGAAGTTAGTGCTATGAAATATTTTATTTTGTTTAAAAAAAAAATCGCAAAATGAAAGGCTATAATTCCATTAATAATCAAAAGGCGTTAAACTAATTTATTTATTTTTACGTTGTACTAATGCATTTTAAATAAGTAAAAGTAATTGTATATTTAAATAAAAATGCATTTGTATTATATGTTGCTGTCGTATTCAGAAAAATCAAGTACCTGACTATACGACTACAAATGCTGCTGCCAGCAGTCGTCTATGTGTTTCATTCATGATGTTGCATTTTTTTGCGAGCAATACTTACATATATTCTAAATAAAGAAATAATAGTTCTTTTCATACTGCGAAATCTATACAAATATATGTACAAATACTATATGTCAAATTTCAAATTTGCAATAATTGATACATTTTTGAAAGAAAATTGTATAATATGAAATGTCTTTAATTTATTTCATAGAAAACAATTTTTTGAGGTGCGTGGATTTTCTATATTTACTGTTTTACTATTTTCGTAATGAGGTTAAATGAGTTAAAAAGAATTTAAAATATTTGAAAATATTAGGTGAGGATCCTCAAGATGTAATATACGATCGGTCTAAAACTTTTCACTTAGAGCCACAGTTAAATTCGAAACAACAAAAACCCATATATTTTGTGCATAAAGTTTAACATTAAATGTGCTTTTCTAAAATGTCTATATATTTTTTCTCATTCATTTCTGACCATCTTCAATGTAAATTTACCAAAGTTTTTTTTATTGCAATATGTATATAAAACTTAAAAATTTAATATTTTTTATTGTGTATTAACTTATTATTCTGCGATTTTCATTACATCACAAAATGTTACAAATTGGCATTACTGTTTCAAAAACAGAAAACTTCTAAATCAGTTGAAAACAGTTGATCTGTAAAACTGTGTGTGAAATTGTGTCAAATAAAATTACAAATATTAATAAATATAATAATACATATATATATATATTTAATTAATTTTGTTAAGAATTAGCACAAAATTGATTTTCCATTTTGCATTTCATTTTTAAAGAATTCTGCCATATTTTGTTAAAGGGAAAATCCATTTTTGTTATATTAAAAAAAACAGACTTGCATTTAATTTTTCCGTGACTGCCTCAATAATTGCGTAGATGCCACCACAATATTTTTTCTAATTAAAACAGTTGATCTGTAAAACTGTGTGTGAAATTGTGTCAAATAAAATTACAAATATTAATAAATTAATAATACATATATATATTTTATTAATTTTGTTAAGAATTAGCACAAAATTGATTTTCCATTTTGCATTTCATTTATAAAGAATTCTGCCATATTTTGTTAAAGGGAAAATCCATTTTTGTTATATTAAAAAAAACAGACTTGCATTTAATTTTTCCGTGACTGCCTCAATAATTGCGTAGATGCCACCACAATATTTTTTCTAATTAAATATTAACCAATATCTAACTAGAATTATGATTTATTCTGACTAAAAAGTTCCAATTAAAAGTTATTCATCCCAATTATGAATATTCTCAAGGAATTTCTTTCTCACGGAAAATACATTTCTCGAGAAAAAAATTCCTCCAATTATAAATTCCGCGTGAACAAAAAATGATTAACTGGCATCATCGAATTTCGAAGCCACTTGCTTTGCTTATTGACAATTTATTTTCTATTTTTTGTGTGTGTGCAAACGACCCTACAATAAATGTCCCAATAAACATTTTTGTTTGCTATCAACTTGAGGTGCATTTGAGATCAAATACATTTCTCAAATCTCCAACGTTAATTCTCAAATGCCCTCAATAGTTCGAATATAGTCTTCTCAACTTAAAAGGCACATTTTTTATATGGCGATTTTCATAGTTATCAAATTGAGAAATTTGTGATTCTCAACTTGATAGCAAAGAAATATTTCCAATCGGTATCAAATGGAAGGTACGGAATTGCCATATTATACTAATTTTAGAAATGAAAACAATGTACTTTTTTTAATGTTTCAATTTAATTTCATTATATATTTAACATTACTATGTACATATTTAACATTAAATGTACATATTATGTACATTTTTTAAAATCTAGAATTAAAAATAAATGAATTAATTAGTTGTACATTTTTTGAAAAATTCGACAAAAAGCAGAAATAATTAAAAATATATCAATGATTTATTTGTACTTTTTTGGCATTTTTTAATTTAATTTATTATTAATGACATATTTAAATAATATCTCAGACTTAACACAAATCGTATTCAAGTTGAAAAAATGTTTGGTCTCAAGTGGAGAAAAGTGTTGGATATCCAATTGAGAGTAAAAATGTTTCTCAAAGATTGGAAAAAATGTTAAGTCTCAACTTGATGTCAAGTTGAAAGCAAACAAGGAGAAAAATTGTTCAACCCAAGTTGAGAATTACATTTGACATCAATTTAAGAACTTAATATTTCAATGCATACTGGGGAATGACCGAAACTAACACATAAACAGTTTTTTCCTATTTGAAAAACATATGACTGTCATTGTTGCTGTTGTAGAGTTGTTATACCCTCCACTCCAGTGTGCAGAGGGTATATATAAGTTTGTCATTCCGTTTGTAATAATTAGAAAAAAAATTTTAGACCCCATAAAATTTATATATTTGTGATCCTTATAACAACCGGAGTTGATATAGCGATGTCCGTCTGTCCGTCTGTGGAAATCACGATGACGGCATCAATCCGGCAGCTAGGGTACTCGTTGACATAAGAATGATTCACTAACATCCTGAGAAGTTTGCTATTTAAAATCGTCCAAATCGGTCGATTAGGGCCCGAGATTTGAATGAAGAACTAAAAAAGTCTTGAAAAAAAAATAATTTTCTATGTTGTTCTTGTCACGATCACGCCCTCAATAGTGCAGCTACAGTGATCATTTTTAGTGAGAATGATTCACCAAATTCATGGAAAGATTTCTACTTCAAAAATCATTAAAATCGGTGGAACAGGTCCAGGGAAATCTCTGAAAAAGTAAAAAAAAAAATGAAAAACATGATATTTCTATATTGTTCTTGTTGTTATTCTAAATGTTGCATTGTTTTCATAGCTGGACTTGTTGTTTTTGTGGTCGTTATGGTAATAATATAACAAAAACAAACCCTTTGTACATTTTTTTATCAACTCTGGTAGAAAAATTTTAAAGTTTCCATTGTTTTGGCATCACTAAAAAAATATGTTAGATCATTTCTGTCATTGCCACAAGCCTGCCTGCAAAATTTCAGATCGATTGGGTCACGGGAAAGTGGTTAAAATCGATCCAAAATTTTTTCGACAAGCAGACACTACGAGTTAATATAAAGGGAGTAAAAATTCACCAACATCTAAAGCAAATAATGCTAAAATACCTAGTTGTTAATAAAAAAAAACAATTGGGCAATTCACAATGGGTAATGTATCGTTTTTTCTCCTGTATCGTGTATCACTTTACAATAGTGTAAAACTGTTGTTAATAATTTTCACTGAAAAATCTGATACACGATCCAACTTCATTTGCTATGTTTAGTAAATGTTGTATATTGTATCATAACATATCAGTTCCAAGTGAATGCCAGTTTTTATGAAAAAGAAAAAACAAATACATAGAATATTATCAGCATAAATAATTATAAAATAAAATATGGCAAATAATGCAAATAACGCAAATACATCGATAAGTTTATTTATATAAAAATTAATGTTTATATTTTTAGTATGTATTTTCTCTTTCAGTACCAACCAAAACATTTAACATTTTTTTTTTCATTATAAATTAAAATGCAAGAGGTACGTAACTAAAACTCCAGGGTATATCTCACGACCAAAAAGCAAACACTGACAAGTGTTTTCTCTTATACAAAATAGCAGAAGCGACGAAGCGATCTTTCCTCGTTGGATCGAAAATTACTAAAGAAAGCGTTTTACAATATGAAAATACAACTGAGTGTTCACAACAAATGATTGTATTGTGTATTTCAATACAACATACAATGTACAACACCTGTTGTGAATTGCCCAAATGTAAATTTAGCAAAAAATTTATGTATTAATTTATTTAAAGAGAAAAACACAAAAATAACGTTTGATGTTGTATTTTTTGTGTGTAATATTTAAATATACATACATACACATATTAAATAATACAAATAATGTACATATATTATATATATGTATGTATGTATATTCATAGTAACTGCATGTTAGAAATAAATCGGTTATTTTATTTACATAAAATTCTGCAGTATTTTGTTGTGGGGAAAATACATTTCTTTTGTATAACAGAGTGTCACTTCATTTTGCTCAGCGTGACTATGCCACAGTAGATGCCGGCATAATTTTTGTTTGTTCTAATTAGCTTTGCAATAGTTTTTTCTATTTTAACATGAATGTTAATATTTTCAACTAGATATCATACAGAACAATGTTAAGAGTATACACGGGTTGGTCTTTTATTTCATACGTTTTTTCATTATTCTTTTACAAATATGAACATAAGTTTTGCATATTACCCACCAATCTCACATCACACTGCAAGTTCGAAAAACTCAATACACTCACATTTTTTTTTACTAATACACACACATTTTCCGCAGTGGTCACACTAATGGCACCAAATTTTTCGTGCGAATAGTGGCAGACACTAACGATGATTAATGTTACCCTGTTATAAATTTAATGCAAATTTACTGGATTCTGTAAAATTGTAATTAAAGTTTTAACTTGTTAAATCTATTATAATGATTTATTTTTTGAAATGCGCATACAAAAACGCAAGTTTGTTAATTATAGAGCATAAATATTATTAACTATTATTAAAATAATACTAATAATAGTAAATGTAAACATTTTCCCTCAAACATGTGCCTGTATAATAAACTTGGTAACTCTACTTAAAATAAAATAAGAGAGAGAAGTATACAAATTTTTTCAAGTTTACGCTTCGACAACATTTTAAAAATGAGATTGCAGTCAGATGTTTGAGCATAAAATTTAATGGCGATGGATTCGACTAATTCGAACAATTTTTCGTTGATAATACGTACACAACGATTTTACAATTTCAGTGTGATGTGAGATTGGGGGGTTAACTTTTTGTTGTCTTTACAAAATAGAGTTACCGAGTTCGTCAATGAGTTTTTTGCTTACAAAACAGTTCTACATAGTTATATAGAATTATTATTCTGCTTTACCTACAAAATATCTGATTGCGATTACATCTGATTTTTAAAAATTTTTTATAATTACTAAAGCATTATTATTCACATAAATACAAAATTTCACTTTTTAAACTGAAAATAAAATTTCCAATTATAAATTAGAAAATATTAATTGAGTTTCAGAAAATCATATCAAAACGTCGGAAATAATAATTTTAAATTTAGAAATATCTTTACATATAAAAATGTTTACATTTAAAAAAAATATTGCCATTCAGGAGATATTAATAACTTTTCAGTACCGCGATTCAGTAACTTCTTTTAACGATAGTCGAATTGTAAAAAAAAAGAAAATTGCAAAATTATCAGTAAAATTTTGAAACGATATTCGCTATTGTTAAAGTCAGCTGTTGTTGTTATCTAAACGACAACCATTTTTGTGTTGTTTATCCAATCGATAAAAACTTAAATTTTTAGGTTGAAATGTCGTCATACATAAATAAAAATCATGAAATAGTGAAAATATTTTGCTTTAATTAAAAAACTTTTTTATATAAATAAAAAAATTAAATAGCATATTCAATTCATTATTTCATTTTCAAATAAATAAACAGAAATATTAGTAAAAAAAATAAAGATATTAAACATAAACATAAAATCATCCTGTCAAACACGAAGTAATTTGTTTTTTTCTATTCTTTGTGTTTTTCGCTTATTTTGACAGAGATGCCACTCCTTTACAATTTAAATAAATAGAAAAACAGATTTGTCGATATTAATTTAAATTCAATGAATTTAAGAAAACCTCAAATGATATTTAAGAATTGCTAACATAAAAATTGTTACATAAGTAAACGTAATTTTATGAGAATGTTATTTTTTATATATAAATTTTCAAAATTTTTTTTGGATGAAAATTTGAAGTTTTTCAGAAAATAAAGATAACATTAAATTATTTTATTTAAAATGTTTGGGACTTTTCGTTTTTTGCGTTTTTCATCCCTAATTTGATTATTTATTATTATAAATTTATTCTCTATGTTTTCAAAATATGGCAATATTTTAAAAAAAAGTTGAGAGAGCTTTTTTTTTGGTTATTATGGCCACAATGGAGAAATATTTGGCCAGTTAAAAGAAACTATACAGCCATCTCCAATTAGCACGATTTAATGCATATAGCCACTCTACACAACCATTACCTTTGCAATGGAGGTTAGGGCGAGCTATTTAATTAGCAAAAACTAAATTAAACGAGAAGTTATGTCATATAACCGGAAACGCATGCATATAGGTATATAACCAAAATGCATGCCGATCAGCAACCACGATGACCAAAAAGCAAACACCGAAATAAATCCGAAATAATAGAAAAGAAGAAAACCAACCCAAAGAATTTGCTGAAATAATTTGGTATTAAGTTTAACAAACCGAGGTGGAGGGTATCAAGGATTCGGCACAGCCGAATTTAACACTCTTACTTGTTTTATTTCACATGATCCGGTAACGAGTAATGATGTTCATCGCAAAACAACAACGCCTCAGGAGATTCGCTGTCACGAACATATTTATTAAAATTTTGAATAGAAATTTTTCTCAAAAATTCTTCAAATGTTATGCTATAACGTGCATATGAAATAAATAATCCAGCATTATTCACATCTTCAAAAAATAATTATGAAAATAGGACTTTTTTAACTTTTAAAACCTTACCCCCCCCCCTCTTAACAGGGGACATCCAATTAGTGTTGATGTATACAAGAAAAAAAGTTGTTAATGGGTTTTTAATGCAAATGATTTTCGGGGAACTAAAAATTATATCGAACGTCTTATTATGAAGACCCTTACTCTACTGACCCTAACTTATAAAAATAAAAAATCCGAGTATTTCGAGTGGAACACCGACTAAAGAAAATTGCTACTAGCGAAAGCGATTACTGCCATTCGGTATCTATGTTTTTTGACCTAATCTTACATCAGGTCATTACAGTAGGTCAGTTGTTGAATGGAAACAAATCCGCTCAGAACTAAGGCCATAGAAAGATGGAAATGTAAAGTCTTATGGGAGCTATTCCTCAAAAACTTATTTCGTTTAAATCTGTGGTTTTCTAGAATAACCGCGTATGTCATAAAATCAAAACGTTCAGGGGAGCCAAAAACGTTATATTTGAAATTATGGGCTCGATATAAAGATTTTAGAGCTTTTTATTTAACAGTCCTGTAGATATGGGCCATAAATATTTTATATATAAAATTTTGAGTCAAAAATCTTCAGAGGAATAGATCCTAGAGAAGGACGAAAAAAACAATATGTAAATTACACTTAAAGTGTGTGCAGATAAAACAACTAATGTCGACAAACGTCGTTTTCTTTGAAAACGAAAACGGTTGTTGCTTGAAAAATTAATTTTTTTGTTCGTCAACAAAAAGTTAAAGGGACTTAGGATGAGAATATAACAACGTATCAAGAATAATAGTGACAAAAAATTACAGAAATAAACGCACAAGTTTCTATAAGTGGTTATAAACTGAAAACTAATACAAAATTATTTTGCATTTTTTTTCATTAATAACAACGTATGTCGCTATGTGTCGTTTTCTAAGAAAATAATTTGTCAGCGATCAAACGTAGGTTGACATACGTCGTTAGTCCCGCAAATTAATTTAATAAACATTTAAGTTACGTCATTATATAAAGAAAAAACTGCGTAATGGTCAATATTTTTTTAAAAAAAAATTTAACGCATGGTAAGAGCATTAAAAATTAATATATTTGGCATCGTTAACTCAAAACTGACAAAAATGGAAATACGCGGTTATTCCAGAAAACCACAGAACTAAGGCCATAGAAAGATGCAAATGATCTGTGCCTAGCAAAATAATATATGAAATTACTATAAAAAAGTAAGAAAATTATAGTCGGTCTAGACCGACCATATGATACCCTATACCATGGTTTAGAGACCCTATCTTTCGGTCCGACTAAGTCGATATAGAAAATAAGCATAAACCAAATTTGAGTGGCATTGTTATAAATTTTTCCACTGCAAATATGAAAAAGTTCATATCGGGTGCTATATATATGGGGACTAGGTCGAAAAATGGACCGATCATGACTATATTTAGTTAAGTCACTTATATTTTGAAAAAATATACACAAACCAAATTTGAGCAAAATCTGTGCAGTATTTTTGTTTTTTGATAGATTTAAATGAAGATCGGGAAGCTGCTTATATGGGACCTATGACTAAGAATTGTCCTATAGGTACTATTTTTGGACTACTGATTAATGGATATAATAAACACATACAAACCCATTTTGGCTGAGATCTACACTTGTGCTCACATAATTAAGTCACTAGTATGCTACTCAATATTATTTTTTTTTATTATTCTTATATGTTAACAATCAATTTAGAGTGAAATTAAAAATTACAAAATTTTGGTTCTTTCCAAAAAAATAAAAAGCTTGGAAATTAGCCAAAAAGAGCTGTTCACATAATTAAGTCATCTGAAAAAAAATTGTTGAAATTGTAGAAATAAGTAATAAATTTTGTCGCGAGTCCCATTTTTTCATTAGCTTACATCAGTATTTAGTAGGATAACCCTTTTGCTTCAATACTGTGGAGCATCGCTTTGGCATGCTGGCTACAAGAGAAGCGCACTGGCCTGGAGTGATTTTGTGCCACTCCTCTTGGATAACGTTCCATAACATATCCTTATTTGCCGGTTTTCGTGCTGCAGTGGCTCGTTTTATTATGCTCCACAAGTTCTCAATAGGGTTTAAGTCCGGACTCTGTGGCGGCCATTCCAGAAGCTTGATGGACTGTGTTGCCAACCATGACTTAACCAGTTTCGAACAATGCTTCGGGTCATTGTCGTGTTGGAAAATCCACGCAAGCGGCAAATTGTCAGCCTATTCTGTGGCCAAATTTCCCTTTAGTATATTCTTATACATTTCCCCATTCATTATACCGTCAATCTTGACTATAGGACCCACACCGAATGCGGTAAAGCAACCCCACAACATGACTGATGAGCCACCGTGTTTCACAGTTTTTTTGATGTATTTTGGATCCAATTCCTTAAGTGGAGAACGTCGCACATATGGTCTACCATCATTTCCAAAAACATTAAACTTGGATTCGTCGCTCCAAACAATTAAATTCCAAAAATGTAGGCTTTCAGCAAGATGGTCAGTCGCAAATCGGAGCCGCTTCATAGTGCTCTTCAAGGACACCAACGGTTTCTTCCTGGCCATTCGTCCATGCGAATTGATTTCTTGTAAACGTGGTCTTATGGTTT
Source organism: Cordilura impudica (assembly GCA_963682025.1). NCBI lineage: Eukaryota > Metazoa > Arthropoda > Insecta > Diptera > Scathophagidae > Cordilura > Cordilura impudica. The sequence goes on from OY821519.1 coordinate 113,850,628, forward strand.
GCGACGAAACATTTACGCCATAATCCGTTTCCATTTTAGCTCTGATTTGCGACGAAGTTAAAAAAGGATCAGTTTTACTCAGGTTTGCAATGCGTCTGTCAGCATTTAAAGTCGTTTTTCTCGGTTTTTGGCGCAGAATATTTTCAAAAGTTTCATATTTTTTGTAACGCGTAATGGCATTTGTAATTTTACCACGAGGAAAGTTCAAAATATCCACTACTTTTGCAATATTTTTGTATCTTTGGAAACAATCCCATATTATTTTCCGTTCAGCCGAACTCGAATTTTTTTGTTTACCCATAGCGTCTCAGCTGATGTTATTTGTTCTTAATTTATTTGTTTTTAATTTATTTATTATTTAAACCGCAAAAAAAATCTTCAAAACACTAATTTGCTCACGATACTCGTGGTGACTTAATTATGTGAGCACAGCGCGTATGACCTTTTTAACGTTTTCCACATTTTTCGGGGAATACCCAAATTTTTAATTTTGTTTCAATCAATGTAAACAACTGCTAGCATAGCAGGGTTCCACAAAATAGTAAGGTTAGAATCGAAAGAAATAGGTTTAAGAGAAGAACTACAAAAACATTTCTTTGCATACCCATGACTTAATTATGTGAGCACAAGTGTATATTATAATTTGGATCTTATGGCACTTCTTGTCGGTTTCATAGGGGACATTTGTATGGGGGCTAGGTCTGAACATGAACCGAATTTCAGCAATTTCAATAGCGCTCATCCTATGGCTGACTAAAGCTTATATACCAAATTTGGTCAAAACATATTCATATTTGCGACATGTAGTTTGATTACAAACTTTACATGGACACACAGACGGACGGACGGACGGACGGACGGACGGACATTGCTAAATCGACTCAGAAAGTGATTCTGACTCGATTGGTATAATAAAAGATGGGTGTAGGTCAAGTATTTTTGGTAGTTACAAACAGCAGCACAAAGTCATTATACCCAAACCACATAGTGGTATAGGGTATAAAAAACTAATGGGTGGCATTTATCAAAAACTTATTTCGTTTAAATGTTATTCTGATTTTTTTATCTCAAAACTTTTGTATGTGCAATTCTTAGTAGGATCAAGAATTTTGAGCTAAATTATAATAAACAATGAATTTAAGTAAAATATTTTTGGTCATTCTAAACGTCAGCACAATCTCTTAATAGCTCGAATACAGCCAGAGACGGAGAAGTATTAATGCACCAAAAATTAATATATTTTTTAGTTTATAATTAACTTGCTGCTTTTAGCTAATTTTAAATGAGTGTACCCACCCAGCATTAATGTGTATTATATATACGAACATATAAATGTATATGTATATATAAATTCGTAGAAACATTGTAAAGGCAAATCTTAAGCAATTTCAATTACTGTCTATTTGTTTGCTTATAAGAATGTTAACTTGCATACCCGTCGATATATTCTTAATTGTAATGTTCTAAGTAACTCATGGGAAAATCTCTCTATTACCATTAGATAGAGTAAAGGAAGTTAAGCTAATGGGTAAATTTAACGTGTAAATATGTGTCTTAAGTAACTGTATATGGTAAAAACATCTTATAATAGAAAAAAAAGGCACATAAAAAATGATTGCAATAGTACGTTTAGTATAAAAACAAAAAAAAATTAACGTCTAATATTATCATAAAATTAGTTATATTCATTATATGTTTTATTACCAATATAAAGCCAGGATATTTATTACGGTTGGAATGTAATATCGAAAACTAAGCCATGGTAGTATTTATATGACACTTTTTATATGACTTTCAATGTAAATATGTTAATTTTATCTTTGTAAATAAATCTAAATTCTAAATTGAATTTTTTAGTATACAATTTTCTTAATAAATGTATATTGAACAATATACTTATATAGTTTATGACTTGATATAATTTATCCACACTTTCTATGTAAATAGTAACAATGATTATTCATTCAATCTTAAATGCACACCATTGGTCTTAATTACTTATAGCTTCAAGGAGGTATGTCAACAAACACACATATATATAAATATATGTACATACGTATTAAGTATACTTGTATTTGTAAATAACACTTATGAGATTATATCTGATAATAAATCAACTGTAAAATTACTAATTTAAGCTACATTCATTCATGTGCAAACAAGTGAATTACTACGTTACCTTTTAATGGAAATATATCTATCCCTTCGTTAACAGTACGAGTAAATACTACTAAGATACTTTACTTATTTTGCAAATGAAATAAGTGTTAATGATATACCACTTTTTTTTTTAAAAAATATGCAATTAAGCTCATCGCTATGCGCGTTTTCAAGTTGTTTGATGTTATGCGATTTGGTTTTTTAATTCTTATTTAATTCGAAATAATCGTTAAAATTTAATTTATCAAAACGCCAAAGAAATTGATGAGAAAAATTAATATGGGTAAGGAGGCATGAAAGGGATATTTTAGCTAGCTCTAAAAGGGTAGAATTTGGCTCTTAATCCTTACTTGTGCGCATAAGCATATAGCACACTGTTATGCGCCAGTAAGAGTACCAGACAGTGAGTAAGTACAATCAGAATACATGAAAAATAATAAATACAAATTAATCCATTGCGGGATGAAATACCATGTAGCGTACAGTTCTCCCTCCCGACAGATCGACAGTTGAAATACCCTATTTTTCTACAATGACCTATACAACGCAAGCACATTCAATTTACATATACATATATTTACATATCAGCATTCCATCTATTATTCCCGGTATTAATAAATGTTTAGAATTTCACTTTAATATAACAAATTAAAATTTAATTTCGCACACAAACAAAAAATTAATATCAGTGTAACTAACCCTACCTGTAGAATCATTCGCATAATATAACTTGTCAATACAATAAAGGAACGGCATGGAATTGGAAATGAATTCTTAGAGTATAAATATTACAAAGAAAATATATATTTAGCAAACCATTACTTACACAAAAAAAAAAAACAGTGAGGGGATTAAATGGTGTGTTTCAAAATCCTCTTAATTGATGGGCCCAGCAAGTGATGTTGTTGTTGGTTTACCTACTCTTCAACAAGACAGAGTTTTTGTAAATAATGATAATTAACTCCAATGAAGGTTAAGCGTGAATAATTAAAAAAAAAAAAATAAGGATTATAATATTATAAGTTTTTTCTTTGTTAAGATATTTAATACAGCCACCAAAAAATGTTAGTGAAATCTACTTGGTAATAGATGCACTAAAATACAATGCATATTTTTGCTTTTAGTAAATATTTAAAAAATTTTATTTAAAATATTTTTGAAGCCAATTTTAATCTATGCAGTAAATTTATTTTAAATGTAATGAAAAAAATTTAAATTTTAAGAAATGTAATTTTCACACCAAATTACAGTATGTACATTAGGGTGAGAGCCAATTTTTTTTTGAAATTTCAAGACGTGCGGGTCGCACTATTGTGAGACTGGGTCTAAAACTTTGGGGCACAAAAGTTGAGCCAAATCGGACAATGCTTACTGCAAGCGCATTGAGTTCAAAATTCAGATATGCATTTATATGTAAATTTTATATAAAAAAAAATATTTTTCACACAAATTTTGATATTAATAATTGAGCTTCAATTAAATTAATTAATAAACAAAAATTTGGAGTAAATTATCTTTCTAAGAAAGCAACAAAATCTATTATCGGTTATATCAAGTTCCCCAGGCAAAAAATGCGCCGTAGACCACTTAATTAAGAAAATCGAGCTCACATTTTTAAATATATTGAAATAAATTACAGCAACAACATTTTTGCATTTCTCCGATCCCAACATAATCTTATGTAAAGTGTTATGCATCTCTCTGTTGTTATGACCTTCAAAATTAATGTCAAAATGTTACGTAATTTTTATTTCAAAATCTCCAATTTTATTTTTTGAAAAATTTTTTGCAAGAAATTTACGGAAATCAACGATTGGACTTTAAAATCTTACAACCAAAATATATGTGATTAAGAATACCAAATATTGTAGGTATCCTGTTCTGAATTTGACGGGGCAGCGTTTTTTTTTAAGCGGATTTGAAGAAAAATTTTATTTTTCATACTTTTTCAACTTTTAGAATACATCTTTTTGGTGTTTTCATATCTCAAACATCTTTTGTCAAAATATTATACTGCTTGATAAAAGTTCTAAATCTTGTAAATTAAGGTTAAACTAAAGCACTATAAACTGTCCCTCTATAAGGTCAAATATCATATTTAAGGAGATTTACATTTTTTTTAAACAAAATATAGAAATAATGTATATTTGTGGAACGATTTCGATAAATCTTGTTTCTAATGTTAAAATAATTCCAAGAAATAATATTGTATAGTTATTTTCGAAAATTAACCCATGGGGTACTGTTGATGTCAAATTGACTCTTTATGAATATCTATAAATATTTTCTTCATCAGGATTTCAACTGTTCTCTGATATAACTGTCAAATAAAATATTTATTTTGCTATCATACATGATTACTACGTCCATTTCTTAATAGATATTGTAGCCAATCGATCAACAAATACTTTCAGATCTTATTAATAAATTGGTACAAATTTGTTTATACAGTATTAAATATAAAAACTAATTGATCTAAATGTTTTCATAAAATAACGAATAAATTTTAGAAATTTCATGAATACATTAATTTTGTTTTATTTAAAAAAAAAAACCTGGTGAATAAAATATTTATAGATTTTTATAAAGGGTCAATTTGACATCAAGAGTACCCTACGGGTTAGTTTCAGAGAATAAGTCCAGAATGTTATTTTCTAGAATTACTAAAATATTATCAATAAGTTTTATCGAAATCTTTTCAAAATATATATTATTCCGATATTTTGTTTTAAAAAAGTGTAAATCTCCTTAAATTTGACTTTTGGCTTGAAAGAGGAGCAGTTTATAGTGTTTCAATTTAACCTTAATTCATAAGATTGAGAACTTTTATGAAGTAGTATTATATTTTGACAATAGATATTTGAAATATGAAAACACCAAAAAGATGTAGCCTAAAAGTTGAAAAAGTTTGAAAAATTTTCTTCAAATCCGCTGAAATTAAACGCTTCCAACGCCAAATTTAGAATAGGATACCTACAATATTTTGCATTTTTAATCACATATATCTTATTAATAATTTTTGAAAAAGTAAAATTGGAGATTTTGAAATAGTGCTAAAAAAATACGTACCGTTTTGCCATTAATTTAGAATGGCATAACAAAGACAAGTTGCAAAATACTTTACATAAGATCATTTTGTGATCAGGAGAATGCAAAAATATTATAAATATGTCTTTAAAAATGTGAGTTCAATTTTCTTAATCAAGTGGTCTGCGGCGCATTTATTGCCTGGGAAACTTGATATAACGTGACTGTGTTTCAACCGATATCAAGATTAAGATATTGGGTTATTAATTAATTTAATTAATTAATTATCAAAATTTTTTTGAAAAATTATTATTTTTTTTTTTGATAACTTTTACATATAAGTGCATATTTGAACTTTGAACTCAATGCGCGTCCAGAAAGCATTGTACGATTTGGCTCAAATTTTGCGCACCGTGTCACAATAATCCGAATCGCAAGAAACTTTAGAAAATTCAATTTTTTTGTATCTTTTTTTCCCCTGTTCAGATCCATAGGTAGCAAACCGTTCAAAATTCAAGGAAACAAATAAATATGTACCTAAGATTTCAATAAACAACTCACGGGATCACGTACCGACCGCAGCAGCACAGGCAAAGCAGTAAGCTCAGCACACGCATCAAGGGACGCAGCACACAATATAAAAGCGACACGATGCTCACACCGAGTCATTACACAGCACGACGTCAACGAGAGCTCAGCGGAGAAAGTTATAGAGAAAGTGCAACAGCATAATGCGCAAAAAACATTGGCAACTGACAATTTCAATATACAATGTGAAAAAATTGATTTATTTTTCCACGTTTGCGGTCATCAAGTCAGAAAAAAAAAGTTCTACAAGATTTCAAAAGGAAAAGAATCTTTTAACTAGTGAATTCAATAGAGCATATAAGTTGTTTTTCGACGAAGTAGACTCGACCGATGAAAATTACACACCTAATACACTGGGTCGCCAATGTTATAACAATCTCAGGTTGAGTGGAGGCAAAGATGGTATGAAGTATTGTAAGCCGGTAAACTGGATTAATCGCCCAGGTGAGCTGATGCAACCAGTTGCTATGCATGCGTAAATTACACATGTCATCTAAATCGACATGCTGAGAAGAACAAAATTTATAAAGCAAGTGCAACAGCCACTCTACCAATGCTTGCACCTTTATCACAAAGGCCGCCAACTCCAGATCGTAGGACAGAGTTTATAGGACCACACAGAAAACAGATTCATTGTGGCTACCGAATTTATTACCAACCGTATTGCGATAGTGCTAAAAACCGATTTTCGTGTTCACGATGATGACAATTCCATTGCCTTAACAGTAAATATTTTATCATAACAGAAAATTTGCAGATGATATGAAATTTCTGTTAATACAATCGAAAATACAGTTGTTCCACTTAAGACCAATTCGCTTGGAAAATATTTTTTCTGTGTGACTGAGTAGAGCAAGTGGTGTTACTTATGAAGATCCATTTATCACCGATTATGGGCCCCAACAGGGAAGGGATAAATGGAAATGGATTTAATTGTGGTCATATTGTGACTATCGCAGCGACTTGCCATATTTTTGACGGCGTTTTTAAAGCAAAGAAAACTCACACATGCTAATTTTAACTCTACGGCGTACCGCAAACGACAAGCTAAATTTCAGAGCCTCTACGCTCTAAATGATGAAATTCGTTCGCTTACTGCAATGATATAAAAGCTTTGGTGGTAAAAATGGGAATGAACTACATCGCTAGTGAGTGAAGATTATATACAGATGGTTCTGTTTCAAGCTAGAAAGTAGTGTTGTTGCTGGTGTCGAACCGAAAACCTTCGATTCCGCTAGCAGTGGATATTAACATGAAAGAAAGCTACGAAACATTGAAAGATATAATGAAAAAAATCAAATACTATGAAAATAAATGGAAGATTTGTTGTGATTTGAAGATCATCAACATTTTGCAAGGGATCATCGATAAGGGCAGCTTCCCAAAATTCTTTGGTTTTCTTTGCAATTGGAATTCGCGCTCACATCTGAATCAATTTCAATGTAATTCGTGGAGACCAAGAGGAAGTGTGTAGGAACAAATGAAACAACATAGACTGAAGAATGCACCTTTAACTAGCAATACTCAAGACATCTTGCTTCCACCGCACCACATAAAATTGGGAATTATTAAAAAATATTCGAAGTGGCCGTTGTAAATTGTCCAAACGCATTCGACTATTTGGAAAGCGTTTTCTCAAGGCGTAGCAATGACAAAATTAAAAAAAGTATTGTAGTAAATTTAAAACGAATTTTTGTTCACCTCGTTGTACTATACACACTATGTTAATGTTATCTATTCTGTCTTTATTTTTTGTCTTCATTTAACAGGCGTACTTAATGGCTTGCGGAACCGCAAGCAAGAGAATCGATGAAAGAAATGCTGTATTATCTTGAGAAAATCGGCACATCGAAGTCATTAAAGGTGCATTTTCTGCATTTTCATTTTGACGATCAATATTATAAACATAATGCGAATATTTTGTTTTTATTAAATTTGTAATAAATAGCATAGTATGTTGAAGTAAAGAAAAAACAAATGATATTAAAAAATTTTCGGGAAATTTTTCACTTTTTCGTTAAGAATCACTCCTAGGAAGTTCATATGTTCTAGAAATTTGTTTACATATTTGTAGTTGATTCTTTCCTTGAATTTTGAACAGTTTGCTACCTATGGACCTGAACAAGGAAAAAAAGGTAAAAAAAATTGAATTTTCAATGCGATTTTTTTTTGCGATTTTGATCTTGAATATGAAGTGTTTTTGGTTTTATACGTTCACAATTTTTGTTCTTTGCCTTCGCCTTCGAGATTAAATCAAAATTCCGAACGGTTTGCGAGATATGAGCCTGAGTAAATGATAATTTTTTGCAAAAATGACATCGAGGCCCCAAATCTTTGGGGGCCATAAAACCAAAGTACATGACTTGGGGAAAACTGGGAGACACTGATCTTTTTTTATGGTTTTTTATCACGTAGTGGTATCCGTATATGGTTACATTTCCATGACTTAAAAAATTACACAAAGTGTTATCAGGGTGAGTAGTCGGGGAAAATATGGGCGAAATCGCCAAATTAAAAAATCGATTGAATTTAAAATCTCCAAAAACAAAAATCTTAAAAATCAAAATAGGGGCAACATAAATAATCGCTAAATTAAAAATCCCCAAAATCAAAACTCCTTATAATTAAAAATTCCCAAATGATATTCTAAACTCAAGGTCAGCTATATGTATCTTCCTCCAGAGTAGGAATGCCTAAAAATTTGATAATTGTTGCACCTAATGAAAATACTAAAAACATTGTATATCAGCAAGCATAGAAATAAAAAAATGTAAACTAAATTAACTATAACTATGTATATTTTAATTGCACAACGCCAACTTCGTAGGAAAAAGTGTTTATGAAATAAAACACGTCAGTAAGTCTCGGTAGGTTGTAGCGAAACGCAGGGCATAGTAGTATTTTATAGATATACTAGCAGTAACCCGATGCGCTTCGCTACATCCCTCGTAACGAAATAAAAAGCAGACAATACGTTTTGTAGAAAACTATTTTTTTTTTGTATAGGATGTGCCACGCCCATTCGTCTGATCCCGCCATTTTTTTTTGGCAACTACTCACATTAATAACTCATGAACTCAGACAAAGTTCCAAGGCTTCCACTAATACAGTACTTCGGATATATGACATTATATATATACTTTGTATGGGAGGTACCATGCCCACTGATCGGATTCCGCCCATTTTTTTCGAGTACTAACTTGATAACTTATGAACTCACACAAAGGGTCCAGACTTTATCAATTACAGTACTTTAGATATATGACATTTAATATTTACTTCGTATGGTGGTTACCACGCCCATTGGTCCGACCACGCCCTTTTTCCGCAACTCTTCGAATTATTCAAATATGTACATGTACATTGTTTCAAAAGTCTTGCTCTTGTAGTACTTCATATATTATATGTTAAAAATTCACTTTATATGAGAGGTGCCACGCCCACTGGAAAAATCAAAAATATAGCCTATTTTTCCTTCCGGATAAGCAGTTACCTACTGTAAAAATTTCGAGACGATCGGTCCAGTGGTGTAGTCTCCTATAAACCACAAACAAACAAACAAACATACACAACTCCATTTTTATATATAAGATTAGCAGGTTCCAGCGCTCGAGATTCGAATGCAATTTCTAGGCATCTTTATTTTTTAACTTGGCCAATTCACAAACCAACACTTTTTATACCCTCCACTCCAGTGTGCAGAGGGTATATATAAGTTTGTCATTCCGTTTGTAATAATTAGAAAAAAAATTTTGGACCCTATAAAATATATGTATTTGTGACCTTTATAACAACCGGAGTTGATATAGCGATCTCCGTCTGTCCGTCTGTCCGTTTGTGGAAATCACGATGACGGCATCAATCGCATAGCTAGGGTGCTCGTTGATATAAAAAATGATTCACTAACATCCTGAGAAGTTTGTTGTCTAAAACCCTCCAAATCGGTCGGTTAGGGCCCGAGATTTGAATGAAGAACTAAAAATAGTCTTGAAAAAATATAATTTTCTATGTTGTTCTTGTCACGATCACGCCCTCAAAAGAATAGCCAGGGTGATCATTTTTAGTGACAATGATTCACCAAATTCATGGCAAGATTTCTGTTTCAAAAATCATTAAAATCGGTGGAACAGGTCCAGGGAAATCTCTGAAAAAGTAAAATAAAAATGAAAAATATGATGTTTCTATATTGTTCTTGTTGTTATTCTAAATGTTGTATTGTTGTCATAGCTGGACTAGTTGTTTTTGTGGTCATTGTGGTAATAATATTATAAAAACTAACCCTTTGTAAATTTTTTTATTGACTATGGTAGAAAATTTAAAAAGTTTCCATTGTTTTGGCATCACTAAAAAAGATTGTTAGATCATTTCTGTTATTACCACGAGGCTGACTGCAAAATTTCAGATCGAATGGGTCACGGGAAAGGGGTTAAAATCGATCCAAAATTTTTTCGACAAGCAGACACTACGAGTTAATATATGTAAAGGGAGTAAAAATTCACCAGCATCTAAAGCAAATAATGCTAAAATACCTAGCTTTTAATAAAAAAAAACAATGTAAATTTAGCAAAAAAAAAAAAAATTTATGTATAAATTTATTTAAAGAGAAAAACATATACATACATGAAAATATTAAATAATGCAAATAATATACATATATTATATATACAGTGCGAACTCGATTACTGCAACTCTCGTTATGCGCAACAACTCGATTAACGCAACACCTGAATCAAATGCATTGTAGACTCAGTCAACGCAACTTTTTAAAAAATTTACCTCAATAAACGCAACTATTTTTTTTAACTCTGTTTTTTTGTTCCTGGATAGTTTTTGATTTATTTTACCGTAATTTCTTGGAATAGTTTTCATAAAAAAACAGACAAACAGCACGTGTCTGTTGTTTTTTTATCAGTTTGGTGAAAAGATTTTCGCGATCAGAACCATTATTAAAAACAACGCATAAAAATGGTGAAGGTGACAAAGTGCAGTAAATTAACAATTAAACAAAAGAGTGAAATTTTGAATAAACTTGATAAAAACTTATCGGTCAAAGCATTATGCCAGGAATACAATGTGCATAAATCAACAATAACTAGAATTAAGCAAAATAAATCAAAATTAATTAAATTTGTTACAAATGCTGAATCCGGCCCAGGAAAGCGTATAGTAATTAGAGCCTGTGAGTATCCAGTAATGGAAAAAGCTCTGTATAAATGGTTTTTAAAACAAAGAGAATTAAATTTGCCTGTTTCGGCTGAAATCTTAAAGTCAAAGGCTATTCAGCTACATAACAAAATTAATGAAAGTCGTGGTGATTTTCATGCAAGCAATGGATGGCGTTCAAATTTTAAAAAACGTCATGGTATTCGGATGCTTAAAATTTGTGGCGAAAAACTTTCAAATAAACCAACACTTATTGATCCATTTTTGGAAAAATTTCATGCCAAAGTATTAGAGCTTAAATTAACACCGGAACAAATTTATAACGCCGATGAGTCTGGATTATTTCATAAAATTATGCCGAACAGAACACTGGTTAACTTTAATGAAACATCTGCTCCTGGTCGAAAAGTAAGCAAGGAGCGCATTACATTTTTAGCCTGCACTAACGCATCTGGTTTGCACAAGGTTAAAATATTTGTCATTGGTAAAGCATTAAATCCAAGAGCTTTCAAAGGTTTTGAAAACAATCCCGTAGTTTACAGGGCTAACAAAAATGCATGGATGACGTTGGCATTCTTTGAGCAATGGTTCCATGATACGTTTGTTCCTGAGGTAAGTAAACATTAAAAAATATGTAAGTGGGAAAATAGAAAGAGTGTTTTTTTAGGTAAGGTCATATCTTCAATCTAAAGGACTTCCAAAGATAGCGTTATTGCTGCTGGACAATGCACCCTGCCATCCTAAGGATGGCGAGTTAAAAAGTGATGACGGGTTAATAACAGTCATGTGTTTTCCATCAAATTGTACAGCTCTTATTCAGCCAATGGATCAAAATGTCATTAACATAACAAAGTTGTACTATAAGAAAAGCCTCTTAGCGCATTTAATTGGAAGTAAAGGCTCAAATATTGAAGAAAAAATTAAGGCTTTTACTTTACGTAATGCAGTTTGTCTCCTTTCAAATGCATGGGATCAATTGCCTTCCGATATGATTAAGAAGTGCTGGAAGAAGATTATGTATCCTAAAAACCACTGGACAGATGAAGATAATTTACCACTGAGGGTAATAAGAGCAGAAGTCGAAAGAGAAAATTCATTATTGTTATCTGTCTCCGACTTTTTTCAAGAAATTATGCCAGAGGAAACAATTTCTAATGACGAAATCAATGAATGGATATTTGAAAACGTTGATAACGGTTCGAACTATTGTTGTGAAAATCTAGATGAAGTGGAAGAAATCGATAATTCTGATGAAAATGTCGTTGAAATTCCAAAACTTTCTAGAATTACACATCAGACTGCTATTGATTCATATAACAATTGCATTCAATGGGCTGAAGAAAATGAAATGGATCTTAAAGATATTCTTGTGCTTCAAAATCATCGCGAATCTGCTGTGCAGAAAAATATATCAGCCAAAAAAACACAGTCAAAAATTTCTGATTTTTTTAAAAAGTAAATATGTTTTAGATGTTTTAAAAAACCATATGTATCTATATGTTTTGGTTTTAAGTTAGTATAGATTACATTGGATCTCTCAATATGTATAATAAGTATCAATATTAACATATATGAATTTTTGAAGTTTTTTTTTTACTACTAAATAAAAAGTATAAGCGAATAAATATACTAAATAAATAGTTTTTTTTAATAAATATTTGAACACATATTGGAAATACGTGAAAAATAGGAGGAAAAAGCATTAAAATTTTGTGACTCGGTTAACGCAACTACCGCGGTTATCGCAACTACCCGAATTTCTATTAGTTGCAGTAATCGAGTTTGTACTGTATGTATATATGTATGTCCATAACAACTGCATGGTATATTATTTTATTTACACAAAATTCTGCAATATTTCGTTGTGGGGAAAATACATTTATTTTGCATTAACAGAGTGTCACTTCATTTTGCTCAGCGTGACTATGCCACAGTAGATGGCGCCACAATTTTTGTTTGTTCTAATTAGCTTTGCAATAGTTATTTCTATTTTAACATCAATGTTAATATTTTCAACTGGATATCATACAGAACAATGTTAAGAGTACACAAGGGCTGGTCCTTTATTTCATACGTTTCTTCATTATTCTTTTACAAATATGAACATAAGTTTGGCATATTAACTTTTTGTTGTCTTTACAAAATAGAGTTACCTAGTTCATCAATGTGTTTTTTGCTTTCAAAACAATTCTACGTAGTTATATAGAATTATTATTCTGCTTTACCTACAAAATATCTGATTGCGATTACATCTAATTTTTAAAAATTGTTTATAATTACTAAAGCATTATTATTCACATAAATACAAAATTACAATTTTTACATTTTCCATTCAAATTTAAGAAAATATCAATTCTAAAAATTGGAATTAAAAATTTCCAATTATAAACTACAATTAATTGAATTTCAGAAAATCATATCAAAACATCGGAAATTAAAATTTTAAATTTAGAAGACATCAATTGCATCTTTAATATATAAATTTTATTCGTTAAACACAAATTGAAATTCAAAAAAAAAAAAAAAACACCAAATATCTATGTTTACATTTAAAAAATTTTTAAATTTAAAAAAAATATTGACATTTAGGAGAAATTACTAGCTTTTTAGTACCGCGATTCAGTAACTTCTTTTAACGATAGTCGAATCGTTTAAAAAAAGAAAATAGCAAAATTATCAGTAAAATATGTAAACGATATTCGCTATTGTTAAAGTCAGCTTTGTTGTTGTTATCTAAACTACAACCATTTTTGTGTTGTTTATTCAATCGATAAAAACTTAAATTTTTAGGTTGATATGTCGTCATACATAAATAAAAATCACAACATAGAGAAAATATTTTGCTTTAATTAAAAAACTTTTTTATATAAATAAAAAAATTAAATAGCATATTCAATTCATTATTTCGTTTTCAAATAAATACACAAAAATATTAGTAAAAAAAATAAAGATATTAAACATCAACATAAAATCATCCTGTCAAACACGAAGTAATTTGTTTTTTTCTATTCTTTGTGTTTTTCGCTTATTTTGACAGAGATGCCACTCGTTTACAATTCAAATAAATAGAAAAATAGATTTGCCGACTGTCGTTAAGATGTATGTACTTAGTGAATCACTTAATCCTTAGTGCAAACAACAATAGCTGTCGATATATTTTGCGATTGCCGGATCGTTGAAATTTACAGAATCGGACTACAGAAAACATTAATTTAAATTCAATGAATTTTAGAAAACGTCAAATGATATTTAAGAATTGCAAACATAAAAACTGTTACATAAATAAACCCAATTTGATGAGAATGTTGTTTATATAGAAATTTTCACAATTTTTTTGGATGAATATTTGAAGTTTTTCAGAAAATAAAGATAACAAATTATGTTAGTTTTTATGTATTGTCGATCTTGTGTTGTAATAATAATTAATTTATAGTTATTATTTTTTTTTATTTAAAATGTTTGGGACATTTGGTTTTTTCCGTTTGGCATCCCTAATTTGAATATTTATTATTATAAATTTATTCTCTATGTTTTCCAAATATGGCAATATTTTAATAAAAAAGTTGAGAGAGTTTTTTTTTTGGTTATTAATTTGTTATTCCATCCGACCTACATGACCGCAATGAAAAAATATTTCGCCAGTTAAAAGAAACTATACAGCCATCTCCTATTAGCCACCAATTATAGCCACCCTACACAACCATTACCTTTGCAATGGAGATTAGGGCGAGCTATTTAATTAGCAAAAATTAAATTAAAAGAGAAGTTATGTCATATAACCGGAAACGCATGCATATGGATATATAACCTAAATGGATGCCGATTAGCAACCACGATGACCAAAAAGCAAACACCGAAATAAATCCGAAATAAAAAAGACGAAAACCAAACCGAAGAAATTGCTAAAATAATTTGGTATTAAGTTTAACAAATTGATTACTTTCTCATTTACATTTATTATCAAGACTCAAACCTAGGTGGAGGGTATCAAAGATTCGGCACAGCCGAATTTAACACTCTTACTTGTTTCGTTTATTTTTGTGAATGAAGATAACAAAGTCATTAAAACACACATTAATAAATTTAATAAACACACACATAGCATATGTATAATATTATGTATGTGTTAGTAGCAAATTTAAATGAAATTTACTCAAAATAAAGGAAAATATTTAAAAATCTGTAAATCTGGCGAATAGTTAAAATAGAATACCTTTCAGATAATATACGTTTGGTCAAAATTGAAATAAATGGGTAGAACTAAACATCGATAACAAAAAATCGCCTAGCCAATTAATATTATATATATGGGGGATTTCATGTCAAGTGCACCAACTTTTCAATTTTTCACAAATGCACTATTTTGAATTTTTTCCTATTTGTGTGTAAAACCTTACAAATAAAACTTATAGTGAGAAACTAGACAAATTAACCTTTCCGAAGGTATGTAACATAACTTCATAACATAACAGAAGAGAATGGTTATCTGTAACCTGAAACAGTTATTTGCAACATTTCAATCTGGCTTCACGAAATTAACCCAAATTTACCATGAAAATGTTAAACTGATGTGGAAGGAAATCAACGTAAAGTATTTAACAGATGATTCGGCAGAAGATTTACACGATTACCGCGATTGTCGTAAATTGGCTATGTGTCCTAATGCAACAACTTCTTGCCACTTAGGTGAATGTACCAATTGCCCGAAAACCACATTCATCAAAGAAAATTTAATCAACTCTTTAGATCGAGAATATATAGAGGAGGTCAAATTTGATTCTTGGATTCAGACTGACAGATGCACATTGAAAACAATCATTTTAAATGTGGATGATTTTGTGGAAGAAATGTGTACAGGATTGCTAAACTTGAGAAACCATGACTTTTTAGTCAAAGAGCAATGGTCATTCTTCAAGGATTTGAAGATACATTTGAAGTCTGGTGAATTCTATAAATATGAAAACTATAAATATGTTTTTCAGGATGCCATACAAGCATTCCACTTCAATAACAACCAAGCAACTCTACTCACAGTAGTTATTTACTACATGAAAGATGAAATACTGGAACACAAAAGTATGGCAATCATATCCGACGATTTAAAACATGATACCGTTGCAGTTTATGAGTACCAGAAGATAATACTAAAATTTCTAAAGTCTTAATTTACAGTAAAGAAGGTATACTACGTTTCGGACGGAGCTTGTCAACATTTTAAAAACAAAAGTAGCTTGGCAAATCTTATGGCCCATGAAAAAGATTTTGGAATGCCAGCTGAGTGGCATTTTCATCCTACTGCTCATGGTAAAGGAGCATGTGATGGTATTGGAGCAAACCTTAAAAGAAATGCAGCGTAGTATAGCCTCCAGTGCTCTCATCAAGATCGCATCTTAGATGCGACTGCTTAATTCCACTGGGCAAAGAGTTATTGTAAAGAAACAAAAATAGTTTTTAGTAGCAAAGAGGATCATCAGGAAACATTGAAAACACTGAAGAGCAGATTCGATGCTGCGGTAACAATCGATGGCACCGCTGAATACCATGCTTGTATACCGCTTGTCGATGGAAGACTCAATTTGAAAAAGTTTTCTGCCTCTATTCAATGCGATTTCTTTCCAAATCAACAAATAAACCAGCAGCGAAATCAACAGCTGAACCTAGTAATGCCAAGAAAGGATTGACAAAAAAAACGCAGTAAATAAAGGCGACAAAAAAGCTGGATGAAAGACTGGGTATTTAAAAATTTACAAGACTTAAATACTTCATCAGCTACAATAAATTAAGTATAAAAATAGTTATGATATAAATGGATCTAATGCTATTAAGATTAAATTTTAATAAATTATTTATATTTTTATTTTTAATATTATTATTATTATACATTAATTTAATTATTATTAAAAATTAATAAAAAATAATAGTTTTTCAACATTTCTATAGAAAAAAAGCAATTTTTTTCCTGAGGTTAACATATTCTGGGTATTACATTATCGAGGGTGTAAAATTTTAGTTAGGTATGTTATATACCTTCTGAAAGTTTAGTTTGTCTAGTTTCTCAGTATAAGTTTTATTTGTAAGGTTTTACACACAAATAGGAAAAAATTCAAAATAGTGCATTTGTGAAAAATTTAGAAACCGTTGTCTTGAGTTACAAAACATTTATTTTGACAGATATCCCACTCCCATCCCAATAAGCGACCAAAAAGCTCTTAAAGGAAAAATCCTAAGCTTTCTTATGAAAAAAAAAAAAATGCCCTTTTTGAAAAAAAGGCAAAAAATGCTTTAATTTAGCAATACTTTTTTAAAGTATTTTTTTCCGAAATATTGAAGAAATAGCTATCTAAACTCTTTGGGAGAAAATTTTCTAAGAACAATAGGTAATAAGTTACATGGATGAGATAAAACACATGTTTGGCCAAAATGTCAAATTTTGATCCCCTCTAACTCAGAGATATCTGGACCGATCTTGTTGAAAAATTGTGTCTAAACTACTATCCAATTGGACTAACTTTGGTCTTTTGATGTCGGAACACATCGGTTTCAAAAGTTGGAGCACTTGACATGAAATCCCCCATATATATTTTTCCATTTAAATTCAATTTTTGATGGAAATTAGAAAGATAAATTCACACATACATATTAGACTGTTTCTGTAAAATTTTTTTTTAAACAAAATGTACTTTTTTTAAGATTTAAAAAAAAATCCCTTCTACAGAAATTATCTAGGGACTTTTCGTGAGCCCTTTCATTAAGATGGGGGAGAGGGAGAGTGATAGCGAAGCACTCCGAGTTACATCTAGATTTTTATATTTTACCTCAAAGTATCCACAAATGGGTGAAGCATTTTTTGTTGCTTAATTCACTATGCTATTGCCAACTGCTGCATTTGAAAATTGCTAATATTATTTTGCTAAATATTTCTGTATCTTAGACAACATTATAGACAATATTTGTAGCATTATCGAAGTTTCTGGTTATAAAATATCCAATTTAAACTATATTCTACTTTGGATAAGATCCATTTCCTTCATCAGAAATATTTAGTTGTTTTTTTTTTTTTTTTTTTGATATTCTCTCTTATCCTGCTATTGAAGGTTTTTGCTTTTTAAATAAATTCAATTTCTTTACTAAACTATTTTAAGCTCTATGACGATATTTCATCCGTCCAGTTTGTTGATGTTAAAATATGGTTCATGTCTCTTAATATTTTCTATTGTGCTTGCTGTGACCACTGATTACTACTTCAATATATTGCTAGCTGGCCATATAGATATGTACACAAGTTTATTTCTGTGTGTTTATGTAGTAAAAACTAAGGTTATCTCGGGTTATGCATCACAGTAAATTGTCACATTGTTTAGTAATCAAGTCTGACAGTTAAAATTGTTGTCATTCTTAAAAGTGCTTCTAAAGTTCATTTTGTTGTTATAACATCTAACAACAATTTAAGGTTGATTTTATAATTCTTCGTTGTATTATAGCATAAAAGTTGGATGTCATTTAGTTCTAGTTTCTAATAATTTCAAATACAAAAATATTCATCAAATTTTTAAAATTTTGATTTGAAATTCCTAAAAGTAGTTCGTGTATATTTTGATTTACGATTCTTTGTTCTCTAAAAATGGTGTTTAAAGAGGGTACACAATTTTAAAGATTTTGATTTCATGCTCAATTTTTAACTTTTCTGTCAAAAATTATCCAATTTGAATTGATAAAAGTAAAATATATTTAATTTTTCGCCTATCATAACCGAACTTTTTATTCGAAACGAAAAAAAAAATATTTTTTACAAATATAGCGGATTTGATTTTATACAAATACAGCGGATATGTTCATTTTTATTGCAGTATGAAATTTAGTAATAAACTTTTACAAGTTTGATTAAAAAACAGTCCGGATAAAAATTAACATTAAAATCTTTTGTATTGCATATTAAATTCTATTATTAAGTTTGTTGTGAACAAAAAGCTACATATAACAAAAATATTTTTATTACTGAATTAGAACAACCCAGCCCGCGTTGATGGACAATACAATAATATACGTTTCGGTCTTTGTATCAAAATGAAATCTTCTACATACAATATTTCGGTACCGATTAAATGTATTTTTCATAAAAAAAAATGTACAAAAATTCACATATTTTATATCGGAAAAACACAAAGTCTCAAAATTCTGCGTAAAACGCATATGTGAAAGTTGACCTTTACTAAGCATGTATCGGTTGAGGTATTCTCGATTTATAAAATGACGAATATAGAACAACTTATTTATATATATGTATATTTTTGCAGCTTCTATGAACCTTTTGTTGTTCGAGTGGTACAATAACACTTGGTGTATCAGTTCTTTAACATCTGCCACCTTTAAGAGTGTGGTGCCAGGACTTTGTCTTGTGTATTATTCAGCCTAGAAGGATTTGCCTAGTGAAAAGTCATCAGCATAAATTGTAACATATAATTTTCGCCTTAATTTTGTCTCGCATTATAATTATTATTATTTTTTTTTTCTAACAAAATATTTGGTCTTTACATGTTTCGTTTTATTTCTTTGTTTGGTGTTGGCCAACGTCCTTGAAAAAATAATTTTAATTTATATATATTTTATTTTGTGTAGCATAGTTTTTATTTAAATTTTCTTTTTATATAATTTTTTAGTATACGTCTTCTTCGACTTAGCTTTTTGAGGATTTTTTAATGCATAATTTACACCAAGCATAACGAAAAATCAAAAATGTTCATGCAAGGATAAATATGGATGGCTTGACTTGCCATTTTATTAACAAGAAATATCTTCTTTAAAAATAAAGAAAAAAACTTTGTTTGATCGCTTAAATTCATCATTATACTTTCTCACGACCAGGTCACACTCTATTGGTCTGTTGGTTACTTTAGTTTACATATTTCCTAACGCTTGCAGCTATTTGGCCTTGGTTAAAAAAGTAAACCACTATATATGTACATAAGGTGGTAATAGTCAAAAAGAATACAAGAATCTTTAAAAAGGTTTGTGAACACCATTAGTCAACCTTTCAAAAAAAAAAAAAAAAAAAAAAAAAACGCTACGTGAAGATGTTGAGTTATGAGAAACCAGTAGCTAATCGTGTTTCCACAGTGGTAAAGCGGGACTAAATATTGTTCTATCAAAATTAGCAACTGAAAAAATGGCTTAAAATATCAACTGTTCTTGTCAAACTTTAACACATGGGAATTTTATTTTAACCCTAATCATACCAACATGTGTCCTTGACATATCTTGATATTTGATTCAATAATACAACGAAACTTAATTACTCATTGCAATCAAAACCATCATTTTTCTTTTACACAATGTTGCAGAACTAAAAAATATATATATATATATACATATGTATATATAAATATTAAATTGTTAAAATTTTAAATTGACTGCAGAAACGAAGCATGCTTTTTAACTAATCTAGGTGCTCTGAATTCGAATCTCGCATACGAATTGGGATATCACGTCTTATTAAATTTTTATCGCATGCTGGCAATACTTGAAAACTATCAATACTGACACTACAATTTCACAATTATTAATTTGACAGTAGCCCACATTCATTCTAAATCTCATAATAGTATCGCTTAAGCATGTCGGGTAGATCGTGTGTTACAGATTCAAGCTATTTATACCCTATACCACTATGTGGTTTGGGTATAATGACTTTGTGTTGCTGTTTATAACTACCAAAAATATTTGACCTGGACCCATCTTTAATTATACCAATCGAATCAGAATCACTTTCTGAGTCGATATGGTGATGTCCGTCCGTCCGCCTGCGTGTCCATGTAAACCTTGTAATAGAACTACAGATCGCAAATATGAATATGTTTTGATGAAATTTGGAATAAAAGCTTGTATCATCCATTGGATGAATACTTTTGAAATTGGTGAAAGTCAGTCCATGTTCGGACCTAGTCCCCATGTAAATGACCCCTATGAAATCGACATAAATTGCCATCAGATTCAAACTATCATATAAATCTCAGTCAAATTGGGTTTGTGTGTGTTTATTATATCTATTAATCATTAGTATAACAATAATCCCTATAGGACAATTCTTAGTCATAGGCCCCATATAGAGCCGCTTCCCTATCTTCACTTAAATCCATCAAAAAAAAAAATATTGCACAGATTTTTCTCAAATTTGTTTTGTATATATTTTTTCAAAATTTAAGTGACTTTACCAAATATGGTCAGGATCGGGTTATTTGTCGACGTAGTCCCCATATAAATATAGCACCCGATATGAACTTTTTCATATCTGCAGCCAAAAAAAAAAAAAAAATAACAATGCCACTCAAATTTGGTTCATGCTTATTTTCTATATCCAATTAGTAGGACCGAAGAGATAGGGTCTCTAAACCATGGTATAGGGTATCGTATAGTCGGGCTAGACCGACTATAATTTTCTTACTTGTTTTGCTTTGTATGTGGTGAATATTTGGTTGAAAAAAAATATTCAATATCAGAATATTAAAATATACATATTTACATTATCTTGGGTTTGCTGTCAGAAACTTGGACACACCGTGGACAGCCACAATGACTTGTAATAGTTGTAGAACTGTTTTATAAAAGTATTCAAATGGCAAGTAGCTCTATTTCGATTTTCCAATTCCAGTACTTTGGAGAGGGTCAAGTAACTACCAAACCGATTGTCATTTCTGTTGAACAGTAGTTGCTGGATTCGATATGAAAAATTGAAAAAATATTACGCGAATGTATCACTGGTTTCCAAACCAGTTCAACGTCCACCAAATGATCCATTACCAGGCATTCCCAGTGCTACGAGCAGTGAGTCCGAAACATTTTTCACCATCAGAGGTAGTTTGTAGGAGGCTGATGATGAACGCCATTTAGTGACCCAAGCTGAGCTGAATGATCTAATTCGGGATTTAGATTTAGCGAAGCAAGACCCAGAATTACCAGTTTCATGGAAACATCCTGCAGTTGGGACAAAAGTAACAATCAATAGAGACGGAAGCTTAGAATTGGCTGCATATTTTGAAAAGAAACACCCTGTTCTAAAGTGCACTGATGTTGATGGTTTATTCCAGAAAATGACTAGCCACATGACAAAGCTGAAGAGAGATTATCTATTGATGGCTCTAAGTAGAGTTTAAAGACTCTTCTTTTGCATAATGGGAATGAAAAACCTTCATGCCATTACGAATCAATCAGCGAAATTTTGACATTAACCATTAATTAATCTGTTTCAGGTCATTGTTTTGATGACTGGTATGCAAGGAGTTTTCACAAAATATTGTTGTTTCCTTTGTCTATGGGATAGTCGCGCTACATGTCATCGTTACGTCGCACAGTGGCGCCATTTGAGTTTTTTCGTTGCAAAAATCATATCTTTTGAACCGAATAACATAATTGAACAGTTTAAACAGCATATGATAGATAAATGAAATATGCATTTGGAAAGGGTGCTGCGCTTTGGAGGGACCTACTTATGGGTCATCAAAATTAAAATTTGTAGAAAAATCAATTTTATGGTAACTAAAAAAAATGATTTTTACATTTTTAGATTGTTTTTATTTTTTTTCTATAGGGTTTTATGTTTTAAATTATTACCCAACAAATTAAAAAAAAAATTACTTCTTTTTTAAATTTATTTTTTCAATTTTCTGTAAAATATTCATCACAATTCGTAAGAGAAGGTATATCTAAAAACTAATAATTTCTAAACTATAATTATTTTCTAACTCTATTCGTGACTTCACATGCCGTAGGGAAGAATAAAGTGGATCGGAAGATGCTGCCAATATGTTGAGGAGGTCCTCATTTTGCCTTACACTTGATGCTTTGAATGTGTTCTTCAATCTATATTTTTTATAAAATTTGTTAAGAGACTCCTATGCTTCTTCAGAAAGCTCTCCAATTGGCAAAGACTGGTACTCAATTATATCTTTGCAATGCGCCAAAGAGATGCAGTTTTCGATGCATATTCTCCATATTTTGTAGAATTGGCATTTTCTTTGCAGTTTAAAACATTCAAGATCGTTCCCAATCTTTTCACGATATGATTGTCAATTCCAGTGGTTCTAGTTACTGCCTCATCATTTTCAAAAAATCTCCTAGAAGTGTTTCCATCGTTTGAGTTACCGTATCCGTGCTTGGGACAGTCTACTTTTAGTCCAACTTGTTTAAAAAAAGCATCCTGTATTTGCTTCTTTCTGATCTTTTCCTTATCCTTTATTGATGTATTTTCATCGAAGTTTTCCTCCTCTTGTGGTAGGGTATACGCCAGTTTTAGCAAGAACTCCATACACCTTATCCTTGCGTGCAATGGTGACATTCCATATTCGTAATTCTCCTCGTTTGTAGAATCGTTTAAATTACCAAAGTTCTTCTGAATCTTTTTGCAAATCGGGCATGACAATGTCGAGGTTGTTCCTGTCAGTTCGTTTACGATTTTTCCGTCAGCCATGGTCAGGTGAAACTCGTAATTGCATTCAATATATTTTCCTTCTCCAATTTGCAGCTTTGTAGGCTTAATCTTGCTTACTTGTTCTTCAATGTCCTTCACCGTGGTCCTTATGAGTTCTGCCGATTCCCTTGCAAACTGAAATATTATTGGTCGGCAATAATGCACTGATGACGGACGTGGATTTTTCCAGTGTAGGGAAACATCAGATTTTAGCCGCAAAGGAACAACAGTTTCCATAAACATATTTCCGTCCGATATTGTAGCGTCATCGGAAGATATCCTTTGCTTATAAACGCTTTTTCCGGATGATCCATCGCACCTCCACTTGCTGATCAATGTAGTTTCTCAGGAAGAATTTTCACATCATTTTCAGGAAGACTCTCCAACAACCGTTTTGCTGTATGGCCCATGAGATCCTGCAGATTGGCTTTCACACAGACTTCCGTAAACTCCGTATGCAGTGGTCGTGAATTTATTTTGGTTTGCGTAATATGCTTGTATCCTGGTAAAACGTCAGCCCCGTGTCGCATCAAGAATGCCCGTAGTATCTCATATTTTTCTTTGGAAAGTTGTAAGTCCATAAACAAGGCCAAGGCTTCTTCGGAACCATACTTTTTAATGTGTGCGTTTGTGGGCGTGGGAATGCTTTCCTTAATCCTTTTTAGTCACAGTGGGCTTGCATCAGCAACGGA
Source organism: Cordilura impudica (assembly GCA_963682025.1). NCBI lineage: Eukaryota > Metazoa > Arthropoda > Insecta > Diptera > Scathophagidae > Cordilura > Cordilura impudica. Next base: position 113,874,718 of record OY821519.1, read on the forward strand.
TTTTGTAATCTGCGACTTAACTCAATCACTATCCTTTGTATATTTAATAGACAGCGCGTCCGATAAATGCTTTGTGGTCAAGTCATTGGTGGCATCGGCAAGTTTCCTCTTTCTTGTGAAAATTGAACACTCCTTAATACTTTTTTTGGCCTTCCTTTTGCTCCTCTGGTTGATGTGGTGGGTTTATCTACTGCCAATATATCCAGGATGGTGTCTTCATTAAGCCAGTCCTCGTATTTGTAGTTGAAGTTCTGAGTGGTTCGATTAGATTTCACCCATTTTGCCATAATATTTGCATATATCAGATAAAAATTATTTTTTATAATTTCGCTTCTCTCAATATTTCCGTATAAGCTATCAAGTTCTTGTAAAGCAGCTTCCGTGAAAAACTGTGGTGTGGTTGACCTTCTAAACAGTTCAAATAATTTTAAATTGTTCAACGCCATGTTTTCAGTACTTAAATTGTTTAACGCCATGGTTTCAGTACTTGTTGCGCCAACTTTCAGTCGTAGACTAATCCAGACATTATGCTTATTTTGCAATATATAGGCTTACGCTACCATGCCTAAAAATTTACCTGTTCCCTGCATACATATGGATTTAGGCTGAATTATGCAATTTTGATATTATGCTCGTGTCTAAATAAGATTTGTGCCTACCTGGAGGGACCATAAGTCAATATTGTTCTTGACCATTTGTACTCCAAAGTAATTTTTAAGTGAGGTGCGTACCTGCGAATTTCAATGAGTAGTTTTTTGTGCATCCTGTGTCTGAAACAGAATATTGGGAGTAGACCTTGGCAGAGGCTCACAGGTAGACAACCGACTTAAAATGCAATTTTCACACTATTAGATCAAACTACTGTCAGTCAAAACATGTAAGGGATGCACGCCATAAAATTTCTGCAACCATGTCTTTTTAACCTTTTTTACCTCTAGAAGCCAAACGGGCACGTAAGGGCAGATAAACCCTTTTGAATTATGTAAAGAAATAATCAAAGAACAGGTTTTGCAAATATGGCAAATATAGAAAAATATTGATTTTTTTTATTTTCCGTCAAAGTTGAAAAATAGTAAAAAAAAACGGATAGTTTTTAAATAGTGATTTACCAGGAGAAACACAAAGCAAACAGTTAATTTTTTTTACCATTATACATTTAATAGATACATCAATCAACACAAACAAAAAATAAGGCAATTCGTTACCTATTTTTCGTGATATTACACCTGAAATCGCAACAAATTGACTAAAAATTGTGTGTTTTTTTGAAAACCAAATGTCGGTCAACTTTGAACGGTTATATCTTCTAAACTAAAAACGTGATATTACTAAGAGTAGCATATTTGAAATCGTTGAAAAGTTTCCTATAACATGGGTTTATTCAAAACTTCGTTGGCGCACAAGAAAATTTTGATTTTTGCAACCTCGTTTGCACTACCGGGCGCCACTGTGCGTCGGAACAGAGTGGCCAAAAAGAACTGAGTATTCATCAGGTAGAAAACGCATTTCAAATAAACCACCAATTGATCCAAATGAAGTTCTTCTTCCGCCGCTGCACATAAAATTGGGCCTTTTTAAGAACTTTGTCAAGGCTCAGGACAAAGATGGTGCAGCACTTAAATATTTGTTAGCGGTTTTTCCTAAAATCTCATATGCTAAAATCAAAGAAGGCATATTTTTTGGCCTACAGATGATAATTTTTCACAATGATTATTGGAGAAAGAATATGCAGCCTGGAAATCTTTCAATAGCATCGTGGACAGTTTTCTTGCAAACAATAAGAGTGAAAACTATAAGCAAGTTGTTGTTGTATTATTGAAAAATTATCAGAAATTAGGTGCACGAATATCACTCAAACTTCGTTTTCTTCATTCGCATTTAGAGTTTTTTTCCACAAAACCTATATGCGGTGAGCGACGAACAAGGAGAGCGTGCTCACCAAGATTTAATGAAAATTAAAAGAAATTATGAAGGATTTTGGGTCATAAGCATGTCAATTTGGAATCAGGGGTACCCCACGGGTTAATTTCAGAAAATAATTCCAGAACATTATTTTTCGGAATTATTAAAATATTATCAAAAAGCCTTATCGAAATCCTTCCATAAATATATATTTTGATATTTTGTTTTATAAAAATCCAAATCTCCTTAAATTTAACCTTTGACCTTAAAGAAGAACAGTTTATAGTGCTTCAATGTAGCCTTAATTTACAAAGTTAAGAACTTATATCAAGTAGTATAATATTTTGATAAAAGATATTTAAAATATGAAAACACCAAAAAGGTGTAGCCTAAACGTTGAAACAGTATGAGAATCACATCTTTCTTCAAATCCGCTGAAATAAAAACGCTAATTTCGCCAAACTAAGAACAGGATACCTACAATATTTGGCTTTTTTCAGTCAATTCAATTTTATTTACATCATTATCATTTTACATATCAATATAAGTCTAAATTACATTATAAAGAGTTCAACATTTCCTTTTTCTATTTAATAATTAGTTAGTATTTTCAAACTTTTTGATATGTTTACATATTAAATTAATTATGGAGGAAAAAATTACAAAAAAACTATTTGATTTTTTTTTTAATAAAAACTACTTATCCTACGAACTAATTATGATTATGGCAACTCATTAATATGAGTATAATCATAGTTTATGCACATGATATTAAAGTTTTGAGTAGGTCTTTCAATCTTAACTTTAACTAGTTCTACATTTGCAAGCGCATGAAGTCGCTCTGTAGAGAAGAACCACGGCATGTTGTATATTAACTTTAATAACGTATTTTGCGAAACTTGCAATTTTTGTATATGACACTTAGCACTAGTAGACCAAACTTGAGCTGCATAAAATATTACAGCATGAAAAATAGCCTTTAATATTAATTTCTTATTATCAATGTTAAGCCTTGAATTCCGACTTATAAAAGAATAAAGGATACGGGTATTTAAATAAACATTGTTTACTCTATATAAAATTTGGTCTTTAAACTTCATTTTAGGTTCAAGCACAATATCTAAATATTTAACTTTATCTTTCCATGAAATTGAATTATTAAAGTCGATATTTTGTTGTGCTAAAAAACATGATTTACGTTTTCCATTTATTAAAATAACGTTGTAATTCAGCTAAAGCATTTTGGAGATGGGCTACAGCACCAGAGTTTCTGAGCTAAGTATTGCAGATACAATCGTTGTATTCGGTAAATTTTTTGAACAAAATTTTTGAAAAAGTATAATTGGAGATTTTGAAATAATGCTAAAAATACGTACCGCTTTGACATTAATTTAGAACGGCATAGCAATAAACGAGATACAAAATAATTTACATAAAATCATTCTGCGATCAGGAGAATGCAAAAATGTTAATGTTATAAATTTCGTTAATATCTTTAAAAATGTGAGCTCGATTTTCTTAATCAAGTGGTCTGCGGCGCATTTATTGCCTGGGGAACTTGATATAACTTGGACGTTTTTTAACCGATAATAGATTTTAATGTTTTATTAGAAAGATAATTTACTGAGGATTGTGCTTCATTAATTAATTTAATTGAAACGCAATTATTATTATCAAACTTTTTGTGAAAAATTATTTTTTTTTGTAATTTTTACATATAAATGCATATTTGAACTTTGAACCCAATGCGCGTCCTGAAAGTATTGTCCGTTTTGGCTTAAATTATGCGCACTAAAGTTTTAAATCCAGTGTCACAATAAGCCGACCCACACACCCCAAAATTCGACCAAATATTTTTTTTTATACAAACCGCTAATCTTCATATAAGTATGTTCATTTCGGGGATTCCCCACTGATTGGAAATATTAATCAAGGGGAATGGAATGTTTTAAACTACATAATAGTTTCGAAAGATTTTATAGAGTAATGACTTGCAAGTATACTTAAAAAAAGTAAGAAATTTATAGTCGATCTAGGCCGACTAGCGATATCCTAAACCATGCGTTTAGAGATCCTATCCCTTAAGTGCAATTAATTGGGTACAGAAAATAAGTATAAGCCAAATTCGAGTGGCACTGTTATTAATTTTTTTTGCCTTCGGCTATTGAAAAGTTCATAACGGATGCTATATTTATATGGCGCCTAGGTAAAAAAATGGACCGATCCTGACCATCTTTGGCAAGGTCACTTATTTTTTTCAAAAACGTATATAAACCAAATATGAGAACGAGCTGTGAAATACATATATATATATTTTTTTTTTTTTTTGATTTAAGTGAAGATCGGGGAACAGCTTCATATGGTTGCTATAACTAAGAATTATCAAATAGGCTTTATTTTTGGACTACTGATAAATACATGTAATAAATACAAACAAACCCAATTTGACTGAGATCTTTATGATAATTTAGATACATATAATGGCAATTTAAGTCTATCTCATAGGGGTCATTTGTATGGGGACTAGGTTCGAACATAAACTGATTTTCACCAATTTCAACAGCGTTAATTCTATGATATAGGTCTTGGAATTATGCCAAAGCGACTTCCGAAATCATAAATCCAACTAACTGCGGAAGAAATTGCTAAAGATACGGCCGATGATATTGAAGACAGTGATATCTTTGTACAATCTCATAACGAAGAGAGTGAAAGTAATGAAAATAATAATTTCGGGTATTGCTGAGAATGCAGGTGAGCTGTATAGAGAATTATCTTTTTGGTAAGGACGGAATCTATGTTTTTCAATTCCAAAACTTCACTGAATGAAGTTAATTTGCCAGGGAAACAATCCAAAGACCTTTTAGAGTCGAGTTAGCTATATATGAATGACGAAAGTTTTGGCGCACTTTTGAAATTTACCAATTTATATTTAGTTATTACAAATCAAAACTGCCAGCCGTACCAACAAATGTAACAAAGATAAGAGCCTATATTCGACTTCTGAGTCTAACAGGGACACAAAAGAAGCAATCACAAACATTTCTGGATTTTGGTGCTGGCAACGTATGTAGCTGCCCAATTTTTCGCGCTACTACGAGTCGAAATCGTTGTATGGAAATTTTCTAAAATTTGCGCTTTGATGAAAAAAATCGATGCCCCTAAATAATAGACTTGCATCTTTGTGTATAGAATATAGTTGAAATCGTCAACAAAAAAACTTGACAAATTTTACACTCCTAGTGAACAGTTTGTTTCCTATGTGACAGCAAAATAAGTTACCCACTCAATAAAATACCTTATTTAGGGGAAATAAATCGGCAGAGGGCTTTTGCTCTGGACTAAACAATTGTGGAAGGGGTAGTTCAAATTTATAAAATCATAGGCCGAAATATTATACATGAACACAATTTTACGATTTCGTAATTTGCATTAATTTAATGGTTTGAAAAATAAGCCCTGCAAACAAATTTTTTGGTTTTCACAAAAATATGACGTTGGTATCTTACGTTGTAAAACCAGATATAACAGTTCTGTTATTCTCTTCAATGCATAACGGCACTCACTACGACGTTAAAAATAAGAAAATTCGGAGGCAAATTTATATTAAAATCAGACAAAAGCAGCAGTTGACACCTTGAAAATAAAACAGGTGGACATTTTCATTCTTCTCCAATTTAAGTGTTGTTTGTGGAATTGCAGGATATTTTGTTAGGAAAAATTTACATACATCTTGGAAAGCAACGAAAGTGAAAAAATCTCGAAAGCTCATTTTACGAAACATTTCCAAAAGACTCATTGCTCCCAACATAAGTCAAAAGTCAAGAATAAGTTACAGCGGCCTATAATTCATTGCATTCAAAAAGTTTTTCAAGAAGGAAATACACCAATTACAACCACTTACGCAATAAATAAACGCAAGAGATGCTATATGTGCGATCCTAAAATAAGACGTATTAGCAGTAATCCTATCAGAAATGTAACATTAATGTCTGCAAACTTTTTAATTGTAAAGAACGTACTTAATATAGGATTTTTTACCATAAATATGTCTGCAATTGTTTTAAGCTGTTTCTCTTCATTTTTATATTGTACGTATCTTAGAGACACATGGTGGTAGGATTTGCAACTTTTTATGTCGGTATGATGAGGGCTAAACTCATGTCTTTGTGAATACAAAACAAAATAATTACACTGTTGAACGTTTTCGGGAACATTGTTTGGGCGATGAGAAATTTCATGTCAGTGTGAAAGTACTAAGCCGGTATAATAAAATCTCCAAAGGGTTTCAGGTCAACTATAACTCAGCTACAAGTCAAGAAACATTGACGATTTCTCATTTTAATCTTCAACAAATTGGCAGCTAAGGCTTACATAAATAATTTTTATTAATATATGTATCTAAGTATGCAAAATTATTATAAAAAATATTGATGTATGTATGTTTGATTTCATATTAATAATATCACTCATTCGTATGAATCACTTCTACTATACTAATAAATTATAATCATACACTAGTCGGCATAATTATTTTGACAAAACCAAAATTATGCATTTTTGTATTAAATTTTTAGTTGTCTTTATAGAATATAATTATTTAGTTTTTTGTTTTGTTAGATATTGCTAATATAAACTAAAAAATAACTCAATAGAGTTTCTTTCATAAGAAATTAAAAAGATATGAATGAAAGTAATATTGAGGTGTTGGCATAAGTATTTTGACAAGTTCCCAAAAAAAATTTCGTCATAGCAGCTCACTGATTTTTGCATTATCAATAATGACCTGCCCCTGCCCACTACATTACTTCTTAAGTGAAAATAAGGCGCTAATAACTTTCAAAGTGATAATAATGAGTTCCTAGGCGACTAGCTACCTCCAATGACATCCCCGTGTTATAATAATGAGCTTATCAGGCAAACTTCAGCCAGTTATTTCTCCTTTTAAAACCCATTATTTGGTAATGTTTTTTTTTCCTGGGTTATTATTATTTAAAAAATAAGCCTAATATTTCGCAAATGTATAGAAATTTGATTATGAGTTAATAAAATGTATATCCCCCTTGGCTTCAATAGCTTTTTGAAGGCTTCTTGGAGCTGAGTCCAGTAAATTTTGAAGGACCCCTGAGGATATCTCAATCCAAAGGAAAGTGACCTCGGAAATGTTCTCTTCTTTCATTTTATGTAAATAATCAATTATTTTACGTTTGATAAGAGACCACACGTTTTCAATGGTATTCAAGTCTGGACTTTGGGGTGGCCAGTCCAGAGTAATAGCACCAACATCCTTCAAATATTTGGATATCATCCTGCTTTTGTGGCATGGGGCATTGTCCTGTTGTAGGAAAAATGATACTCTGGTCAACGTTTCATCAGAAGGGAAAGCGTTTTCATTTAGGGTACACAACTATTGGCCTTGGTTTATCGAGCCGGCGATGGGACCCAAGTCATCCAACCCATTGGTCGCAATGTACCCCCAGAACATGACAGAGCCTCCGCAATGGCTCAATTTTTGGCTTTCGTACCTGTGGCAGCCTTACAAAAATCTTTTGTTTTGATGAGTTGAACTCATTATAGCTTTGATCTGTCCATAGAATGCTTCTTCAAAACTCTCTTGGCTTCTGAATATGCTTATTTGGGAAGGCCAATCTTTTCAGCTTGTTCACATCTGATATGGAGGTATGTCCTTGTTTTGTATGTTTTAAAATCTCTGTTTTTTAAATGTCGTCGAAAACTAAGCTCACTGATTGGATTCTTGGCCGACCGATTATATTTACTTGATGCAGATTGAGGCCTTAGTTGAATATTTTTGTGAAATTCCCGCAGAAGGATTTGGTCTTCAATTAGCATTGTTTTGCATTTAGCAACTGATCTAGGTAAGTTTGTGATATCATTATGGTCCTTAATTTGTTAATTTGATAGTACACTGTCGTTCGCGGCAAACTAAATTCAACTAAAATTCTTTTACTATGACGCCAGAATTAAAGTTGCCAATATTGAAGCGCTAGGAGCACAGCTTAACTCAGCCGTTTTTCGCATAGTCTCCAATGACTTCAATTCAATATTTTATTTGAATATTATAAAAAGATTTCAATAAAATTTGAATACCAAAGTTATTAGATTCTCACTTGCTAAACTATGGGCGAACACTACCACAAAGATTTGCTTGCTTTCTTATCAGCAGAAAGGGAATTCAAAGCGTAAACGACAATATATTGGGCACGCGTATAGTTATAAATGTGGATTTTATTTTAAAGATTATCCATGTACCGTTAGTTGACTAGTTAACTGGGCAAGAAAACATCACAGTTACGTATGTCAAAATAATTATGCCGACAAATTTACGCTTTGAATGTGTTAAGTTATCCAAAAATGTATTTAATAAAAATTTTAGTTTTTTGAAAATTTCATTTGATAACATTAGTTCAATGTGATTTTCTGAAGCTATTTCCTGAAGTACGAAACGAGGAATCATCAATGATTCTTCTCAAACTGAAATCAAATTAAGAAAAAAAAAAAAATATATATAAAAGCTTAAAAAAAAGTTTGGCCCGAGGAGGTTTTACTACACGTACCTAGCACTTCACCCCGAATTGGAATTTCTTATCCCCTGGAATGGCTGTTGCACTGTATTTTATTTATTAAGTATAATGATTGTGTTCTTCGCCAAAATATGAATTGAACAAGCAAATCTGGGTTATAGGGTTATTTTATTTTATGATGTGTATTCAGATTATTAGTGATGTTATTGTTAAACTTAAGTATGCATGTATGTATTTCATTCCATATACATTAGAGAGAAAAAAAAATTGTCCCCCAGCACTTTTTTAAAGCTTATACCGTAAAGTATTTTTGAGATTTTTCAGAAGAGAATTAGAGGTCAGTAAAGTCGAATTTTACCAAAAAAAATCGGGTTTTCCGAAAATTTTTTGGAGTTTTACTTATTACTTTGCCCATAACCACGATTTTCTGTGTTACGAAGTCAATATTTTAACAGAAAAATGTTCAAGCTTTACTTTTCTGTATAGAAATCATAAGTTTCGGTATTTTTTTTTTGCTCATTTGGGTACCCTTGCTGACATTTTTTCGTAAATTTTGCAAAAATTTTGAAAGTAATGTTTCGTAACTTTTAAATTTGCTATTAGTTAAAAAAAACTAATAACGTAGTTTAAAAGGTGGATAAAGACTGAGTGTCTAAAAAAAAATAAAGAATTTGCTCTTACCGTTCAAAACTAATTTCCTTATATCGCCTTGTACCAATTTTCTGAAATTAAAAATATTCTAAGTTGTTTGCCAGTTATGCATCGGAATTGTTTTATTGTTAGTTTCTATTGTTTCTATTCAAATATAAAATATGGGTGGTTTTTTGTTCAATTACAATAAGAGTCAATATAGCTGATACAGAAATTTTTTTATAAGGCTCATTTTGAGCAGTTCTTGAGGGAATTAAAGATACACATTACATAATACCATTTAGTGTTAAAGAAATAAAAACAAAAGTGTCAAATGCCGACGATGCGCTTTTCATTATCGAGTTTAATATGGTTTGGGTATAATGACTTTGTGCCGCTGTTTGTAACAACCAAAAATATTTGACCTACGCCCATCTTTAATTATACCGATCGAATCAGAATCACCATCTGATTCGATTTAATGATGTCCGCCCGTCCGTCCGTCCGTCCTTCTGTGTGTCCATGTAAAGTTTGTAATCAAACTGCAGGTCGCAAATATGAATATATTTCGATGGAATTTGGTACGTAAGCTTCTATCTGCCATAGGATGAACGCTGTTCAAATTGGTGAGAATCGGTCCATGTTCAGACCTAGCCCCCATACAAATTACCCCTATGAAATCGACATAAATTGCCATAAGATCCAAATTGTCATATAGATCTTATTCAAATTGGGTTTGTATGCGTTCATTACGTCCATTAATGAGTAGTCCAACAATGATCCCTTTGGCCCCATATAGAGCTGATTCCCGATCTTCACTTAAATCTATTAAAAACAAAAATATTGCACTGATTCTTCTCAAATTTTGTTTGTATATATTTTTGCAAAATACAAGAGACTTTACCAAACATAGTCAGGATCGTTCCATTTTTGGGCCCAGTCTCCATATATATATAGCATCCGAGATGATCTTCTTCATATCTGCAGCCAAAAAAATTAATAAAAATCCCACTCAAATTTGGTTTATGCTTATTTTCTATATCCAGTTAGTTGGGCCTAAGTGATAGGGTCTCTAAACGCATGGTATAGGGTATCATATAGTCGGTCTCGACCGACTATAATTTTCTTACTTGTTATCATTACATTATGTAAGTATATAAAATAAATTAAATTTTGTCTGGCACTGGCTGGATTTAATTTTTAAATTTTACTTTTAAGATTTGAATAACTTATTGTTAATTCACAAACCTATGTGAAGATTCAATAAAGAACGATGAATTACAAAAAAAAATCTACCATACTAAAATATTTTTAATTTTACAAAATGGGTACAAAGCGTAAAATGGAAATTACTTTGGAACGCCATGAGCAAATTCAATATTTTTTTTAATGACTTAGTCTTTATCCACCTTTTAAACTACGTCATTATTTTTTTAACTTTGATAGAAATTTTAAAAGTTACAAACCATTACTTTCAAAATTTATGCAAAATTTACGAAAAAATGTCATCAAGGGTACCCAAATGAACAAAAATGACCGAAATTTACAGATTGCTATACAGAAAAGTAAAGCTTGAACATTTCCAAGTAATAAGTCGAACTCAAAAAATGTTTGGGAATCCCGATTTTTTGGGTAAAATTCGACTCTAACGACCTCTAAACCTCTTCTGAAAAAAATCGTAAAAATACTTTACCCTAGAAGCTTTTAAATAATGCTGGGGACCCATGAAAATCGAAAAACAAAATCTTTTTGGGACACCCTAATATACATTGCAGTTTATTGCAAGAGAATTGTTAACTACGTTGGTTATAATGATCAAAATGTGTGTTTTATGTCCGCGTTTTACTACACAACTATAAATATGAATGTAAAAACTATTTTACCACAAAGTTTTTCTATTGCATAAGGGCATCTCACCAATATTTTTCTGTAGTAGAACTTAGAACCTACAATGTACAAAAATTATAAATTACAAAGATATTTACTTTTTTATTTATTTATTAACTATATAATAAAAAATTACAAAACGTGTATTTAAAAATTACGAAATTTTTAAAAACAGTTCAGCTTGTAATGCTTTTCAAAAGGCACACAAGTTATGAAATCTTACTATTGTATTACGGGATATTACTGAGGTAACAAATCTGGTATAATGTATATTATTCAAAAAAGTAGTAATTCGACTCCATCTCATAATGACGACGCACAGAGCTTTGTTTGCATAGTGAATTTGATGAAAATAGAATGAATTATCATAGACAAACAAGAAATTGGCAAGGTACTATATTTGGCGAAGTTAAGAAAAATGTTTTTTTTTAACAAAACTGCTTTATTAAATGTTTTTTTTATAAAAGCAGAGTACATTAAATTAATTGAAATTTGGTTACAGCTCTTCCACCACAACTTGCTTCTTGTGTTATAGCTGAAATACTAAGCATGAAAATAAGGAAAGCGCCTGAGATTGATAATTCGTTGAAAGTTTTACTGACTTGGAATTTTTAAACCCCCCTCAGACAATCACCCGGAAAATATGCCACAGGGTAACAAATAAAACACCAATCGAAATAGAAGCAACAAAAAAATAATTAATTGATTCAATTCTATCGCGTGTTTATATTAATACGTCAAGGGAAATCATTCGACCAGTTTTTAAGCAAAATGCGCACACGGATGAGTGTGAAATTTGTTGCAGTTATAGTTATGGAGGAGAAGTACCGAATGATAAAAAATATGTATAAATATATATAAATACTAGCTGGACCCGGCAAACGTTGTTTTGCCCTCAATAAATTTTTAATTTTAGTTAGAATCTGTATATATCTATATAAAAAAACGTTTGTGCATTAAAACTGTTAAAGAAAAACCATGTTTTACTTATGAAAATTAAACCAAATATTTATTGTAACATACGTATGTATAAGAATGACCAATATATTTCTATCATTGTAATTTTAAAAAGAGTGAACAATATTTTTAGTTTCCTTATTCTGGCAGTAAATTAATAAATTTTGCTGGCTTTCCGATACGGGAAAAACAACTGTTTTCGAGGTCCAAACCACATATTTGCAATGATTGTCCTTGAGATTTATTGAAGGTCATGGTAAAGCCCAATCTGTTCGGAAATTGCAATATTTTGAATGATATCAGTGTGTCGATAGGAATCATAGGAATTCTTGGCAGCAAGACATGTTCTCCTTTAAATTTGCCTTTGAGAATTGTGGCCTCAATAACATTGAGTATTATCCTCTCAACAATTAACCTGGTGCCATTACATAGTCTCGGAGCGTTGAGGTTACGTAGCAAAGTTATTGGAGAACCAACTTTTAATTTTAATAAATGTGGAGGTAGATCGGGTACATCAAGTGAATTCAAAAATTCTGTTGGATAATTGACTGCTTCATTTTCTTCAACAACACTATCCATAGATATGAAATAACACTTTCGGAATCAATCATGTCCTGAATAATAACATTAATATTATCGACATCGAAATTTTTAGCGGCTTAAATAGTTCTTTCATTTATCCAAGTAGTTGTTTTGAAAACTGGTCAGCCGTTGGATCATTGATAATAAAATGAGAGCTCCACCAAAAAATCTTTCATTGCCTTTCAAATATTTTAAAGTTCTATGTAGTGCTTCTAAGGAATGTTTGTAAGCCATGTTATATTCATCCCAAATAATAATATTGCATTTTTGTAGAACTTTTGCCATACCGGAATGTTTTTTTTATATTAATATGGCATTCTCATTCGTTTGTACATTTAACGGTGATTTGAGTGCTGAATGAGCTGTGCGACCACCATGCAATAATGTTGCGGCTATTCCGGATAAAGCAATAGCCAATGCAATTTTTCCTTCATTTTTGGTTAGAATATTTGTATATAAAAACGTTTGTGAATTTTGGAACTTATAAAACTTAAATAAATTTGACAGCTCATTATTTTTCGAACGCCAGCGCCATCTACCGGGTCTAACAAAAAAATTTTTGGCATCATCTAACATACATATATGTACATTCTTAGTTTCAGTAAAATCGCACCGTAAATAAGAATATTCGAAATGACTTTACCCCAGCGCCACCTATCGGGTCCATTCATAAATACAAAAATTTCCAATGATAAAACATACGTACATTCTGAATTGCAGCCAAATCGCACTAAATAGAAAATTAAAAAAAAAACAAAAAAAGGAGTTTAACTTCTTGTATATAAAATTCTCGTGTCGCGGTCTCTGTAATTGAACTCCTCCGAAACGGCTTGACCGATTCTCATGAAATTTTGTGTGGATATTGGGTAGGTCTCAGAAACGAACAACAGGTATTCTTTTTTTTGATATCTCAAGTGGGCGTGGCACTTATGGCTATCATAGTACTACAGATATCTGATTTTAAAAGTTCACTTTGTATGGGGGCTACCCCTCCCAGTGGCCCTATCAAAAAAGAAAATAAACGTTGTCCAATTTTCAGCCTTACCCAATATGCGCACGAAATTTCATGAGTATCGGTCGAGCGGTTTCGGCGGAATTTTACCACAAACAGCGCGACAGAAGAATTTTATATATAAGATATTTTAACTTAAATAAAATAAAATATTTATAGTAAATGATTCTATAAGAGCCTAAAGGTATGCTAATCAGTTCTAGCCAATTTCAGTTCAGCACCTGCGCATTTCATTACTCTGAGTATTTTGAATTGCCCAAAAATTGATTAGCATACTTTTAGGCTCTTATAAAAATATTTATTAACAATTGCATATATATTTCTTCTGTGTGTTCATCAATATATAATGAAGTTTAATGAATTTTATTTTAAAATTCACAATTTAGTGAATATCGTTTAAATATCCATGAATTCCTTATAAATATGGACCAAAAAACATATTGAAATAAAAAAATTTAATGAATAAATAAAATTTCTTAGAATTTGCACTCGGTTAAAAATGTTTTCTGAATCTATAAGTTACGCTATAATTTAAACTTGATACAAAAACTCCCAAGTGGTATCACCGTTAGCAACGTTGAATACCTGGACATGGGCATTCTATAATGTTATGGTAAGTTATCATAACTCCGACAAAAACTACGTGGACGGAATATCAAAAACATTTTCTGTACAGGCGTGAACCCGATAAGAAGGATTCTAGTTTATTGTTGCATGTTTCAAAATAAGTCCTACAATATTCATATAAAGCTCTTTAGTAACATATGGATCAAAATCTTCATGGTCCATCAATTAACGAAACCAAAAGTAGATCTTGCCTTATTAACAATCGCACTAATATAGCCAAAAAAAATCAAGTATCCTATCCACAAATACACTAAGTAACACTGTACAACATATCTTTTGGAGTGTGAATAATTCATATACCAGATGAATGTATTAGATTAGTATAGTAAAAGCAAAATTTGATGTTTTCAATTTTTTTGCCAACACTACTTGGAATAAGTGTAAAAGTTCTTCCAATCAAAATTCTTATTTCGGATGTACCCAACAGAATTTTAAGAGGCATTTTTTCGTATTGATCGTTTTAGTCCTTTTTTCAAGATATACCAGAAGAAGTACCCTAAAACGTACGTTTAAACTTTAAAGTGTCAAACTCTTCTGTGCATATGACCTGCAGCAAATTTTATTTGCGGTTAACGAAGACGAAAACTTCGAATGAAAATTGATTACACAAGATCTTGTATCATGAAAAAATATGTTCTTGAAATTTCCGCCTGCAATAATTTTAATATTTTTCTGAAACAAAGCAAGCGAAAATTAAAAAACAAGTAAGAAATTATGTCATAGTTAAGAGACCCTATATCTTCGGTCCAACTAATTCGATATAGAAAATAAGCATAAATCAAATTTGAATGGCATTGTTATTAATTTTCTTGGCTGCAGATATGAAAAAGTTCATATGTATGGGGGTCATCCTATGGCCGGTAAAAGCTTATATACCAAAATTCGTCTAAACATAAACTAAAACTAAACTTGTCAAGGCTAATCAGCCACCATAGTTCAATACCATAATTAAGCAACTAATTGCTGAACGTGATGCTGCCTACAAGAGATGGAAAAAGTATAAAACGCCATATTTACAATCGATATTTAAATCTCTAAGAAAGAAAGTTGTGGACAATATAAAAATATCAAAATCAATATTTTATACTCGTAAGTTCTCTTCCTCCAGTGGAAGTAGAAGTAAATGTAACGAGATTCGAGCCATAGGCATAGGAGTTAAAAACAGTAATACTATTAACTCTGATATTAATTTAGCATATTTACATAATTGTTTTGTTGACATTAAAATACCAAAACCTATTATAAATATATATGAAGAAATATCTACTGCTCCTGTCGAGAATACATTCTGCTTTCGTTGTATTGATCAGCATGAAGTTTTTATAATTTCTAATTCAATAAAATCAAACGCTACTGGTATGGATGGAATACACAATAAGTTTTTAAAAATGATTTTCGCCAAACTACTGCCATTTCTCACATACATATTTAACACGGTGCTTACAAAATCGATATATCCTGCTGATTGGAAGAAAGCTAAAATATTTCCAATACCTAAAACCAACAATGAATATCGTCCAATCGCTATTCTACCGTTTTTTGTCAAAAAAATCTTCAAAAACTTATGTCTTTACAAATGGATGAATATTTTACTAGATATGGTCTATTATCTGAAGAACAATCAGGTTTTAGACATGGCAGAGGATGCGTTACAGCATTGATAGACGTTGTTGAGTATCTAAGAGCCAAATTAGATGAAAACATGTTATGCTGTCTAGTGCTTCTAGATCACAGTAAAGCCTTTGATACTGTTGATCATAAGATACTCATCTCTAAACAAAAAAATCTGTTTAATTTTTCAGACTCTGCGTGCAAATTAATACTTTCATATCTTAGTGGGAGATATCAAACTGTTACATTAAATGGTAAAACATCAGATACCCTGTTAGTCAATCGTAGAGTGCCGCAAGGCTCTATCTTAGGTCCATTACTATTCTGCATATACATAAACGATTTGCCAAATGTTCCAACAACCTGTTCAATCAGTATGCAGATGATGTGCAATTGTATGCTAGCACTAATGTTAACGAAGTTCTTAACTGCACAAACTACATAAACATGGATCTAGAAAAGATACACAATTGGGCAAGCATCCTTCAAATCCTTCAAAAACCAAATGTATTTTCATATCAAGAAACAATCTTAATATTAATGCCAACCTAATGATCAATAGTACACCTATTGAGTTTGTTAAGTATGCCAAAAACCTTGGAATTATTTTCAATACTGACCTCTCGTGGAAAACCCATATAAATACAACCGTTGGAAAGGTCCACGCAATGCTTATGAATCTTTGGGCTGTTCAGACGTCAACACCTCTTGAAATAAGAATGCTACTGGCAAAAACATATCTAATTCCTGTTCTACTGTGAAATATTCGCTAACTGTGATAATAATGATTTTTATAAACTTAAAGTTGCATACAATAATACTGCTCGGTACATATTTATCAAAAAACATCGTGACCACATTTCTGATTATACATATCGGATAAACAATATGTGTTTTAAAGATTTGCTCAATTAAAGATGCCTTTTAATGATGCACAAGATTTTACACACTAAAGAGCCAGATTATCTATACCGTAATTTAACTTTTGCAAGATCTAATCGAGGGAAAAAAGATTTAAACATCTAATGTCAGAGAGACAATTCCTTGTTCACACAACACGTCTTTGGAACAATCTACCTTTTAATATTCAAATAATATGCAACACACATTGCTTCAGAAATCAAATAAAAAAATATATTAATTATAATTAAAATTTTAATTTCTGTCCTAAAAATATATTTTTCTTTTCTTTCTTTATTTTATATTATTGTAATGATTGTCATTTCTTAATCATTTCTTTTTAATGTTTTTTACATTTAATGTATTCAAAATAGTTATACATAATATTAATATTTGCATTTGTTAATCTTCAGTACTATTGTCAACTATTCTCTAGCATTATAATATATAAGACTTATGTCTTGTTGTGCTAGAATTACAATAATAAATAATAATAATAATATTTATATTTGCGACCTGTATTTTGATTACTAGGTTTACATGGACACACAGACGGACAGACGGACGGACAGACAGACATCGCTAAATCGACTCAGAAAGTGACTCTGATTCGATCGGTATAATAAAAGATGGGTTTTAT
Organism: Cordilura impudica; assembly: GCA_963682025.1. Lineage (NCBI taxonomy): Eukaryota > Metazoa > Arthropoda > Insecta > Diptera > Scathophagidae > Cordilura > Cordilura impudica. The sequence goes on from OY821519.1 coordinate 113,892,008, forward strand.
GTCAAATATTATTGGTAGTTACAAATAGCAGCACAAAGTAATTATACCCAAACCACATGGTGGTACTAGGTATAATAATATGAATACAAAATCTTGATATTCATATTAATTTTTCGCAAAATCGCCAATTGCATTTCGTTTTAACATCAAAACTGTGAAAAAATAAATATAGCGAAAAATGGAAGATTTCAAGCTCTATACCAGGAAAAATTTCGTAATAGCAGCTCATTGATTTTTGCATTACCAGTAATGACCTACCCCTGCTCACTGCATTACTTATAGAGTGAAAATAAGGCACTAACACTAATGTGTGATACAGCTATTTATATTTCATGCCAGCTCCTTGCATACTGCATTACTTTCAAAGTGAAAATAAAGAGTTCCTAGCCAACTACCTACCTCCAATGACATCCGCGTGTTAAAATAATGAGCTTATCAGGCAAAATTCAACCACTTACTTCTCCTTCTAAAACCCATTATTTGGTAATGTTTTTTTTTTTCCTGGGATGCTAATAGTTTCTGCTGTGATTGTATACCAAGAAAAGAAAGGGCATTTTCGTGGAGATTTTATAGGAGGGGATAATTTCAACCCGAAAATAGTTTTGAAAATTTCATTTTAAATATTAAAAATTTACATATAAATATATAGGTAAAAATTCTCCAGGAGGCATGTTTGGCAATATACGTTGGTGAAGCAAGCACATATTCCAGCAAGAAGATAATGAAGAAGACGAAGGATCCCAGTTGGATATTGAGTGTGATAAATACTGATAATAGTGATGAATTAAACAAATTAGTAGTTAAATCGTTACTAAAAACAAAATGATTTTAAAACTACATAAAAATAAAACGTTTGTCACAACTTTTGACAATTTAAAAAAGAAAACAAAAAATATCAGGAATAATCTAACCAAAGTTTTGATTAAAACTCTCCGTTTGCTTATGCATATGAGTTTTGAATCTTTCCGTGAATGTGCGTGACTTTGCGTGACTATTTTAAAGTCAATTTTTGGTCACAAAAAGTCTATGGACAAAGTTTCAGATCGATCGGATGAGGGGAAATGGAGTTTAAATCACTCCGTGGCTGTGCGTGACTGTGTGTGATTATCTTAGAATTAATCTTTGGATCGAATGAAGGGAAGGGAAGTGAGATTTTTGTTTTTCCGTGACTGTGTGTGACTATGCCCAAGTTAACCTATTTTCACAGTAAGTCTATCGACTAAGTTTCAGATCGATCGGATAAGGGGAAATGGGGTTTAAATCACTCCCTAACTGTGCGTGACTATGCGTGACTATGTCGAAGTTAATATTTCTTTACAGCAAGTTTCAGATTGATTGGATGAGTGGAAATCCGTTATAAATCAAATTTAATCTTTTTTTCATAGCAAGAGTATGGACCAAGTTTCAGCTCGATAGGATGAGGGGAAGTGACATTTATAACACTCCGTGACTGTGCGCGACTATGCGTGACTGTGGGTGACTACCCCAAAATTATTCTGTAGTCATAACGAGACTATGGGCCAAGTTTCAGATCAATTGGAGAAGGGGGAATGGGATTGACTCACGACAGACAGACAGACAGAGAGTACGAGTTAAAAGAAAGAGTTTAAAAAATTCGAGACAAAATATTAAATTTAAAATAAAAAAAACCTTAAAATATTAAATTAGGTGTAAAAACATAAACTTAGAAAAATTTAGCTAACATTGTTCATATTTTCAGTGATTTAGCATTACCGGATAACGTCTCGTCTTCGACACCTCCTAGTAAAAATTGTTGCAGAATATATTCACAGAATATTTTTATGAAAATGACCCATCACAATTCCAGATATAGGGTTAAAATATTATATGAAAAAACAAGTAAGAAAATTATAGTCGGCCTAGACCGACTATACGATACCCCATCTCTCAGGCCCAACTAACTGGATATAGAAAATAAGCATAAACCAAATTTGAGTGGAATTTTTATTAATTTTTTCGGCTGCAGATATGAAAAAGTTTATATCGTATGCTATATTTATATGGGGACTACGCCCAAAAATGGACCGATCCTGACCATGTTTGGTAAAGTCTCTTGTATATTGCAAAAATATATACAAACAAAATTTGAGAAGAATCAGTGCAATATTTTTGTTTTCTGATAGATTTAAGTGAAGATCGGGAAGCAGCTCTATATGGGGCCTATGACAAAGAGTTGTCCAATAGGGATCATTTTTGGACTACTGATTAATGGATGTAATATATACATACAAACCCAATTTGACTAAGATTTGTATGATAATTTGGATCTTATGGCAATATATGTTGATTTCATAGGGGTCATTTGTATGGGGGCTAGGTCTGAACATGAACCGATTCTAACCAATTTCAATAATAGCCAATTTCATCCAATGGCCGATAAAAGACTAAATACCAAAATTCATCAATATATATTCATATTTGCGACCTGCAGTTTGATTGCAAGCTTTACATGGACACACAGACGGACGGACGGACGGACATCGTTAAATCGAATCAGATAGTGATTCTGATTCGATCGTTATAATTAAACATGGGTGTAGGTCAAATATTTTTGGTTGTTACAAACAGCAGCACAAAGTCAATATACCCAAACCACATAGTGCTATAGGGTATAATTAATTTTAAAATTCTGTTGCAGACATTCGAACGTAGAATTTAGTTCAAAGGAACTAATACACTATTCTTTGAGTCTGCCTCAATACAGTGTTGGCGAAAACTTAAAACTTTAAACGGCTATAAAATTTGACTGCGTCTCCACAGGAACAAACGCTTTGCGAGTTTTACTTCAATAACATAATATAATCGTTCGATATAATAATCACCCACCCCTAAGGCCATGACCATCATTTTGTTCCACAGTGTAATTTTTCATTTCTTACGATTCAGTTCCCTCAAGTTTACATTACATTATTTAAGAATAGTAAAAACAATAATGAGGATAATAGGGGATGAATTGCGAAACATTGTATGCGGTAGCTACGATAATTTTCGTAATAGCTGTATGGAATTCAGCATATTTCTAAAAAAAATCAAGATTTAAGATCCCATCATTTTACTTGAAAAATATTATAAAAATAACAAAAATATTTGATAGCACTATTAAATAAGTATTCCAAAAGAGTAAAAAAAATGTTCAATCTAAAATGATTTTCGAATCTTCAGTGGGGTATTTAAGTCTCCGTTCTCAATTTTGATAATTGGTATAAAATTTGCACTCATTTTGACATCTTTACATCCTGTAAAAATTTCACATCCAAACGTTTAATAATTAAGTTTGGATATTATCTTTTGACCCAAAATTATTTTATTTTTCATATATTTATTGTAACGACCAATAATTTTCTAATGTGAACTTAATTAATTGAGATTCTACTGTGCACATGAATAACCTATATACATATATATATAGTTGTATAAGTATCCTTACTCATAAATAAGTATTTCTTGAAATAGTAAATTTATTATTCCCATCGTGATGTATGATGATTGCTTCATTGTTATGAATCATTATTAAGTATATTGATGATTTATTGTTTCCTTGCTGGTTTGAACTTCTAATGATTAGGTTGCTTACGTAAGATTTTTTTTTATGCTTTGTTTTATATACGAGTTTGGATAAAGGTATATAATCAATATTTTAACTTTTCATTTGTTAACAAATTGTTTTTTATAAGAAACTGTCTGCAGAATTCATGCTGCGTAATTATGTAACAGTTTTATTGTGCTATTGTTTTTGAAAAGATAAATACCTCCATTAATGTTCCAGTTTTGTCACATACAATAGACGTATGGTGTAAAATATTCTATTATATTATTTTATAATTTTCGTGTTTTGTTTTTCTTTTGTTAAAAAATACGAAAGTTGTACAGTTTTACGTTTTACAAGAAATAGCTAAAAAAAAAAACACACAAAAGCCCGTATGCGGCTTTGTGTCAGCTCAAAATTTTTGTTCCTCGACAATATTTCTTATAGAACAATACCGCACTTACAGTTTTCGTTTCGTTTTTACAGTTATTTAAAGTTTCAAGGAATAATATTTTTCATAAAATATACCTAAACAAGTTGGTTGTAGAGCGCCTTAGGCGCGTTCAAATTAATACTCATTTAAAACTTATTTCTTCTAATCGAAATTCCGTACATTAATCAAATATTTGTTATTCTTTGTATGCTTAAATTTAAAATTTAATATCAAAGTTTTGAAGTTTCTTTTTACCCAATCGTAAGATTGGTTGAACATTATGGAAGATTAAATGATATGTTGCGTATAAGGAGATCAGAGCAAACTTCAGCATTAATCAAATTAATTAAAACAACACATTGTGCATACACCTTCGGATTTGGTGAGTAGTTTGATTACATCAAGTTTAATTATATCAAGCCTAGTAATATTATTATGATAAAAATTTTTTAGACAAAATATTGTTATTATTTTATTGCAGTGAACATTGTGTTTATGATTCCAAATGATGGAACAATGTGTAAAGTGGTTTAGTGATGCAAGGGTCGATTAAGTCTTTACTTTTATCATTCCACTATTTTCTATTTTTCTCAAGTTACATTCTTTTAATATTCTCCTGTTAATTTGCATTTCTCTAAATACAATAACAAAACTAGTTTTAAGCGTTTATGTCAGTAACCAAATTATTATCATTTATGTTATTTTAGTTTCAGTAAAAGTTTGACCTTTGAATAATAAAGATCTTATAATTTACCTTCAAAATAAGTGTTAGTGTTTCAATTAAGAAATAACATAAGAATTTACTTAAGTCGCGCTTTATTAGATGTCATAGTAATATGGTGAATTAAATTTAATTTAGTATCGAATAGAACACCCACGTCCATGAACGAGTCTACCGAATCCAACTAATAACCTAACGTGTAGGAAGAAACAATACATTTGTTTAAATTTTAATCCGTTACGTTTGAATTGCACTATTTAAAGAAATTATCTAAATCACGTTGAAGAGGAATTTGGCTGCCATATATAATTTAGCTTAGAAAAATTTTATCGTTATCAGCGTACATAAGAACATTAGAAAATTCCAATGTATTTCGTAAATCATTGATGAAAAGACAGAAAAAAATTAGACCAAGATGAGAACTTAACGTATATGATTCAACTGGTTTCTTATTAAACGCTAAAATAAATTGTGTAAAATTTAGCATTGCTGTTGGGAGGTATTTCTTTAATGATCCGTATGACTTTGCTACGTAATAATATAACACTAGCAGATTCCAGCGCTCGCAATTCGAGAGCCAATTCTAAGCAACTTTTTATTATTGTGAATGAAGAAAACAAACTTACAAACACATTAACAAATTTTATAAACATACATTGTATAATTGTGTAATTTTATTTAGTAGTAAATTTAAATGCAATTAACTCAAAATAAAATCAAAAATTTTAAAATTCTAGTGAATAGCTAAAAAGAAGTACCTTTCAAAAAAAAAAAAAAAAACGTTTGGTCAAAATCGGGATAAAACGGTAGAACAAAACATCGGTCACAAGAAATCGCCTCGCCTATTAATATTATAGATTTCCTAAAGCCGGTACTGCAAATATAAGTAAAATACAGACTAAGCAAAAAAATGGTCTTAAAATATACCACATAAACGCACAGAGTCTCGCAAGGAAAATCGACGACTGGTTTGATGAATTAATTACAGATACTTTGGTATTAGTAGACGGCTATTCTTTTTAGAGAGCTGACAGAGCAGATGGGTATGGGGAAGTAGGCATTTATATCAGAAGTGGATTAATTAGTAAAGTTATACGCAGAATTGGTGATGAAATTGATAATGTGGAACATTTATTTTAAGAATAGTGTGCTGGTGGACGCAAGATTCTTATTGATAATGTCTATAGACAAAATCGTAATATAGACCTTGGGCATTTCTATGAAATGCTGACGGATGATTTTATACATTTTTATGATAATATTATATTAACTGGGGACCATAATTCAAACCTGCTGGAAAACTGTAGTATGTTCGAAAATATGAAATCTCTTGGTCCTACTCCCGTGAACACGCATATACCAAAACACTTCACTACCACTTACAACTCATCTGGTTTTTCTAAATACGATCTAATCTTAACAAGTAAGAGTGTTAAATTCGAATCTGGGCCGAATCTTTGATACCCTCCACCTTCTTCATTTTCAATTTTAATTTTTAATTTATCATTTTCCATTTTCCATTTTTCACTTTTCAATTTTCCATTTTCCATTTTTAGTTTTTCATTTTCCATTTTTTATTTTTTATTTTTATATTTTCATTTTTCATTTTCCATATTCCACTTTCCATTGTTAATTTTTAATTTTTCATTATCCATTTGCCATTTTTAATTTAAAATTTTTCATTTTCCATTTTTAATTTTTCATTTTCCATTTTTCATTTTTCATTTTTCATTTTTAATTTTTAATTTTTCATTTTTCATTTTTCACTTTCCATTTTCCATTTTTCGTTTTTCATTTTCCATTTTTCAATTTTCGTATTTCATTTTCCATTTTTCACTTTCCATTTTTCATTTTTCATTTTCCATTTTTCAATTTCCATTTTCCATTTTTCAATTTTCATTTTTCATTTTTCAGGTTCCATTTCTCATTATCCATTTTTAATTTTTCATTTGTCATTTTCCATTTTTAATTTTTAATTTTCCATTTTTAATTTTTAATTTTCCATTTTCATTTTCCATTTTTATTTCTCATTTTTCATTTTTTATTTTTCATTTTCCATTTTCCATTTTCGATTTTCAGTTTTCAATTTTACATTTTTCGTTTCTCATTATCCATTTTTCATTTTCCATTTTTCATTTTTTATTTTCCATTTTTAATTTTTCATTTTCCATTTTCATTTTCCATTTTCAACTTTCAATTTTTCATTTTCCATTTTTCATTTTTCATTTTCCATTTTTCATTTTTAATTTTTCAATTTTCAATTTTCATTTTTCATTTTTCAATTTTAAATTTTCATTTTTCATTTTTCATTTTCCATTTTAAATTTTTCATTTTTCATTCTTCATTTGCCATTTTTATTAATTTTTAATTTTTAATATTTAATTTTAATGATAAAATAAAAATATTTGGTAAAACGTGCTTAGGCCAATGTGACACGTGCAGTATTAATATACACACAACTGTAATGACTTCAACAATACGAAGAATTACAACATATAAAAACATATCTTAAGAAAAACAACAAACACGCTGAAAAATTTTATTTTTTCAAGTGTTTTTTCAAAGTTTCATGCATAGCTCGTGAACCCTTTGACCGATTTTGACAATTTTAAATAGCAACTCCTTTGGGATGTTAATACACGATTTTAACGATTTTAAACGAACGGTCTAGCTTAGAAATTGACGACGTGATCGTGATTTCCACAGACAGACGGACAGACGGTCATCGGTAAATCAACTTCCCTTGTTATAAGGATCAAGAAAATATATTTTTTGGGGTCTCAGGAATTTATTTCGACGCGTTACAAACGGAATGACAAACCTATATATACCCTCTGCTGCTGAAGTGTGGAGGGTATAATAACCTATGATATTCCTTTACAAGTTCCCAGCAAAACAATAGAATTTAGAGACTCTACTCACATGGAGGAAGCGTGTTGACAAATCGATTGGAACTCGATATACTTTGTGTTATCGGTAGATGATCAGCTGGCCTTCTTGGAACACGATGTCTCAGCTTTATACACTATTATTGTTCCGATCAAAGTAAAAACAATAAGCAAGCGACAAACACCATGGTTTACGGCGGAGATTAAAAAACTTATAGAAAATCGTGATAAAGCCTTTTTCCGACGGAAGCGGCACTTCGTGAACTTTATCGCACAACTAGAAATATTTTCAATAAAAGCATAAGGAAAGCTAAGGCCACATACTATGCTGAAAAGTTTTCGACACCAATTGGTACAAAAAACACGGAAAACTATTAGAGAAATTGGGGTTGCCAATAGGAAGGGTATAGAAGAAAATTTCGTATAAAACTCTAATGAAATTAACGAGAATTTTATTAATATTCCAATGCCTCAAGCTGACCACTCATATTATGACAACTATACTTCAAATTATGCCCCACAAATCATTTTTTCATTTGACTGCGTTAAGCCCTTTGATGCGCTTAAGAGCTGTTAATCTATAAAGTCTAATGCAATAGGAATTGATGGTAATCACCCTACTTTTCTCAAAATGTTACTTCCCTTTATTTTGCCGTATATCACGCACATTTTTAACAAAATTATTACAGTGAGTTTTTTTCCCCAACGATGGAAACAAGCTAAGATCTTACATGTAGCAAAGTCGGCAACTGAATATCGGCCCATAGCTATATTACCATATCTGTCGAAGGCTTTTGAACGGCTCCTTCATTGTCAAATAACGTCCCACATAAACGATAATAACCTGCTTACTGACCGTCAATCTGGGTTTCGTGCCAAATACAGCTGTATTGCAGCTCTAGTTGATGTAACAGAAGATATAAGGAGAGAAATTGATGATGACCACGTGATAGTATTAGTGTTGTTATACTATTCAAAAGCTTTCAATATGGTGGATCACACAGTTTTGCTACAAAAGCTTAAGAACATGATGCACTTTTCACCAAAAAATTTAAAAATTTCACCTTACTCAAAGCAAATTTACGGTATCAATTTTGATGACTTATTAAAAATAAGATGTCTTATTTTTTTGCACAAAATAATTAGTAACCAGAAGCCAGAATATCTTTATAACCGAATGCATTTTAGTAGGTTTCGGAGAAATAATTTAATTCAATTTCAGCACCATACTTTGGTATATGAATGGCAGTTTTTCATACATGCAGTACGTCTTTGGAATGGTTTACCTTCTACAATTAAAGGAATCAGCAACGACTCATTTTACAAAAAAAAAAAAAAAAAAAAAAAAATTTTTTTTACAACAATTCATTTAGAAAATTTTGATTTTTTTACAATACACATATACTAATTTGCTGTTAACAAATATATATTGAAAATTTTTACTATATACTTTTTATTTGCTTTCTAAATTCTATATGCCATTTATAAATATGTATTATTTTTTATATAAATCAATATTTTTTTAGTATTTATCTAATAGTGCCAGAGTAATTTTAAGTTGTATTGCAAATCAAACTCCAGCGAACATATTTTAACCTGTTCTGTTCTAAAGATTTCATGTCTTGTTCAACAGATTACCATTTTTAAATAAATAAATAAATAAAACCAGCACTCCTAAAAAATCAGCACTCTAACCGTGAGGCTATCCAGATTTTACAGTTGTATGTTTAGTAACGGGTGGATTTTTGGGGAGGCAAAAAAAATCGCTCAAGTGGCAAGGTAAATCATATTCTAGGGATCAAAATAAGAAACTTTCATACCTCAGTTCTGATGTCCTAAATTTTGATTTGTCTGTCTGTCTGTCTGTCTGTCTGTCTGCATGGTGCTACCCCATTCCCCCTCATGCAATTGATCTGAAACTTGGCCCACAGTCTTTTTATGAGTAAAGTGATCTAAAAGTTATTTACCCTCATCCGATCGATCTTTTTGAATAACATAACATAGCATGATTATTATTTATTAGCAGAGTAGAAGATACGTATACGTATGAGTGTTAATTTTAATATTAAATTACATAGTCAGCATAATTCTAAACAAAAATGCTGATTTTTGAAATGTTTGTATGGGGGTGTGCCCCCTGGGGTGGAATGGTGGGTCGGCCCTCCAAGGTTAGTGGGGGTCGATCATACATTTGGACTCGATTGGGTCCTTCTAAATTGGTTAAAGTGAGACAGACAGACAGACAGGTCAAATGTCGGGATATCAGAATTCGTTTTAGAGGTATGGTTCCTCGGGCAAAGTTTCTTAGAATACGGTTTTCCTTGTCACTTGGGCGATTTTTTAATCGACCCACCCTAATGTTTAGATATATTAAAATTATTAAAATTGTCGCTTTGCTTTCTGCCAGTTATATATGGACTAATCCAACACTAATATTAGTATTGGTTCCAGTAACTTTTTAAAATCTCAAATTTATTTGTTTATATTCAAGAATTTTAAAAAATTTCAAAAACGCAAGAAAGCAAATCATAGAATATACGATAGTAACCGATTTCAATAATCTTCATCATATGTCCGCTAAAAGCTTATGTGCAGAATTTATTCAAAATGTATTCATATTTGCGATTTGTATGTTGATTATAAGATTTACATGGACACACAGACAGACGGACAGACAGACAAGAACTATGTGATATGCTGAAGCGATTTCAAAGAACGGTAAAGGGGGATCTTTTACTTGAAAACTTCAAATTTTGATGAGCTGGTAGAAAAGGCCCTTGATGGTCAAGCAGAAATAAAAAAAGCAAGTCTTCCATATACGTTTGCTAAAAAAGCTCTTAAAGTGGAAAAATTAATATTGGATGGTCGGTTTACCGAGTGCGTAAATCGCTAATAATGAAACGTTAGTTTGATCGATGGAGTATGGACACGTTGGGTATATAAAAATAGCCTCGATAGATCAACTCTTGTCGTAAATGCGGGGAAGCAAATTATATTGCAAAAAATTGCACTTCTGATCTAAAATACATGTTCTACGTTGCCAATAACGAAGCAGAAATAGGACACTCTGTTAGAAGCAGTAGATGTCCAGTAGTCCAAAAGCCTCTTAGCTCAAGAATATCATAGGAAAAAAAAGCTGTCTGGTCATTATTTAGGTGATCTACTTTTGCTGTCCCGAATATCACACTGAAGGGATTCGAAGTATACATAGAGAACCTTGTCTTAGATGCTACACAATAAGACCCAGCCGTTACAGACTAAGGAAGCCACTATACCAATGCAAGGGAAGCATCCTTCTAGAGGCAACTCGATTTAATCCTTCGTAGTACCATCACCCAGAAGCTTTCCATAGAAAAGAGTATGTGAATATTAATAATAAGAGCTTCCATAACTTAAAATACTGGACTAGCTTAAAGACCTAACCAGCGCCGCGAAATAATACCTATCAGCAGTTCCGCGGAGTGAGTAGTCGATGTATTAGGAAGGAGGTCAATGAGTCGGCAACGCTTTATAGGTCGAATCTCACATAATGAATATTATCATTCATATACTTAGAAGACTACGCACTCCAATTATGAAAAAATGCTTGTATACAGACAGACGAAAACGGAAATATTTTATAAACTCCAAATAGTGAAATTCAATTTTAAAAGATATACAAAATTTTAATTTCCTAAAAAGGTTTACAACATTTATTTCTTTGGCGAATTTGTAAGCAATTTAGAAAAACAGAATAAAAAAAATTATTTTATAAAATCAAAATATTTTTATACCCTATGATGTTTGTAACTACCAAAAATGTTTGATCTAGACCCATCTTTTATTATATCTATCGATCACTTTGTTAGTCGACTTAGCGATGCCCGTCCGTCCGTCTGTTTGTGTGTCCATATAAACTTTGTAATCAAACTTCAGGTCGCAAATAAAAATATGGTTTGATGAAATATGGTGTCTAAGCTTCTATCGCCCGTTGTATGAACCCTATTGAAATTGGTGAAAATCTGTGCATATTCAGACCTAGTCCCCTTACAAATGGCCCTTATGGGATCGACATTGTCATAATATTCAAACTATCATACAGACCGCGGTCAAATTGGGTCTGTGTATGTTTATTACAGCCACTTACGAGTAGTCCTAAAATAAATCATAAAAGAAAATTCTTAGTCATAGCCGCCATGTGAGGATGAATCCCGATCTTAACCTAAATCTATCAAAAAAAAAACAAAAATATTGCGCAGATTTTTCTTAAATTTGGTATTTATATATTTTTGGAAAAAATAAGTGACCTTAACATATATGGTAGGGTCGGTTCATTTTTCGACTTAGTCCCCATATAATTATAGTATCCGATATGACTTTTATATATCCAAAGGCAACAAATTTCGTTTATGCTTATTTTCTATATCCAATTAGTTGCGTCTATGAGATGGGTTCTCTAAACACATGATATAGGGTACCGTATAGTCGGTAAGAACATAATCTTACTTGTTCTTATTAAGTTTATGCTCCATCGTTCCAGCTACTCCAACTTTATGTGGGTTATTTAAAAATGGCTCCAACCCATAGCCAGAAACAGTACTCTGTCCGAGACTGTTATTAGCATCTTTAGCTGGAATACATTGTCGGGTAGGTAAAGGAATGATATAGCCAAATATGACCACAAAAGTTCATATCAATTGGAAATGTTTGATGTGACGAGCGTAACTACATGTTAAGAGACTTACTCGTATACTCAGTCTTAGAAGCCGCCATAGCTGTATTGAACTGTAAAAAAATATTTTTTATTGGAATTTTGAAGGATAAAGGAACACTATTTTCAACCTTCTTTCCACAATTTCTGAAAGGATGCGTCAACTTTGCAAGATACTCCCGCTTCCATTAAATCCTACAAGCGATATCGTAAGCCAAATATAAGTATTTAAATATATTTTTGAAAAAAGTGATAGTTAAAAATTTTGAGGTCCTTTGGAAACAAAAACAATAAACCTTTTTATGTCCATTTCGTTGTTGGCTTTTTCTTTATGTCTTTCATCAAGCTATTGATGTTTGTTTTTTTAAGCTCAACAGAACTTGAAATTGTAAAAAATTACACAAAATATTAAATTTTAACCAAACGGATTTTTTTATGCGAAAGACCAATGTTAGGCATTAACAACTGAAAATAACTTCGGGTACATAGCCGTTGGGGCTGTTCCTGTTTTGGGTCAGAAGTAACGAAAAATGTTGACGTCAATTTTGCTGGTTTATCAGCATAAACCAATGATTTCACGTAGCCCCACATGTAATCATCCAGAGGTGTCAAATTGCATGACCTTGGTTCATCTGACAGGTCCATTTTTCGAAATAAACTTATCGTCAAATTTTTATATCAATAAGTCGATGGTTGCGGTCGCCGTATGGCACGTCCCGCCATCCTATTGAAACCACATCTCGCCCAGATCAGTTTTCAGATAAGGAATCTTTGGTCATGGTGCGGTAAACATTAACCATTATGCCAATCCGGCTTCATTTTTGAAGAAATAAAGTCCATTGATACCACCAGCATGTGGATGGGTCTCCCTCCATATGCGGCTATTTTGTTGTACCCTATACCACTATGTGGTTTGGGTATAATGACTTTGTGCTGCTGTTTGTAACAACCAAAAATATTTGACCTACACCGATCTTTAATTATACCTATCGAATCAGAATCACTATCTGATTCGATTTAACGATGTCCGTCCGTCCGTCCGTCCGTCCGTCTGTGTGTCCATGTAAAGCTTGTAATCAAACTGCAGGTCGCAAATATGAACATATTTTGATGAAATTTAGTATTTAATCTTCTGTCGGCCACGGGAAGAACGTTGTTGAAATTGATGAGAATCGATCCATGTTCAGACCTAGCCCCCATACAAATGACCCCTATGAAATCAACATATATTGCCATAAGTTCCAAATTATCATACAAATCTTACTCAAATTGGGTTTGTATGTATATATTACATCCATTAATCAGTAGTCCAAAATAGATCCCTATTGGACAACTCTTAGTCATAGGCCCCATATAGAGCCGCTTCCCGATCTTCACTTAAATCTATCAAAAAACAAAAATATTGCACTGATTCTTCTCAAATTTTGTTTGTATATATTTTTGCAAAATACAAGAGACTTTACCAAACATGGTCAGGATCGGTCCATTTTTGGGCCTAGTCCCCATATAGATATAGCATCCGATATGAACTTTTTCATATCTGCAGCCGAAAAAATTAATAAAAATCCCACTCAAATTTGGTTTACGCTTATTTTCAATATCCAGTTAGTTGGGTATAAGAGATAGGGTCTCTAAACGCATGGTATAGTGTATCGTATAGTCGGTCTAGACCGACTATAATTTTCTTACTTGTTTATTGATAATCCCGTTAAGCCAAAAATGGGTCTCATCGTTGAATACAATTTTGCATTAAAACATCGAGTGAATTTGCTAATGTTATAATTCTTGTACTAACCGGTTCTTATACGAGTATAAGCCAAGATTTTTGTGCTAACTTTTCCACGTAGCGAACGGACAGCGCTCCAATTCCTGCGACCGACGATGAATTGATGTATGGATCTTCTTCCACACATTTGTTTACAGCGGCAATATTCTCCTTATTCCGCATATTCCTTCCACGTATTTGTGGTATTGCATCACGCAGAAAGTATGAGGTATGAAAACTATTCACAGTTCGACGGATGGCTTCCTCAGATGGACGATTATGTGAGCCATAAAAACCACGAAGCCATCTATAAGTTTCGCGAATCGATGAATGAATTGCAAAATAAATGTAGGTTATTTGGGAGCGTTGTTGAAGCATGAATATCTTTATGATGATCTCTCGGATTATGTCGATCAAAAATTGAGCAAAGTGTGACAGTTCCTTTGACGGCTAGCCCTTTTGTAAGTTCTATGTAAGCAAAAAAAAAAAAAAAACACCTTTTGTTTTAATTTTCCGGTATTGTGGGATGTTTGACATATTGATGCGTTTGGGTTTAGCAAATTCAATATTATTTTCTAAGAGAATTTTTAACACTGTCGCAGCAAAATAAGCTGAAGCTCATTCAGGTCTAAATTGAATGCAGGTCTAATTGAATGCATGGGTTTGCATATAATAAATTAATCTATTTTTTAAGCGCTCTTCTTTATACACTTGTGCATTAACAGTTCCTGTTGTTAGAAATAGCCCACCAGACAAGATATTTCGAAGGAAGCTTTCTAGCGCCGGTGTACATTTACCTTCAAAAGCAGTATATCAGTATATTGAGCACAAGGAAGCCAAACGTTGCATCGTTCATTGCGGCGCAGCAATATTTCTTTTTCAAAATTTCTTATAACTTACTTGATCTAGTTTTTATGACTTGCTTTTGCTTTTCTGAGTCTTTTGACACAATTTGTATCTAGATCATATATAGTTTGTGACGATTCTTTTTGTCCATCAATGAGCCATTCCTGATACAGACTATATAACTACAATTTTTTATATACAATTTGTATAATTTTATAATAAAAGTTCAATTTCATTAACGTTCCATTGTCAGGCACACTGTTTTGTTCATAGTCCTTATGAAACCACGTAAGCGGATATACATTTTATATCCATGCAGGATAATTAAATGACAACCTCACTCAAATTTGAATATTGACCATTTCTAACCGTAAAACATTTAAGTTAGTTGTACAATGTTTCTCAGAGTTAGTGTTTACTTTTCTTTTGGTATACTACATTTTTATCCTTATCATAGAAAATCGCTTAAAATCGATATTGTTTCTGCAAAGAAAAAGTTTATTTTCGTTTTCTATTTGATTTGTATCCACAGTCACATGCTGACTTTTTAATAGTTATTTTTTATAATTTGATATTGTTCAGTTTGTTTTTATATTTTTTTTCCTTTTTAGCCTTGTTCAGTTTATTTGTATTTCTGTTTTGATGTATAACTTGTTCGTCCATCATTTGTTAAATACTTGTGGCTGAATTCATGAACATACACATACATTCGCTTTTTGTTCTGATGAAATGAAACTAATAAAAAGTTTTTCTATTACATTGAATTGTTCGCTTCATTCAATTTAAGCTATATATTGGATATTTATGTATTTGTTTGTATATATATAAATATATATACAATATATATATATATATATATATACAATATATATATATATATATATGTAAATTAATATAAATAGCGGCTACCGTTATCGCAATTTAATATAAAAGTAGCAGAGCCCAGCCCTCGAAATTCGAGCGCAAATTCTAGAAAATTTTATTTATTTTTTTTATTTAATAAATGATTTTATAAGGGCCTAAAGGTATGCTGATCAATTTCAGCCAACTCACAATTAAACACTTTTTAAACTCTTTATTTGCTAATTTTTTCTTAGAATTTTAGCAGCCAATACAATTACAATTTGTTACATATTTCACATTTAAAAAAAAATCATTTTATATATTATTCAGTAGCAACGCAAAAGCATCTCGATCTCTTTATTCACTTAGAAGTCTGCCCATATCTCTGATACTAGTCCATACTTCAATATTATCACTTCATGTTATTTCTTTTCTCCCTCTAGCAGCTTTTTCTTCAATATTTGCTCGTGTTATCGATTGTAGCAGCTTTTGTTTTGGGTTTCTCATAAAATGTCCCAGGTATGATGTTTTTCTTTTCCTTATGACGGTAAATAGCTCTCTTTCGCAGTGCAGTTTTCTCAAAACTTCGATATTTGATATATGGTCGGTCCAGGGTATTTTGAGCATTCATCTGTAAACCATGAGGGTTCAATGGGCTCTGATCTTTTTATGTCTGATGATTTTATGGTCCATGTCTCCACCTCATACAGTAAAACTGACCGTACATATGTTTTAATGAATTTTTGAATTCTTTAAGTAAAATTCATTAAATTTCATTATAAAGATATATTAATGGATTTATTAATAAATAAAGCATAAATGTCTGCTAATTATTTTTTTGGCTAACAGTTCAATACAAGGCTTTTGATATATATATAAACACATACACACAGTATGTATTTTATATTGCAGACGGTGAAAATCTGTAAATATGGTGGACAGCTACAAAGAAATATCTTTCAAATGAAGTATACTTGCTCAAAATCAGTTTCTAACTAAAATTTTTATATCGGTCACAAGAAATCGCCTTGCCTATTAATATTATAGATTTTAAAAATAATGTAGTATATTTTAATAACATTTGTTTACTGATATCCATGATTAGTAGCTTACATTATCCGTATTATTTGAATTTAATATTAAATTGTTTTAAAATATATCTTATATATTAATTTGGCAATTATTTTTAGAAATAAATTTCCTTTTCAGCAATAAGTCATTATACCCTGACCACATAGTGGTATAGGGAATAACAAGTAAGAAAATTATAGTCGGTCTAGACCGATTATATGATACCCTATACCATGGTTTAGAGAACCCATCTCTTCGGTCCAACTAATTGGATATAGAAAATAAGCATAATCCAAATTTGAGTGCCATTGTTATTAACTTTTTTGGCTGCAGATATGAAAAAGTTCATATCGGGTGCCATATTTATATGTGGATTAGGTCGAAAAATGGATTGATCCAGACCATATTTGGTAGAGTCACTTATATTTTGGAAAACTATACACAAACCAAATTTGAGAAAAATCCGTGCAACATCTTTGTTTTTTGATAGATTTAAGTGAAGATCGGGAAGCTGGTCTATAAGGGGCCTATGACTTAGAATTTTCGTACAGGGATTATGTCTGGAAAACTGATTAATAGATACAATGGACACATATAAACCCAATTTGACTAAGATCTATGCGATCATTTGGATCTTATGGCAATTTATGTCGATTTCATAGGGGTTATATGTATGGGGGCTAGGTCTGAATATGGACCGATTCTCACCGATTTCAACAGCGTTCATCGTATGGCCGATAAAAGCTCATATACCAAATTTCATGAAAATATGTTCATATTTGCGACCTGAAGTTTGATTACAAGGTTTACTTGGACACACAGACGACGGACGGACGGACGGATATCGTTGAATCGAATCGTTTAGTGATTCTGATTCGATCGGTATAATAAAAGATTGGACTACGTCAAATATTTTTGGTAGTTACAAACAGCAGCACAAAGTCATTATACCCAAACCGCATAGTGGTATAGGGTATAAAAATGGAAGTGTGCAGCTTGAAAGCTGTTTTACTGCAAGACCAATGATAAACGTTCACTTCCAACTTATAGTAAAGAAACTAAAGCAACATATAGTACCTAGGATATATTTTAAACATATATGGCCTATATTTTTTATAGCTACAATTAGCAGAACTCGAGTGAAAATATTATTTTTCAAAGAGGCATGATTTTTTTCGAAATAAAAATTAAGTATTTCATTGCTACGAGCTCAAAAATAATTTTGATTTGTATTTGGTGTTGCTTTTTCGATCATTTGTGGTCAAAAATTTGGAGCTATTGGCGAGTTATTACTTATTATAAATAAGTAGGGAAAAAATTAAAAAATTCTTAAGATTTTATTCGATAAAATAAGTCCTTGATTTTTTATTTGGATAAATTAATAAATTATTAGCAAAGGCCAGCCCTCGAAATTCGAGCGGAAATTCTAGAAATTTAATTTTTATTATAATCATTTTTAGCCAATTCACAATTGAACACAGGGCTTTTGAAATTTACAATAAACACACACCCATTATGTGTTTTATGTATGCGTTAGTAGCAACTTTAAATGAACATTATTCAAAAAAAATTTCGAGAAGGTGAAAATCTGTAAATATGGAGCACAGCTAAAAAGTAATACCTTGCAAATGAGGTATGTTTGCTCAAAATTGGTTATTAACTACAATTTTTATATCAGTCACAAGACATCCCCTTGCCTATTAATATTATAGATATTCCCTTAATAGAAATTATAACATGTCTACGACATTAATAATATACTTAGCTTAGACCGTGAAAAGAACTTAGGTGCTAAAAAGAAAACCAAAGGAACATAAAAAAATAATTATCGAATGTCATGTCATAACTCATAAAATATTGCCGCGGTCATGGCTCGATACACACTTCAGATGGGCGATATTAAATATTTACGAACACACCAATATTCACTGTATGTATTCACATAATTAACATCAAATGAAATTAATTATAGGATTCAGTTGAGTCAATTACAACTGAATTAAAAGAAGTTCGGTTGCTACAAGCAAGTTTTAGTTGTAGCATCAGCCACAAGTGGACTTCACCTTTTCATTGCATTAAGTAAAGTTTCTTATATTTAATCGTATAACATTTCAAATGTGTTCGCATAAAGTCCGACCGACTCTACCCTATCGTATACCAACAACGTAAATTTCACTCCCAATACTTTCGATTGTACCAACAGGAATTTAATAAAGGCTTACAATTTTTCATGATGATAACATATTTATTGTAAAAACAACAAAGTTGTAATATTGACCAAAAATTCGGTGGTAATAATGCAGTTGTCACAATGAATCAATACTGAAGAAAAAAACTCTAACGATACGTACATTCAGTCCATGGAACATGAAATTTGGAAATTTCTTAACCCTTAGTCAGCTAACGCCGGTCACAGTGACCCTACCGTTTTTATTTGTCAAGTATTACATTATACGCAAGCTGCACTGGTAACCTTTAATAGTTTATGCGAAAGTTTTTTTCTAGCACTTAGTTAGCACTCTTATAAAATATTGTTCGTTTCGAAATTACGAGGTATTTGTATCATTGTTTTGCACTTAACTCTTTGACGACTGTACTGATACCGCTGGAACACTTGTAACTTTTTTTTTTTTTTTTTGTAAGATTCGTGTTAATTTATCCAACATTTCGAACTACTAATATGAAAAACTCCATGTCCCAGTAGCCGTCAACGGTCATTATTTGTAATTTCCTTTAATCAAAATGATAATAGTGTTATTGCTTTACTTCTTGCATAATGAATACACATTTTTATACCCTACTAGCTGAAACCTGAATCGCTTCACTACACCCACCATTTTTGTTTTTGCGATTAAAGTTTTGGCGGTTTTTGATTTTGGAGTTTTTTGCTTTTGGCGATTTTTTATTCGCGATTTTCAGTCCTGGTGATTTTTGGCTTTGGCGATTTTCTTTTTTTTGCTGTTT